>CM057081.1:20927005-22127005 GCA_029379335.1 Thymus mandschuricus
AATCCTTCTTCCCCCCTTTTCGCCAGATGTGTGGATTATTTTTTTAGCTTATGCCATCTATATTTTGCTATTCAGGCATGTCGCTTGACTCTCTTCGTCGAAAAATCTGTGACCTGGCATACTCGGAAGACATCTCCAACTCTCTTCGATTCCATCTACTCAGATTTCTAACTAGGAGGGAGATGGATTTCCTGGAATTTGAGGATTTTCCTAATATGAAAGCTTATCTCCAGCAGCTAAAGAATCTCTTTGTTCAATACGAGATGTATGATGGGTATTTATCGGAGGAAGCAAAGTGCGAAGCCATTCTCACCCCCTTGATAGGTGGATTTCTCTTGCCAGGGGATGCCATTATTCATGACCTTGTCCGCAATGGTCGTATGATTACCCTGATGGCTGAACTGCTCTCTATTGAGGAGATTAAGAAGACGGAGAGGGCAAATGAGTCCCAAGAGGTAGTCGAACCCTCAGCTAGCCAGATCCCTCAAGGGGTGGATGAAAGACAAAGGACAGACGGGGGTAAGCCATATAATCCTTTGACTATGTTGGTTTTATTTTACCTTCCTTGGTGCGATTTTGAACTGATTAACATGTATGTGCTTGCTTCTCCTCTCTCTCTTTTTTTTTATTTTTTATTTTTTAAAAAAAGGTTCAACTACAGGAGAGGACAGCAACTACAGTGATTCCCATTCCTTCCCCCGAGGTTCTGCAACCCCGTCATCTAGCTCGTGCTCTTCTGCCTTAGCTTAACTTCGTCGGACTTTGGTGCTTGTGTAGTGATTTTCTTTTTTTATGTTTTTTGCTGGGATAGACGTTTCAAGACTTGGAGGCTCATTTTGTGCCTTTTCTGCTGTGACTATAATAGACTGCATGCCTTGCTGTTTATTGGATATTCTGCTTTCTTATGCATGTAATATTTTGGAATAGTAGGTTATGAGCCTTTCCAGATGTTGTGCCCTGATTAAGAATAGTTTCTTTTTAAGCTCTACTGAGGTATTACCTTCATACTTCCAGTCTTTGAACTTTCTCTAGTTTTCTTTTACCCAAGGGCTTGAGTTTACCTTTATGCCTTTAGGCTAACTGTAATAAATTATGCTTTCTTTAATAGTTGCTTAACACAAGGGATCTGACGTTTTAAGATAGTAAATTATGGAAAGCATTTTAAGATAATGGGATATGGAGGGTATCCCCCTACTCCCCCCCCCCCCCCCCCCCCCCCCTCTCCCCCAAGTGGGTTATGAGAGATCGAGTGAATCATAACTCATCTAGTGAATGATTCCATGCTAAGCATAGTATTTCTTTAGGTTATTAACATTCTTAAGGCCGGGGTAGCACCATTCCCTCTTCATCTTGAAGTTCATAGGATCCCCCCTTTTAATACCTCCTTTACCAGGTAAGGTCCTTCCCAATTTGCATCTAGCTTCCCCATGGGCTTGAGAGCATCTGCCCTTTTTAAGACTAGATCTCCTTTGCAGAACCTTCGGATCTGCACTTTTTTGTTATATGCGTCCCGCACCTGCTGTTTGTATCTTTCTGCCTTCTGGAGAGCTTTGATCCTGAGCTCTTCGACCATGTCTAGGTCCTCCCTCATCAAGGATGAATTTTGATATTCATCATAAGCCATTATCCTTAATGACTTGAGCTCTGCCTCTACCGGCGTTACCGCTGTCGCCCCATAAACTAAGTTAAATGGAGCTTCTCCTGTGGCTGTTTTAGGACTGGTGCGATATGCCCATAGCACCGAGTCTAATTCATCAGCCCAGTTTCCTTTAGCCTTTTCTAACCTGGCCTTGATGCCACTTACGATGGTCCTGTTTGTGACTTCGACTTGCCCATTAGCCTGGGGATGAGCCACAGCTACAAACCTTTGCTCGATACAAATTTCTTTGCACCAAGTTCGTACCATGGATACCGTGAACTGAGCCCCATTGTCAGCGACCAGTATCCTTGGGATTCCGTATCGGCAACATATATTCCTCCATATGAACTTCTTTATCACCTGTTCCGTAATTTTTACTACGGCTTCGGCCTCAACCCATTTGGTAAAGTAGTCTACAGCTACAATTAAGAATACTCTTCCTCCTGTAGCTGTGGGGAATTTTCCCACTATATCAATTCCCCATTTATCAAAGGGACATGGTGCCATCATGGCCCCTAGTTCTTCAGCAGGCTTGTGGATGAGCCTCCCATTTCTTTGACAGCTATCACACCTTTTAACTAGGTTTTTAGCGTCTTTTTCCATTGTAGGCCAGAAGAACCCAGCCCTGAGTAGCTTCCTGACCAAATCTTTAAATCCAGTGTGTGCTCCTGCAGCGCCTTCATGTATTTCTCGTAGTGCATATTCTCCCTCGGGCTCTGATAGGCACTTGAGGTAAGGATGTGTGAACGCCCTTTTGTACAGTTTATCTCCTATTAGGCAGAATTTAGCTTTGAATGCATGGGGCAATCTTCCTCCACTGGCTGTGGTTACAGCTTCTGGTTCTCCATGAAGCTCTTTTAAGGCTTGGATGATTGGAGTTCTCCAATCTTCCATTATTTCGATGGCCTGCATTTTGTTGGGAATTGTTATGGACCAATTTGTTAAGGGGGAACTCTGAGGGATACTTGATAAACGAAGCCATTTGTTTTTTATTGGATCCCAAAACCCCAAGTGTCCAGCTCCCAAGCGACCCATTTTGATGTAGTTAATAGGTTAGAATTTTTCTAAGCCTAAATCTGTTAGGATGGCTTTATTTTGCTTAGCTTTAGACTGCAGGAATTCAAGTGAAGGCCACTCGCTTGAGTGTGTTCTTCCAAAGCGAAGCGAGTCTAGCAAACCGAAGTGAAGCGTGCCGAAACCAGCGAAGCGAAGCGAGCGCTACAGTGGAGTCAAAGTGAAGCCACCAAAGCGAAGCAAAGCGAACGCTACAAAGAAAAGCAGAAGCGAGTCAACGAGGGTCAACACTTATTAAAGCGGTCACTACGAAACTTCGTTTCAGAAGCGACCCGCTACAGTATGATCCTGAAGCGACTCACTTCAGAGCGGACGCTACAACTTCAAAGCAAAGCGAGCCACTACCTACCAGAAAGCGACAGCACAACTCCCGCCCAAATTTGAACTCCAGTCAACTGGAGATCTCCGCATTAATTACGAGATCTCCACGTGTCGAAAGCGGAGTGGAGCGGAAGAGTTGACTGCCAGGCCGACAAAGGCGCCGTAACAGTGCTGGCTCGCTCCAGTTACTGTTAACCTTGTAAGTTAGCCAATTTTGGCAAAATGCCAAAACTGGACGTCTGAAAAAGGTGCCAGCCTGCGCAAGTACTGTCGAGAGGAGAAGGGACAAGGCCACCAACCAAGCAACGGATCTTCGCCAACCCTCCGCCTATAAATAGTGAAGGATGAAGACGTGAAGAAGTAGAACACTACCTGCGTATACGAGCCTACTGCAAACAAACACTCCCAAGCCTTAGAGCAATCTTCGAGTTTTTGTTCCAAGTGTTCTCCGAGTTTCCAGTTCATCGGAACTCGTCTTCACAGCCTTCACACTTAGATTCTAAGCCCACTTCATATATCCGAAGCTTAGAAGAAGAACTCTAGCCAATCTTTGCATCTACTGTAAAGAGTTCTTCATAGTGTGTCGTCAACCAAAAACCCTATACTTGTCTGTTAGGTTTTTGAGTGTTGTCGTTAGGTTGTTTCGATCCAAGGCTCTTCTTTCATCGATTGAAGAAGCCTCGATCATAGAGTTGAGATCCAAGCTTACACTTACACCGTTTGTGTAAAGCTCGATCGAAGCTAGGCTGTAAGGAGAGCCCGGAATCTCCCTGTTGTTCGGACAGAAACGAGTGAAGTTTCGTGTCCAGTTTAGGTCTTAGTAGTGAACCCGTAATCACTGCGTTGTTCGTCAGATCCAGGCGAGTGAAGCCCGATCTCGACCAGGTTTTTGAAGGACCCGTAACCTTCAAGTTCTTGAGTGAAAAGAACGGTTGCCGTCGTGCAACAAAGTGGACGTAGGAGCGTTATCTCCGAACCACTATAAATCTTCGTGTCGTATCTCTCTAACCCTAAACTCTTTACTTTGTTTATCCATTGCACTTGCATCTAAACAACTTAATCTGGATATTTTAATTACTTAGGAAAAGATTTTAGCTCACCAAATTCCGCAAACACGAGTAAGGACTCCCTCTTGATCAAGTCGTCACTTCGGTCAAGCAGGCTAGCTACGTACTGTTGATCTAGCTTCAGCTAGGTCTTAAGTTTAAAGCGAGCTCCTTACTTGTTACTCTGAGTTAAGGGATTTGAAGTTGAAAAACTTCAAAATACGTATTCACCCCCCCCCCCTCTACGTATTTTTCCTATTAACAAACCGGGACCAACACATTTCGACTTTGACTAACTTGGCATCTGCGTTGCACAGCACAATTTCATCCGTCCAGGTTCCTTCTGCCGCACTGGCTATTCGAGCCAGTTTGTCGGCTTCAATATTTTCTTCCCGAGGGATCTGGATCACCTCAGCTTTGGCAAAATGCCCCATCAATTCATCCACCATTTTTGCATATGCCACCATTCTCTCTTCTCGCTTTTCACAAGTCCCTAGGACCTGATGCGTTACTAATTGGGAATCCGAATGAACCATTACATGGGCGGCGCCCATGGTTCGCAGCAAGTCTAGGCATCTGATCAGAGCCTCATATTCTGCCTCATTATTGGAGACATGATAGTTTAACTTGATAGCAAATTTATAGATGTGGCTTTTGGGGTCCTGGATGAAGATCCCCACCCCTGCACCATCTCTAGTAACGGAGCCATCCACATAGGCTTTCCACCATTGGAATTCCCCTTCTTCTCCTCTGGTGGTTTCTTGCAGGAAATCGGCTAGAGCTTGGGCCTTGATAGCCACTCTCGGATCGAAATCTACGTCATACTCACTCAGCTCTATGGCCCATTTAACTAGTCTTCCCGACAAATTGGGCTTACCCAGTACTTGCTACAATGGCTCATTCGTCCTGACTATCACTTTGTGTGATAGAAAGTAGGGTCTCAGTTTTCTAGCCGTTACCATTACTGCTAAGGCAGCCTTTTCGATACTAGGATACCGTATTTCTGCTCCTTGTATCATGTTGCTTGTATAGTAGATAGGCTTCTGCACTAACTTTTCCTCTCTCAGGAGTACTAAGCTGATGGATTCTTCTCCCACAGCTATATACAGATATAGAACTTCCTGTGGTAGCGGCTTAGTGAGCAAGGGTAGTTCTGCCAGATGCCCTTTAGTTCTTCAAAGGCCTTTTGGCACTCATTAGTCCATTCAAATCTACTGCCCTTCCTCAATATTTTGAAAAAGGGGAGACTTTTATCTGCCGATCGGGAAATAAAGCGACTGAGCGCTGTAATTCGCCCATTGAGCCTTTGGATTTCTCGAATATTTCGAGGAGGTGTCATATCTAATACTGCTTGTACTTTGGCTTGATTTACTTCAATCCCTCTGGGAGTAACCATGTACCCTAAGAACTTCCCAGCCTGTACGCCGAATGAGCATTTAGCTGGGTTCAGCTTAAGATGATATAATCTGGCTACAGCGAACACTTCTTCCAGATCTTGTATGTGATTCTGAGCATACACGCTTTTGGCTAGTATATCATCAACATATACATCCATATTCCTGCCTATTTGGCTTTTGAAGATTTTATCCATCATTCTTTGATAAGTAGCCCCCGCGTTTTTCAAGCCAAAGGGCATGCTTTGAAATCCAAATGTCCCTGCACAGACTCCAAATGCAGCTTTCGGGACATCTGATGGATTCATTTTACTTGATGGTAACCTTGATATGCGTCCATCATGGATAGCAGTTCGCAACCTGACGTGGAATCTACTAATTGATCGATCCTAGGCAGAGGGTAATGATCTTTTGGGCAGGCTTTATTTAAGTCTCTGAAGTCAATACACATCCTCCATGTGCCTGTGTTTCCCTTAGCCACCATTACTGCGTTGGATAGCCATTCCGGGAATTGTATTTCCCTGATGTGTTTAGCCTCCAATAATTTGGCGACCTCCTCCCTGATGATTTTATCTTTCTCAGGGCCAAATTGCCTTAACTTTTGTTTTACCGGCTTCACCGAGGGGTCTACATTCAGACAGTGTAATGCCACGGTTGCATCTACCCCCACCAGGTCAGATGACCCGAAGGCAAAGATATCGGTGTTCTTCCTCAGACACCTTATTAGTTGTTCTGATATGTCCGGAGGCATCTGAGTGCCAATTTTTGTGGTGAATCCCTTCCGATCTGGGATCAATTCTATCTCTATCAGTTCCTCTGCGGGGACCATTAGGCTCTGCCCTTCTTTGATAGTGTCGGCCTCTTTGATCTTGCCCTCTTCTTTTTCTGGCTTGTGTCGAGGGGCTACAGGTTCTGGGACAGCCCATTTTTTGGCTTCTCCCATTTTAACTGATTGAACATAGCAGTTTCTTGATGTCATTTGATTCCCTGATATCCATCCTACTTGGTCCCCCACAGGGAATTTCATCATCTGGTGATAGGTGGATACGATTATTTGGAAAGAGTTCAGAGCAGCTCTTCCTAGAATAGCATTATAAGATGACTCCTGGTCGACCACCCAGAAGGTGGTCACTCTTGACGTTCTAATATGTCCTTCTCCCAGAGTGAGTGTAAGATCCACTGACCCGACTGTCATGACAGGCTTCTGCGAGAAGCCTTGGAGGGGCACCCTGGCGGGTTTCAGAAGCTTTCTTTCGGGCATTTGATTAAGACAGCTCATAAGGATCACATTGATAGGGGTCCCGGTGTCTATAAAAATTCTCCGCACTTGGTACCCTTCTATTTCAGCTGTTACCACGAGAGCGTCATTGTGTTGATGTATAATAGCCTCGTTATCCCCAAGTCCGAAGGATATTTTTGGCAAAGTATTGCCAGGCCCTGGTTCCTTAAGAGGATCGGAGACCTTGTCACCTGTCCTTTCCAGACGAGCTTCTGGATTAACCGCCATCCTTACAAGATTCTGCAAAGAATTGAGAGCGTTTTAGGGAATCAACTCCGTAAGCTCTTTGGAAAGAGGCTTGAGAGGTATGTAATCCGTTGTTGGCAAACTTCTTGTATTTGAGCATCACTTACAACGGCTTTGACAAGTATGGCTTATTTGTTATAAGATTCTTAGAAGGGGGTGGCCCTTGCCAATATATGATGAAGGTAAGTAATGATTTAAAGATAGGAATTTGATTATGACAAAGGGTTTTGACACAGTTCCCTCCTCTTGACATGAGGCACCTGATCATATGAGATTTAGCTACGACCCACTGCTGATTTAGCAGATCTTGTTGCAATCGTTAACCATTCAAAGCGGCTTTAACAAGTGTGGTTTACTTAGCATAAGGTTTTTCAAGGATGGCTTTCGCCTTCATGGGACTGATGCCAGTGACATCTGTCTTTACGAAATCTATTTTGCTAGGTTGTTTGTCTTCCTAAAGCTTTCCTGATGAGGCCTCTGGGAGGGATCTGATCAGAGGAAGAGGTTATTAAGAGTTTATGTGGCATCTTATTTTATTAAGCTTAATATGATATGCCTCGGCCGTATAGGCCCTTTTTGTCATTAGCACCTATTTTATAGGACTTTCTTGTTAAGATATTCCCTGTTAGCCAAAGATTGTGAGAATGGCGTCCCTTATGCGGGATTCCTAAGAGCATTACTTATCGAACCGAGCCCGCGAGAACTTGGTCCATTTTTTAAAGCTTGCAGAAGCGCTGACTATCAGGTTAAGCTTATGAAAGCAATATCCTCCTTAGAGGTTTATAAAGGTATTGTTTATCAAATGGAGTTTTTTGAGAATACCATCTGTAAAGCGGGATTTAGGTGGAATTTTACCCACTGGAATGCAATGGGTAAAACTTATAGGAGCGATATGCAAAAATGTCGCCTTTAGAGCAAGGCTTAGGGGTGCACTGCCCGTTTAATGAGACTTACAAGGAATTTTGTCTATTATATGAAGTTTAGGAGGGTGTTGCCTACTGAGTAAGGCTTGGGAAAAGTTCTGCCCATTGCAAGGGGCTTGCAAAGGAGTCGCCTATCGGATAGGGCTTTGTAGAAGGTTCTGCCCATGGAATGGGGCTTACAAAAGAGGTACCTATTAGATAGGGCTTCGTGAAAGGGTTGCCTATTAAGTAGGTCTTATAAAGTGTTCTGCCCAGTATATGGGGCTTACGATGATATTGCCTGCTAAACAGGGCTTTTTGAGGAGGATTGCCTATTAAATAGGGCTTATGAAGGGTTCGGCCCATTATATGGGGCTTACGATGATGTTGCCTACCGTGTAGGGCTTATGAAGGGTCCTGCCCATTATATGGGGCTTACGATGATGTTGCCTACTGTGTAGGGCTTATGAAGGGTTCTGCCCGTTATTCGGGGCTTACGAGGGAGTTGCCTGTTAAACAGGGCTTCTGAGAGGAGGTTCTGCCCGTTATTCGGGGCTTTTACGAGGAAGTTGCCTGTTAAACAGGGCTTCTGAGAGGAGGTTCTGCCCGTTATTCGGGGCTTACAAGGGAGTTGCCTGTTGAACAGGGCTTCTGAAAGGAGGTCTGCTTCCAGATGCGGGCTCCCTTCATCAACATGAATGGGGTGACCTTAGCATCTTTCGGCTCTCCGTTTTCTTTAACGTTTTTATTACTTCAAGGGTTTTGGGGTCATGGCAATTCAGGAGCATTCAACTAGCTTTAGTGGGGATGCTTATTTTGTAATAACCACTCCTTTGCAACTTATAGATGGATTTCGTATTGAGCATATAACAGACAGAATTGTATGCTCACCAAGTACACAAGGTGAGGCGAATGTATTTTGAGATTGCTGCAATTTGTGACCCGTCTTTCCTCTGGATCCCTCACAACCTTAAGTTTTTTGACAAAACAACAACAGATTAGCCATCACAATTCATGTCATGAAAGAGATGAGGCCTTGAGATTGCTTCTAATCGCTGGATTTGATGAATTACAAACAATATAGCTGAAACGGGTTCATGGTATACATACTAAAATTTTCCCGGAATAACATAAATCTCGCATTCAATACACATTCTTTTGATTAGATGGCCGTCATTCTAGGTGATCATCGCAGCAGGGCAAATGAAAAGGCAAGTTTATGCGCATATCATCATAATCAACTAGAACGTCGAAGATAAACAGGGGACTGGCCCTTCGAACCCACGAGTTTTGACAGTACTTACAGATATCAATGTTTAATTCACATTTAAGGAGAGGAGATTAGCCCCTCAAACACAAGTTCCTTTCAATCAAGGTGTTTATCAAAATTTCCGTTCCAAAGGGAGCATAATCCTAAGATCATGTCACACTCAACAGCTCGTAACCGAGGAGAGTTTAGCAAATGTTAAACAACAGCATATCCATCTAAGTTTCCGCTAGCTAGATCACAAACAGGGCATTCCCAATCAATGTAACATCAGATTTCCCAACATTCTCCACATAAGGACGTAATACAGAGAAATCGCAAGCAGCATTACAACAGCGAGCTAGAATTTTGCATAAAAAACAGGGGAAATCAACATCTTAACTCAATAGTTTTCCCACAGACGGCGCCAGTTGATAGATCCGGGTTAGAGATCCACAACAATTCAGGTTATTATTCATCATGTTTTGCAAAGAGCATTTATGGGCAAAGCATTAAAGCAGTAAAGAGCAAGAGATTCATGCGCGTAGAGAGCCATAAGTGAGCATTTTACACAGAGCATGATTCACGTAGTGATAACAAATAATAGTCGAGCTATGAGTAGGGCGTAAAAGGCATATCTAGCCATAAACTAGTGAGATTCATGGAGTTTTGCACTCAAATAAGCAGATATCGAAGAAACGAGGTAGGAAGAAGAGAGGAGCGCAGGGCTCCGTTGAGCCTCATTCCCCTTTAGGTGATGAGGGTTTTACCTCAAACTCAAGGTAGTGTGTGTGAGAGAGATTCTTCCCAGCGTCGAGAAGAACGGATGGAGGTGAAAAAGAACTACGACTTCCCGGAAGAAGACTTCGAGCGCCTTGACTACTCGAGCCTGGAGGAGCTCGTAAGAGAGAGTATGGAATGGAACAGTACGCTAAGGAGCGTGTTGTTCGTAGAGAGTGATGTTGTGATATGATGATGAAGTACGCGATAATCGGGTATTTATAGGTATGTCGAGGGTAGTGATGGAATTCCCATAAAGACAGTATTCTTTCTTGCCATTAATGCCGTGGTCCTCACACTAAGAGGACTAGACTCACGCCAATCTTATGTTTAGGCAGGTCCATAGGTTCTGGGAAAAACCTGATAAGATCAAGATGGCTTCTGCGCAGATTGGCTCCTATGCAGAAGCCTTGGCATGAGTTAAATTAGGCGCTAGGACCTTGCTAGTGAAGTTGTTATTCCTCTCTTATCAGAAGATGTTATTTAATACTCACTCTTATTTAGGGGTGATATTCTTAAGGTTTAGAGAGGTAGATTTTCTCCAGCATTCAGATTTACTTACACGAGGGAAGGCTGATATTAGTCCCTATCAAATTCGATTGCATACCGTGTGCACACTCGATCGCAGCAATAATGTAAGTTATAATTTTTGAACTCAAGTATTAAATATTTCGTGTAAGGATTGACATTTATTTATTTCAATAGGGAAAATGGCCAGGCTGTAGATCAGTACATTTCGCACTACTACAGGAGGGAGAACTATGCCAAGATTTACAACCGGCAAATATTTCCAGTTCCCAAAAAGGAAGAGTGGACGGTGCCGAGTGCGTACGTCGGTGTACAAATTCTACCCAATCCGTATGAACGGCAACCAGGGAGACCACGGGAACGTAGACGGAGGGGGGCACAAGAAAGGACAATCAGGCGTGCCCCTCGGAGATGTCGTCAATGCGGCGAACAACACGGTGCAAGACAACCCTGTGCTGACCAGTACGATTGAGTAGCACCTATCAGTGGATTGTTTAATTCAAAACTCGTGTATCAATGTTTATTCAATGTTTTTGTGCGTCGTTTTAGTCATTAAGTGATATTAACAGAATTATTTATCATAATAACAAAAAACACACCATTATTGATTCATTCCGGAAGTTCACGCCGGAGTAATAACGCTGGAAAAGCCATCACGCCGGCGTTATGTTCCTCCGGCGGTATTGTAGCTCCGGCGTGATGTCTCCGGCGTGAACTTTGTCATTTAATTCCTTTTATATATATTTTTTCATTTTTCTTTTATAATTAGAAATATAATGTACATGACTTAAACGATTATTCATTTCAGATTTAAAATTTTCACCACGATTGAACGAAATTCGAAACGCGCACTCGAATTGTAAAAATTAGCAAAGATTAAAATCAACGTCAATTAGAAGTCTTGTGAACTAAATTTAATGATCCGCATAACCAAATATTCTTGTTGCATACAACCTCTTATATTTGCAACAGTTATAACTTGCGGCCTGTATGGAGGGACTCCCGCTGATTAGACGCTCCACGTTCAAGCAAGTAACCACTCCACTAAATCTTGAATGCTCACTCCTAATTAGGCTCTCTTTTTTCCAAAAGACCACTTTAAAGCTCATCTCTTCAGGTTCGGGTTTAGGGATCCTGTAGACGTTGTTCTCATAATAACCGCCGACCATTAACCAATAGGGCATAAGAACAAGCAACGGACCTAAATCCCTGGTCACAGTGAGCTTTTCAGCGTCGTCCAAGTCCCAGTACACTGGATCCATCACATTAACTTGTTTGGCCTTCAATCACACATGAACCGAAATATACCGGTTTCCTTGAACAACCCACGGCAAAATAACCTAAACAGGGACGAATGAGACATAAATTATCATAGGAACAAAGAAGGTATGCAAAAAACCATAGTAATGAAAATAATTGTTTCGTACGTGCCGTTTCTGCTCTCCAACAGTTCGTTGTTTCGTATGTCGGGTTTATGTTACGAGGCAGATTGCATAAGTATTCCGATGGATTCCAGTTTTCCACTATCCAATCGTGCTTTAGAAGAGGAGTGTTCTGCCTCCGCCTCAAAACATCCCCGTGCATAATGCGTTCATATGAAGCCTTCAGATCCACCTAAAAACACGAGTAACACGTTCAAGCAATTTAATTGGGGATGCATAAGTAACACTTTAATATCTTAAAACAGATCCTAGATACATGTAAAACGTAATATGAATCGAGAGAAAAGTAAATATTCATTTCACGCCGGAATCGGCATAACGTCGGCGTGATCAGTTTCCGGCGTGATCCGTTTCTCCGGTGTGATTCTCCGGCGTGAAATTGGTCTCGACGGTTTATAAACTACTTTGAATCAACTATAAAATTTCAGGCCATAATTCATATGATATACACTCTAAATTGGGTTTGTACGAACATACCATTACGTGCGTGTTGCATATCATGAGATGGCCATCCACGTATTTTGGAAAAACTCGTGTCCCTTCGTGGAGTTGTTTACGAAGAGTCATCAGGGCCAAATCCATTTGCTAGTACATGAATAAAAATTGATTAACCATATATAAGACACGTAACCGTACAGTACAATATATCAAGCATATTTCAAAAAACACGTACCACAGCGTCCCAAGGTACCCCGTCATTCACCATCTCCTTGAGGACTCTGACAGTCACCGTTGCGATTTGATCAGGTACATGCTTGAACGGCACGGAGTTGTGTACGTGCTCGTACCAATAGTTGAACTTAGAGCAGGTTTCTGACTTGGGCCATGCTGGTTCAGAAGTCGGTACATAGTCAGACACAGCCTTCAGGACGACGTCTGGTAAACCTGATGACTATTTCACAAAAAGTTATCAGATTTCTACGCCACGTAACAATAAATAAAAGCATTGGCGGATACAATACCTGACCACGTTCAATCCGCGAAGTCGATGAACGAGCTGGATCACGAACAGTAACATTTGGCGCCGTCGAAGTAGTATAGTCGGCGCTAGAGATGTTTTCTGGAAGTGAAAATCGCCCCGGCTGAAAGTCTTGGTACGTGGAGTACGTGTACTGCGTGAAGGGAGGGATGTACGTCGACGACTGCAAAATAATGTTGAATACACATTTAACGGCAAATGTCGAAACAAACTCGTAATATTAAATACACGTTTTGTTCAAAATTAGGCACACGAACATCGAAATAAAAGTAATAGACTATGGAATAAGGTAAAAACAATAATATAGAACATACGGCCGAAATCACGCCGGAGAAATATGGCCGGAGAGTACATCACGCCGGTAGTGCATAACGCCGGCGTGATGTACTTTCCGGCCATATTTCTCCGGCGGTAAAAAAAAAAATATGCATACCCAAGTCAATTTTTAATCTAATGGTACAGAAATGGAAACACAAAAAACAGTTTATATCACAAAATTATTTCCCAACCGATTTTACCTGTCCCGTAAAAGCATCCCATGCGGCCTCGAGCGAAGACGAAGCCTCCGGTACGACCCGAGCGTAGTGTAGGGCTCAGAGAGTCCACTGTCTGTGTACAGCGGGAGGGTCGTGTCCCGACGGTCACCGACTTCGGCCATCACGTACTGAGCTCCTAGAACCTCCTGCTCCGGTAGTCGCAGCACCTGAAGGGCGTGCTGAAGAAGGCCGAGCCGATGAGACAATCGGAGGACGACCACCACGAGTGGATCCACGACCGCCTCGACTTGGTTGGGAGACCGAACGTGGAATACTTGAAGACTTGCAGCTGAACAAGGCCTTCACCTCATCGAACATAGTTTTCACCTTGTCCATGAAGCCTTTAAGCTTCCTGTCGATCTCGGCATTCTGCTCGGCTATCTCCTCCCTCATGATCGCCCTTACGTCATCGGGCGTCACGTATTGGGGGACATCGTGACCCCTGCTGCCGCTCGAAGATGCCTCCCTCGGACGTTTTTCGGGATTGCGCCTGCTCCCAGATCCCCGGCCCGATGTGTGCTCGGCCTGGTCCTCACCCATGTATGCCCGGCTCTGGGTGCTCCTCCTCGGACGTCCTTCCGACGTATCAAGTATGTCGTCGGGGTCGTGCAACGGTCGCCGTGGGCGTGCCTCCGGTGGAAACTGAGCGGTGTCTCCAGTCACGTGGACCGGCACGTAGAAGGGTACGTCCGCCGGATTCGGGACCAGGGACGACTGAAAGTACTCGAGCTGCTCCTCCCACAGGGTCGGCTGGATGTTACCGAGCGTATAACGAGGATCGTCGATGACTAGGAAGAACTGTTCGTCGCTCATCTTAGCCCGCGGGGTCAAGCGGAATTTCCACCTCAAACACCTCGGGTAGACGTGCTCGTCCTCAAGTGTCCCAACGCAGTCAGCCATGCCTCCGATCACTTCGTATCCCCACACTATCAAGGCCCAAGCCGGCCCGTAAAAGTGGTAGGTAGGATTGTCTAAGGCGTGCTGGACGTAATACCTAAGGGTGATGTAACTGTACGCACCCCAAGGAAACCGTTTGAACTCCGCCGGATTATCTGCCAGATGCCACAGCCAGGGGAACGGGGAGGATTTTATATCGTGCCCCAGGATGAAGGTATTGGCAAGCAACACATTTGCCAGTCCGAGCAGGCTATCATGATCTTCCGCAAAGTGTTTGGGGTTCGTTTTGATCAGAGACAACAATTCCCTCCCCAAGCGCAATCCTTTGCGACAAATCCTGTTGTGGAGTTTGGACTTCTTCGCATTCTTATGGTCATTCGGATCCCACGAGCTTTCGCCAAAACGCAGCCCTGTCACTAGGGCAAAGTCGGGGGGAGTAAACTCGATGCAACCCTCTTTTATGGCGAAAAACATGCCTCCATCAATAGTAACAGCTCAACAGAGGATGCTGTGAACTGTAAGGCCATACGTATTCCCCGGGCGCCATTCCAAAAAATGCCCGAAAGGGCCTTCTTCCTTGAATCGTGTGACCAGTGGTTCATCCCCTGCCGCTAGTAAAGTTGTCTCCACATCCTCGAGTATATTAGTTATGTGGTACAGATTCACGGTGCAGCGTTCATTGAAATAGTCCGGACGACGTAGGCCGGCGGCATTCGCGACACTCGGGACAAGAGCCTGTTTAACGAAAACATAAAACGTTTAGTAATGAGAATCGACTCCAAATGCACATACGAAAACAAATACAAAATATAAAGGCACAAAAATATGGAATATTAGAATTACAACTCTAGGGTAAAAATCACACCGGAGAAACCCGGCCGGAAAACGGATAACGCCGGCGTGATCTCACGCCGGCGTTATCCGTTTTCCGGCAGGGTTTCTCCGGCGTGATTTTTACCATAATTTTAAGACTATTAATTCCTACTACATTTTGAGTCCAAATATTTTTAAAAACTAATACTACAATTTTTTTAAAAAACTATTTTCAAACATATACATATATAATTGTATCAACATAAATATAAACAAATTTGCATACTAAAAATCATACTATAACATAATTAAGAAAACATAATAGGGCCTATCACGCCGGAGAACGTAGCCGGAAAACACATAACGCCGGCGTTATGATGAATTCCGGCGAGTTTCTCCGGCGTTTTTTTTTTTTTTACACGTATTTTAATAATAATAATTCCTCCTATATTTTGACTCCTAATATTTTAAAAACTAATACCTAATTATTTAAAAAAACTATTTTCAAACATATACATATATAATTGTATCAACATAAATATAAACAAATTTGCATACTAAAAATCATATTATAACATAATTAAGAAAATAAATATCATTTAAACATATTAGGGCCTATCACGCCGGAGAACGTCGCCGGAAAACTCATAACGCCGGCGAACAATAACGCCGGCGTTATGAACTATTCCGGCGTCTTTCTCCGGCGTTTTTTTTTTTTGCACGTAATTTTTTTTTCCCTACTCATTTATGTATACATATATTTTTTTAAACATACGATTATATTTTTTTCCTAAACAATTTTTAAGATCATATATACTACATTATTAGATGCACAAAGATGGGAATTATGGCATATATAACAATAAAAATTACAATTACAATTCATAATAATGGGGAAACATACCATTTTTGTTAGTTAAGGAATTCGGTGTTCGAGGGGTGTTCGTCTCCGGCTTCGTCTCCGGTGTGAATACTATTGTTTCCGGCCAATCTCCGGTCTACAAACCCTTCAAATAACATATTACGAATTAATTAGCAAATAAATCTCATAATTATTGAATAATTCGAATTTAAATTTGAATTGACAAAGATTAGAAATTTTCGAATCCAATTTGAATCTAACATATAATATAAAGCTTATAAATTTAAAATACATACATTATAATACGTAAAAAAAAAAAAAAACAAACAAAAGAAAGGATTTTTTGGCCAATTTCACGCCGGAGAAGTGTCGCCGGAAAACCCATCACGCCTTTTTTTTTTTTACGTAGACTTGTGTACTTATTGAGTATTACCTAGTTGTTTTCGACCGTCGACGGGATTCGAAGACTTCTCCGGTGTCGGGACGGCTTGCCGGCGCGGTGGATGGTTGCCGGAAAAGAGAAAGAGATGGGAGAGAGTAGAGAGAGATGGGAGTGAGATGGGAGAGATGCCGGAAAAAAATTCCGGCCGGTGGGAGGTGGAGAGAGAGAGGGCCGAGAGAGATGGGCGTGTTGGGGTGGTGGGTGCCGGCAGCACCCTTATTAATAGGGGGGTGGGGGGCACAATTATGTGCAACAAGATTTGGGTAGAAAATTTTTGTCCTTTTGTTGTTTTTTAGGGAATCAATTCCGGTTCCCGATGCGAGTCAAAAAAACATCCCAAACTCTCATAATTAAATTCTTATTATTGATTTAATTTTTTTTGAATAAGTGGGACCCACCTCTATTAAATAATAAAAGGGGTATTTGTACATACTTTTACAATAAGGGGTATTTTGTACATGTAGGTTTTCAAAAGGTATTAGAAATTTGTACCCATAAATGAATACATGAATAAACAATAAAAAGAAAAGAAAAGGAAAGGAAAAGAAAAGGGGAGAATAAAAGCGGTGGCTGCAACATGAAAAAGAAATCTAGAATAAAGATCTTAAGGTTGATTTCATATCCCATAAAATCTTAAAAGAAACCAACTCCTACAATAGCTCCTGCAGAAAAAAATAAAATAAAATAAAACATCAAGAGAGACCACAATACAAGACGGCAAGTCAAAATCTATTCCTATCCTTGCATAAAATCTGGGAAAAAAAAAAATAATGATAGCAGCCTAGGTATATAAGCATAACCCCTTGCACACTTCATTCCTAAGCTAAACCTGCAGAAAATCTGGGGAGGGATTGCTCCCTACACCCCTACACCTTTCTTGCCTCAACCTCTCCCTCAATCTAAACCTGCCAAAAGGAAAATGAGATTAGGAAAAGGGCTTGAACAAATCAGAAAAGAACCCCCAAGTCTTACAATCAACTACAGTCCCTACTAAACTAGGGTCATCATCATCTCCTCTATAAAAACCATGACACCCTCCTACAAGGCAGATTTTCCTTTCACTCTCAAATCAACATAACACACAACACACAAAAGAAAGAGTGACATCAGTAGAGAGTAGAAGAAGAAGAAAGGGAGCGAGCAGTAGAGAAGCTAAGGAAACAGTGGGGAGGAGATGTTGCAGATCCATCATTCTCTCAAATCCAGTCCCAATAGCAAACTAAACAAGTAAGAAATCACACCCTTCTATATTCGATTCTAGATACACATGAATATCAACCATTATAAAAGAAACTAATTAAAACCAAGCACGAATTAAGCATGAATCGATTCTGCAATATACTCTTCTACTAAAGTAAATTCATTCAACAAGAGAAGTATATTAGTGAATAAAGAATGCTATCTCAAGTTAAAAAGTCTAAGAATGAAACCTTAGATGCTAACGAGACTGAAAATGTACTCATATATTGATACTATGCAAACTCATGCTTTCATAAGACATTACTTGAAGACATGAAGCTTTCAACGAACATTGATTCACCAATCCAATATGACAAACATTCATAAGCCTATAATCTATCTAAACACTCAAACAAGAACAAGCCTAAAACGTATATATAGATATAATCGAAATCAAGATTCGTAAGTGCGATGACGAATAATGAAAACTAGAGGGTTTACCAATTCGAAACCGGAGCCGTGAGCGAGGGACAGAGCAGGGGCGGACTACTCTACTGCTGTCGGCATGACCGACGGTGGCTGGTGGTGGATTTGTTCAGCAGCGGCGACGACCTTGCAGCAGCGGCGTCGACGACGCTTGGCACGGCGGTGGCGCTGATGGTGGCACCTCCCCACAGCGACGGCGTCTTCGCCGGAAATTAGAAGCAAGAGGAAAGGGTCGGATCGTCTAGATTTAGGGGCTAGGGTTTCGATTCGGATTGGGGATTAAGGATAGGGTTACGGAGACTGCGACGCCGTGGAGGCGGTGCTCAGTGGCCGCCGACGGTGACGGTGAGTGTTGAACGCAGAGCGTGAGAAAGAGGGAAAGAAGAAGAGTTGTGCGCTTCTGTCGTGTTTCAGCCGAGAGAGAAGAGAGAATTGAATGGGTTTTGGATCTGGGCCCTGAGGTTGGGCCCGAACCAATTTTCTATGGGTTCATATTCTTCATTATCGGGCTGAATGAATTAAATTAGAGGGGCTCGACTATTGGGCCAGATTAATAAGGACGACCCGACTATTGAAATCACTTTAAGTTAATTAAATGGTTAAGGTTATTCAAGTTATGAATTTTAATTAATTAAGATTTAATTAATTATTAAGCTATAATTAGCTTAAAAATATGTTTTGAAAATTTACATAATTTTCGGGAATTAATTCGACGAATAAATGGTCTCGAATAATGAAAGAAACGATTCTGGATAATGAAAGATTATTCTATTATGAAAAGATTTAAAGGATTTAAATCAATTTGTTAACCTTAACAGATTTATAAGATAGGAAAATATACTAGACGATTATTTTCCAATAAGAAGTTTTATTATAAGAATGTAGATCCTTATTATACCTTTATGAATAGGCGCGACCCGACAAGTATTCTGACATTGTTCGCCTATCAAGACCGGTCATATTTCATGCTTCAAGAGGTGGGCTTTCTATTCAAAATAAATATGATATTTATGAAAATATATGTGTGTTATTTTGAAATATTGTCATGCCATAAATGTTCTGATTTTTGTATGATACCTATCTGTGTTGGCTTTGCCAATTTATTAATCGAATTCGGGTCCTAGTAAGATAGCTATCTTACTTGGACTAGTGTACATAATGTGACCGTGTGTCATCTTCGGGTTGGTCGGTCAAGGTATCGTGAGAGTGGCCACTCTCTCGATACCATA
Source organism: Thymus mandschuricus (assembly GCA_029379335.1). Taxonomy (NCBI): domain Eukaryota; kingdom Viridiplantae; phylum Streptophyta; class Magnoliopsida; order Lamiales; family Lamiaceae; genus Thymus; species Thymus mandschuricus. Next base: position 20,946,326 of record CM057081.1, read on the forward strand.
GGAACAGATACAGTAGGTTACTAAAGAACTTAGTCTGCGCAGACACTTTTAGAATCACAAAGAAATTTTTGTAAGCATAGGATCTTTTCAACAAAATCCCTATGACTTAATATTAATGGCTTGACAATTATGTATGTTTTCGGCAATGTGCCCACTGAGTACTTTTGTACTCAGCCCTGCATATATTTTTAAATGTGCAGGTTGAACGAGATGGAATGGAGAGTCGGCCCGAGCTTTTGTCACTTGAATCATGTTAGTGTCTTAGAACAAGACTCTCGGTAATGTGTGTCTTCATACATGCATTCTGTAAGACTTCCGCTGTGAAATTTCGATAGATTATAGTTGAGTATTCGAGTCGTGTAAACGTATCAAACACATGTCTTTCTTTTCCTTAAAGGCTCGATGCCAATTGATATAATAATTACTTCCCACGTTTGTTCGGGTGGATTCTAGCTTTATAATTACATTCCCCTTTCTATTCCCGCTTCTTTAATCTCATCCCTAGTCACGGGTTCCCGGCTTCACTATCCTTAGTAAAGTCCGGTCGTGACAGCAGTCTAAACCGATAGCTTAGCCCGAGCTATCTCGATTGTGATATTTTATATCTCATAATTGTTAAACGATCTTCGTGATATCCTCCAAACTCAGATCGACACATGATCTAAAATATGAGATAATGGGATTTATTCTTGCTTATATATATTCTTTCAGATAGGTATTGTTAACAGTGGACAAGTGTCGTATACCACTAAAACAACGGTTTTGCTTTAGATATACAACAACCCCAACAGGCACGTCTCAATAGATCATTGTTAAGCAGCCTAAATTGGGATTCGAGAAGCATTACTCGTAAGTACAGCTTGCTACGGGTACTTGATGTAGTTGACTTCTACTCCATTGGGGAACTGGTACACATGATCAACACTAGATGTGTTGCTTGTGCTATGGATTTTTCATTGTGGAGTTCTTCACTTTGGAATTCTTTATCCCGACTTTGGCATGTAGAAACCTTAATTCTGGATAAAGAAGTCTCTCTACCTCCTCAAATATGACAGATGCCTCAACTTAGACATCAAAAGATGGAAATAATTATCCTCCACGACCCTCCAAATGGCCAAATGGATAAGCAAGATTTTGTAGTCCTTGAGAATCTACAGACGCTTTCAATTGTCCTAAACTTTAGATGCACCAACCAGTTAGTTCAGAGAATCCCGAATTTGAGAAAATTGAGGATCGCTTATGGTTATAGTATCAAGAGTTCTGGAACACATTACTTGTGCAATCTTTTCCATCTTTATAAACTTGAATTACTTTCGACATGAAGGGAGGAGAGTTGCAGCTTCATCTCATCATGGGAAGAGAAGAGGGAGTTGAGATTGTTCTTCACTTCAACATCGACCTATAGTTTGTTGTAGACGCAAACTGGGTGATTTTGGACATCAGGGCCTTGTGAGCATCTTCCGTCTCAGATAGACGCTTGTGAAGGGCTTCAATCTCGGATTGTTAGCCACACTCTCATCCTCAAGGAGAGACTAGAAGAATTTGGACTCGTAGCCCTTGAGATGAGTAGTGGCGAACAAGGTGACTTCTGTGTTGGTAACGGCACCAACAATCTATTTTGTTGTGCCAAAGCTTCGGCAACCACCTTAGCCTTGACTTCATCAAATGGTTTATTCAAGTTGTTGTCGATTGGTTGGATGGAGGAGTTGATGGTCTCAACAGCCTTTCTCAAGTCCACTCCCAAGACTTCCAGCTTCTTTTGAAATTCCTCTTCAAGAACATCATCCTCTTTGTGGAAGTCAGTAACCTACTATTTTGCGCAGTTCATCACGATCTGCTCAATATTTTTGTAAGTTACTTGGACAGGCGCATCAAGTTCCATTTGCTCGGTCTGGGGCTGATCCTGTGGATTGGCTTCTTCGTGGGTGATGAGAGAGTGGCCCACTAGGATCGGGCTTCCTAAAATAAGATTCTGATATGATTATGCATTTGTTTATAGATTTCATGGAGCCAAGAAATGTAGTAGGTTTCGAAGACGAGGCAGATACTTTCATCAAATATCTGAATGAAGAAATGGAGGAGCTTGGGTCATCTCTAGAACTGGTATGTCTTGCCATAGGAAGGCAACTCTCGCATGGAAGATTTATCAAGACCCCAGAATTCTATACAAGTTCTCAAATCTGATTTGGGTTAATGTTTCCCGAGAGTTCAACATAAAGAATGTGTTTGTAACCATTCTAGAAAGGTTTACCTAGCTGGACAACATGACTGGTTTGACTGATGATGATTTGGCTCAAAAAGTTCATTTCTATCTGATGAACCAAAAGTTCTTGTTGTTCATGGATGATGTTTGGAATGTTGAAACATGGATCGAAAACCATCGAAAATTCCTTGCCACGGAGTAATAGAATGAGGAAAGTGGTGATAACGAGTCGCGATGAGAAAGTAGCTAGACTAGTAAATCACTTGATAAGAAATGGGCTAACGACGATGTCAAAACATGTCATGTTCATGATATGATACGCGAGTTCTGCAAAAATGAGGCAGGTATTACAAAATAAAATTTATTTCAAAAGGTTGGAAAATCAAGTGATGGAATGTTCCAGCCCTATGTCTCTGGAATAAGGAACTATTGTCGTCTATGCATCCATCCCACGTAGTTTACTTCCTCTGTGAAAGGCCAAGGGGGGCATGGGTTGTCTCATTTTTGTGTTTCCCCAAGGAAATTGCAATTTCACCTCCAGAATATAACTCATCTATACCCAAGTCCTTCAATTTGTTAAGGGTATTAGATGTGAATCCCATCAAGTTCACCAAGTTTCCCTTTAAGGTTACTCAACTAACTCATTTGAGGTACATTGCTCTATCCGGTGACAACTTTGCTTCACTTCCTTAAGCCATGTCTGAGCTTTGGAATCTACAAACTATAAGAGTTGATACAACATCGCGTACTTTTGAGATTGAAATAGACATCTGAATATGTTGCAGCTGAGGCATTTGAAGACAAAAGCAGCCATTATTATGAACAAGGAGGTGAAAGGTGAAGCTGGAAAGATCTCTAAGCACTCGGTATGCTGTCAGCCCATTGTTGCACGGAGGACATTTTCAATCGGGCATTAAATCTCAAGAAGTTGGGGATTCGTGGAAAACTAAGCATCCTTTTAGACACAAATCTAAAACAATTGGTTTGTCTCTAGAAGTTGTATCTAGTACATGATGTTTTCCCCGAGTTGAACTATTTGAGTTTGTTGTGTTGGGAACCCTCTACAGTTAATTTTGATAATGTTTATCAAAATCACACTTAGGCATTATTTATCATTTATAGAGTTAGAGGTTGACAAGGTTGTTCTCAATGTATAGCATAGAACAACGTGCTCTTTATTCTAGAAAGGTTGTTCTACATGTAAAGGTCAAGGCTATTCTCAACAGCCTTGCCTATAGAAGAACAACTCATCTTAGTCAACCTGCTCCTTAGGTTCTCAACTCGTTCTCATAGTTTAAGACGCCAAGCTGCTAGAAGATACCTCAAGCCGATGATCTACCTTCATAGATCAATTTGTCACCTAAGTTGCCACGTCAGATGCCAGCTAGGACAAGACCCAACGAGAATTGTTAAGTCAGCCTAACGGCTAGTTGCCACGTCAGTAAGCCTTCAACGGCTAGTTGTGTCAGGACAGACTCCAACGACTAGTTTCAAAACTATGCCTATATAAAGACTTCCCACTTCAATGGAACAGTTTTACGGGAAATTTACTATTCAAAGCCAAATATGCTGCGGAAATTCTCTCTCAAGCCATATCCAATTCAAAACTCGAAAACCCTTGATATTTTTCAAGTGTTGAAGGAAGGGAATTTCAACATTGAAGACCACCACCGAGCTTGAAATGTTTGTTGTTGCTTCAAGCCTCTTCATTCATCTACTCACAAATTTAGTCCAAGCTAGATAGTTGAGTTAGTTGATAGGTTTCTGTTATATATTATATCAAGTTTGTATGATTGTATGAAACTGATACTCTGTCAGTATAAAAAAGAGAGAAGTAGAATCCAAGGTTAAAGGGATTCGTAGATCGAGCTAGATCTGTCATGGACGTAGGAAGGTTATCTCCGAACAATGTAAAAAACAATGGTCTCTCTCTCTCTCTCTCTCTCTCTCTCTTTCTCTCTCTCTCTCTCTCTCTCTCTCTCATTTTCATACTATATAAATTCCCTGACTAACCAGTTCATACTTACATTTCATACAAGAAGCTTGCATTCAAAGGAAGAAAAGTTTTTCATAAAGAGTTAAGTTCAATCTCCCTCCCACCGTATTCCCCACTTACACAGTTTGATAAATCTAGTTTGTTCTAACAACGTGCTTGATAAATAAACCTTTCACTCTGTGAGGACAACCTTGACCAGTCGTTTCTAAGACAATTTGTTTTAAAACGCAAAAATGGTTGGCTATTGGTGTATTCCCCCACACTCTTTTTGGGACCAACATATTGCCTCGTCTTCCTCAAGCATATAGATTCCCTCCCAATCTAAAGATACTGAAATTGTCATCCACATTTCTGGATTGGGAGCATATGTCTAAGTTGGGAATGCTTCGTAATCTAAAGGATCTCAAAATTCAAGAAAATGCTTTCGCGTGTAAATTTTGGAATGTTGTTGGCTTTCCCTCTCTTGCATTGTTGAAGATTGAATGCACCAATTTGGAGTGTTGGACAGGGTTAGGTGATCCTTTTCCTAAGCTCAAGCGTCTTGTGCTTAAGAAGTGTAAGGAACTCGAAGAAATTCCATTTGTGTTGGTGAAAAGCCTTGAGACGCTGGATGTTGATCGCGTTTCTGAATCTGTGGTCGCTATAACGAGGAAAATGGATCTGGAAAAACAACAAATGCAAGGGCAACAACAGGGCAAAAGGGATCGATTTAAGCTCGTAAATGCTCCTATTGATGAATGATACATACTGCTGTAAAATGAGGTTTTGGTCTTCTGCATTTCTTTGCAAGGTAACAACTTCTTGAACTTGTGCTTCTTGATTATTCATTTCATGTGGGCAGTGTAAATGCTCAAGTTCAGCTCATTAGTGGGAGCTTTGTCTGCTTATGGTGCCTTGAAATATCTTCAAGTTAAGGTTTATTCTAGCACGACTGAGTTGAGCTATAAATTATATTTGGTCATGTGAATATGTCTCTCTCTCTCTCTCTCCTTTTTCTTTTTCTTTTTTCATGAGTAGAAGTTGCTTTCTTGCTATAATGATTAAGTAAGGCACAATTTGCGTAGAGTAGAAAACTTTGGGTTCCTCTAATGGAACCAGAGTTTGTTTTGGGATCATTGAGTTTTTAACTTTCACTCTCAAAATCGCTATATATAGAAATTTTAGATCACTAAGTTTCCACTTTCTATTGTTTGCCGCACATGCACATGATTTACAGTTTATGATAAAACATTCAATTCATAACAATTTTAACAATTTTCCCTAGAATTAAATCCATTTCTTAGGAATTTACTCCAGTTCTTAACAAGTCACGAACAACGTGTACTTGTTTCAACAAGAATTATGTTTCTTCCGCCCATTTTATCATAGTAACACTTTACTGTTCAATATGTGTCTACTTTATTAAATAAAAGTATCATGATAAAATGGACGGAGGGAATAATATTTATGATGATTGATAAATAAAGTGAATTTTGGATTTAACATAAGTAGTGAGATTAAAGTAAATGGATATTATCTTTTGAGTGTGAAAAACGATTATGAATATGAGTTTACCAGCAACAACGAAATGCTCATCTGTTTGTAGTAGTCGTAAATGACAAAATGTCACATTTTTTGTGGAGGTCTATTAGAAATACAAATTCGATTCATTCAGGTTGTCACGTCTTCAGTCCCTCTCGTGAAAAAAAAAAAAAAAAAAAAAAAAAAAAAAAAAGAGAAAGAAAGAAAAGAAAACTCTGCATATGAGACGAATAGCAAGGAAAAAAAATCTTTTAAGTAAAGTTTCATGACTACTAACTCAAACAAGTTTACCGATTACGTGTGCAATCAACAAATTGGTTGTTCCCCATTCCTCAATTTGCACACACTATCTTATCTAAACATCTAAGCTATAAATATACAAGCGATATTACTCCACCCGTCTCATTTTAGGTTGCGTTCTCTTTGATGCGAAAGAAAAGGAGAGAAAAGAGAAAATTATACTATAAATTCCACCCCTTTTCTCACATTTTCTCACATTTTGTATTTTTTCCCCTTCATTTGCACTATATTGGAGAGAAAATATTATCTCTTCAATTTGGTATTGTAAATATAATCTCCAATTTAAGGAATGTAATCCTCCCTCATTGATAAAAGGTGAGAAAATGGGAGAAAATGGGTGGAATTTATGGTGTAATTTTCTCTTTTATCCCCTTTTCTTTCGCATCAAAGAGAACGCAACCTTAGTCTCATGTTGCGTTTTCTGTGATGCGAAAGAAAAAGATATTTACCCTTTAAATCTTCCTTATTTCTTACACTTTCTCACATTTGCTCTTTTTTTTCCCTTCATTTGCATTACAATGGAAATAAAATATTATCACTCCAATTTAGTGTTGTGAATATTTTCTTCAATTTAAGGAGTAAAATTCTTCCTCATTCATAAAAGGTAAGAAAAGGTGACGGAAAGAGTGAGATTTAAAGGGTGATTTTTTCTTTTATCTCATTTTCTTTCGCACCAAAGAGAATGCAACATCAATGTTAAAAGTGAAAAGTGAAAAAATACACATAAAAATAAGGGGCATGTATTCAATTGAAATTTTGTTGGATTTTTTTAGACTTTGAAAAGTAAGTTGATTTATATAGACTTTTGGTATCCATATACCAGTATATCAGATATCAGATAAGGGTATTGATATCAGATATGAGATTTGGGTATGAAATTGATATCTGATATATGCGTTTGATGCAGATTGTTCAGATGTGAGATAATAATAATAATAATAATAATAATAATAATAATAATAATAATAATAATAATAATAATAATAATAATAATAATAATACTCCCTCCGTCCTCCATTTACTGACATAATTACTGTATTGGGACGTCCTCCATTTACTGACATATTCCGTTTTAGGACGTAGACCCCACAATCACTTTAACACTTTAACACTTTATACATCTACTTTTTATTATTTTAACATTTTAATACTATTAAAAAATTCAAATGGGTCCACAATTATTCCACTTTAACACATTAATTTATTATTATACCATCAAAATACAAAAAAAAACCTTGTACCCATAAAACTATGTCAATATGTGGAGGACGGAGGGAGTAATAATAAATCGTTACAATAGAAATAATAATTAATAAAAATATTATTAGAAGTGAAATGGAGATATGAGTGATACCTCTATAAAAATCAGTATATGAAAAGAGTTAAAAGAGAGGATATCAGTATATCAAATATATCAATTTGATATCCATATACTGATATGTCAAACACATGGTATGGATATGAGACCTTTTGATACCCATATCTGATATACGTATATGGATACCAAACAGGCCCTTAAAATCCATAGACTATGCGCAGAGTTTGACTAAACTCCATACATAATTTGACTGACTCTATTTATTGATTTAGATGGATTTTCATTGACTTGTAATATTGTGGGATATATATGTTTTTTTTTTATATTAATTTACATGGATTTCCATATACTTCGACACTTAATTATTTTAACTATTTATTTAAATAAACACTTTTAAATAAATAAATGAATAAAATTATCTATATTATTTTCAAAAATAATACCAAATAACTTTATCCAAATTGTTTGAATATTTTTATAGGGTTGTATAGAAATTCATCAAATTATGCCATCTTCCGAAATAAGAACCGTACTTTCAAGAAAGTCCAATTAATATATTTCTAACAAAAAAATTACTTTTTTTTTTTCCGTTCAAATGTTATATTTCAGTTTAGTCATATTATCCTCCAAGCCTTACAAAAACGTGGCGGTAATTTAACCATAAAAAATTTAAGGGTAATTCTATCCACGGCACCCATATTTCTCCCTACAGCCCCCTATTTATTTAATTAAAAACAATTACTAGAGAATTTACATATTTCTCCTCAGAGCCCCATTCCAGCGTTATTCTCACAGCACCCGTCGTTTTTCTTCTCCATCTCATTCTTCTTCCACTTCTTCGGCCGCCTTTCACGACAACCACCACCATTACTATGAAGCCGTCCAAACACATAAAAACTATTTCAAACCCTACATTTGAAATCTTTAAATCCTCAATTTATTTTTTCACATTTGAAATTTTCAAATCTCTAGCAGAAGAGATGAGGGGTCTATTCGAAGAGTAGGACGACCTCAGAACACGACGTAATTTATTTCCGGCAGCAACGATGTAAATCGACAACACGCCGGGAGCAAGTTTTGGATTCAAGTTCTCCAAAGGAAAGTTATACATGCAGTTAAATAGAAATTTGAACGGATTTGACGAGAGCAAAAACTACAAATTTGGTGGTTGTTGTGGGTATTGAAATTAGCGATGGCGGAGAGAGAGCGGGGAGAGAGAAGTTGAAGGTGGTTGTACAGCATTCGGCAAACGACACAAATGGGAAGGAGGAGGCGAGATGAATTGGGGGTAGAATTGTATATTCACTATTAATTTTTATTATTAAAATAAATAGGGGGTTGTGGGGAGTAAAGTGGGGGTCGTGGATAAAATTACCCAAAATTTAATGAAAGTTAAGATTTAAAAGTTACATATTCGAATTTTTTAAGCATGGAGATTTTTATGAAGAGTTTGATTTTCAAACAAACTCTAGTAAACAAATTTTTAGTACTAGACGATCATAATTTAGATGTCTTTTAAAATAAATTATAATTGTTTGGAGAAAAAAATAAGAGTACATATATATAAAGGTAGTTGAAGGCGACGGGGGAGGGTGGTGGAAATGGTAATTCTGAGTTTGACTAATTTCTAACATTTCGTCTTCATTTTATTTTTTCTAGAGGATCTCCGTAGAAATCTCTAGTTTTTATGAATGATTTTGGAGAGTAAAATCTCTTTATATCTATACCTATACTAAAAAGAGTATTATATTACAAAATAATGTATTGCCCATAATGTCCTTCAATTTTACTTAAAATCAAGGATAATGAATTAATAACTTATAATCTTAATTAAGGTAAAAATTAAATTGTATTTACATAACTTAAAAATAAAGATACAAAAATAATAAAAGTTAAAATCTTTACGTAACTATTAGAATATGTTTACCTAATTTAAAATCTTTACCTAATTTAAAATATGTTTTCCCATGTAGTTTCATATTTTACTTACACATTAGATGATTTAATTTATTTATTTCTTTTATTTTTTTAAATTTGACTTCTTACGTCATTTTACTTTACTAAACTGGACTTGATTTTCTTTATCCTTTTCTTTGTTCCATCGTTATTGTTCCAAATTTTTAGATCTATAGATGGGGATGGAGGAAGTATAAAATAATTGTATTATATACTATTCAGTTAACATAACTGTTGTTTTTAGGTGTGATTGCCTTCTACTGTTAAATAAGAGACTATTTATTGCTCCTTTCGGAAATCTTGGAGAATATAATCACAATAATTTAGGTAGATATTAATTAATGAAAAGCTTGTGGCATTCAATTTTTAGTTAACATATGTCATGAGATCTTAATTTAGAAGATTTATTTTTATTTTCTTTTGTTAATTTCGGTGCATAGAAAGAATGGATTTCGTAAATAATGTTTGATGAATATTAGATTTAATACCCCATTCATCCCACCAAATTATAGGGGTTTTTTTAAATATATATGAGATATAAGATATATAATTGCGTACAATTAGGTGGGATTATAGAGGGAGTATAATTTTTGGTTAAATTCTTTATATCAACTTTATATGAAAATGCTACTTACAATTTTCAATAAACTTTAAAATAAGGAATACTAAAATATTTTTATTATAAATAATACATCTAGAAATTTTCTTTTTGTTATTGGTTTAGAACTTTTGTCAACGGGAATTCATTGGTATCATCCATGTTTTATGAACTCATAAGTTTTAGTTAGATTGCAAAACCATCAAATAGTTCGTTTGAACATATGATGCCCACAGTTGCTTATAGGTTAGTATAACTCAAAATCTTAAGAAATTATGTGTCATTCGTTAATTAACTCATGAACTAATAATTATCAAGGTCACTCTACTGGTGAAAGAATCATTAACTTAAGTCGAAGAGATGGAAATGACCTACTTCGTATTTGATAAAAAGATATAATAATATTCAAACAAACTTATCACATGTCAATCAAAATCTACCTTGCAATTTAAATAATTATGGGTTGATTACCAAAAAATCCTAAACTATTTGGAGATTATTGGTAAGGAGGAATGAAATTTAGCATGAATAAATTTAGCAGGAATGAAATGAATGCAACAATGGAATAGGGATGAGAATGGAATGAATCCGCTGATTCAATTCTCATGGCTGACATCCGTAAGGGATGCCGTCTAACTCAAACTCACGGCATTCGCAAGTCGAGTTTTGGAGATCGACGAGGTAAGTCTGCTTTTCACCTTCGACTCTCCAAAGGGTGGGCGTAGGCGTTCCTCTGACGGAATAGTGACGGCCCCGTTCCGACGATGCCGACATCTTCGTATAGGCCTTCTCTGTGAGTTCATGTTGGCGAGCTAGGGCACTAGTCCGATGTTCATCGAACCACTTCTCGACGACTATCCGATACACCTAGACCATGGCACAAATGGGAGTCTCCGAGCCCACAACAACCGGGCATTCATGGTCTCGGCGGGATTCGAAGTCATGAAGCTCGTACGTCGGACGGGACACTTGCACCTCGCCCACCTCGGCAGGCCAATGTCGCTCAACCTCCTGTAGATCCCGCCTCCTTCCCTGCTTAGGTCCCTCAGATTCCCCCAATATTCATCGAATTGGGAATCTCGATAGGCATAGGCTGCAGACTCGAATATAGCCCCCGCATGCCTTCCGTACCTAACGAAATTCCTCTGGAGGTGAACGAAGCAGAGGCCGTGAGCAGCATGGGGAAAGACGGAGTCGATCGCATTTTTGATGCTCACGTGCTGATCGGATACGATCAACAAGTCCGAGGGCGCCCCGAAACACTCTCGCACTTTGGCCAAGAACCACGTCCAAGATTCGTCGTTCTCTATGGGACCGAATCCAATGGCAAGGGGGAACACTTGCTCGTTCCCGTCTTTCGTCACCGCCACAAAGTGCGTCCCCTTATTCTTCCCCTTCAAGTGCGCCCCGTCTACTACGATCACGGGGCGTAGCAAACCATTTCTGAATGCCTCGATGGACGGACCGAAGGAGAGGTAGAAGTAGGTCAGACGGTCGGTGACGTGGGAGGTGTGAATGTCGTACTCGGTGCCCGAATTCATCTCCTTCAAAAGGTAGAGGTAAGAAGGGAGCCTCTGATAAGACTCGTCGAAGGCACCGTACGTCATCTCTATAGCGACGTTCCTCGCACGGAGAGCGAACGGGTAGTCAATCTGAATGCCGTACTCACTCCGTAGCTCATCCACCATCTCCTTTGGCTTCAACACTGCGCCCTCGGTGATCAATCGTCGAGCGTAGAATGCTCCTAATACCAAGGCCGGCATCTGTCGTTTGTTGTTCGAATTTAAATCAACTAGACAAGTGTGATCGGCCTCGTACTTGTTAATCACCCAAATCCCGCCTTTCTGCGTTGCATTCAACTTGAACTCGCAATCCTTCCCCGAAGTGCACCTAAAACCCACACGGCCTTTGTCGGAGCGAGGGATACAATACTCCTTCCGGAGATCCATGTGAAGCAATCCGACGACTATATGCAAGTCATCCTTCTTCTTGAAGTATCCGTCCTTTCGCAACTGACCCAAGGCCGGTGCCAAGTCGGGATCGATCCATCCTAAAGGGAGCGCGGTGTCTAGATCGACGTGCGGTATCAACCAATGTCGAACCGCCTCCTCGCTAGCGCGAGCACGAGCTTCGTCGTCACGGGGCTCTTGGTTTTGTGAGTGCATGCTACGAAGCCCGATAACCCTATCAATGTGGCCGGGCTCGCGGATCCATGCTCCGAATTCAGCCGTTAGGCTCTCAAATAATTGGGATCGTTCCTCCACATTCCTTGCTTCCTCGCCCTCGGACTCGAGAGACTCTTCTTCCGACTCCGGCTCTTCTTCGTTGCCTACTTCGGCTTCAAATGCATTTGAACTCGGCAACGGCTCCTCTTCGACGTTATGGTTCTGAAAAATCGTCGATCGTTGGGTAGTATGGGCTGCTCGATTTGCTCTACTAATGACGTAGATCGTCGACATCTCCCTTCTCGCGATGCACATTCTAAGCAACTCCCCGGTGCTCTTTAAAACGGCCTTCACCGTCTCCCGCTCGTTGAGGTTCGTCAAATGGAATAGCAAGTACTCCGATTCGTCACCCAAGTAAAATTGAATGTCTCGTACTACGTTTTCATAGCTCAAACTCGATATGGGATAAGTGACGAGAAAAGAGTCTCCTCCTACGTACGATATTCCCTCCCAACGACCGCTATGACGGATAAGAATTCTCTGATCACCCATCTCCATCTGTACAAAAAAATAAAAAAAAAATAATCTGAAAAATTTTTGTTCTTGAATACACGGTTGAAAGGTGAATTCAACCGTGTATACACGGTAGAATTACACAATTTGTCGTGTAAAGTCAACAATTTTGACTTTCAATCGTTGACTTTGTTGACTTTACACAACAAATTGTGTAATTCTACCGTGTATACACGGTTGAATTCACCTTTCAACCGTGTACTTAAGAACAAAAAAAATTTCTATTTTTTTTCGCATATTATAAATAATAAATAGAGAAAATCGAATATTACCTTGGTATTTGTCTCGAAAAAACGTCTTGAATCGATTCCAAATTTTCCAGAAATTCGAGAATGGCTACAAATATTCTCTCTCAGCAATTTTTTCAAATTTAGTGTTGTGATGAAATGAATTATGTCTATGCTATTGCTATTGTTTTCTCACTTTTTCTGAATTTTCAATTAATGTTATGCTAACAACCTCTACTTTGAAGGAATTTGGCAGATTTGGTGGTTGAAAGTTAATAAATGCAATTTAAGATTGTACATAAGATTTACACGCCAATCTCCTATCCGAGGTTTTCGTGACCTCCAATTTTTGTTCCTTTTTTTTTTTTTTTTTTTTTTTTTTTTAAATTTCCACGTCAGATACGGATTGAAATTTTCCAATACACGAAAGTTCAATCTTGAATTGAGAGAGTGAGATCGTGTACAACAAAAATTGAATTGATTTTATGGTGGGTCCCACGTTTGATTTATATATATAGTTGATTTTTTGTTTTATTAGACAATTGGGCCCAAATAGTAAGGGTATTTAAGACATTTCAAGGCAAAATGGGTATAGAAGTTATACTTCTTATAATTTGGGTATAGAAGTACTCTTTCTTATAAAAGTGGGTATTTTTAAACTTGACCCTTATTAAAATTCATGGACTGTTGAATACCTACAGATCTTTTAATACTTTATAAAGTCTATATTGAATACCTCAAAATTTGTAAAAACTTTATACATTTTGAATAGAATGAATAGAATGTTTACAAATTTCTATAATCCATAAAAATTCAACGAAATCTGAATTAAATGCACCCCTTAAAAGTTAACTATTTTCTATTTTTAAAAACATGAGAATTAACTGGGCAAATGAAAATTATACTAGGTTTAACCAAACAAGCATCTCTATTCTTTAGGTTAAATATTTTATTTATTATGTCAAAACGCATTTATAATACAGGAGTATCAATTTAAAAGAGTTATAGATTCTCATCATCCCACTTATAAAAAGCTTATAAAAAGATGTTTTTTTAAGGTTAGGAAAGTTAAAGAAATTTTAAATAGTAGTGTAGTATGTAAATCATTTAATAATTTCTGGTTAAATTTTAGTTTTTTTTTTTTTTTTTTTTTTTAAAAGAGGATCAATAATGGTTCCCCATTTCCCCCCTTAATGTGACTCGAACCCCCGACCTATTGGTTGGAGGGGAAGCGTCTTACCAACTGAGATGCGCTTCATTGTCCTGGTTAAGTATTACTCATTCCATAAGTCAAATTTAGGGTTGGGGAAATATACCGAAAACTCGGTATACCGTCCATACCGTATCGAAAAAAATATCAAAAATATTGTAATTAAGGTATGTCGAGATTTTTGGTAAGGTATCATACCCTACCATAAAACAACGGTAAGGTAAAGGTATGAACTTTCAAATACTGAGGTATACCGTCTCATACCGTATACCGAAAATTTAGTGTATATTATAATATTCTAAAATTCTAATATGTATTTCATCTCGAGCCGTAATATGATTTTAATGTTATTATAATATTTAGATATCATTGATATTGTTGAATATACTATATATATAATGAACACTAATTTTTCGATATGAAAAAAATTGGTATAAAAATATATTTCTGGTGTATCAAATGTAAGTTACGACAAAGATATACCCTTATACCGTACCGTGGCAATGCATTCCAAATGTACGGTAAGGTAAAGGTATGGAGTTTACTCCATACCGAAATTAAGGTATACCGACTTAAGGTATACCGAATGACACGGTAAGGTAAAGGTATATTGCATATTTTGCATACCACAATTTAAGGTAAGATATAAGGTATGAAGAAAATGTCAAGGTATACCGTACCGACCCACCCCTAGTCAAATTGATCTTGTTTTCTTTTTTTTTTTTTTTTTTTTTTTTTTTTTTGTGGTAAACCGATGAATTTTTTATTATAAAATTTTAAACTATCATATGTTTCATTTAACAATATTTATCATTAATATGTTTTTGTTCATTTGAGATCTCCTATTGTATTTATGAATAATTGATATTTAACATAACCCATAATTTAGGATCTAAGATTTATATAAAAATGATATATCCCTAACATTTGAAATTTCTACCCTAGGATTTGTCAAATGTCATTAATCTATTTATACAATAGAATATGCAATACAATTTAGCAATAGAGGATCATATTCGATCTTTATACATCTATAATGCTATATTTTGAAGAAAAAAATACATAAAATATGCATTAATCGTTAATTACTACACTTTAATATTAGACCGCTCTACTTAAATTCAATGCCGAAAGAAACCAAAGCCTATTCGGTGAGATGGAGGGGGTAAAATTTTAGATTGATTTTTTTTATCGAATTATTGCGTTTGCTATATTGTTGATTTACGTTCTGCTTTATTCGAATAATCATGAAAACTTAAAACTAAGTCATGAATTGGGCTTATAAAATTTTATTTGGTGAAATGTCTGATATAAATGGACATATCAAATTGAAACTTATGCCTTTATAAATGGTATCTCGAGCAAGATTCTATCTTAATCCCAATTCGTGTTATTATATTTTTTTTTTAACAATTAATAGAAATTTTAATAACCATGTCATGCCACCAAAAACTCGAACTCGAGACCTTTAACCCTGAAATCTTGAACTCGAATTCGGGTGATTATTGTTGTTGCAAGTGTATATCATTGTCTCATGAGCAAATAAGGAATTTTAACCTCCTGAATAAGAAATTAAATACGATTTTCCTAAAAATAGCTGGTACAATCATCTGACGTAATTTACACTTATCCGCGTATAAATACGATATCAGAACTCAATTCTCCCATATAACCCAAAAATCCCAAAAATCTTAATCCCTCACCATTTTCCGATTCACATATCACACATCAGAACCAACTAATATATATATTTTCATGGGGATTTCCAAATTAATTTTCTTGAACTTGTTTGTTATTTCTTGGTTAGCTTTCGTAGGGCATTCTCAAGTACCCGGCGGCGGCGAGTCGCTGCCTTGCATTACAAAACTGTTGCCATGCCAGGAGTATATGGCGGGATCGGCGGCGAAGGCGACGATGAAACCGGCTGCGGCGTGCTGTGTGCCGCTGAAGGAGATGGTGGTCAGCAACACGCAATGCCTGTGCGCCGTCTTGAACAACCAAGACATCTTGAATACTCTTAATGTGACGAAGGATGATGCTCTCAACCTTGCCAAAGCTTGTGGTGCCAATGCTGATATTTCTGTCTGCTCTAAAGGTGATTATTAGTCCCTCCGTCCCTTTATACTAGTTACGTATTCCTTTTAGTACGTCCCGCAGAACATGTTACGTGTCCTCAGGGGCGGAGCCACAGCCTAAGGTGGTGGGGCAATTATTGCCCCACCTCAATTTTTTTTTTTTTTTTTTTTTTTTTAAACATGAAATTTTAACTATAAAATGTAAAAATTATGTATAAATTGCAGTATATTCTATCTTTGCCCCACCTCAAATTAAAAATATATGAACTAAATTTTTTTTGCCCCTCCTGTGGTTGAGGGCCTGGCTCCGCCACTGCGTGTCCTTATTTGGTAAAAAGTTACTAAAGGAAAACCACTTTTTACACATATACTCATCATATTAACACACAAATCCACCATTTCTTAATTCTCGTGTCCCTTAAAAATGGTAACTAGGAGTATAAAGGGAAGGAGAGATTATTATTATTATCATTATTATTTTTATTATCGGGGCATGATTTGCTTTTACCGTGAGAAATTTAAGCTTTGCTCGCGTTATTACATGGGACTCTAATATACTTGGACAGTTTAATTTTTCTTCACACATAAACGAAAACTTAGGTATTTTGCAACGACAAAATTGCAATTATGGCTACTTCAATAATGTTATTTGGCCTTAATGTGGCCGGCCATACAACGACATTTTCATAATATATGTACTTTTAAAAATAGTAAATGATAACTATAATTTATTATTTTTATATTTTAATTTAAAAATATTTTTTCCCCAAAAATTACATATTTTTTCTTTTTTTTAGATAAAAAATTAACAAATTCTTTTAAATAGTAAAAATTTATCAAATAATTAAGGGTTTATTTTTTTAAAAAAAATACGTAAAAAATACGGAGTATCGCTTTTCGAGTTTTATAATCTAAAAAAGTTTGGCATAAATATATAAATTATTTGATACTAAAAAAATAAAAATAAAAAAGTTAAATTATGGCCGGTCACATTATGGTCGAATAACATCACCTTTTTGTAGTGGATTCAAATAAATAGCCAATTTTCCATATTGAGACGTGTTATTCGAAATAACCAGTTTCCTATTTTTGCCCAACAATCCCACGTGCACACCTCAATAACCCCTTAATACACTACCTTTATACACTAAACCCTCATTTTAAGTTTGTGGACCACCACTATTATGCAACGACCCTCATTTTTCTTAATACGCTTGTCCAAAAGAATGTGGTTATTTTAAAATAAATGGAGGGAGTAGTTGATATACGTGTATTTAGAAAGTGGTAGTAAACCGCTTTATAAAAAAACAATATGGTAAATTTAATAAGATCAATTCCATTCATTTAATTTGTAATTCTTATTGTAAATTGGGTGTATATACTTTTATAGTAAATGATTGATTATCCAATCCTATCAAATTTAATTTTATTGATAAGAGCGTTTCTTTGTCATTTTCCAGAGGCTGCAGCTCCCGCTTCACCATCAACTGCTGTTGCACCTTCTTCAAATAGTAAGTTTATATGTAGTTTTTTATTTTTCTCTTTCAATGTGGCAAAATGATTTCAGTATTACCGAATGCGTAAATATAGCTTATTATTCCAATATTTACATTTTCACATAATTATTCCAATGTACGCGAATAATGGTCAAACATGCGATTAAATGCAACTCATCGGAAAGTCCCCACGAACGTGTTTCAACATGTCCATTTAATACATTACGGTGATTTTCCGAAGAATTATGTAGATATTAAATCGTCGGAAATTGTCAATTGGAACACTATAGTTGTTCCAAAATGTTGGGACTCGTAGTATTATTCTGAAATTTTATTAAGACATTTTACAACATAAATAATATTGAAGGTAAAAAAAATTCCACCATTTTCTCATGTGTTTTTCACTTGTTTTCCATAATTAATATTTTTCACTTAGCAAGTGGGAAATTATTTTTCCCCATAGGTTAATCATCGTTTTCATCTCAAAGAATGTAAGATATAAGAAGTAGAGAACCACACGAAATGATAATTTTTTCTATCATTTTTTATCCATCCATTTTTATTTCCCATGAAAAAGAACACTCCTCTTACCCATAATTAGCATGCTGACGATAATAATTTGTCGTCAGTATGATTTTTATGAGGTTATAATTATTACAAGGATGGATCCACATACCGGACTAACCTAGGCTACCGTCTCGGATGAATTTTTTTATTTTTGTAATTATGTATAGCGTTAGTTTTTATTTTTCACATGTTTTGCCTCCCATTTTGAATTATAGTCTCTTCGTCTTTGAAATAACAAATCATTTTGTGTTATACTTTTGTTCATTTTCTTAAAAAATATCGTGTTTGATATTAAAGAGATACTTGCTGTCTTTAAAAGGAAAATCATTTATTTCTTTCTTTGAAGTCTCACCCAAACATACTTCAATTTCTTGCTCTGTCTTTATTGATAATCATACATAAAATGTGTGTAGATCCGGGAACGAGTACAGGCACTGCAGTTTCACAAGTTGGGAGACCTTTGTTGGCGGCCCTTATTCTGAGTTTTATTATTTCGAAAATTTAGGGAACGACGCCGTTTTTGGCCCAAATATCAAACATAATGGTAGTAGAAAATGTTGTTGGAGCTTCGTTGTTTATTACTATCTCTTTGTTTCTCTCTATATTTACACATAATGATATAGATCTAAATTCATATTTAACTAGTTTCACACCTGTGCAAAGCATCAAATAAATAATATCGTGTATAGTACCGGTGCAAGTCATCGGATAAATGATATCGTGTATATTTCTCTTAATCCTTTGACCACACATTATGCCACATGGCCATTTTTTTTTGGTAGCATCTCATTTTTAAGAGATTAATTTATTGCTTGTCACATGGGTATAGTGTTATTTTAGAATTATAAATGTATACATCCTATTATATTCTTTTCAAAATACTTATTAGTATATTCTATGATGAAGTCAGAAACGTAAAGAAGTATGTAAGGGCATTTTTCCTAATTTAAAGCTTGAAATAGAAATTGTACAAAACTAAAGTAATTTTATGGTGGATCATTACGTTAGTATTTTATAATTCGGAAATTTTTTGAGGGTGTCTATTATGAGGGTAATTCTATCCACATCCCCCATTTAATTAAGCATTGAAAACATGTGTCGCACGTGTATCTTTTTATTGAACTTACTTTTATGATTGTTATGTTTTTTTACTAAAAAAAATTATATTATCAACATATAATTTTTTGAATGTCATTGTACATGCATATTCTCAAACTCTAATAAGAGTTTCTATCAATATTTACTAATGACAAAAAATAAATATTGACTTAAAAAGATTTCTTATGCACTCTAACACAATGAATAATTTTTTGTTTGGAAGTATACACTCTAATTCAAAAATTCAAATCAAACAATTTTGTCTGAAAATATGTTAAAATATCCATTTGCATTTGTAATCGTGCATATATCTAATTAAACTCTTAAGCAAAAAAAAAAATAAAAATTAATATAAGTTGATTAGTAGATACATGCGTGCATATCTATCTGGTGAAGCATATTTATAACTTGTTTAGAATTCATGTTAATTTAACCAAAAGATGAGTATTTTATACTTAAAAATTATGACATTCTATATTTTAAAATGAAATAATTTAAATCATTCAATGTATATAAATTCATATTCACACTATTTTCTTCTTTCTTCTTTTGCATGTTATTAATTGAAGAAATTACGTTTGTTCTTTTTTTGCATTTCATAGTCATTGGTGGATCGACATCCTTTAGAATCTAATTGCTTTGTGAATCTTCCTCATTGTAATGCTTCATTTTTTAGTATCTCACATTTCAACTTCAGTAGGTAGGAAAGAAAAAAAAAAGTGTAGGGTACTTTTTTTAATCATTTTTTTTTTTTTTTTTATCATTCTTCGCTTTGTCTTTCACTTGGGTTTTCCTCTTGTTCCCATTTTCATTTGGATTTGAATCTTTTCATGCCTTTGGCTATATTATATAAAATCATACGTTCACCTACTTTTGTAAGTTCCAGGCGGTTATAAAATGTTTTACATGCAATGCTTGTGTGCTGACTCATCTCTAATATGGAGAATTATCTTTGACTCGAGGATAACACTGTTTCACTCTACATTTATATTCAAAATAATTTAGTTTGTAAGTCTTCATGATTTTTTTTAATAAAAAGAATGTTAACTTTCTCGATTGACAAAATGTACTTATGGACATGACAACTCTCATATAATCAAAAATTGAATGGACAATTACAACATTGTCATTATATGTGATATATATATATATATATATATATATATATATATATATATATATATATATAAATTATAACATTTGTGGTTATTATGACTTCACTTTGTAAATTGATATATACAGTAGATCAATATGGGTATGTATATTAACTACAAAAATGTTATTATCATACATTCACAATAATTATATCAACATAAAAATTATATGGCACATACCAAATAGATCCTTCCCTAATTTTGATTTCACATATATCTAAAAACCTTAACCTCTCCATTATTTATTGAGTATGTTTTATTTGTCTCAAAAGTTATGATAAAATAATTACTATAGTCACAAAATATCATACTTCCAATTTGGACACCCTATAGATAGATATGATAATTGATTTTGATAGTTTTTATAACCGCATTCGGCTTCATCCCAGGTCATCTTCTTAAAAAATATTAAAGGTTAAAAATATGAATTTGGTTTTACTTCGTGTTTCATCGTTATCAAGTTTCCAACTCTTGTGATTAAATTACTCCTCTATTGTTAATCCGATTTGTAATACCTTCAATTGTAATTATAAAGTTGTTATGGAAGACTCTATTGAATCATCGGTCACCATCGTCTACAAAAGAACAAAAATTATAAAATGAAAAATCGAATTCGCTCTCATACTCACCGTGAACACATTAAACATGCATACCGATGATGTAGCAGTATCACATCCATGATTTTTTCATTTAGGTGTAGTTTTTTTTAAGTATGTTTTAATTTATTTAATAGTAGGATTTAATTTTTTTAGTAAATACTCCATCCATATTTCTCTATATGTCTTGTTGTTTTTGGGCACCAATATTAAGAAACAATTTATTAGTGTTAAAAATAGAGTATGTATAAGCATTTTACTGCATCAATAATTCATTTACAAAATTTGAGAATTACAAATACGAAAAAAATATATTGATGACTAATTTTAAATGAAAGATCATGTTAATACCTTTAATTTGCTATAAATTTTGTAAAAATAGAACAACAAATAAATAAGATATGATAATCTTAAATTCTATAGTCTAAATTATTTTGGATTGCGTATGTATCGTGACTGGATGAGGAGTAGTATATTAGATTTCAAATAAGTTTCATAAACTAAGTGGAATACTCTCTCTATCTCTATCTCACTTCACTTGACTTCTTTTCCTAATCACTCGAGTGGGACGAATTTAGTATATAAGTAATATCTTCCCTAAATATGACAATATCATGTTACTTGTGAATACATTAAATATGTCCATGGTAAATAATAAACTATAAACAAAAGTACTTAGGAAAGGATACACGTTAACTATGTATAAAAGGACAATAAAAGACTTGCTAGGAGTACACAAATACTAAGTATATTTTCAAGGAACAGGTAAACCCATCTCTCACTACTAATCGATCCTCCGACCTAACCCCCCTAGTGAAAAATAAGAACAATTGCATCCTAAATTGTTCAGCCGCAACAAACAAAATTTATTACCTTCTTCTTTGCTAGTACGTTATTTAGGAAGAAAGAACAAAATTTTGAATTAATTTTTGGGTAATGCTATTCGGCCATAATGTGGCCGGCCATAATTTAACTTATTTTATTTTTTTAATATCAAATAATTTATATATTTATGCCAAACTTTTCTAGATTATAAAAAACTCAAAAAGAGTTACTCCGTATTTTTTACGTATTTTTTAAAATTAACCCTTTAATTATTTGATAATTTTTACTATTTTAAAGAATTTGTTACCCTTTTATCTAAAAAAAAAGAGAAAAATATGTAACTTTGGGAAAAAAATATTTTTAAATTACAATATAAAAGTAATAAATTATAGTTATCATTTCATATTTTTAAAATTACATATATTATGAAAAATGACGTTGTGTGGCCGGCCACATTATGGCCAAATAGCATTATTGTTAATTTTTTGAGTGAGAAGAATATAAGTTTGAAAATTTAAATAGGATAAAAAGATAATAATAATATTGTTTGACTATTATTATTTTGAATTAATCAAAATGGTATATATTTATTTTCTTAATTAATAAAATGAACAACATTTTGAATATAAATAAAATGATATAATAAGATTGTTTATTGAATTTTATGCATACAAATTAAAGTAAGAAATCTATGGCGTTCATAATTGTATATTGCTCTATTGATTCTTATTATAAATAAATAAGAAGGATATAATGGGGAATCTATATTTTGTAAAACAAAGCTCTTTTTATATAAGTATAGATTAAAAATAATTATTGGAGAATGTACAGATTTATCCTCGCATCCATTGAAACCAAAGCTCTCTCCATATTTTTCACTGCCACCCCTTTTCTCTCTCCCGTTTCATTCTTCCTCCACTTTTCCGGTCGCCGGCCCAACAACCACAATCCAATAATTACCTATTTCATTTTAGTGAAGATTTTTATTGTAGTTAGGGTCTCCGAGGGTTGAAATCTCCAGCAAAAAACCGGGGCTATGTTCGAGGAGTAGGACGAGCTCTAAACACCAAGGAATCCGTTTTCAGTGGCGATGTGGAAGCAGACGGCATGGTGGGAGCGAGTTGAATGTGAGTTATTTGAGGGAAAGTTGTGCAATTGATGGAAAGCGATGAATTTTGGGTTGATTTGACGAGAACACAAACTAGAGTTTGGTTGTTAGTTTCAAAAATGGCAATGGTCGTAAAAAGACTTGTTGAAGGGGATAAGGGAGATGAGAAGGACAAAGGCTGGAGCAAAAGCACAAGGTCTGCAAGTCTTTCTATTATCATGGAGGTGGTGAACAAAGAGAGAGAGGGAATTGCAAAACTATATAATAAATTCTTTTAACTACAAGAAAGAGATGATTTAAGAGAATGAGGCTATGGGAGATGAATTGGCGGGGTGGGAGAGGGGTCGTGACTGTGAGAAAGCGGGGTATAGTTGTACATTTAGTATTAACTAGCAGTGACAACGTGCGTTGCACGTTCAACCAATCTTTTAATATAAGATGTTAAGTTCAAATGGAGATGTTGGTTCATGGTGTTACCAACACTCTCACATTGGTTTGAACTTGATAGTTTCGAGTAGATTTGTTTTAATCTTTCCTTTATACGATATTGTACTTATATTATTCTTTATTCTTTATTATTCATTTGTGTCGCAGGAATAAGAGATTAAGGGGGAGATTGTTAAGTTCAACGGAGATGTTGGTTTATAGTGTTACCAACATTCTCATAGTGTTTGAACTTATAGAAAGATTTATTATGTAATCTTCATTCCTGCGATATCGATTTATATTTTATATTTTATTCTTTATTTATTTTATTATTATTAAAATACATAATAGAATGTATACGTATAGAATAGAATAACCATCAGAGAATGAAAGCAGGATCATGGCGCGTTCCCTGGCGGTTCCATAGAATAAAGCGGAGCGGTTGAAGAAAATCTACAACCGGCTACGCATCATATAAAAGGAGTAGAAACCACTCTTCTTCGATTGGCGATTTGAGAAAAGAAGATTAGAGAAGAATCTGAAGGTTCAACCAGACGTCCAAGTTGTCTGCCGAAGTGAAGCAACACCAACGTTGGATTATGGTGTCTCAACATTGGTTGTTGTAAACACAATGGTAGATGACATATTTTGCTTAGACGACTTTGGGAGAAGAGATCAGAAAGATGTTTTGATAATTCGACCGTCGTCGTCTGTGTTGTCTGTTAGATTGAAGTAACACCAATGTCTAGGTGTTGCAAATATGAAAGCAGACAACACATTTGTTGATCAATCGTGTGTACAGATTGATCTGTGTTTTTGTAGATTACGTGACAGTCTGGGACGTAATTTACATTTACATATGTTTCTCAATTTAGTTTTAGAAGATATAGGTTGAGATTAGTGTATCAAATATTAGACAGGTTAGACTGTAGGTATTTGATTATTGTATCACTTCGTTGTAATAGATTAGGTGTTTCAACTTAGTGAAATTGAGCCGTGAGGCACTCGCAGGTTTTTAACCTGTGAAAAATTATCTGTTGTGCAAATTTATTTTCCGCTGCATGTTAGTCGTAAGTGTTATCAACATCACGATCTAACATTACTCTAAGTTTTGTGCATGTTTTATCTTTTACGTAGTAATTTACAGCACTGCAAACCTATCAATTGGTATCAGAGCCAAACTCAGAACATTGAGTGTAATCTCATAACATGAGTTTCGGTCCTGAGTGCTGATGATTACTACATTTTTTTCTTTTATTTTTTTATTATTATTATTTTTTTAAAAAGGAGGACAATGGTGTCTCGATGTATTGTAGATGGTGAAAGCCAGTACGTACTCAAAAATCTTTCGAAATGAATCTAGTTCAATGATGATTTAGATGCAAGTCGATCGATGGATATTATGCTAATACATGTTTTTTTTAAATTTTTGTACAAAGTGTGTTGATGAAAGTAAGTTTACAGATATGAATCTGTATAATAAAGAGAATCTTAGTGTAACTATGATTCTATAAATCTCAACACATGTTGATTTCATTGTAGAAAATGAATGAAATATGTTTGTGTTCGTACGACTAATCATTTCCTGCTTATCTCCAACAGATCTCCATAAATATGATTTAGGAGATATTGTCATGTTACTGATCTTAGTAACTTTTGAATTTGTTTGACGTCAGTGAGACTATGTATTGCTCAAAAGGCATGGGGAGGAAATATCAAAGCTGAAGAGGATGTTTGAAGTTGAAGTGATGAACATGAATTATGTTGCCGTCAACATGAACGACATTGTGTTTATGTTGCTTTCATGTTTGATGTTACTAACATGTTAATTATCACTCCACCGAAAACTAATCTTATGAAAATCAAAATTCCGTATGTTGACCATTGATACACATTTTAAGAATTGAGTATGGAATCTCATGTAAGTTCATAAATTGGATCAGATGTTGAGATGATCACGTACTGAGAACTTTTCATGAGTTGATGAAAGGTACGTCTAAATTAACAAAATGTGTTACTTTGGGTCAATCTTACGGATGCGATTTTTATGTTAAGTCTGATATTATTTTTGAAATATTATGATATTATTTCAATGTTTGTGAGAGTAAAAGTTTATCTAATGTGTTTATGATGAGTATGAAATGATGGTCACTGCATAAGAAAGTCTAATGTTTAGACTAGTTCATGTATCCATGATTACTATTTTCAATTTCTAAAAACTTTATTTATACTATGTGTATCGAAGTTGCTGCCCATAATTCTTCTATATTAGTTTACCTAATGTTTTGTGTATATATCTAGAACACAAGGTGTTAGTTCATAGGATAATATGATGTTATCTTGTGAAATATACAACATTATAACTATTTCTTTGAAAGTTAATGTTGTAGAAACTAATACCATGATATATAGCAGATATTTCAAAACTCATGGCATGGTTTATTGAATATCTTGCTAGTTTATGAGTAACTGCAGTAATAATATCCTTTATGAAGAAATATCAACATATGTTTGTTGGTAACATTCTCATAATTATAGATGGATTTGCTCATGTTGAAAATTGTTCTACCTATACACACAGAAGAATTAAGATTCAAAATTTCTAATTTTAGTCATTCACGTATGATGAAATGTTTGTCTTGATTGATGAAAAAACATATGGAATGTTTATCAAAGAACTATGTGTTCTTTGGCAATAAACATCAATCATAATAACAATATTAATCATCTTTACTCACTTATGTCAAGTGAAGCAGCCAAGATATACGATATCTCACAACCGAGAATAAAATTATGTGTGGTACTTGTTAGAAATAGATTTTTACGTTGCATCAAGTGTTACCAACACCGTGCTTAACAAAGCTTATGAAAGTAATGTTGTGCTATGACACGTGCTAATAATTTTCATTAATTATATTGATGAAACTTGATGTATGAAACGTATGACACATTTTCTTATGGTCATTAAATTGTTTGAAAATTTTAGTGAACAAAAATGTTGTCAAAATCTGATCTGACCGTAATAGGTTTGAGATTGCAGTATTCTCTAACCTTTACGTATAAGAAGTGTCACACATGATTTGTTTTTAAGTCTCCTCAGCCGATGTCTCACATAGAACATAGTTTGATTCTTTGACAAACTTTGAACAAATTCAAATCACAAGGAAAAGTGATGTGATGTATCCGATAACATAAATGGAGAACATCGTCTTACTCAGAAACGATATGAATTGTTGATCAAGCAAGAAGCAGAAAGGGACTCTCTGTCAAATGGTTGAAGCTTGTAGGTGTTCTGATATGATTCGGTAAGTGACTTTTTAACTGTAAGCTTTGATATCAAAAGTATCTCTGAGTTTTGTTTGAAGGATGTGTTCTATGCATGTTAAATTTGTTTATCCATTCGAGATCTAGTTGAAAAATGATACACATTCTATCCATTGAAAATGTATTGCTAATTTCATATGACAAAGTTTTCATTTGAGAGATTATTTATATTTTCCTTGACTTACTCATTTCTTTGTACATCTAAATTCTTTCGTACAAATAATTTTTGAGAAATCAGGACAAATCAATATGCCCCGTACTTTGTTAAGAACATGTTGTTTCTTATTTTACATTGATAGATTATGTTGGACTGTTATATGTTGTCTATAAACACTTGATCATTTTTTTAAAGTGTTAGTTTAAAGTGTTTGCAACATATGATCCGACATCATTATTCAATGTTACTATGTGCATCTACATTTATTTTCATCTCTCGTTGTTTTATATATCTTGGCCACTGCAAAGTATTTCTTTTGGATATTCTTTTTGTGTGTATCGGGAATTAATGTTCTAGATCTATAAAACTTATTGGATAACAATATTTTTTGATTAGTACACCTCTTTATTCTTACAAGACTCTTTATGAGATATTTTTTACAGTTTGGTTCGTACGCTAGTGACTCTTAATTTTTGGGCTTTACATATCACTGTGTATATGTGTCTTACCCTGGTCAGAGTCTTTGACATCATGAAGATGTTTAGGCGGATTGAGTATAGATAAATGAGACAATATGCAGAAGATTTTCAGCATCGTTGTCGACAAATATCTTTTAGAGTTTGATGACAAATTCTTATTTCTCAAGATTCCTAAAATGTCTGAGTCACTTCCCATTTCCTCAAAAGATTCTTTTTCTATCGGGACTTCATTTCAGCCAATTTGGTTAGACACATTATCAAAATCAAAGGTAGGTACAATGAAAATTAGTGTACCACCAAATTCTTGGTAAAAGCCTATCAAATTAATTGTGAAATGAAGGAACGAGATTTGGTTGTTTAATAACATAAATCTGTAGAAGATGTGATGTTTCACAAGAATACATAGATTGATGTTAACAACACTACCAGAACATGGAAGTAGGATCTTGCTAGTCCACCTACATTTGAGTCGACCAAAAGTCATATAGAATCAGATTGATTCTTGGTTTTTACCACAATGGAGAAATCGATGGATCAAAATGACGTTGAGTGTGTTCTTTTCGACATAGAGAAGAAGTTTGATGTTAGAAACATCAGTTAGGACATTGGATAGTTAGATGCTAGATTTGATGGCAAATCTACAGTTCTATCGAAAATCCTAACTATATTTCACCCTGTTAGGAGTGGAGTTCTCCTTGCAAAATAAACAAGAACAAAAACCAATAATCGGATCCAGCCGCCAGCCCCCAGGCTAAAATAATTCTTCCACCCCTTTATTAATGAAAGACTCGCTATTTAAACTAACACCCTAGGGTTGGTTCGACTCTCTTTTGCGACACGGGAAAGAACCAACAAAGAAAACCCGTAAAGGAGCTTATAACGCGCTCGACCCAATAATAATACAATTAAATCCAAAACTAAAGATAAACCCTAAAACTAAATAATAATAATAATAATCCCATAACACAGCCCACGAACGTGAGCTTCCTACCCAACCTCACGCCTTCTTCTTCTTCTCAGGCAGGCCTTCTTCTCTGATACACAATTAATGGCTTAGGCCCATGCAAGGTCTGCTTTCGTCCCTCTTCCCCATCCTCTTCTTCTTCTTCTTCACGTTCCCGCTCCATATCAATTCCCTCGTCCTTCGAAACAACCTTGTCCCCAAGGTTGAAGTCCGGAAATTGTCCGCAAAAGTTTGGGACGTCGATCCACGTTGCATCATCCTCGTGCTGCCCAATCCACTTCACTAAAACCTGCTCCTCTTCACCCCTTCCCCTCGGCACTCTCCGCCATGCTAGTATGGTCTCTGGCTCCATCACCGGCTGAATGGGGAGCTCCAGCGTCTCCGGCAATGCCTCCGCCACCGGGTGATCACCCACAACCTTTCTCAACTGAGACACGTGAAATACCGGATGAATCTTACTTGACTCCGGAAGTTGCAGTCGATAAGCCACTTTGCCAACCCGTTGCAGCACTTCAAAGGGCCCGAAAAATTTTACTGACAACTTCTGGTGTGGTCCCGTTTGCAGCGACGTCCGGCGGAATGGCCTCACCTTCAAGAATACTCGATCGCCCACTTCGAACACAACATCTCGGCGATGCTTATTCGCCTGCCTAGTCATCTCCTCCTGTGCTCGGAGTAAATTTTCCCGCAGCCGGCGCAACACCTCGTCACGGCTGCACAAAGTCTCGACAACAGCTGCCACCTTACATTCGCCTGGCAGAAAGCGTTGCAGAGACGGTGGTGGTCGGCCATACACCACTTCAAACGGAGTCATTTTTGCTGATGTTTGATACGATGTGTTGTACCAAAACTCCGCCCAAGCCAACCATCGGATCCATTGCCTTGGTTGCTCACTCGTAAAACAACGCAAATACGTTTCTAACACCCTGTTAACCACCTCGGTTTGTCCATCCGTTTCCGGGTGATAGGCGGTACTAAACTTCAAATGAGTCCCCGATTGTGCGAACAACTCTTTCCAAAATGAGCTTACAAACATGGAGTCTCTATCACTCACGATAGATTTGGGGATACCATGTAGACGAACCACTTCCCTGATAAATGCCTCGGCCACAGATCGTGCAGAAATTGGAGGTTTTAAGGCCATAAAATGTGCATACTTAGACAACCTGTCCACCACCACCAAAATCACCGAGAACCCTTTCGACTTAGGTAAACAAGTGATGAAGTCCATGGAAATATCATCCCAAATCTGGTCCGGAATCGGAAGCGGCTGAAGGAGGCCCGCCGGTGATACCGCCTCATATTTCATCTTTTGGCAGACTAAGCAATTTGCGACATAATCCTTGACCCGTTGAAACATTCCTCTCCAATACACGCTGCTTGCTATTCGGCGATAGGTCCGGAAGACTCCCGCGTGGCCTCCAGACGGGGTGTCGTGGAATTCCTGTAGTAGTTTAGGAATCCACGTCGATGTGGCTGGAAGTACCAACCTGCCATGATAAAATAAACGGGTGCCGATCAGCTGAAAACCCCGCCGGCTGCCTGGCTGTGCGAGAATGGCGTGACGAATGGAGCTCACATATCCGTCCCGCTCTTGCTCCTTTTCTATATCCACGCCGCCAACCCACTCCACGCTACTCATCGCGCGTAACTCGGCCCCGCCGTCTCTCCGAGAAAGGGCATCCGCCGCTGCATTTGAAATGCCCATTTTATATTCGATCTCGAAGTCATAGCCTAGTAACTTGGCCACCCAAACTTGTTGAGCCGGCGTCACAATTTTCTGATACAACAAGTGCTTGAGGCTTCGATGATCCGTGCGAACTACAAACTTTCGCCCCAATAAATATGGTCTCCAATGCTGGACAGCCAACACCAGTCCCATCATCTCTCGCTCGTAAGCCGATTTAGACAACGTGCGGTCCGACAAAGATTTACTAAAATAAGCTATCGGCCTTCGGTCTTGCATTAGCACCGCACCTACCCCCGTGCCCGAAGCATCACATTCAACGACAAATGGTTTGTCGAACTGAGGTAATGCCAATACCGGAGCCTCGGTCAGCACCCTCTTGAGCCGACAGAACGCCGTTTCCGCTGCTGCAGTCCATTCGAAGGGCTTTGGCGTTTCCTTCTTCAGTATCTCGGTTAGTGGCTTCGCAATCAACCCATACTCCCTCACGAACCTTCGATAATATCCAGTCAGTCCCAAGAACCCTCGGACCTCAGGTGGTGTGGTTGGTCGAGGCCAGTCGACTACCGCAGCCACCTTTTCGGGATCCATTGCAACTCCTTACGCAGATATGATGTGGCCTAAGTATTCTACCTTCCTACACCCGAACGAACACTTCTTTTTGTTGGCCAAAAACTGATTCTTATGCAATATTTTTAGCACCACCTCGACATGCTTGCGATGTTCCTCCCCTGAGCGGCTGTATATAAGGATATCATCGAAAAATACTAGCACAAATTTTCTCAAATGCGGACGAAAAACATCGTTCATAGTCGACTGGAAGGTGGCGGGGGCGTTTGTCAAGCCGAACGGCATGACTAAGAACTCGTAATGCCCGCTGTGTGTTCGGAACGCGGTTTTTGGGATATCCTCGGCTGCTACGCGAATCTGGTGGTACCCGGACCTCAAATCAATTTTGGAGAAGAATATGGCCCCTGCTAGCTCGTCCAACATCTCCTGGATAACTGGGATTGGATACTTATCAGGTACTGTCACCTTGTTCAGCTCCCGATAATCCACACAGAACCTCCAGCTCCCATCTTTCTTCTTTACAAGCAAAACCGGGCTGGAAAAGGCACTTGAGCTCGGGCGGATGATCCCTGCGAGTAGCATGTCTCTCACTAGCCGCTCAATCTCATCTTTCTGGTGATAGCCGTATCGGTAAGGCCGAACCGAGACCGGCTTGGCTCCCGGCTCGAGATTGATCCGATGGTCAGTGTCGCGCCGTGGTGGCAGCTCGTGGGGTTCCCCGAATACCCCAGAGAATTTGTTAAGAACGTCCTCCAGTATCTCGGGCACAGCTGCTGTGAGACGCGTGCCAGCAGCCTCCTCAACCACCGCCCACAGTTGTGTCTCTTCCCTCTCTCGTATCAATGTTTTCATTCCGATCGGTCCCCGACAAAGCAAGGGATCCCCTTTTAGCTCTACACTCCTCCCTTCCCAAACAAATTTCATCACCATTTTGTCGTAGTAATGCCGGACCTCTCCCAACGTAGACAGCCACGTGTGGCCCAATATTAAATCCACCCTCCCAACGGAAATACAAAACAGTCAACCACAAAGTTGCACCCCGCCAATGACACCCCTACCCCGTGGCATGCCCCCTCCGCTTCTGTCCGCCGACCATCCCCCAGTAATACCCCAAACTTCTCTTTTCTGTCGGTCTGCAGCCCCTTCGTGTGAACCAACTCATGCGAGATAAAGTTGTGACTTGCCCCATTATCGATCATCACTATAATTGATTGCTTTCCCATTCTTCCCTGCAAGCGCATCGTACGAGGTGAGTCGATACCCGCCATCGAGCACAAGGGCAGATCCACTTCTTGCTCATCGATCTCCTCCGGCTCCTCCCCCATCTCCTCGAGTCCCGTGGGTTGGTAGAAATCATGCTGCTTCACTACCACGTTTTCCCCTTCCTCAGCTATCATCACCCTTAATTGTTTAAGCGGGCATTCATGCCCCGGTGAATATGTCTTCCGGCAACGAAAGCACAGCCCCTTGGCTTTCAACTCAGCTAACTCGTGTGGGGACATCCTCGTGAAACGAGGTCGCTGCAGCAGCGGAGGTTGCTGCGTGGACGAGTTGCCCAGTGCTGCTGTCTCGGTTTTCTCTCCCACCCGAGGATAGCTGCTGCCGGTGGAGCCCCGTTGCGAGGTGCCTCCGGTTCCCGGCCAACCCGAGGTGCCGCTCCGCTGAGGGTTGCTGAATTTCGACTTCGGACTCCAAGAGGATTGAACAGTTTTGCCTCCCCCGAGACACACGAGGTTTGCTTCGACGTCGCGGGCTAGGTCCATTGCCGCTTCTAATTCCGCGGGTCGCAATATTCGCAGGAAGCCTCGAATTTGCTCTTTCAAGCCTTTCATAAAATATCCCAAGTAGTGGGTATCCAACAAGCCTGGAACTTGGCTCGAAAGTTGGACGAAAAGGGAGATATATTCGTCCACCGTGCCAGTCTGTTGAATGTCCGCTAATCGTTCGAAAACATCTCCTTGGAATCGATTATCGAACCGAGTCACTAAAGCCTCCGAGAACTTAGCCCACGATAGCGCTGGCTTCCGAGAGCGAAGCCACGTCAACCAATATAATGCGTCACCTTCCATGGCCACCACGGCTGCGGCGACTCTCGCCTCCGTTGGCGTGCC
The DNA here is from genome assembly GCA_029379335.1 of Thymus mandschuricus. Lineage (NCBI taxonomy): Eukaryota > Viridiplantae > Streptophyta > Magnoliopsida > Lamiales > Lamiaceae > Thymus > Thymus mandschuricus. Next base: position 20,979,030 of record CM057081.1, read on the forward strand.
CGTGATTTCAAATTGTTGGTTAGCTCGTGCCAGCCACCCTATGGGATCGGTCCCGTCGAACGTGGGAAGTTGCACTGTACGTTTGGGATCGCCGGTATCCTTCTTCTCCTCATAGTTGTCATCCTTGGGAAAACCCTCCTCTTCCTCGTTGTTCAGGCCGCGTTCTTCCTTCGACGCACCCGGCTTCGTCTTAAGTTCCCTCATGACTGCCAGTAGGGTTGCCGTGATAGCCGCCAAACTCTCTTGCATCCCTTTGATCTCGCCATGGAGTAGGGCGTTGTCCTTCTCCATCGCATCCATCCTCTCCGACATGTCTCGAATTGTCATGGCGTGAGATTGGGATCCGGCAGGTCGGACCAATTGTTAGGAGTGGAGTTCTCCTTGCAAAATAAACAAGAACAAAAACCAATAATCGGCTCCAGCCGCCAGCCCCCAGGCTAAAATAATTCTTCCACCCCTTTATTAATGAAAGACTTGCTATTTAAACTAACACCCTAGGGTTGGTTCGACTCTCTTTTGCGATACGGGAAAGAACCAACAAAGAAAACCCGTAAAGGAGCTTATAACGCGCTCGACCCAATAATAATACAATTAAATCCAATACTAAAGATAAACCCTAAAACTAAATAATAATAATAATAATAATCCCATAACACAGCCCACGAACGTGAGCTTCCTACCCAACCTCACGCCTTCTTCTTCTTCTCAGGCAGGCCTTCTTCTCTGATACACAATTAATGGCTTAGGCCCATGCAAGGTCTGCTTCCGTCCCTCTTCCCCATCCTCTTCTTCTTCTTCTTCACGTTCCCGCTCCATATCACACCCTTATGAAGCTTCGGGTTTTTGACAGAATATACAGATCTGCATTGAAGTCTTCCCTTCCAGGAGAAAAGGATAACATAGACTTCACTGATATGCCATCATTCACGATACAATTACCTCCTTCTATATAGCTACTATGACTTATGACTCAGCATATGAAATTAGGTATGAATCGTACTTAATTTCTTTATTATCTTTGGTCATTGTGCTATCAGGTTCTTTGTAAAGTTGTTGCTCGTCGCTTCTTTATGGAAAGACTATATGATTGATGAGTAACTCTTATCAAAATATATGTTAAACATTCTTGTTCAACACTAGGTATGTGGTTTATTTTTCATGAAAAATGATCAAATCGTGTTTCATGATTTATATGTCCTTTTTGGTGAAAGATGTTGATGTTGTCAATTCCCAGAAGTATTTCTATTAAATGTTAGGGAAAACATATGATTGTTCTTCTCGTGGAATTACATTCTTGTTTGGAATTGGAGATGTTGTTTATGGAGATAATTCTCTTGATTAATAGGACGTGATGGTAGATCGAACATATTAAGAATCATTGCTCTCTTTTTGTTTTCATCTGTACTTTGAAAGATCAAAGGCGATTGCAATCGGCTATTATTTTGATGGGAGATGTTATACTATGGTGTTTTAAAAGAATGTAAAAAACACATGATTTAGTGTTGAATTTCTCCTATCAATATGATAGAAGTTATCGCCCTTACTCTGAGTTTAATGAAATAGATGGAAACAAGACTCCTGGTGAAGAAGTTGATGCATACCAGTGTTTGCAATGCGATCAAAGGAACTTAGAAGAAGAAGACAGACGAAAAGGAGAAAGCCAGAAGTCTGCAAGATCATTTCTACCTATGCCACAGAAGATCAAATTATGATCATCGAGTCTTCCTTATGTAATAAAAAAAGAAAAAAGAAAAAAAAAACCTTTTCTTCCTCCAACAAAAAAGGGGGAGTAATTATATAGATATGCTATATCGCGTATCTTAGTTTTTGGTATTCCTGAAGTATCATATATGAATTGGAAATATATTCATATTGGTGTTGAATAATATCATTGATTTTAGTTGTGTTATTAACATTGTTGATAACATCACGTGTCATCATGTGTTAAAATTGGGTTAGTAGCAATGATTATTATATTGCACTAGTTCATGACAAACACGTTTTGTAAGTTTGACATATAGTCAAACTGTTTTTTTGTATTCATCGAATGAACTTTAAATGTTTTAGGAGGATTTATGATTATCTTCTTGAAATACTTATTTGAAGTGTCGATCAATAATTCAGGGGGAGTTTCTATATAATATGAACTCTAATATATTTTTTCGAAGACATAACTTCAATACTTTAGGGGGGGTTTATTATAATCTTCTCAAAAGGTAATTTGAAGTGTCATTTAATGATTTAGGGGGAGTTTCTATATTATTAGAAATCTTTCTTGTATATGTTTGAAGAAGTGTTTCCAACATTCTTCTTAGACATTGTCATGGAGTGCTTTGTGTATCTCTATGATTGTGAGAAGACAGAGAAAGTTATTTTTCTCCTCTCTCGTGTTATGCTTACGATATTTTTTAAGAGAGGTCACAATGATCTCGCGTTTACACATTCTTTATGTGTTATATATATTTTTGTTTACAATAGTTTTTGTTATAGGAAGAAAAGATTAAGGGGGAGATTATTAAGTTCAAATGAAGTGTTGGTCATGTGTACCAACACTGTTGTATTACTTTGAACATGATAAGTATGAACAGACTCGTTTTAATCTTTCCTTCCTATACCTGATATCTATTATTTAACTTTTGTTTTTGTCGTAGAAAGAAAAGATTAAGGGGGAGATTGTTAAGTTCAAATAGAGATGTGATCGCACTATTTTCTACCACACAAAATAGGTATAGTATAGAACAAGTACGAGTATCGTATCCACAGGGACTGACAAATCGAAACCACACACAATACCTTTACTCTAGAACTAAACTGATGTCTAAGCAATTAGAAATTTAAGGGATGTGGTATTTATATCCTACGCAAATAAATAAAAGACTCAATTAAATAAACAAGGAAATAAATAAATAAGAAAACAATTAATCAAATAAGGTAACTAACAAGTAAGCAAGTAATCAAACAAGGAAAAATCAAATAAGGAAAAGTGCTGATTCTAGGGAAGCCTACCTAATCAAATCTATGCAAGTAACAATGAATCCAATTAACCAATTTAATCCAAATCTAGACGTGATACACCAAAATAACCTAAAACTCCGGCTAAGGCAGTTTAGATCTTAACTCGATAAAATCCTAATATCCTCTCGGACTCATAGAAATTAAATCGAATGCAAACAGAACAAGTATCGATAATAATAATGAATAAGGTTCAGCTACGACACCTATATCGACTATATGCAAGACATATGAGAACCTAATTTCGGCTAAGACAATTAAATCATCATATCATGTATTCATGAGATCAATTATGCAATTATCCAATTAAGCATAAAAACATAACTATGCACACATAATTAATGGCATGTAATCATGCATGAGAATAAGCACCATGAAAACATGCATCTAGATTGGAAGGCTAATTGTAATCAAAAGAACTTACTATACATAAATTAAATTAGGCATTCAATCCCTAAAATCAACTAAGGAATTTAGCTAGACATAAGTAAAGCAAACATGAACACAATATATTGGAAGAACATAATTAAAAAGTAGAGTAAGAAAAACTTGGAATTGAATCTTGAACACGCGAAGAACTTGAATCTTGAATCTCGAATAAAACTTGAATAAACTCCAATGTTGAACAATAGCAAAAGCTGGAAATTTAAAAAATTTATGAAAAACTAAGAAAACTAAAGAGAACTAATGAGAATTAGGGTTCACAATGCTAAATCTAAGGTATTTATAGAGTATAAATTTACAAAGGAAACATAAGTGTAATAGGACTCGATAAAAAATCGAAAAGCCCGCGAATTTGACGAATCCCGTGTTTCGGCTCGACTGGACGGCTCGCCCACGCGCTCGACCGCCTGCGCGGTCGCGCACGTGGTCGCGCATAGAGGAAAAGTGGCTCGATCGAGCATGGCCAACAGTGGGTTGGCTCGACCCATGGCGCGGTCGCGCGTGTGGTCGAGTCACCCTACTCGAACTTCATTCTTCGTCTTCCGACACTTCTTCTCTTGGCTTTCTCGATCCTCGTTTCAACTTGGGTTATTTTCACATGAAAAAATACCTGAAAATACGTCAAAATACCCAAAGCGTAATATAGTTCGAAAAGTTATAAAACCATACAAAACACGAACTAAATCACGAAACGAGACCTAAAAACGACTCCTAAACACTTATAAAAACTTGTAAATTTCTAATCTATCAAAATCCCCCAAACTTAAACATTGTTCGTCCCAAACAATAAAGAAAAACGAAATAAAGCAATCAACATAAGCATTGTGAACAATATAGCTTCATAGATTCTCAAAAATAAATCCTAGGATCAAATTTATGCAAACAACCTCAAAACTCCACAACACACATCATACCACAAATCCTAAATCATGAATATCAATTGGGAAATCCTCTCAAACATGTGATGATAGAATATAAGTGATCTCTCAACGCTCTCAAAGAATAAGATGTGAAGTATAATGCACATCAAAGGATCACTCAATTATCAATGCAATGCATTGAACTTACCATAGGCTTGCCCTTTTTCTCACATCTCCACCTAATGTAATGCATATTCACTAAGGAGGTGCTTGGTATGAGGTAATGGGGGTGGGATTGGAATAGCCATTCCTACCTCTATTTCATTACTCCGCTTGGTTTTACTTTTGTGTCGGGAATACACATTCCCGAGGGAATGACTATTCCCACCTCCATGGGAATATGCATTACTAGGATATTCATGGATATAGCTATTCCCATCTCTTATATTTATATGATTTTTATTTTAACACATATTATATTATATTATTTATTTATAAATAATTAAATTTACCTCAATATTTTTTTAAATATATGAGTATATTCCGTCATTACTTTATCTCACTAAAATTTTCGTATCATCATTTTCTCTCTCTAAAATTTTGTATCTCACTACTTTCTATTTCTAAAAAATTTATCACTCCATCATTTTCTCACTCTAAAAATTTTCTTATCACTTTCTCTCTCTAAAATTTTTTCATAGATCTTTTTCACTAAAATATTTTTCCTCCGTCACTTAGTTTCTCTCTCTAAAATTTCTTTCTCTCTCTAATTTTTTTTTTTACTTTTGTCACTTTTTCTCCCTTAAATTTTCTTTCTCTCTCTAAAAATATTCACTTTCGTCACATTCTCTCTCTAAAATTTTATTAAAATTTTATTTCTCTCTATAAATTTTTTAACTTTCGTCACTTTCTCTCTCTAAAAATTTTCATTTTCGTCACGTTCTCTCTCTAAAATTTTCTCTCTCTCTCTCTAAAAATTTCACTTTCGTCGTCACTTTCTCTCTCTAAATTTTTTTTCTCTCTCTAAAATTTTCTTTCTCTCTCTAAAAATTTCACTTTCTTCACTTTCTCTCTCTAAAATTTTTTCTATCATCGTTTTCTCTCTCTAAAAATTATCTTTTATTACTTTCTCTTTCTTGTTTTTTTCTATCTCGTCACTATTAAATAGTATAGTTGTATGATTTAAATACAAAAATATAATTTAATTTATCATATAAAATGTTAAAGAAAAAAATTGATTGCATTACTTTGGTTATTACTTGTGCATACCAAGCAAGAGAATGAATCATTCATTCCATTCCTAGCCCATGCTTATTCCTTTCCCATCTCCATTCCTTTCCCACCCCTATTGCATTACCTCATACCAAGCACCTCCTAAGATTAATTAGGACTTTAATAAAGCTTATAATGAAGGGACATTGGTTAAGGTAGGGAAATTATAGGCTAAGTGACTCAAAAATAATCTCCAAATCATTACCTCTTTTCAACTCCACCCAAAGTATGAATTTTTCAATCCATCTTCTACCATACTCAACACCAACTACATAATCAACAAAATGCCAAACAAATGCAACTCAAAACACTGTCAACTATCCCCTTATGCTTATATTCCTTTTTCTTCTTCAATTTTTCTTTTATTTATTTTTTCTTTTCTAGAGCTCAAATAATGATAGTCTTTCCAATGAACATCAAAAGCTCTCAATTCTCTCTCTCTCTCTGTTTTTTTTTTTTTTTTTTTTTTTTTTTTTTTTTTTTTTTAAGCTTATAGGGATAGCTAAAAACTTAAGCAAAGCATCTAAATTTTTTTCCTTTTCTTTTCTTCCTCCACATCTCATTATATATTCTCTAATCTTCAACTACACCATATAACTAACCACCAAAAGATACCCATATCCATCCAAACCTTCTATCATCCGGTTTTAGAAAAGAAAAGCTTATGAAGGCTCAAATTGGGTAAACAAGGATTAATATCAAAGGTTAGTGGGGAAAATGTGGCTAAAGAAAGATGGCCTAAAATCCTTTCTAAGATCATACACATACTAAGGTCTAAATGGAGAACAAAGGCAAGTTCTAGAAATTCAATGCATGCATGATCACTCAACAAATAATTTGACATCAATATGTCCAAAGGCTCAAATCCTCACCAAGGTAACAACATGATTCCCAATATCCAAACACAACATAGAATTCATAACATAAATGCGTCGCTTCGCCAAGGTTCCATGCATAAATCCAATCAAATTTTTCACAATAAAAAATCCATACTATCATTGGCCAATCCACAATACTCATAAATCATGCTTTAATCGATCAACTAACTCCTAAGACTCTACTAATATCCAAAATTAAAGTACTATCCAAGAACGCATGCAAACGAGTTAACAAAACCACACTTCCCCCTCCCCCAAACTTATTTCAAATCATGATGAAGGAATAAGTTTAAGAAGAAGGAGTGGTTAAGCAGTGGCGGAGCCAGAATAATTTTGGTGGGGGGGCCGAATTTACATAAAATTTAACAAGTATTGAGTAATTATTTTACATGAAATTTTTATTAAAAAAGTAAGGATATGCTTTATATTTCATACCATTAATATTGTATCAAAAATTTCAAAAGGAAGTACTAAATAATTAACTTATGACATTTATAAGTATATTTTTATTACATAATACCCTCTTTGTCTCACTTTATTAATTAGTACTCCCTACATCCTACTTCACTTGACTTATTTCCTAAATTGGATAGAATTAACCCTTACTTTTTAATGTGAACCCTTTATTTTTCACTTTTAACACTGCGTCTAAAATCTCATGCCAAATTGAAACAAACCAATTGAAGTGAGAGGGAGGGAGTATCATTTTCCTTATTGTTATGTCTCATTTATTAGTCTTATTAACTGTAAAGGAAAAAAAATTAATACATAATAAGACATTGGTTATTGTCCCTACGTGTTATTATTGATTCATTTCCTTCTGAAACTAATAAAGTGACACGATTTTTTTTTTTTTTATAATTTCATCAAAACTCTCAAGATGAAGGGGAAAAAAGAAGAAACACGAAAATTTACGTGAATATCACCAACCAAAAAATAATATTCAATTAATAGTATACTTTATTACAATAAAAATCAAAAATATACATACACATATAAATACATACATATATATAAGTATAGTTGTGGGGCCCAAAAGTGGGGGGCCCATGGGCCCCCCAGGCCCAGCGTGGCTCCGCCGTTGTGGTTAAGTTAACGAGCGTACCTTTCACCGAAGCTATCTCACTATCGATCTTCCCTTCTTAGTCGAAACCTCGTCGAGAAAACCTACAACTCACAAGCTTCGCAAATTCTTGGATAAAGAGTTTAATAAAAGATAAGACTCAAAGAAAAATGAAAACGAAAACAAATAAAACAAAAACTGAAAATTAGCGATAGAGTTGGGTTACCTCCCAACAAGTGCTATGTTTTACGTCTTTAGCCCAACGGTACCTCTTTTCAAGGTGGATAACAATGAAAGCTCTTTTCTCCCCCATCTTCGAGTTTCCTTCTTTTACGCTCCTAAAACCGAAATCTTGAGCTCTTCTTCATGCACTCGTAATGTGAGATCACCATGAACTCCACTCATTGCTAAGAACGAATGTCCCAAAATCAGAGATTGCTTGACATCCTCCTCCATCTCCACGATCACGAATTCGGTCGAAAAATCAAATTCTCGAACTCGGATATGAACAACATCAACTACTCCACTTGGTTGTATGGACTCTTCATCGGGCATGGGATTGAACAAATATCGAAGGGAAAAATCATCGAAGAAGAAATCGCATGTTTCGGTCGGAAAAGGAACCTCTCGACCCCCTCTCGATCGATAAGGTTACTTCTCGAATCTTCTTCGTGTTCCTCCTCCTTCCCCAAGAATTGGGACTCGAGATGCTCCGGTGGTGGCTTCAACTCCACTTTTGGGACGGAATCCTTCTTCACTTCCTCATCATCCACCTTCGTGTTGACTTCGAGGTAGACGGTCTCCTTTTGGCTCGGTGATGGTTGATTTGCCTCCACTTGATTTAGATACTCCAAAATCTCGTCACAAGCTTCATTGATCTCCGAGTATGAATAAACCGAGTTAGAGATGCAATAGTTGAGGGCCTCCTCCGAAGTAGGCGGTGTCAATGTCTCGATGGAGAAGATATCCTCATGTTGATCATTGGGCCTCTTCATTGCGTCATATATCGAAATTTTCAGCTCCTCTCCATTGACTCAAAAAGTGAGGTCTCCATCTTGAATATCAATCAATGCTCTCCCCGTAGCTAGTAATGGCCGTCCCAAAATCAATGGTTGATTAGCATCCTCTGGCATATCCAAGACTACGAAATCCGCCGGAAATTCAAGGTTATGGACTTGAACGAGCACATCTTCGACTATCCCCCTTGGATAAGAAACCGAACGATCCGCCATGAGTAGAGAGATAGTGGTCGGCTTCATCTTCCCAATCTCGAGCCGGTTGAAGATAGATAGAGGCATCAAATTGATGCTGGCACCGAGATCACAGAGAACGTTTTGAAAGACGTGATCATCGATCTACATGCCAAAGTGAACCTCCCGGATCCTTTTGCTTCAACGGGAGCTTCTTTTGAATCACCGCGCTACACTCCTCTGTTAAGTTGATCGTCTCGAACTTAGCCCATCTCTTCTTCCCCGAAACCGCATCCTTGATGAACTTCATATGATTGGGCATATCTCTGAGTGCATTGAGAAGTGGTATGTTGATATTAACCTTCTGAAAGATCTCCAAGAACCTCTGATACTTCTCGTCTTGCTTGGTGTTTGCCAATCGTTGCGAAAACGGAGCTTTAGGAGTCGATTCCTTCTTCGGGGCCGGAACAGGGTTGGCGCGACCGGGGGCTCGGTCGCGCATGTGTCGCACGGATGGATACGAGCATCACGTACATTGGCTCGACCAGCAGCTCGGTCGCGCGCCTGGTCGAGCGAACCTTCTGGGTGAGTTGCGTGGCCGGTGGCGCGATCGCGCCCTTGGTCGAGCGTGACCTGGGCGTCTTTTTCTCCATCAGCTCGACCGGATGCGCGGTCGAGCCCCTCTGCTTCTTTGCCTTCGTCCTTCGTCTCGTCCGTTTCCGACTCCGAACTGTTTCCATCTCCCAAATCTTCAACTTCATCTTCCAAGGATGGATTTGTGTAATGAGTGCCACTCCTAAGCTCAATATCATGAACTTGATGATTCTTCGGGTTTTGCTCGGTAATTCCTTGGACTCCTCCTTGAGTGTTGGCTATTTGACTCACTTGCGTCTCCAACATTTGCATTTGCTTGGTCAAGGCATTGATGCTACTCCCCAAATTGTTGCTCAAAGTAGTTTGCGTAAGCTCCAATGTCCTCAACTTTGCGTCTTGTTGCGTCATCCTCATCTCCGATTGAGCCATATATTGTCGAATCAAATCATCGGTAGACATCTCCTTCTTTGGCTCTTGGATGACTCCGTTTTCAACATGGAAACCGGGAGGTGGTTGCAAAGCATTGTTCGGATTGGCATAAGAGAAGTTCGGATGGTTACGGTTGTTGGGAACATAAGGCTTCTTGTAACCTCCTCGGTAGTTCGAACCTCCTTGGCCTCCTTGTCCTCCTTGCCACTTGTTTCCTTGATTTGGTTGCCACTTGCCTCCTTGTTGCACAAAATTGGCATCTTCATCTTCGGTTGGGTTTGCTTGTTCATCATTAATCGCATCGCACCGAAGCACTCCTTTCTTGATGGTATCCAACTCCTTCGCTGTTTTCGTGTACTTCTCCATCAAGTCATCGTACGCGTCGATCCCAATAGTAGCAACTCTCCTCCTTCCAACGCGTCGGTCAGTAGCCTCTTCATAACTCGAATTAACGGTCAGCTCAATTATCTCCATAGTCACATCGTACTCGTTATTCAAAAATCCTCCTTTAGAAGCATAGTCGAGCTCCTTCCTACACATCTTGTTCAAACCATGATAGAAGCACGTGATTTGATCCTCCTTGCTAATTCCATGATTCGGGCCTGCTCTCAATAGCTTCTTAAATCTTCCCCAAGCCTCGTAGAAGTACTCATCCTCAAATTGTTGAAATTGATTGATCTCGTTGATAAGCTTCTGAGCCCTCGAGGGTGGGAAAATTTTGTTGAGAAACTTCGTGCACATCTCGGTCCAAGTCATAATCTCCATCTTGTCCAATCCATCAAGCCACTCCCTCGCATCGACATTTAGAGACCACACGAACAAACTGAGCTTGAGGTAGTCCGATGAAACTCCATTGGCCTTGTATGTAGCACATATATCCAAAAACTGCTTTAAGTGAGCATTTGGATCCTCCGTTGGCGAGCCTCCGTATTGGTTAGCTTGCACCATGTTGATGAGGGACGTCTTGATCTCGTAGTTGTTGGCGTCCGTGGTCCCCCATCCTCCTTGCTGAAATTGGTCAACGACTGGCGTGAACCGATCGTTAAGAGTCCTCCTCACTTCGAGATCCCCCATTGATTCTTGGTTCCTTGGTGATGAGGGTGGTGTATCAATCTTGCTTGCTTCCTTCTCTCGCTTCTTCGCCCTAAGTGAGTGCTCTATCTCCAAATCTATCGGAATAAGGTCAATTCCTTTAGATCTTGTGGTCATGCACTACCTAAAATCAAAGAAAAGAGAAAGAAAAAGTTAGATCAATAAGCCCAAAAACCAAAAATAAAAGCGCCTAAATCACCTGTTAATTCTATTTCAAAATATGCATATGAAATCTAATTAATCCCCGGCAACGGCACCAAAATTTGATCGCACTACCACACAAAATAGGTATAGTATAAAACAAGTACGAGTATCGTGTCCACAGGGACTGACAAATGGAAACCACACACAATACCTTTACTCTAGAACTAAACTGATGTCTAAGCAATTAGAAATTTAAGGGATGTGGTATTTATATCCTAGGCAAATAAATAAAAGACTCAATTAAATAAACAAGGAAATAAATAAATAAATAAGAAAAAAATTAATCAAATAAGGTAACTAACAAGTAAGCAAGTAATCAAACAAGGAAAAATCAAATAAGGAAAAGTGTTGATTCTAGGGAAGCCTACCTAATCAAATCTATGCAAGTAACAATGAATCCAATTAACTAATTTAATCCAAATCTAGACGTGATACACGAAATTAACCTAAAACTCCGGCAAAGGCAGTTTAGATCTAAACTCGATAAAATCCTAATATCCTCTCGGACTCATAGAAATTAAATCGAATGCAAACAGAACAAGTATCGATAATAATAATGAATAAGGTTCAGCTACGACACCTATATCGACTATATGCAAGACATATGATAACCTAATTTCGGCTAAGACAATTAAATCATCATATCATGTATTCATGAGATCAATTATGCAATTATCCAATTAAGCATAAAAACATAACTATGCACACATAATTAATGGCCAGTTAATCATGCATGAGAATAAGCACCATGAAAACATGCATCTAGATTGGAAGGCTAATTGTAATCAAAAGAACTTACATAAATTCAATTAGGCATTCAATCCCTAAAATCAACTAAGGAATTTAGCTAGACATAATTAAAGCAAACATGAACACAATATATTGGAAGAACATAATTAAAAAGTAGAGTAAGAAAAACTTGGAATTGAATCTTGAACACGCGAAGAACTTGAATCTTGAATCTCGAATAAAACTTGAATAAACTCCAATGTTGAACAATAACAAAAGCTGGAAATTTAAAGAAGTTTATGAAAAACTAAGAAAACTAAAGAGAATTAATGAGAATTAGGGTTCACAATGTTAAATCTAAGGTATTTATAGAGTATAAATTTACAAAGGAAACATACGTGTAATAGGACTCGATAAAAAATCGAAAAGCACGCGAATTTGACGAATCCCGTGTTTCGGCTTGACTGGACGGCTCGCCCACGCGCTCGACCGCCTGCGCGGTCGCGCACGTGATCGCGCATAGAGGAAAAGTGGCTCGATCGAGCACGGCCAACAGTGGGTTGGCTCGACCCATGGCGCGGTCGCGCGTGTGGTCGAGTCACCCTACTCGAACTTCATTCTTCGTCTTCCGACACTTCTTCTCTTGGCTTTCTCGATCCTCGTTTCAACTTGGGTTATTTTCACACGAAAAATACCTGAAAATACGTCAAAATTCCCAAAGCGTAATATAGTTCGAAAAGTTATAAAACCATACAAAACACGAACTAAATCACGAAACGAGACCTAAAAACGACTCCTAAACACTTATAAAAACATGTAAATTTCTAATCTATCAAGATGTTGGTTCATGGTGTTACCAACACTCTCACATTGGTTTGAACTTGATAGTTTCGAGTAGATTTGTTTTAATCTTTCCTTTATACGATATTGTACTTATATTATTCTTTATTCTTTATTATTTATTTGTGTCGTAGGAATAAGAGATTAAGGGGGAGATTGTAAAGTTCAAGGGAGATGTTGGTTCATGATGTTACCAACATTCTCATAGTGTTTGAGCTTATAGAAAGATTTTTTATGTAATCTTTCATTCCTGCGATATCGATTTATATTTTATATTTAATTAATTAATTATTTTATTATTATTAAAATACATAATAGAATGTATACTTATAGAATAGGATAACCATCAAAGAATGAAAGCAGGATCATGGCGCGTTCCCTGGCGGTTCCATAGAATAAAGCGGAGCGGTTGAAGAAAATCTACAACCATCTACGCATCATATAAAAGGAGAAGAAACCACTCTTCTTCAGTTGGCGATTTGGGAAAAGAAGATCAGAGAAGATTCTGAAGGTTCAACCAGACGTCCAAGTTGTCTGCCGGAGTGAAGCAACACTAACGTTGGATTATGGTGTCTCGACATTGGGTGTTGTAAACACAAAGGTAGATGACATATTTTGCTTAGACGACTTTGGGAGAAGAGATCAGAAAGATGTTCTGATAATTCGACCGTCGTCGTCTGTGTTGTCTGTTAGATTGAAGTAACACCAATGTCTAGGTGTTGCAAATATGAAAGCAGACAACACATTTGCTGATTAATCGTGTGTACAGATTGATCTGTGTTTTTGTAGATTACGTGAGTTAGTATCCAGTCTGGGACGTAATTTACATTTACATATGTTTCTAAATTTAGTTCTAGAAGAAATAGGTTGAGATTAGTGTATCAAATATTAGACAGGTTAGACTGTAGGTATTTGGTTATTGTATCACTTCGTTGTAATAGATTAGGTGTTTCAACTTAGTGAAATTGAGCCTTGAGGCACTCGCAGGTTTTTAACCTGTGAAAAATTATCTGTTGTGCAAATTTATTTTCCGCTGCATGATAGTCGTAAGTGTTATCAACATCATGATCTAACATTAATCTAAGGTTTGCGCATGTTTTATCTTTTACGTAGTAATTCACAGCATTGCAAACCTATCATAAGAAAAAATAGTGAATTAATTATTAAGCATTTTAATTGCATAAACATCAATGCCTACATGCATTTTATGATCGACAATGTTGTTATTGCTGATTTAATGAAACATGGAGTGTTAACATTAGAAACCAATATTTATTAAATAGATGGATATGAAGTGAATTTTCTATATTAGTCCGAAAATATTGTTTTATTTAAAAAATTATTCAAAGAAAGGAGTGAAACTTAAATTAAATTTATATGTATTTGTTAATGAAAATATATCCATGCATAATGTTTTCTTGTTTGACATCCACCTTCTTTTTTTTTTTCCTTAACCAGAGAATTTTGTCTATCTCGGGCGTTGATACCCTTTGGTTACAGGCAAGTCATTAAATTTGCCCTAATCAATTACTTCATGCGTTCACGAAAATCATAGCAATTTTTCTTTTCAATCTGGACGAAAAATTCAAACCACTTATTTTTGGACATGTACCATACAAAACAAAAAAAATCTTCTACTCGTATTATTTATACTCCCTCCGTCTCACTCTATTAGTCCACCTTTCGTTTTTCGTCTGTCCCATTTATTAGTCCACTTTCTTAAAAAAGAAACAAATTAACATACAAAAATATCATTTAAACTCCTCAATTTATGTTATTCTTGGTTACCAAAAGCAAAGTGTACTAATTAAGTGGGATAGAGGGAGTACTCCGTAAGATTTACTATAAAACTCCTTATGTGACTCACAAAACTCATTTACTATTCATAACTTTAATTCCCATCACATTATTTTATTGTTGGGTAATTTTCATAACTTCAACACCCATCACATTTACTCATTTATATGTTAATGGTTCAAAGAAGGTGAACAATTGAATAGGAAAATAGTTTCTATAGATTGTGAATGGATATAATATTATATTTATATATTAAAATTATTTATTTTATTTTAAAATAACTCGTCAAATTTTAATATGTATTGCATTAGCTAATAAACTTTATCAAATTAGTTGTGCAAGAAAAAAACATGATTATGACTTATTGAATTAAATTTTGCATAAATTTATATTTGACATCAAAGCCTATGTATATGCTTAATAAAGAAAAGTAAAATATATCTACTTTAAATTATACTCCTTTTCGTCTAATTTATACAGTGCATACTAATTACTATATTAGACTAAATTTTATTAAATTCATGAACTCTTTATCAATGAATGACAAAGAAAGTACTAAAAATGAAAAAATTGACACATCTACATCCCAGCAACTACGTAATTTTTGTTTTAAACACTATGTATGTAATACAATTTTACCATCCGATGTGCTAGTGTGAATACTTTAAGCCATTACTTCAAAATTTTAAAACGAAAAAAGGGGAAATAAGATAAAATTAATAATTAAAGTCCAATTTAAGATTCATATTAGAAACATATTAGTATAATCCGTTGATGATCATTCGTTGAACAAAAAATTAAAAAGAAAATAAAAACAATAAAGAATAAAGTAAAAATAAAAATTCAAGTCTAATTTAATGCACAAAAGACATCAAAAATAAAATATTTTAAAATTGTAGTAGAAATACTTAGACTTTAGATATTTTTGAATTTTCCAAAAAAAATTAAATCAAAAGTCACGTATTAAAAAAAAAAAAAAAAAACCAAAAGTTGTGTAGCAATGTAATTGAGCAAATCTAATTAAATAAATAGATTTGAACAAACTAATCATCTCATGCATAAGTAAAATATGGAATTAATAGAAAAGATCTTTTTAAATTAAGTAAACTAATTTATATATGACGAATTTAATACACAACGAATTTTGTTGCTATTATAAACCATTGTTATTATACTATAGTAGTATTAGTTAATTGTAATTATGCTTTATTACTTAATTATCCTTAATTTTAAGTGAATTTAAAGGATATTATAGACAATACATTATTTTGTAACAAATAACGTGGGTTGCACGTTTGACCTTTATTTTAATTTGTAAATCTTCATTTTAACTAATCAACATTGGCACGTGCACCTGCAAATATACAATATATTATTTTTTTAAATTTATAACTAATCCTTGCTAGTACTTCCATCCGCGTTTGCATTACTTCTTTCATTTCTCAAAAACTTATAACAACTTAAACTAAAAATAAAATGAAGCACTCTAGTCACGAAGACATGCACAAAATATTAGATAAAAAAAATTATTTTCTAAACCTTTATATGAAAATTAAAAAAAAAAAATATTTAGGTTTTAGCAACCATCCCTTCTTTAATTTTTGTCATCTCTCACTCAAATTACATAAAATAATTTCTCCATTAATAATATTCAAGTACTCCCTCCGTCCCACTGATATAGGGACTTTTTTTTTTTTTTGTGATTTTCGGCACGCTTTTCCACGCCTCTAGATGATCAATTTTAAAACGGATTTTTGAAGAATTTTTTCTTTTACGGGATACTGCAAGTGTTGTAGTATCCCGTAAAAGAAAAAATTCTTCAAAAATTCGTTTTAAAATTGATCATCTAGAGGCGTGGAAAAGCGTGCCGAAAATCACCAAAAAAAGGTCCCTATATCAGTGGGACGGAGGGAGTATAATTTAAGTCAGAATGTTGCTCTCGGCCACAAAGATTTTAATAACTGTCTAGCCATATATGTTAATTAGAAATTTGAATTATATCTCACTTATTAGCCACATTTCCTTATATAACAAAAAATATTTGAATACAAGTAATTCTATCTCTTTAGAATTGATTATAGTCACACATGCCCCATTCCTTGGTTAATGTGTCCAATCCATACATGCCTAATAAATGTTACTACGTATGTTAGTACTTAGTTGTACTTCATTCTTTTCATTTATAAAGAGCCTTTTGAATGTTAAAACATACTGAATTTTATTAAATTAAACTATTGTCAATGAGACAAAGGAATCACTAACTAACAATAGGAAGACCTGTCAGCACTGTTGAGTGATTGAGTCCATTCTTTTATTTTTTTTAATAAAATGCATTTCGTTTCAAAAATAAAAAAAATAAAAAAAAATCACAGCAAAGAAGAAAGACAAAGAGAGAATAAAATAAAATTAAAAACTCATGTCCGAATTAATGGTTCTAATAATAATTAGTAAAAGCAATAACAATTCACTCTGAAAAAAAAGACAAAAACAATAAAACAAAATAATGGAAAATTTAAATCAAAACTCACGTGTAAATGTAATCAAACAAAACTGAGTCACCATAGATTTAAAAAATATAGAATTATCGGAAAATTATTTTAAATTAGGTAAACACGGTAAACACTACTCTTTTTATATATGTATAGAATATGTTTTATTTTATTTTTATATCTTTAATTTTAATCAATGTAAATTAACTTATAATTTTATTCCTTAATTATAATAATACTTTATTACTTAATTACTTTAATTTTAAGTAAATTTAAAGGACATTATAGGCAATACATCTAGATACTAGTAAAAGCCAAGTACGGATGGCATTTTCGTAATTTAATTTAAATATGAGGGCAATTTCGTAAATTCGGTAAATTGAAAAAATAAATAATTATTATAGAAAAAGAAAATGATTAATTAGAAAATGGAGATGAAACACCGCCACTTTTCTCTTTTAGGTTTAAAACCCTCTGGCGAAATGCTGTAAGAGAAACATTTTCATCAGAAACGACGTGTCTCCTAACTTTCTATATAAATTTTGCTTGTAGCGCGCATTGTGGCAAGACCACGATGAGGTAGTACTGATCGTGTTTGTCTTCTCGCCTTGACGATTCTGTAGGTGAGGTCTTTCTAATTCATAACCATCGGTAGAAGCAATATAGGGGAAAGTGCTCACCGTATATTTTCTTAAAATTGTTTTACAGTTGATTTTTGGTTTTTGCTTCTCCGAATGCATTATTGTTAATTATGATTTGATTCTCTGTTCTAAGAAACTCAAATGTGCTTTCTTCGTCCCTGTCAATTTCTCTCTCTCTTAAGATTTTATATTTCGTGCTCGATCAATTTCTATTACGTGCAATGTTATCATTCTTGAGAATGGTGATTAATTCCCTTTTTGGATATCTGCAAAGATGGTGGAATTATCAAGAGAATGCTGGAGACTGGATAACACATCGGGCCTGGTGACTTAGATTAAGTCTGTGATGATCTAACTTGAGTTTCAATTAGAACATAAATGTCTGTAATGTTTCCATGGACTTGGCTTTGCTTCTAACGACATTTTAGTTAGCTACAAGGCTATGCTGGTCGATGGCACCGTTGTTACAGAATCACCGGAATTTTATGTTAAAGATGGAAGTGATCATAATGTGAATTTTGATTTTGCAGAAGTATTAGTTAAGGATCCTCTTTGAGTTAACATAAATATTCCACTTTTAGGCCAATTTTGCCCCGCAGTGACCAAAACTCAGACTATGAAGAGAGGAGAAAGTGTCAACTTGGTTGTACAACTACATTGTAGGTTTTCAAAACTTTTGCTTTTATTTACACGTATTCAAATGTTTGAAATGTATAGGTAGACTATGGAATTGAGAGGTTTAGAAAGCTTTTGAGTTTTGAGCATTTCGTAGAAGACTTTTAAGCAAATATTGGAGTATGGGATATTAGGATGTTTTGTTAGGAAGAAAATGCATATATTTTTAGGAGAACTTTTGCAGAATACTATGATGATGGTAGAATTAGAGTAATTAGATTGTTAATGTTGTGAAGAGTTTGATTCTATATTCTGGAAGAAAATATAATAATGAAGTAGTTAGTCAATGTTAATTGATTCTTCATGATTTATAGATATAAATCGCATTCCTGTAAAGAATATCATATTCAATTAACAATCATGCCACAGAAAATAACCAGACTTCCACAGAAAAATTGACGTTAACAACAATAAAAATGAATTCACAACAATGAATAATTAATCATATTCTTATAACTATAAATCTAAAGTTGTAATTGAGGATATTACGTAATATGTAATATTAATATTATAGATAGGCTAACAACTAAGAGGTTTTCATTTGATTTGTTAATATGAGCTTTTTCAATATTTTGTTGTTTTGCCATTCCTTCTTAAAACATTTGCATTATTCTTCTATTATTTAGTTTCACTTATAGTGTAGTCAAAAGAGTATCATACGATGTCAATATGTATTGTTGTAAACATATCTAATAATAGTATTTATTTTAGCATAGAAAAGATGGTTTTTTAATTTTATGGGAAAAGTTTTATGTGTGTATATTTTTTATAAAAATATAACATAATTCTCATATTTATTTGCCCAGGTTAATCTTTTGTGAAATGAGAGGTGCTGTAGTTGGATCGACCGAGAGAATAGTTCCTAACATATTGCTCATGAAGTGAATTAATTTGGAAAGAATGACGATGATGTTAATAGCCGCTGGAAGAATTTTATTTTTTTCATTTGAAAGATACAGTTTTTGGGAAGAAAAAAACAACAAAAGTTTGATTAATTTAGGGAAAATGCCATAAGAACAAGAAGGGAGAAGGTGAAAAAAGAGTTTAGAAAAATACATGATTTCTTATGTCTCATGACTCCTAAAATATAAGAACGCGACGCTATTTATTTTGGAGTAATGATGCAACATAATTTAATTTGAATCATTTGGACATATTGACATCATACGACTAATGTTAACTATATATATATAAACACTGGGGTGAGATCCTGTACAAAATAAGATTATCGTAAAAAAAAAAAATGATGCATTTTATGCATGTAAGTATAATGCATGATGCACATAATTATAATGCACAATGCATTATAATACATTATCTATACAATCATAATGCATTTTAGTAAAATCATAATGCACCAGTTAATCTACACCGTAGATCACACAGATCAATGGTCCAGATTATTTCTCATTTCTTACCGATGTTGTCTTTTGTATGTGATCTCTCCGCTATAAACACTATTATAATTTTCTAAAAGTAAAATTTAAGAAAATTTATATTACATGACATATTAGAAATATACATGTGAATATTATTTTCGAGCATCGCTCGGGAAAATATTCTAGTTATTTTGTAAAATAAGGCTCTTTTTAGTATAGTTATAGATTTTATGATTAAAATAATTAGGGGGGTGTGGATAGAATTACCCCTATTAGGCTTTGTTTATCGGCGGCATATTCTTGCCGAGCTCGATCTTTTCAACAAAAAAAAAAAAAAAAAAAATACAAATCAATCAATATATATATATATATAATAGCGTTAAGGATCTCGATCCTACGTGGCATCACGTATGATTTTTTTTTTTTAATATTTTCGAATATTCTCATTGATTTGGCTTATTTTATATATTTAATCCAATTATATCACATTAAGGAATTTTGTCCCACATCGATTTTTTACAAGAACTTAACAATGTATTACCTATATAAATAAATCTATATATATTTCCAACAAAATTCATCTTTAATTTGAGAAACTACATAATTAACGTAAAAATCTCAAAAACAAAATTCCAAAGATTATCTATTTGTTTAAAATTTAACTCTTCATTTCATTGTGAGTCGATTTTTTTTTTTTTTTTTTTTTTTAAATTTTTACTAATTCATACAATTGTCGCAACATTACAATATAGTATTTGATACTTCTCATGTATAAACTAATAGGTATTGATGAATCCTAAATTCGTTGTTCGGTATAAGATTGAGAATGTTTGAGAGATTTGAGTGCAGAAAAGTAATAAACACAAGGAGTTAACGTGGTTCAATCGGAAGATCTACGTCCACGGGAGAATCGATAGAGAGAGAGAGAGCTTGTATTCAAAATAACATGAGTGTGTTACAATACATTGGATTCACTATTTATAGCTAATTCTATCATCCATCATGGGAGTGATGGACGTGGGATCGTGGGGATCGTGGGTAGGCCGTTTCTGCCTCCATCATTCCACGCTCTGTTAGTTAGGGCTCAACTCCCTGGGCCTGCATTTGTGCTATTTGGTGTTGGGCTGGGCCGAGCTGCCATTGGGTCGAGGTGCTTTTGTTGGGCCTGTGCTGAGGTGGTGCTTGGGCCCTTGCCGAGGTGGTGGTATTGGGCCTAGGGAGATGAGCCATTTCCTATCACTTCCCCCCCCCCCCCCCCCCAAAAAAAAAAAAAAAAAAAAAAGACGTGGGGTGATGTTGGAGTTGTGCTCGGTGTTGCCCTGCCGTGGTAATTCTACCCGAGTCTGGCATGCCGCTTTGGTGGGCGTGGCATTCTGAGTTGTGGCTATGGTGTTGCTGACCGAAGTGTCATTTACTGTGTTGGCCGAGGTCGTGTTGCCGAGGTGCGAAGACGAGGCGCGTATGTCCGAAATCGTGTAAAGCGTGTCAGTCGCATTAAATGCAGACGTTTGGTGTCCCGATAAAGTAGGGATGGTGTCACGACCCGGCCTGCTAAAACTAGCTGAGCGAGGTCGCGACTCAAGAAAAGGGAAACAAATAAAAATGAACAAACGTCATGAGGGGAAAACGATGTGAAAACATGGCTTTGAATTACATTCGAGCTCTCCATCATTCGTCGAGAATGAATGGAGGAAGTACTATTCTCTATGGAAGCATTTTACATGGAATAAGCGTAAGCGTTGTTCGTGAAAAGAAAAGCAACATTGATAACTAGACCGACACGTTGCTACAATACACACAATAGGAGTTAGTCTATCTACTCATAGATCACAGCGGAAGAACGTGAGATGCATGTATGGAGACATGCACCACCAAGAGGCTTCAACACTTTCCATGCTCGGCAAAAGCTCCTTCCAGCACCTTCACTTCACCCTGCTTAACCTGCACATGGGAAATATGTACAGGGCTGAGTACTTTGAAGTACTCAGTGGACACATGCCAAAACATTTTAATTGCCAGCCATTCAGGTGAAACATAGAGGTTTTCGGAAAAGACCTATGATCACTAAAACATTTTCATTTAAGGCGCTTGCGCAAGCTTTGGTTTTCTTGGTGTAATCCGTCATACCTGACCTTGTAAAAGTGTATCCGGTAAGGGTGGCCACCCTTCCCGGATACCTCGATCGGCCAATCGTAGCTCACGATCGACCTTGTAAAAGTGTATCCGGTAAGGGTGGCCACCCTTCCCGGATACCTCGATCGGCCAATACGTAGCTCACGATCGACCTTACTGAGTGCACTAAACTCATCGAGGAGCGACCCCGATGAAATCTTGTGGCCGAAGCCCTTGTGTGGCCGAAGCCTCTCAGATAGACTGTTGGTCCCGGGAAAGAGTAATTGGTGTATGGGGGGGGGGGGGGGGGGAATACACCAATAACCAACCGTTTTTGACTTTTGTAAAATCAGGTCAATCTGCAGGTCGATTGTTAAGGTCGACCTTATCAGAGGCAGTTTGATCTATCAAGCTTGTATGGGATCAAGCTTGATTTATCAAACTGTTGTTAATGCGGAAGTGAGGTTGATTTACTCTTTGAAAAATCTTAAGGCTTAATATGGATAGCAGGTTGATTCGTGTAATGCAGGTTGATGCTCGTCAGTTAGATAATAAAATGTAAGTGCAATAAATAAAGAGAGAGAGAGAAACACCGCGATGTAGCGTGGTTCGGAGAAACCCTCCTACGTCCACGTCAGGTCGACTCGACCTGAGAATCCCTTTTCTTTTGGATCCACCTCTCTCTTATTTATACTGACTGAGTATCAGTTCTAGATACAATCTAACTTGAGAGTAACTAGACACGAGTTTTGGGTCGTGACCCTTACAACCTTCGTACTAAAACGTACAAACAACCTTACGCTTTTACAGAGCTTGACTAACTCTATAATGGCGAAAATAAAAACAAGCTTTCTAACTTCGAACAAGTCGGAGAAGAAGTTGTTTGAACAATCGACAAGCAGCAGTGAACGCTTCGTCGTTGTGGTATTTTTTTCGGAATCGGAAACCTCTCTTCGTCAAGTGTTTGGGAAACTAATCGGATTTCGAACACTTGAATGGATATGAGCTTTGAGAGAGATTTGGGCAGAGATATGGCGTTGATAGCTTGTGTTTCCCGTACTTGAATCCGAAAATGGCTGAAGTATTTATAGGCAGTTTTGAAAAACTAGCCGTTGGAGTCGGGCTGACGTGGCACTAGCCGTTGGATGCTGACTTACTTCTAGCCGTTGGGAATATTCGTCCTTGCTGGCACTCGACGTGGCAAGGATCAGGTCGTGACACTCCATGAAGGCGGAGCATCGACCTTGATTGATAAACCAGCTCTTGAAATCTTCTAAGGCAATGCCAGCTGGAAGCTTGATAGGGGAGGTCGATAGACAGGCTGATGATCTAGCTCGATCCAATTGAGGCAGGTCGATACATCGACCTTTCTCTTACAGGGTGGATCGAACTTGATTCTAAACATTAAAGGGCATCGACCTGCACTAACAGGTAGCAGGTCGATCTATCGGCCTTGACCCTAAACAAGTAAAATATGCCTAAGTGTGGTTTCAATAAACATCATCAAAATCAAACTGCAAGGGGTTCCCAACAATTTCCCCCTTTTTGATGATGTCGAAACCAAACACTTTACAAATAATTCCTAAGATAAAAACACTGAAAGATGGTATCAGAGCTTGAAAATTTTTCAATCATGAAGATTGATAAGGAAATATAAGTAAGGCAGATAAGGACAATAATTAAAATAAAGCAGTAAAGGCAGATGCCTGGACAAAGAGATATTGTCGTCAGGTCGAAGGATGATTTTGTTTCATTAAGCTCGTTAGCAGAATACATGGAGAATTTACAACCAGCTGAGAGCATAAATGAAAAACAAGATTACAAAATCATCTATCTACATAGCCTGGATCTTGGCACGGGCTGCAAGGCGCTCTTCCTGGACCTGCTCCCTTGACTTCGTCTTTATGCTTGCGTAGATTCCATCCCTGATACGACGATAGTCGGGATCGGAATTCGACACATTGACGCCTAGGCCGATGGCAGTTTGAGCGATGTACTGGTCGATTCGAGAGTAATCCAAATACTCCGAAGCACCAAGACGCAAGGGCGCAAAATATTGTTGAGCAGGGGCCCTTATCGTCACACCAGCCTCTGCAGCATTTTTCCGTAGATCATCAATGAATTTTTGGTACGGAAACTTGAGCATATAGGCTGCATACGCTTCGTCGGCATTGGCAGGCAGGGAGGGGTCCTTGATGAAGTAGTGCAGCAGGATGAAGCAAGAATTGAGCTCCCGCAGCAGGTTGTTTTGAGATTCATCAAGCCATTCAACAACCTGCTGTTGGACTCCAGCATTTAAGACTAGGGCGGACTGGCTGATCCAGTCCGCCTCCCTTTTCCTCCTTGCTTCAGCAGCTCGGCGCTCGGCCTTGAAACGCTGCTGCTCTTCTTGATTTGCAGCCTGCTCCGGTGTAGCACCAGCCAGAATCATGGCGGAAATAAGATTGGCCTCGGCAGCCAGTCGAGCTTTGGCGGCAGCAGCCTGCTCCGCACCAAGCTGAGAGATGGGATCAGCATGAGCGGCACCGGCCTTGGGTGCAACGGCCTGGGAGGGCTTCTTTGGAGGAGCCACGGAAGTTGAAGGGGTTTTGGATTTTGGGGCCTTCTTCTTCTTCGCGGCGGCGGCTCTTTCTTCTTCCCCCTTTTCGACATCATCAGTCAGGGCCTTGATAAGGGAAAGAAGAGTCGCATCCTCTTGTTGCAGCTTGATCACAGCATCCTTCAACTCCATTTGCCCACTGAGAAGGGAGGAGATGGTGCCGTGGATGGCGTTGATCTGCTCATTGGAGGTCGATGCCGAGGTCGAGACAGATGAGGTCAAATTCGTTACACGCTCATCGACCTTGGCCAAGTCCTCCAATACTTCCGCGATCTGGTCACGGGACGCCATGTTGAGCTCATCAAGCTGGCCCGGCAGGAGCTTGTCGGTATATTCTTTCAAAAGCTTCACGGCAAAGTCCGTGACGCGCTCCCTGGCAGCTTCATCGGCCTGGGCTTTGGCATCTTTCACTATGTCGGCCCGGGCCTCAGCTACGGCCTGCTTGATTTGCTCTGGGAGGCTGGTGATGATGGACTCGAGCTTGGCAGAAATTTCATCCAACACAGCCTCCACATCAACTTTTGGAGACGGAGCAGCAGCAACAAGAGGCTGATCATCACCCTCAATCCTGGGTGATGATTGCTCCGGAGTTTGAATCCTATCAAACTCGTCTCCGGCTTCTGCGGCGGAGTTATACAGAGCGCGAGAGTGCGCATAGAGGGGGCGAAGGTCGATGCCCAAAATTTTGGCTTCGACCTTCATGCGGCGAAGCACAAGCTGACGGAAATTGGAGGCCGCATCCCCCACGGTGTAGAAACCGAACTCCGCTTCAAGGGCCAGCTCCTCGACCTTCAGGTCGTCGAGAGTGACGACCTGCAGCAACGCCTCGAATACGTAATAGTAACTCGACTTACAATCCAGGTAGAACTGGAGGCGAGTGGCGAGGTCGAGAGACTTGGGGAGTTGGGCTATCCCCGGCATCAGGTCGATGACCTTCAGCCTGGCCTCCGCCTTTAATGCAGCGACCTGGGAGTGAGCAGCAGACATTGGCTGCTCAACGAACGGCTGGATCGGCAGCACGACGTCCTCCTCCACAGGCGCATCCCGAACTGGGGAAGACAGAGATTCTTCCGCAGTGAGATCCTGGATCTCAACAGATCCAGCTCGATGAACGAGAGGGGACCTCACTGGCGAGGGAGCAATGACCTGCTGGGAGGATGCAGGGCGTTGCGGTGAGGCGGTCGGCTCGGCGGCGGAACGGACTGGAGATGGAGTCCGTTCGGCTGATGAAGAGGGCGAAGAGCCGGGCGAAGACTCCGTGCGAGATGCAGGATCCTCGATCTGCACGGGGAGAACCTTGTGCATCGGCCTGGGTGGCTCACCCGAGGCTGACTGCGACCTGCGAGGGGGAGTCCTCTTCACGGGCTGTGACTTCTTGACAGGGCGTGAGGGAACCAGATCGACATCGGCCTTCCTCTTCTTTTGAACAGGTCGATCCGGAATCCTCCAGCCAACTTTGGATTGCCCGGTTCTGGCGAGATGCTCCCTGACAGAGTCTGAGGAGTTATGATAAATTTGCGCCGATACCCCTATCGCCATCTCCAGCTGATGGAGATCTTTTGGAATAAACAGGGGGGGAAAGGCCGGGTCATTGGACCATTTCTTATTCTTGAAGTAAGAAAGGATAATACAGGTGGCCTTCGACCCGAGGCGCATCGGCCTTTTCTCGTTGTGAAGAGAGACTTTCACAATGGCCTCTCCCTCCGTCTCGCAAACGATCTGTCTGGCCTCCTCCCAGAGCAGCGAGACCATCAGTTTTGCCCAACTGATCGGTAGATCGAGAATTACGGCCGTCAAAATCTGGAATTTGAACGGGGTGACCTGGTCGTAATTCCCGACGTGCCCTAGAAAGCACTTTTGGATGAAGTCCATAAGGAGGCGGAATTTGGGGCGCAGCTCGCTCCTTTTGAAGGCCACTGGAACGAACTGCCTTTGCTCAATCAAGACCCGATCTGCAACCTGCTGCAGTTGGTCTTGAGAAATATCCGAGAGCTGCATTGAACCTCCGTCACCAATACCGAAAGCGCCCTTCACCGCATCAAGAATGTTGATGGTGACCATGGATTTCTGGGTTCCGAGGGTGACTGTGTGGGAAGACACGGACTCGCCCTCGTTCCAGTTATAGAAGAAAGCGCATACCATCCTGGGCAGATTCTTCGCCGGTCGGTGGGAGATAATTTGATGGAATGGGAAGCATCTCTCCACCAGAGTGAACATGGAGTCTAGATCGCGAAAATCGTAGTTTTCGCGCACCATGTAGGGCTCATACTTGATACGAGCGGTCAGGTAGGCCTCGATTTCCGACCACTGCATCTCTTTGCGACCGGAAGTAGAAACCCTTTCTGCCATTGATTTTTTTGCAAGTTTTTCGAGAAAGATTAGAAAATAAATACAGTAAAGAACTTGACAGAAATGTAAAAATATAATCGGTGAAAAGAGTACAAACCACGCGAGTGATTTGATGCAGATAGTGAGAATGCAGAAAAGTGAAGAACACGACGGCGGCAGTTTTAGTATTTGCAGAGACAAATTTTAGGTTTTTCGAAGAAGATGAAGAAGGCAAGTAAGAATGAGAGAAAACTGCATGCCATATTTATAGAATTTTTGAACGGTTGAGATCGTTCGAATTTGAAAAGGTGAAAATATCTCTTTAATTCTCAACCACACGATGTGTGCGCGTGAAATGTGAAACGTTACACATTCGCGCGTGAGATATGAGAACGTGCGATAACTTGCACTTTTTGCAGAGAGAAGGCAGTGAATTAAATGCATTCTCGGTCAATGTGTCAAAACTTGACACTTGACTGGATGTTTTACAAAAATGGTAATCATTACTCCCTTTTTCCTCATTTTCTGCAAGTTATCAGAACCTTAAATTATGAAACACATTGAGAATTAAATAACATTTATAAATGAAGAAATCAATGCGTATTGAAGAAGTTATAAGACAAAAGGGTGATACTGCCCTTTTGATTCTTCCTTCATAACTGCAGTTGCATTCAGGTTGATATCGGCCTGATGATATCGACCTTGTGAAGGAGAACGGCCTGTCAAAATGAACGGCCTGTATTTGTGATATCGGCCTGGACATATGACATCGGCCTGGCGAGGTGGAACGGCCTGGCGATGTCGGCCTGGCGAAATAAACGCCCTGGAGACAGACATTGGCCATTGTTCCCCCTCAAATGATGGATCAATTTGGCCAAGTGTTCCCCCTCAATTGAGGAACACAGGTCGATCTGTTGAATAGTCGACGGCCTGATGATGAACACGGCCTGCAGATAGGTACGGCCTATTGACAGACACGGCCTGTTCAAACTGTAACTCCCTGTTCAAATGGTAACGGCCTGTTGAGAGTTGACGGCCTGTTCCCCCTTGATATCTGCCTGCATGTAAAGAGACGGCCTGCTTGTTGGTCCCGATTGTTGGTCCCACACAAGCTTTTGAAGATGTGGCAGGTCGATGAGGAGATAACGGCCTGTAGGCTTACAATCGGCCTGATGACTCAACATTTAATAACCCTAGCTTTCCACATAGCATTTTGAATCTTTCTTCAGCTAGGGGTTTGGTTAGAATATCAGCTCGTTGAATGTCAGTGTGTATCTTCTCAATAACCACGTTCTTCTTTTCCACGTGATCACGAATAAAGTGATGTCGAATATCCACGTGCTTGCATCTAGAATGAAGAACTGGGTTTTGAGTAATGGCGATGGCACTCGAGCTGTCGCAGAATATTGGCACTTCACTGACTTCAACTTCATAATCCTTACAAGATTTGTGCACAATAACTTCCTGCGGCCATGTACTCGGCCTCTGTGGTGGAGGTGGCTACTGAAGTTTGCTTCTTTGAAAACCAAGAAATCAGCTTGTTTCCGAGAAAATGGCAAGTACCCGAGGTAGATTTCCTATCGAGCTTGCACCCTGCATGATCAGAATCTGAATAGCCTGTAAGCTGCAAATTATCATCACAAGGATACCAAAGACCTAGATTTGTGGTTCCTTTGATGTAACGAAGAATTTTCTTTGCTGCTTCCAAGTGAGATTCCTTCGGATTAGCTTGAAATCTAGCACACACTCCAACTGCAAAAGTGATGTCAGGTCGACTAGCAGTTAGATAAAGTAATGAACCAATTATACCCCTGTACTGTGTTATGTTGGCAGGTTTTCCTTGGGGATCCGGGTCGATCTTCCCACCAGAGAGCATTGGTATTTTGACAGGCTTGCTGTCTTTGACACCAAACTTGTCTACCAGCTCGTGTGCGTACTTTGTTTGGCTAATGAAGATTCCTTCATCGGACTGCTTAACCTGCAACCCTAGAAAGAAATTCATTTCCCCCATCATAGACATTTTGTATTTTTCGGTCATGAGGTTACCAAATTTTTCGCACAAAATGGGAGATTTAGATCCAAAAATGATATCATCAACATAAATTTGTACTAAAAGGATATGTTCATTCACTTTGATAGTGAATAGCGTCTTGTCGACTGAACCACGCTTGAATCCTGATTCGATGAGGAAGGATGACAGTGTCTCATACCAAGCTCGAGGAGCTTGTTTAAGTCCGTAGACGGCCTTGTGCAGTTTGTAGACTTTGCTTGAATCACCCTCCTCGAATCCAGGAGGCTGTTCCACATAGACTTCCTCTTCTAGAACGCCATTGAGGAACGCACTTTTAACGTCCATCTGGTAGACTTTGAATCGTTGATGAGCGGCATAAGCTAGAAACAGTCTTATAGCTTCTAATCTTGCAACGGGGGCAAACGTCTCATCATAGTCGATTCCTTCTTGTTGACAGTAACCCTTTGCAACCAATCGGGCTTTATTTCTGACAACTTCTCCAGATTCATCTCTCTTGTTCTTGTAAACCCATTTGACTCCAATAACGCCCTGATGATAAGGACGATCAACTAGAGACCATACTTCATTTCTTTTGAATTCATTGAGTTCTTCTTGCATGGCTTCAATCCAATCAGCATCTTGAAGAGCTTCAATGGCATCTTTAGGTTCTATGCGAGAGAGATAACAACTTAATAGCGCACTTTCACCAATCGTCCTTCTTGTTCGCACTCCTTGGTTTGGGTTCCCAACAATGAGTTCTTTTGGATGAGCGTCGATCCAGCGTCTGCGTCGAGCTCTTTCTTCATTTGAAATGATTGGCTCGGGCTCATTAATGGGTTCATCAAACTCCGGATGAGTTGAAGGTTGATCAGTGGACACATGCTGTTGCTCGGGCTGTTGATCAGGCTGCTGTTCGGCCTGGATGTTGAGCTGCTCCATTGTGTTATCGAGCTGCTCAATTTGGGATGTAAGGTCGTGAACAGCATCAGTCTTGGGGACTGAGGGAGGGGGATCAGCCTGGTTAAGTCCGGCTGATGTATTACAGCTCGTATTATCATTTGCATCACTTCCCCCTTGCTGTGTGACCCTAGGATCAGATTGATCCTCTTCCTCCAAATCATTTGGAGTCCATACTAGCAGGTCGTCAATGGGGGAGTTAGACGGCCTGTTAGCAGCGGGCTGTTCTGTTCCTGTACTTGATTCTCTGTACAGACAAGTAGATTCATCATACACAACATGAGGTGTTACCTCCACAACTAGGGTTTTCTTATTAAAGACTCTATAAGCTTTGCTAACCTCTGAGTATCCTAAAAATACTCCTGGATCGGCCTTGCTATCGAAAGTTTTTAATTGAGATTTCCCATTGTTATGAATGTAACACAAACACCCAAAAGCTTTAAAATACTTTAACCTGGGGAGCTTGTTGTTCCACAGCTCGTATGGAGTCTTTCCATGTCGGGTCGTGATGATCGACCTGTTTTGGGTGTAGCAGGCTGTGTTGACGGCCTCTGCCCAAAACTTCTTTGGAAGATTGGTTTCATCCAACATGGTACGAGCTGCTTCCTTCAGCGATCTGTTACGACGTTCCACCACGCCGTTTTGTTGAGGTGTTCGTGCGGCTGAAGTTTGATGATGAATCCCACTCTTTGTGCAATATTCTTCGATCAATGCATTGATAAATTCAGTGCCTCGATCTGATCGAATGGAGATGATGGATTTCTCATTTTGATTGCACAGCTTGCTCAGCAATGCAGGCAGCTTCTCCAATGTCTCCTTCTTTTTGTACATGAAAATAACCCACGTAAATCTAGATAATCATCTATAATAACGAGAGCATATTTTCTACCGTTTATACTCAAGGGAGTGACTGGACCGAAGAGGTCGAGATGAAGAAGCTCAAGAATTCGATTTGATGATTGTGCCGTCACGCTTGGAAAGGATGATCTTGTTTGCTTTCCGGCTTGACAGGCTCTGCAGATGTGATCACGATCGAAGACTTGGTCTGGCAGGTCGTTCACCAGCTTGGCAGGTCGTTCACCAGCTTGTTGCGTGCGAGCTTGTTGATGGCCTTGAAGTTTAAGTGACTCAACCTCTTGTGCCATAGCCAGCTTGTCTCGGAATCGGCCTTTGTGACCAGGCAGGTCTCTATCCAATCTGTCCATTGAACAATATAGAGTCTATCCTGCAAAATTCCGGTAAGAAGAATTTCTCCTTCCTCATTTTTCACGAGACATTTGTTAGCGGTGAATTCTACTCGTTTACCACTCGAGCAGAATTGCGACACAGAGAATAAATTATGATTAAGACCTTCAACATAAGAGACGTTAGAAATAGTTGTTTTACCAACTCTTAGATCGCCCTGGCCTCTCGTAAATCCCTTAGAATTTCCTCCAAAGGTTACAAGTGGCCCGTCTCGTTCTTGATAGTTTGAAAGTGGCGTTTTGTCACACGTCATGTGCTTCGAGCATCCACTATCAATGATCCATACAGCTCCATGAGCTGCTTGGCTCCTTCTTTGAGCCTTCCCAACCTGCAATTAATTAAACTTAGCAACCCATTTGAGATTGGGTGCTACATCGGTTGCGGGAACGACCTTTGGAACCCATATTTGCTTCACCGGTCTGCTTCTATCCGAGGCTGAGGACGAGGCAGTAGCGGTATTGGGCTTAGGAGCCTTGTATTTCTTCGAGCGAGGGCAACGAGGCTGATAATATTGTTCTTCGTAAAACCCAGGTTGATACTGCCAGTTTTGAAAATTTGACTGTTGAGAATAGTGGCAGTAGCACCCTTGATAATCCGGGTGGAAGAACTCAGGATGATACGGCCTTTGATAGTGCTGGCCTTGGTATCGCCCTTGATGAACAGCCTGATTTTGATGATAGGGGGCAGATCGACGTTGCTGGGCAGGTCGACTTTCCTTCTTTTGAGGAACAGGCTGTTTCTTCTTTTGTTGTTTTAGGAGGATGGCTTGGGGCTGTCGAACTGGATTCTTCAGCTTGACCATCTTGTCAGGGAGAGCTTGATTGGCTTTCCGAACACTCTTTGATTTTGACTGTGCTTTAACGAACTTGACCTCACAGTCTTTATCCTTGCTTTTCTTGGATTCTCCGTTGAACCCAATCCCAGAGTGATCGCGCGGATTGCGTTGCATGGATTGCACTTCTTCCAACTTCTTTCCG
Source organism: Thymus mandschuricus (assembly GCA_029379335.1). Classification (NCBI taxonomy): domain Eukaryota; kingdom Viridiplantae; phylum Streptophyta; class Magnoliopsida; order Lamiales; family Lamiaceae; genus Thymus; species Thymus mandschuricus. The sequence goes on from CM057081.1 coordinate 21,010,847, forward strand.
CTTTTCTTCAACTGACTTAAAGTGAGTTGAAGTTTTTCTTCCTTTTTCACGAGGAGTTCGTGTCGGATTACCAAGTCAGCCAGCTTTGAGGTAAGGCTGTGTATTTCGGCATCTTTGGTCTTGAGGGACTCGTTCTTCTCGAGCTCCCTGGTATCGAACTCCTTGACCCGTAAAGTCAATTCGTCAACCTTTGACTTTAGGGTTTCGATCTCCCTTTCCTTTTCTTCATCGTAGGGAGAGAATCTTTCTTCTAATGCCAACTTGTATTTTTCATTTTTATCCAATAGCTCAGCATTGTCTTCAACGACCTCCTTGAGTGTATCCACGAGATCGACATAGTCGTCGAGCTGTTTCTTGATTTCTTCCCAAGACACAGCCTCGGATAGGTCTTCATCACCTTTTTCTGCACAATCATCGTCAGAAAAAGAAAGTGAAATGGGTTGAAGATCTACCTTTGAAGATTCCTCGTTTTGTTGATGCTCTCCAACGAAGCATTCTTCATCATCACTTTCATCGAAAGCGATGTATCCTTCGTCATCACTTGACGAGCTATCCGAGAGGTGAGCTTCCTTTGTTTCTTCGGCAATCATTGCAGCTCGTTGATCTTTGAGCTTCTTATCAAGCTTTGCACGGAGCTCGTCTCTCTCGGCCTTGGTAAGATCCGGGCAGTCGGTCTTGTAGTGACCTGGCCTGCCACAGTTGAAACAACCACCCTCGGGTGTGTTAGAAGAATTGAAGGTTGAGGGTTTACCTTCTCCCTTTTTGTCAGGGCGGTCGTGGTTGCGGTTTGAGAAGTTTCGTTTGTTGTCACGGTAGAATTTCTTGTATTTGACAACCTTCCCTAGGAGCTTCTCATTTCTCCTAGCGGCTAGAGCATAGTCGAGAGTCATCTTCTCAAACTTCTTGACGATGGATTCATCAATCGGACTTGGGGTAGCAGCTGAGGCTGAGTCGGCCTTGAAGGCTACCTCCTTGTTCTTTTCCTCAGCCTTCTTACTGGTGGAAGGCTGGGTTGATCCATGGATGCGGATCATCTCATACTCATTTCCGACAAGAATGTCGAAAAGATCTTCAGTGGTGAGGGAGTTGAAATCCGATCGGGCTGGATGCATGGCGGCGTATATGTGCCAATTTGCAGGGAGGGCACGTATCACTTTGAGATTCTTCTCGCGCTGTGTATACTTGTATGGGTTGATGGCAGCCACTTCAAGAACAATCTCGGTGAAGCGAATTTTCATCGCTTCAATGGTTTCTCCCGAAACCATCTTGAAGTCATTGAACTTGCTGCACGCCAGGATAGCTTGTTCTCCTTCATTTCCTCTGAACCAAGGCTGATGGACCGGAGGGTGTCCCACATTTCTTTGGCCGTTTCAAGATTTCTGATCTTGGCCAGGTAGACGCCCTTCACGGTGCTGGAGATGAGTCCCTTTGCGTAATCATCGAGACCGGCCTCCTTCCTTTCCTCGGTTGTGTAATCGCGAGGATTCTTAAGGATTTTCTCGTATGTAGCCTCCCCGGGGGCTGTTCCATCCACGATAATCTTCGCAGCATAAATGGGGGAGGGTCCGTTCTCGATGATGTCCCACATAAGGACGTGATGTGCCTTGAGACACATCTTGATTCGAAAGCTCCAATCTTCATAGCCTTGAACGGAGAAGTCTTCACATACCCTGAGAAGAGAAGCCTCCATAGCAAAATAATATGATATGAATGAATGAAAAAGATTTTTCTAAGGATCGGTTCAAAATGACCAAAAGTTTGATAAAGAACTTTTAGTATGCAAAGCAGCGGTCAAAAGAACCACTGCTCTGATACCACTTGTTGGTCCCGGGAAAGAGTATTTGGTGTATGGGGGGGGGGGGGGGAATACACCAATAACCAACCGTTTTTGACTTTTGTAAAATCAGGTCGATCTGCAGGTCGATTGTCAAGGTCGACCTTATCAGAGGCAGTTTGATCTATCAAGCTTGTATGGGATCAAGCTTGATTTATCAAACTGTTGTTAATGCGGAAGTTGGTGGAGGTTGATTTACTCTTTGAAAAATCTTAAGGCTTAATATGGATAGCAGGTTGATTCGTGTAATGCAGGTTGATGCTCGTCAGTTAGATAATAAAATGTAAGTGCAATAAATAAAGAGAGAGAGAGAAACACCGCGATGTAGCGTGGTTCGGAGAAACCCTCCTACGTCCACGTCAGGTCGACTCGACCTGAGAATCCCTTTTCTTTTGGATCCACCTCTCTCTTATTTAAACAGACTGAGTATCAGTTCTAGATACAATCTAACTTGAGAGTAACTAGACACGAGTTTTGGGTCGTGACCCTTACAACCTTCGTACTAAAACGTACAAACAACCTTACGCTTTTACAGAGCTTGACTAACTCTATAATGGCGAAAATAAAAACAAGCTTTCTAACTTCGAACAAGTCGGAGAAGAAGTTGTTTGAACAATCGACAAGCAGCAGTGAACGCTTCGTCGTTGTGGTGTTTTTTTTCGGAATCGGAAACCTCTCTTCGTCAAGTGTTTGGGAAACTAATCGGATTTCGAACACTTGAATGGATATGAGCTTTGAGAGAGATTTGGGCAGAGATATGGCGTTGATAGCTTGTGTTTCCCGTACTTGAATCCGAAAATGGCTGAAGTATTTATAGGCAGTTTTGAAAAACTAGCCGTTGGAGTCGGGCTGACGTGGCACTAGCCGTTGGATGCTGACTCACTTCTAGCCGTTGGGAATATTCGTCCTTGCTGGCACTCGACGTGGCAAGGATCAGGTCGTGACACTCCATGAAGGCGGAGCATCGACCTTGATTGATAAACCAGCTCTTGAAATCTTCTAAGGCAATGCCAGCTGGAAGCTTGATAGGGGAGGTCGATAGACAGGCTGATGATCCAGCTCGATCCAATTGAGGCAGGTCGATACATCGACCTTTCTCTTACAGGGTGGATCGAACTTGATTCTAAACATTAAAGGGCATCGACCTGCACTAACAGGTAGCAGGTCGATCTATCGGCCTTGACCCTAAACAAGTAAAATATGCCTAAGTGTGGTTTCGATAAACATCATCAAAATCAAACTGCAAGGGGTTCCCAACATAGACATCATACAAAACAAAACATTTATGGCATGACAATTCTTTAAAAAGAACTTAACATAGATAAACATTTTCTTTGTACGAAAGCCCACCTCGATAGCTTTCCTTTCCTGGTCATAATTTATATAACTCTGAGCGCCGCCTTAGTCTCGCCCTTTTCCCTTCGCCTAACCTCGTTCAAAGAACGTAAAATAAGAGACTTGGAATAAAATCGATAATCTTATCGATCTAGGCGAAGGTTATCTTCTATCGAGGTTATGTTCTCTTTTACTGATAACGTTATCATGGTTATCCTTTTAATCGAGAGCTTCTTGATTATCATTTTGAAATCGATCACTTCGATCGATTCTTGTGTCCTATAGTTCTTTCATCCTCGACAAGAATCGTAGGATGCTTGACTTAGTCAATAATAGGGTTTCGTGATTACATGTTATAAGTGGTCTACACTTATAAGGTTATTATACTTGAACTGGGTTGATTAATCAACATTAATTATTATAGGCCCAATTTACTTAAGTTCGGGAATCATTACACTAAACCCGAGAGTCGTTACATTTGACTGTCGTTTCTTGACTTAATTTTGGCCCATCATGAATTAGAAATCCGGTCCAATCGGTTGGCCCGGCTTATTGAATAATCTAATCGGCCCAATCGGTTGGCCCGATTCGTTAAGTACATTATTGGCCCGTTAAATATTTTATCTCGGCCCAGTTAAATAATTCTGGTCCATGATTAATTTCTCGGCCCAACAGCTCACTCGGCCAGACTGAAAAATAACTCCAGCCCGACCATTAATTAATCTCGGTCCATTCCGATTATGAGGCTCGGTCCATCAATTCCCGTCAGCCCGGCCCAATCTTATACTTGGCAAAACTCTCCCTTCTCTCCTCAATCGCGATTTCTCCCCTCTTCTTCTCTCTTCCCGCTGAACTCTCTCTCCCTCGGAGTTCTCTGTTGGTAGTCCTCGCTGCCGCCGTCCGTCTCTTCCCCGCCGGCGTCGGCCGGCGGTGCTCTGTTGTCGGACCCCTTCCCTCTCAATTCCCCATTCGGTTGAAAAGGGGAACCCTAATTTCGGATTTTAGGGGAAACTGGGGACTCTCCGGATTCAACTCCTCCGGTGCTGGCCGTATCTCTCCCTCTCTTCATCGCTGCTTCTTACGACCAGAACACCTCCGTCGCCGCTACGCTTGCGCCGCCGTTCACCATCTCTCTCTCCTTCTGTGTTCTGTTCTTCGGCGCCGACGGCAATGTCACCGCCGGTGCCTCCTTCTCCTCCTTCTCCCTTTTCCTCTCTGATCTCCCTTCTCCCTTTTGTTTTGCAGGTAATTGCTAGCAAGTTTTGGCGCTGCAGTAGCACCACGGAAGTGGCCAGCGACCGTGGCAGTCTCCGGTGGGTACGGGAGACATTGGGGTGCCCCGGCGTCGTCTTCAATCCGTTCTCGGCCTTCCTCCTCCTTCGGGCAGCCTCGTCATCACCGTCGGCAATGCCGACGAGGTTCGTTTCTTAATTTTCTCTTCTTACGTTTTATTGAGGGATTTTTCCAGATTCTTAGCATGCTCTAAGTTGGTACTTCGTTGGTGAGAGAGAGTTCAAAGTGTGACATGTTTTAACTCATTATCAGGGTTTGTTAGTGTTAGGATCTTAGAAGAAAGACATTGATTCTAAATCTGGTTTTGGGCCTCTATGTCATGCATTGTGAGTCGAATCTTCTTCTACATTTTCATGCCTTGGGTTTAATCAAAAGGATCTATGTTATTCATGCTTTGGTCCTTGAGGATTTAAACTAGTTTCTTCAACATGTTTAAGTCTTCATTTATATGGGCAGCCCCTAAATGAGTTCTTGAGTCATTCTTGAATGGAAAATCATACTTTGTTGTTGGTTCTCTTGTTGTAGTAAAACGCTCAATGTGTGATCTTGTTAGATCGAGTTTTGTGGGGGGTTTAAACAAGGTCTAAGATTGATTTTTGAGCGTCTAATATACATGCATTGCTTGAGGGATATTGCTATGTTGCTTGAATTTGGTTTTTAGGCCTTTAAACTAGTTGTTAACATGTTTGGGGTTTTCATAATTAGGGCAGCCTCTAAGTTGAGTTCTAGAGCCATTCTAAGTGGGGAAATCATACTTGTTGCTCTCTAAATCCTAGGAAGGGTGTAGGAACACTTACTTGGTTCATATTGGGGTCGAAACTTGGGGTTCTTCGGTGCATGAGGCTGTCCCCTTCAAACCTTGCTTCGAATACCTCCCCTTTTCTTCGTTCTTCACTCCGTAGGTGTGTTGGTGTTCAAATGGGCTGTAAACTGCTGCCCTCGACTGTAAATCGGCCTCCCTCCCTTCTTGCTTCCTATCTCTCTCTATCTTGCTCTCTATATGAATGTTGTGTGAGTGTTAATGGAATGCTCTTGTGATGGATTGGGCATGCTTCTCTCTCTCTCGTACAAGGAAGAAGGGAATGGTGAGTAGGAGCTCTTCTCTACACACTTTCTCTCTCTGTATGTTGTTGAATGAATATGGGTATTTGGTGAATGATTGTGTGCTAACTTGTGGTGGTTTTGTGTAGGGACTATGGATTCAAATGGAGAGAGGGGCTTCATCATTGTGTTGGAGGATAAAGGAGGACATGCATTGGTGGGTTGGTTTTTCAAGGATGTGGTGGAGTGAAGGAGGAGGCAAAGGAGTCGACTACTTCATGCAAGAGTGGGTGGGTTCTAATTACCCAAGTAATCCCCCTCCTAAAGTGTAGTTATAGGGGTGTTATTGTGTTAGTGGTTATCTAATTGTACTTAAGTAGGATTGACCAAAATTAAATCCCAGATTTTGTATGGGGTTCTCGCCCACTGTGTTGCTGCTTCCTCCTGTTTTCCTTTCCTTTCTTTTCTTTTCTTTTTCCTTTATTTATTTATTATTACATGTATATATATATATATATATATATATATATATATATATATATATATATATATATATATATATATATATTACATGGAGTATTATTATGGGCTTGAGGTATTTGTCTTGGGCCTCTTTAATTATTGTTGGGTATTTCCTTTGGGCCGAAAACAAATCGTTCAATTAAATCGTGAAATGGGCTTCGATCACTAAGTGGGCCTCGGTCCTTAATTAAACTCATCGATTCATTTCATCGGCCTTCCTTAAATAATTCGACTTACGTTTTGGGCAATACTATCACTACTAGATGCAACACTACTAGTAGTAGTACTTAAAATTTTTATTTTACTCATAATATTAATAATATTAACACTCTAAATTTTAAAATAATGCCTCAATTTTATTTACTCACTAAATAAAACTGCGGCTATTACATCCTACACCCCTTACGAAAAATTTCGTTTCGAAATTTGCTTACCTTCTACAAACAAATCGGGGTATTCCCTTTTCATTTTGTCTTCCAACTCCCACGCGGCTTCCTCCTGTCCGTGGTGCTTCCACTGCACCTTTACTAGAGGGATTTTCTTATTCCTAGGCTGTTGAATCTTCCGATCCACTACGGCTTTAGGTTTTGCTCTATGACCGCTTCTCCTTAATGTAGCACATGTTTAGGGTTAAGTATTTACTTCCTTAGTTGGGACATGTGGAACACGTTGTGGACGTTTCCTAGGTTCGGAGGAAATGCTAACATGTACACCGCAGGTCCTATCCCTTCTAAAACTTCGTAAGGTCCAACGAAACGAGGTTGCAGTTTGCCTTGATTCCGAATCAGGTTATTCCCTTGGTGGGGAAATCTTCAGGGAGACCTCATCCTCTACTTCGAGGGCAACTCTGACCTACGTCATCATCGTAAGACTTCTGTCTGCTATACACTTCTTTTATCATATCTCTAATTGGCGCATTATCTCAACCGTCCTTTGATCACACACCGATCCTAATTCTTTCTCATCTCCCTCCTCGTCTCCATGGAGTGGTGGTCTACACTTTATTTTATGCGGTGCATTGCACGATACCAGGTCTATGGTGTATGGTGGGTCTAAGTTATTGAAGTAGGGGTTATCATGTACCATCTCCTTAAACAGGTCTTCGAAGTTTGACGGAACCGTTATGCTAACCTTCACGATGTCGGTCTTATTTTCTCTAGGTACTCGTAGGGTCCAAATAGACAACGTCTTTTCTTTCGCGCTAGATCTAGCTATGGCATAAAATGTGGAACTTTTTGGAAGGTTTACTCTCCTAATCTGAATCGTAATTCAACTTGTCGGTGTTAGCATTAGTCCACGAACGTCTAGACCTTCTACGTCGGCCTTGGGTATTTTCCCGGATTTGAATCTACCTTAATCATATACTCAAGTCCATATATCCTTCTATCTACTTCATTCACGAGTGTAATCAGGTGTCGCTGATAATACTAGGGTCGGAATATTAATCGTTTCAAAATTTGTACTTCGTTCGAGTCTATTTCCTCCTTGGTCTTCACGCTAGTGTAGCCATGACCTACCCTATGTACTATAGTTGACTCATAAGTAACGGTATCAACAACCGTCAAGTAGATATTCCTGTTTTAACTCGTTGGAGGAGGTCAATCATCTATGGATCACTCGTAGTACTTTGCTTCTTTATTCGCAGTCATTAGTGTAAGGTAGAGATATGTACCGGCTTGTACTTGCCATACATGTTATGTCGACAATCTTGGTACTCGTCGTAGAGATATCACTATGATTATATTCCCTATTGTAGGAATGTGATTTATATTAATATATCAGCCGTTTTCTCTCCTTAGAATTCGTGGTATGTATTCTACAGCCTATGCAGTTCTTTCCTACTGATTGTTGGTTCTGGGTGTCGCTCTATTATTGTAAGACCAAGTGTTTTCATTTCCTTTCGCAGTCATTTGTGAATCTAGGGTATCTAGATGTAATGTCTCATAAGTCCAGCTGGTGTCATACTTAACTGGTCAATTAGTCTTGGCAACGAAGGTGATAGCGGCTCATTCATTATTCATCCTCGTATAACCATAGCACTTTTAAGGCATCGTGTGTGGGTGTCTGTTTCTAGGGGAGCTCTCATGAGTTCTATTGTCTACCCTCCTCAATGTATTGTCTTATCTTTCCTAAGTTGTAGAGAGGTATTCTCGAATAATAGCAGGTTTCTTCCTTCCTAAGTGTTACTCAAGACATTCAAGGTTTCATTGTAGGGCTTTAGCTCATCTATTCCCTTTTACTACCTGGGTGACTACTCGAGTTGATTTCATAAACCATATAGGGTTTCTACTTGTTAACGTAATTACACCACATGTCTTTGATTTTCCTATAGCAGGACATCCTAGTTTGAACATAATCTCGTACTCAAGCTTCATGATATACGTGACTCGTAGTTTTATCTTTTGTCGTCTATCGTATGCACTAGTGCATTTCAAAGTTGCCTTGGTCCGAAAATTCTAAATTTTATTACCATTCTTCTCGAGGCTAACTTGCATTTTTATTAGGGATTTCGGAAATCCTAGATAGGTAGTCTCACTGTCTCAATTAGTAAGCTTTAATGACGGGGCATTAATTGCTTCCTTGAAATGAATCCAAAGGTCTCAGTCGTTTAGTTTTCTACCTAATCAAACATTTCCTCGTTTACTTGATTAACATTCCTTCTATATGTTTTTAATGACTTCGTATGTTTGTACCTCACATAATAATGATTCTGTTATGGGAACACTTAAGGTATTGAGTCTCATTAACTTAAGGGATTTTACGAAGATAATACTATGGTTTTTAATTATCTACTCAAACTTTCAATATGTATATACTAGGTATCTTGGCACGTTGAATGCCCATACTCTTCTTGGTTATGAATTTGATCTAGACGGCTTCCGCTTGACTCTTACGACCATGAGGATTCTAGGGTAAATCTCTCTTCTATTAGTATCTCTCCTTATGATGCGATCTAATCAAACAACTTATAGGTTCGGCCCAAATTTTATTGTTCCTTGCAACTCGCCGGCCTATTATCAAAGTCATATCCCAACTATTTTACATATGCGTTGACCGACTTGTTAGACGACTATGGCTTTTCTTAAAAGAATTTTGTTCCTCATATATTTCATCGGGTCATTTCTATTAATGTACTCTTACACTAGTTCTCGTCCAACTTGGTTCCAACGTGCATCATTTCCATCGGCGTACATTTCACTCCTTCCTACCATCGAGTTGTGGTCTTTCAGGTGACCCATAGACCATAGCCATGTTTAGACCCTTTAGACTTACGTTTCATTCAATGCTTATTATTACTTGTGTTTCCCTCGCTCTATTGTCTATCTTGTACACTTCTCGTGGAGGGGACTACATTAACTTTGCAATAAAGGCAAATTTTATATTATTCATTCGAAGGTAGTACTTATGGTTGTGTATATTTATTTCATGAATATTCCCCATACTACTTCGTTGTTTCTAGGTATCATGTCTATGTGGCTGCATAGTTAAAAATTCAATTATTCTTAGTTTACTTGTGGTTTAGTCTCAGTGGTTACGATCTTAGTGTACTTATCCTTGGGTTCTCACCGTTGTCCCACTCTATACTTTTCTTGACAACTTTGTCTCACTCGTGATCTACACCAATCCTTCTTATTTATGACTTGTTCAAGGCTTCTCATTTCATATTGTTATGGAAAAAGTTTTCCTAACGTTATCTTCCCTAGCATCAGCTAGCATCCCGTATTTCGTAGTCCGCTACAATTCATCATTATGTCTGGCCGACTGATGTCATACTATGATTAATCCTTTCTTGGTGACTAATTTAGGTCTCACTATTTTCATATAACTTATGGCTAGTGGAAAATTAATTCTAGTCTGGTCCACGTTAGCCTTCTAAGAGGTTTCTGATCCTCGAGCTAGGGGAAATCCAAAATAACGTCAGGTCACTGATAGGGTGTATTTTTACCCTATTTTCTAAGTGCTATATTATCGTTTTCTTGTCGTATTTTGATATTTTAGCTCATGTTTTGTATTGTTTATGTTATTTCGAGCTAGATTACGCTTTTGGGTTGTTTTGAGTGTTTTTAGGGCTTTTATGTCGAGAAAACTCAAGATAAGACAAGAGACGATGAAACCAAGGAAGAGATGAAGTAATGATCCCAAGTTCTGACTTCTCACGATTTTTTGGAAGTGTTATTTTGGAAATATGAATGCATAGCATTGAAGAGGGGTTCAATAGGAGCATGTAGGCGAAAACGGAGGTCAATTCGGAGTTCGGATGAGGAAGATATGGCCGAAACAAGCAAGTTGCGCGGAACCCTCTCGACCCTCTCGACCACCCTCTCGATCGAGAGAGGTGTCGAGAGGTGGCTTCTGTTTTCCATACGGGATTTCTTCTAAAAGGCAATTTTTGACTTCTTCTTGGTTTCCTTGTACAATTAGGTATTGGATGTAAACTTCTACCCTATAAATACCTCTAAACTTATCATTGTAAGGCCAACAACATAGAACAACAACATAGGAGCCAACATTAGTTCTCCCATACTTTTAGATTAGTTTTTCTTTTCTCCATACTTTTATACTTTAGATTTAGATTTATTTTATGTATGAAGACAATTGAAGATTGAAGATTCATCAAGATTCAAGAGTTTTTCTATCCCTTGTGCTTTTACTTTATGCTTTTGATTATGTTTATTCTTCCTTCTACCTTTCTTTTAATTATGTCTAGCTAATTTCTTTTAGTTGATTTTAGGGTTTGAATGCCTAATTGAATTTATGTGAGTGTTTTTGTTTACAATTAGCCTTTCAATCTAGATGCATGTTTTCATGGTGCTTATTCTCATGCATGATTAATTGATCACTAATTGTGTATGCATAATTATGTGTTTATGCCTTGATAGGATATTGCATAATAGATCTCATGAATACATGGTATGATAATTTGATTTGTCTTAATTGAGTTTGAATTATCATATGTTTGCATATAATTGATTCGGGTGTCATAATTGGACCTATTTGATTATATCATTGATACTTGTTCTATTTTGCACTTAATTTGATATCTATGCGTCCGAAAGGATATTAGGATCATATTAGGTGACGACTTGCATTGCTTTCATCGGGGTGTAGGTTATTTTTCATGTATCACATCTAGATTGGATTAAATTGGTTAATTGTACTCAATAATTGCTTGCATATATTTGATTAGGTAGGCTTCCCTAGAATCAACACTTTTCCTTATTTGATTTATTTGACTTTACCTTGTTTAGTTATTTCCTTAATTGTAATTTGCTTTAATTGTTATTTGCTCTATTAGTTGTTTATTTCCTTAATTGTCTTAATTGAGTCTTTTTTATTCTTTGCCTAGTTATAAATACCACATTCTTATTTTCTTAATTGCCTAGACATCAGTTTAATTCTAGAGTAGAGGTATTGTGTGTGGTTTCGGTATATCAATCCCTGTGGATACGATACTTGTAATTCTTTATATTATACCTATTTTGTGTGGTAGAAAATAGTGCGATCAAATTTTGGCGCCGTTGCCGGGGATTGATTAGATTTCACATACATATTTTGAAATAGAATTAATAGGTGATTTAGGCTCTTTTATTTTTCTATTTTTATTTGATTGATCTAACGTTTTCTTGGTCTTATCTTTTGCTTTTAAGGTAATAAAGAAGGATCGAGACGAAGTTGAGATTGATCAATCACCACCATGGGAGATCCACAACCGAGCTCTCAAAGATTGGTACTACGAACGCTACCCTGAAGAACAACCCTTGGAAGAAAAGAAGGAGATGTCAACTGACGATTTGATTCGACACTACATGGCTCAATCGGAGGCAAGGATGGCGCAACAAGATGCAAAGTTGAGGACGTTGGAGCTTACTCAAAACACCTCGAACAACAACTTGGCGAGTTGCATCAACGCCTTAACCAAGCAAGTGCCAATGTTGGAGACGCAAATGAGTCAAATAGCCAATGCTCAAGGAGGAGTCCATAAGCCCGGCCAATTCCCAAGCACAACCGAGCAAAACCCGAAGGACAACCATCATGAGGAGACGAGGAACCAAGTGCCGAGGCAAGGGCCTCTCGACACCTCTCTCGATCGAGAGGGGGATCGAGAGGTCAAAACTGGAGTACAGAAGCCACCTCTCGACACCCCTATCGATCGAGAGGGGGATCGAGACCTGTTCGACAAGGAGCTTCAAGATGACCCTCTCGACACCTCTCTCGATCGAGAGGCTGGTCGAGAGGTCCCTCTTTTGATCGAAATGTGCGATTTCTTCTCCGATGGCCTTTCCCTTCGATATTTGTTCGATTCGACGCCCGATGAAGAGTCCATACGCACTAGAGGAGCAGTTGAAGATGTTCGTGTTCGAGTTCGAGGGTTCGACTTTCCGACCGACTTCGTGATTGTGGAGATGAAGGAAGACGTCAATCAACCACCGATTTTGGGACGTTCGTTCTTAGCTACGAGTGGAGCTTGTTTTGAAATGGAAAGTGGTGATCTCACATTTCGAGTGCACGGAGAAGAGCTCAAGATTTCAGTTTTAGGAGCAAAAAGAAGGAAACTCAAAGATGGGGGAAAAAATAACTTTCATTTTTATCCACCTTGATAAGAGGTATCGTCGGGCTAAAGACGTTAAACGTAGCACTTGTTGGGAGGTAGCCCAACTCTATCTTTAATTTTCAGTTTTTGTTTTATTTATTTTTGTTTTGTTTTTCTTTGAGTCTTATCTTTTATTAAGCTTTTTATCCAAGAATTTTCGAAGCTTGTGAGTTGTAGGTTTTCTCGACGAGGTTTCGACTAAGAGGAGAAGATCGATAGTAAGCTAGCTTCGGTGAAAGGTACGCTCGTTAACTTATCCACTTCTTCCTTTTGAAACTTATTCCTTCATCATGATTCGAAATAAGTTTGGGGGAGGGGGAAGTGTGGCTTCGTTAACTCGTTTGCATGCGTTCTTGGATAGTAGTTTAATTTTGGATATAATTGTAGTTTGTAGAGTCTTTAGGAGTTAGATGATTGAGTCAAGCATGATTTATGAGTATATGAATCGGCCAATGATAGCATGATTTTCTTTGAATAATTGGTTGATATTATGTTTGGAACCTTGGTGGAGATTATGCATGTGTGTGATAAAATTGGAGTATGCTTTGATTTTGGGAAACGTTTTGTTATAACCCGTGAGGATTTGAGCCTTTGGTGCATATTTATGCCTATTTTCTTTCATGAGAGTATCATACATGTATTTGTACTTCTAGAACTTGCCTTTGTTCTCCATCAAGACTAAATATGTGTGTAAGAATTTAGAAGTGATTTTAGGCCATCTTTTGTTAGCCACATTTTTCCTAAACACTATCCTTTACATATATTTCCTTTGTTAGCCATTTGAGCCTTTATAACCATTTGTTTCTTAAACCGGATGAAAGGAGGTAAAGGAGGAATTATGGGTATCTTGGGAGTTGTATTGTTAGGGATTATGTTTGAAGAAGTTGTCTTTTTAGTAAGCTCCTTTGAAAGAAAGGAATTGTAGATCCCTACAAGCTCTAGAAAAAAGAAAAGAGAAAGAAAAAAAAAAAAAAAAAAAAAGAGAGAGAGAGTGTGAATAAAGGACTTAGAAAAATAGTTTTGAAAAGAAAAGAAAATATATTGAGTCCTAGTTCAAAAGAAAAGAAAAGAAAGAAAAGAAAAAAAAAAAAAGAAAAAAAAGGGAAAAAAAGAAAAGAGAGCATAAAGGGATGGATATAATTTTTAGTATTTTGGGAGTTGAATAAAAGAAGGTTGAGAAGAGATAAGAGGTTGATATTTGAGTTTGAGTTGATGAGTAGAAGATGGAGTTATATCCATACTAGTTTGGAGTTGCTAAAAGGTTGGTACTTGGAGACGTCTAAGTCACTTAGCCTATATTTTCCCTACCCTAAACCAATGTGCCTACATTACAACCTTGAAAAAAGACCTAATTGATCTTAGTTCTTACATACAATTAAGTGGTGGAGATGTTGAGATAAAGGGCAAGCCTATGTTAAGTCTTTTGCATTGTATTGATTATGAGTGAGCCTATACACATTTAATTCTTTCATTGTGAGTTGAGAGTTCACTTATACACTTATATCTTCACATGTCTTGAGTGAGTTTCCCTTTTGAAGCATGATTTGATTTTATTGTACTTTCGTAGAGTCGAAACTTTGAGGTTGCTTATATGATATTATTGATATTTCTTTGAAGTCTATGAGGCCCTTAGAGTTCATTATACTTGTATGTTGTGTTTGCTTGATTTGTCTATTCTTTATTTTAGGTTTAGTTTATTGTTCGGGACGAACAATGTTTAAGTTTGGGGGATTTTGATAGGGTGTATTTTTACCCTATTTTCTAAGTGCTATATTATCGTTTCCTTGTCGTATTTTGATATTTTAGCTCATGTTTTGTATTGTTTATGTTATTTCGAGCTAGATTATGCTTTTGGGTTGTTTTGAGTGTTTTTAGGGCTTTTATGTCGAGAAAACTCAAGATAAGACAAGAGACGATGAAACCAAGGAAGAGATGAAGTATTGATCCCAAGTTCTGACTTCTCACGATTTTTTGAAAGTGTTATTTTGGAAATATGAATGCATAGCATTGAAGAGGGGTTCAATAGGAGCATGTAGGCGAAAACGGAGGTCAATTCGGAGTTCGGATGAGGAAGATATGGCCGAAACAAGCAAGTTGCGCGGAACCCTCTCGACCCTCTCGACCACCCTCTCGATCGAGAGAGGTGTCGAGAGGTGGCTTCTGTTTTCCATACGGGATTTCTTCTAAAAGGCAATTTTTGACTTCTTCTTGGTTTCCTTGTACAATTAGGTATTGGATGTAAACTTCTACCCTATAAATACCTCTAAACTTATCATTGTAAGGCCAACAACATAGAACAACAACATAGGAATCAACATTAGTTCTCCCATACTTTTAGATTAGTTTTTCTTTTCTCCATACTTTTATACTTTAGATTTTAGATTTATTTTATGTATGAAGACAATTGAAGATTGAAGATTCATCAAGATTCAAAAGTTTTTCTATCCCTTGTGCTTTTACTTTATGCTTTTGATTATGTTTATTCTTCCTTCTACCTTTCTTTTAATTATGTCTAGCTAATTTCTTTTATTTGATTTTAGGGTTTGAATGCCTAATTGAATTTATGTGAGTGTTTTTGTTTACAATTAGCCTTTCAATCTAGATGCATGTTTTCATGGTGCTTATTCTCATGCATGATTAATTGATCACTAATTGTGTATGCATAATTATGTGTTTATGCCTTGATAGGATATTGCATAATAGATCTCATGAATACATGGTATGATAATTTGATTTGTCTTAATTGAGTTTGAATTATCATATGTTTGCATATAATTGATTCGGGTGTCATAATTGGACCTATTTGATTATATCATTGATACTTGTTCTATTTTGCACTTAATTTGATATCTATGCGTCCGAAAGGATATTAGGATCATATTAGGTGACGACTTGCATTGCTTTCATCGGGGTGTAGGTTATTTTTCATGTATCACATCTAGATTGGATTAAATTGGTTAATTGTACTCATTAATTGCTTGCATATATTTGATTAGGTAGGCTTCCCTAGAATCAACACTTTTCCTTATTTGATTTATTTGACTTTACCTTGTTTAGTTATTTCCTTAATTGTAATTTGCTTTAATTGTTATTTGCTCTATTAGTTGTTTATTTCCTTAATTGTCTTAATTGAGTCTTTTTATTCTTTGCCTATTTATAAATGCCACATTCTTATTTTCTTAATTGCCTAGACATCAGTTTAATTCTAGAGTAGAGGTATTGTGTGTGGTTTCGGTATATCAATCCCTGTGGATACGATACTTGTACTTCTTTATACTATACCTATTTTGTGTGGTAGAAAATAGTGCGATCAGTCACCGACCTCAATCATAGGATACTGTCTTTCCTTTAGTTGCCTATTTAATCTGGATTTTAGGGATGACAACTCATCATGTGCCTGACGCGTGTAGTGCTCGACTTCGGGTCATTTATTTTCTAATATCCTTACCATTTTCAATCTATCGGAAGATTTTAAATTTTCATATCCACGAGGATTTCATCTATTTAATAGGTTTTCTACCCTTGGTCTAATCAGACTCTAATATTGTTAGCTCTTAGTGTTGGACTTATCGACCTTCAGTGTACTTTTCTTGGGGAACCCCTTAGAGTATTTATCTTATGAGTTTTGCATTTAATCATTATATTTCCTTAGTCTAGGTCTTTTTGGAGGACCTGGTTAGCTTTACGCTACTTACTGTTGTGCTTGTCGCAATACTTGTTCCTATCTTTTAGATTCTTGTTTCACCCATCATACTTCTTAAGTCCATTATAAGCTTTCATTTCTGGGTTACAACATGTAAAATTTTCCTTAGAAGGTGGGGAAGTCTCTGCTTTACCGGCATATGTAAACTAATTAGCACCGCATTGTCAACCCCTAGTCTTGTGTAATACCCTTAACGGCCTATCCATCATCCATCCTCTTATGTGTAAACATCCGACAACTCAAAGAGTGTGAGACCTTAAGTCATATTCTATAACTTATAATAATCTAATCTTCGTAGTCTTATCGCTTTAGGATGACCAATTGGATCAAAACGAAACAAGGATATCGTGGTCTGACTATGAGAAATAATAGTACGAGTGTCCAAGTGGGAATATCAATTATCCAAAATAGCTCATCAAGGATTCTCCAGACAAGTTTAGAAGAAATAACCAGAGGGTAGAAATGAAGTGACAGGGGTCGGGGGGGTGGGGGACCCCTTGTTGTCGATACCCATCCGATTTCTTGTCTGTTGGTGACGCTACCGAGAAAGAGATTATGTGAGGTGGCCAGTCCCGCATAGGCATCTTTCCGGTCACATGAAGGAAAAATTGTTTCACTTACACTGGTGACTTTTGATTCACAAAGACACAGAAGATCGAACAAAGCTTGGTAAACAATTCTTTGGATTTGGAATTCCTCGACTCCACGTATATTACAAAGGTCTTTCTGGCTTCAAGAGGTTCAAAGGGAGGGTTTCAAAAATGCAATGCATTAGAACGTAGGTCTCTTCTAGTCTACGTGTCTCCGTGAGGACTCTAGTACCTTGCACTCGCGTAAATGACCTTGACATATGGAATTGTGACTTGCTTATTAGCGTTAGCAACGTAGAGTCATTTCTAAGGGCATTAATATATGTCTTTATTGGTTGTCTTCTGGTACCCTAACAGAATAAGACGTTAGATCGCAATCCGACTAGGTGCAAATTTCTTTCTTCGACAGTCTCTTAGTTCTGGGTGGGAGGTTTCCTTACACTTCCTCAAGTCGTACTTGGGATGTTAACTTACTGATGATTCGTTGTTTTTGCCATTCAATGGCACGCCTTAGTCTCTTTTATCGTATAGTCTAGTCCCATCACCCATGGGGATTAAGCAAATTATATTGCTTTAGCTTCTAATCTTATATTGGATATCAATATCCATTTTACGGGCTCATCGATAAGCATGGTTAATGGTCTTATTTTACCACATTCTTCAAGCATGATCCTCTACTTGGGAAAGTAGAGGCTAACACGTTTCATCGTAGTTATTCTTGTGAGTACAACATTTAGAAGTCTGGGATTTTAACGTTTCTTTGCCCGAGCATTCTATGTTGGTCAAGACCTTAACCTTTCTTTGACTTCTGTCTTTAATTCATAGTAACGTTTTCTTCTTTTAACCATGGATGCGGAAACATCCAGGAAACTCTGGTGGACTTATCATTATCATGCAACCACATGAAACTTTTATTATGGACTAAGTTCTGGTATCATTTCTTTATTATCCTTAGGAAGCGTTAATAAATACGTTTTGTTCCTTGCCACACGGAGGCGGGAAAAGTTAGAGACTCATGTCAGTGATTCGGACAATGCTTTTCCAGACCTTCTTGCACCCCTCGACTTAGTTTTCTTGATCTGGCGTATTCTTTATTCATGTGTTAGCCCTTTTTGGAAAGTTATCACTGCTTCTTTGAGTTGGCATTTCGTGTAGAGCTTCACTTGCTTCCTCGTCTCATCGTCCTTCTTGTGCCACAATCGATGTTAGAATAAGTTCTTTTGCTTAAGCACTATCTTAGTATGTGATAGAGGGGAAAGCACTTAATTTAAGCGAGCTATGTTCTCTAGAAAGGCCTTGGCTTTTCTACTACATGTGAGCTCTATGTTATCTTGAGTATGTTCTCATACTAGCATGTGAGAGTTACCTCTTTTCTTTCATGGTCTAGCATGATGTTGTGAAGTGCCGAGCTTTTGTCGAGAGCTGTACGAAGTCTAGCGAAGCAAGTCTAGACTTTACGATGAAGAAGAAGACTCTTGGATTTCAGAGCGAACCAAGTGCTCTGATACCACCCTGTCACGACCCGGCCTGCTAAAACTAGCTGAGCGAGGTAGCGACTCAAGAAAAGGGAAACAAATAAAAATGAACAAAGGTCATGAGGGGAAAACGATGTGAAAACATGGCTTTGAATTACATTCGAGCTCTCCATCATTCGTCGAGAATGAATGGAGGAAGTACTATTCGCTATGGAAGCATTTTACATGGAATAAGCGGAAGCGTTGTTCGTGAAAAGAAAAGCAACATTGATAACTGGACCGACACATTGCTACGATACACACAATAGGAGTTAGTCTATCTACTCATAGATCACAGCGGAAGAACGTGAGATGCATGTATGGAGACATGCACCACCAAGAGGCTTCAACACTTTCCATGCTCGGCAAAAGCTCCTTCCGGCACCTTCACTTCACCCTGCTTAACCTGCACATGGGAAATATGTACAGGGCTGAGTACTTTGAAGTACTCAGTGGACACATGCCAAAACATTTTAATTGCCAGCCATTCAGGTGAAACATAGGGGTTTTCGGAAAAGACCTATGATCACTAAAACATTTTCATTTAAGGCGCTTACGCAAGCTTTGGTTTTCTTGGTGTAATCCGTCATACCTAACCTTGTAAAAGTGTATCCGGTAAGGGTGGCCACCCTTCCCGGATACCTCGATCGGCCAATACGTAGCTCACGATCGACCTTGTAAAAGTGTATCCGGTAAGGGTGGCCACCCTTCCCGGATACCTCGATCGGCCAATACGTAGCTCACGATCGACCTTACTGAGTGCACTAAACTCATCGAGGAGCGACCCCGATGAAATCTTGTGGCCGAAGCCCTTGTGTGGCCGAAGCCTTCTAGGCCGAAGCCTCTCAGATAGACATCATACAAAACAAAACATTTATGGCATGACAATTCTTTAAAAAGAACTTAACATAGATAAACATTTTCTTTGTACGAAAGCCCACGTCGATAGCTTTCCTTTCCTGTTCATAATTTATATAACTCTGAGCGCCGCCTTAGTCTCGCCCTTTTCCCTTCGCCTAACCTCGTTCAAAGAACGTAAAATAAGAGACTTGGAATAAAATCGATAATCTTATCGATCTAGGCGAAGGTTATCTTCTATCGAGGTTATGTTCTCTTTTACTGATAACGTTATCATGGTTATCCTTTTAATCGAGAGCTTCTTGATTATCATTTTGAAATCGATCACTTCGATCGATTCTTGTGTCTTATAGTTCTTTCATCCTCGACAAGAATCGTAGGATGCTTGACTTAGTCAATAATAGGGTTTCGTGATTACATGTTATAAGTGGTCTACACTTATAAGGTTATTATACTTGAACTGGGTTGATTAATCAACATTAATTATTATAGGCCCAATTTACTTAAGTTCGGGAATCATTACACTAAACCCGAGAGTCGTTACATTTGACTATCGTTTCTTGACTTAATTTTGGCCCATCATGAATTAGAAATCCGGTCCAATCGGTTGGCCCGGCTTATTGAATAATCTAATCGGCCCAATCGGTTGGCTCGATTCGTTAAGTACATTATTGGCCCGTTAAATATTTTATCTCGGCCCAGTTAAATAATTCTGGTCCATGATTAATTTCTCGGCCCAACAGCTCGCTCGGCCCGACTGAAAAATAACTCCAGCCCGACCATTAATTAATCTCGGTCCATTCCGATTATGAGGCTCGGCCCATCAATTCCCGTCAGCCCGGCCCAATCTTATACTTGGCAAAACTCTCCCTTTCTCTCCTCAATCGCGATTTCTCCCCCCTTCTTCTCTCTTCCCGCTGAACTCTCTCTCTCTCGGAGTTCTCTGTTGGCAGTCCTCGCTGCTGGCGTCCGTCTCTTCCCCGCTGGCGTCGGCCGGCGGTGCTCTGTTGTCGGACCCCTTCCCTCTCAATTCCCCATTCGGTTGAAAGGGGAACCCTAATTTCGGAATTTAGGGGAAACTGGGGACTCTCCGGATTCAACTCCTCCGGTGCTGGCCGTATCTCTCCCTCTCTTCATCGCTGCTTCTTACGACCAGAACGCCTCCGTCGCCGCTACGCTTGATCCGCCGTTCACCATCTCTCTCTCCTTCTGTGTTCTGTTCTTCGGCACCGACGGCAATGTCACCGCCGGTGCCTCCTTCTCCTCCTTCTCCCTTTTCCTCTCTGATCTCCCTTCTCCCTTTTGTTTTGCAGGTAATTGCTAGCAAGTTTTGGCGCTGCAGTAGCACCACGGAAGTGGCCAGCGACCGTGGCAGTCTCCGGGGGGTACGGGAGACATTGGGGTGCCCCGGCGTCGTCTTCAATCCGTTCTCGGCCTTCCTCCTCCTTCGGGCAGCCTCGTCATCACCGTCGGCAATGCCAACGAGGTTCGTTTCTTAATTTTCTCTTCTTACGTTTTATTGAGGGTTTTTTCCAGATTCTTAGCATGCTCTAAGTTGGTACTTCGTTGGTGAGAGAGAGTTCAAAGTGTGACATGTTTTAACTCATTATCAGGGTTTGTTAGTGTTAGGATCTTAGAAGAAAGACATTGATTCTAAATCTGGTTTTGGGCCTCTATGTCATGCATTGTGAGTCGAATCTTCTTCTACATTTTCATGCCTTGGGTTTAATCAAAAGGATCTATGTTATTCATGCTTTGGTCCTTGAGGATTTAAACTAGTTTCTTCAACATGTTTAAGTCTTCATTTATATGGGCAGCCCCTAAATGAGTTCTTGAGTCATTCTTGAATGGAAAATCATACTTTGTTGTTGGTTCTCTTGTTGGAGTAAAACTCTCAATGCGTGATCTTGTTAGATCGAGTTTTGTGGGGGTTTAAACAAGGTCTAAGATTGATTTTTGAGCGTCTAATATACATGCATTGCTTGAGGGATATTGCTATGTTGCTTGAATCTGGTTTTTAGGCCTTTAAACTAGTTGTTAACATGTTTGGGGTTTTCATAATTAGGGCAGCCTCTAAGTTGAGTTCTAGAGCCATTCTAAGTGGGGAAATCATACTTGTTGCTCTCTAAATCCTAGGAAGGGTGTAGGAACACTTACTTGGTTCATATTGGGGTCGAAACTTGGGGTTCTTCGGTGCATGAGGCTGTCCCCTTCAAACCTTGCTTCGAATACCTCCCCTTTTCTTCGTTCTTCACTCCGTAGGTGTGTTGGTGTTCGAATGGGCTGTAAACTGCTGCCCTCGACTGTAAATCGGCCTCCCTCCCTTCTTGCTTCCTATCTCTCTCTATCTTGCTCTCTATATGAATGTTGTGTGAGTGTTGATGGAATGCTCTTGTGATGGATTGGGCATGCTTCTCTCTCTCTCGTACAAGGAAGAAGGGAATGGTGAGTAGGAGCTCTTCTCTACACACTTTCTCTCTCTGTATGTTGTTGAATGAATATGGGTATTTGGTGAATGATTGTGTGCTAACTTGTGGTGGTTTTGTGTAGGGACTATGGATTCAAATGGAGAGAGGGGCTTCATCATTGTGTTGGAGGATAAAGGAGGACATGCATTGGTGGGTTGGTTTTTCAAGGATGTGGTGGAGTGAAGGAGGAGGCAAAGGAGTCGACTACTTCATGCAAGAGTGGGTGGGTTCTAATTACCCAAGTAATCCCCCTCCTAAAGTGTAGTTATAGGGGTGTTATTGTGTTAGTGGTTATCTAATTGTACTTAAGTAGGATTGACCAAAATTAAATCCCAGATTTTGTATGGGGTTCTCGCCCACTGTGTTGCTGCTTCCTCCTGTTTTCCTTTCCTTTCTTTTCTTTTCTTTTTCCTTTATTTATTTATTATTACATGTATATATATATATATATATATATATATATATATATATATATATATATATATATATTACATGGAGTATTATTATGGGCTTGAGGTATTTGTCTTGGGCCTCTTTAATTATTGTTGGGTATTTCCTTTGGGCCGAAAACAAATCGTTCAATTAAATCGTGAAATGGGCTTCGATCACTAAGTGGGCCTCGGTCCTTAATTAAACTCATCGATTCATTTCATCGGCCTTCCTTAAATAATTCGACTTACGTTTTGGGCAATACTATCACTACTAGATGCAACACTACTAGTAGTAGTACTTAAAATTTTTATTTACTCATAATATTAATAATATTAACACTCTAAATTTTAAAATAATGCCTCAATTTTATTTACTCACTAAATAAAACTGCGGCTATTACAGATGGGATGGGCCGTTACTTGAAACGCCGTCGCATTTACGAGGCGTATTGAATACGCTTTACTCCCTTTCTTCTTGTGTAATGATTTGAAAAACAAAATCATTACTCATCTTCTTCACGAATTGAAAACCCTAAAAAAGCTCTCGTCCTGTTTGTTGTTCATCGTCTCCTTCGCACGTCTTCCTGCAAACTCCCTGCGTTTAACAAGTAAGTGCTATGGATTCTTCTCCTTCCTCTTCATCATCTCCGTCCGTGTTTATACCAGACAATAGCTTGCAATGTATAACTTCTGCTTCGCCCACCCCCTTCCCTGAAACTGTAGAATTCCCTATGAACGTTCATGCCGCCGGGAAAGTGGGTACCCTTGACTCAATCCTTTCTCTGTCTTACTTATACGATTTGAGGCTCAAATACAATTCCCCCCCCCCCCCCCTGTAATTCTTGCTCAACCCCGAGAGGGCGATAGGTCATGTTTCCCTCCTCGGGGTTTCGTAACGGTCTACATGGACCATCTAGTTGCTGGCCTCCATGTCCCTTTTCCGGCTATCTACGCCGATATTCTAAAGATTTTTGGCATTTCCCCCGCCCAACTTTTTCCCAACGGAATATTACAGATTACAGGGTTGGGGGTTGTTTGTGCTCGGTTGGGTCTCCCCTTCTCGGCCAAGACATTCGGTGCCATGTACAGCTTCAAGGATGGGGGGGGGGGAGGGTTGGTACTTCATTTCTTCCCGCCGTCGATATAAGGTTAAGGCCCCCTCTAAAGTACCAGACTAGTACAAGCGGTTCTTTTACTGCCGCTTTGAGGGGGCCCCCGAGGTGGTTTGGCGTGAGGGTGCCATAAAACTCTAAAAGAAGAAGAATCATTTTGCCGATCTGGCAGGTGCTCTTGGTGGTCTCGGTGAAATGCCGATTAAGCTCACCGAGATCGAATCGATCGAGGCAGTGCCGAGCCCCAATGATCTTTCCACCGCGGTGGAGCCGGGGAGAGGCGAGGTTTCCTTCCCTTTTTCTTTATTGTGTAATCTTTACGCACCTCGGTGCTAACTTGTTTTCTCTTGTTGCAGTGAATATGGTGAAGAAAACCAAGGGCCCTGCCTCCAAGAAGAGGAAGGGGGAGGAGTCCGGCTCTGGCGGTGGCGCGAAGAAAAGAGCACCGGAGTCCTCCTCTAAGAGGACTCGAACTGAACTGCCCCAGAATCCTCTCTCGTCACCTCGGGTGGGCGAGAAGCTAGAGATCGCGGGACACCGCGCGTTTATAGTTACCTCGGCATCTTCAGAGCCCGAGGTGGTTGTCACAGGTTCCCGACCTCCAATCCCGGTCTTTCCCGCAGTGCGTATGTTATTTTGTGCAGGTCAATAATCATCATTTCTACTCAAGGTCTTAACGTTTGATCATGTTCAGGGTGTGGAATCCACTGTGGAGGAGTTTACCTACATCTCCGACGTGATGGTGAAGTTTCTCCAAGGGTCGGTGTCAAAATATTCCCGTGCAACGGGAAAAGTGAGGGACATAGCCGAAGATAGGTGTCTGCTGTCCTCAGAATTGGCCACTGCCACCGTCCGAGAGGAGAAGCTGAAAGAGCAGCTCGGTGCTGCCAAAACCGATTGCTTCACTAAAAAGTGTTCGCAATATAACAAAATCTATCCTAGCACTTAGTAAGTAAAAACCCAATGTCGAATCTCAAGGAAAACATTGCAGGGCAAATAATCGTGTAGCAAAAATCCTAATCTAGCCTAAAACTAAGAAAGCAAGTAAAAAGAATTTTGAATTTTGGTTTTTAAATCCTAGGCAATAAAATAAATTAAAGCAATTAAATCAAAGCAAGTAAATAAATCTAATCTAAAAAGCAAAGAAATAAATCGAACTAATTAATCTAAAGAATTAAACTAGATGAAAGCAAATAAACTAATCGAAAAGAAAGCAATAAAGAAAGCAACGAAAGAAACGAAAACGAATCTAGACATGAATTAAACTTAATCTGAAAATCTAAGCAAATAAATCTAACTACGAAAACTTGAAAGCGAAGGAATTGAAAACTAAGAAAAACGAACCTAATCTAAGAACTTGAAATCAAACGAATGAAACAAAATGAAGCAATTACGAAAGTAAATCTAGAACTAAGGAAAGCAATTAAATCAAATAAAAGAAAGCAATAAAGAACTTACGAGATTGAACAAAGAATGAAGAACTTGAATTAAACGAAGAAATCTTGAATTAAACGAACAACGATCCGGATTGAACAAAGGAAATCTAAACTAGAGTATTTGAATGCGAAACTAGAGCTAAAACTAAGGTAAAAGGTTGTAAAATTCGTGTACAAGGGGTAGTATTTATAATAGGTATGAAAACCTAGTTATAGAAGGAAAGGAAAGCTGGCCGCCGGAGTTGGACGGGCGTCCAAAACGAGTTGGAACGTCCAACTCGTCATTCTGGACGACTACGCACGTCTTTCTTCTTTCGGCCATATCTTCCTCGTCCGAACACCAAATTGACCTCCGTTTTCGCCTACGTGATCCTATCGAACCCCTCTTTGATATAATGCTTTCATTACATCCAAAATGAATCTTCAATAAAATCATGATAGGTTAGAACTTGAGGTCAATGATTGCTCAACAACCTTTCTTCACGTTTTCTTCTCGTTTCCGCCCTTTTTATCCTACAATACCAAAAACTCCAAAGCAACCAAATCATTGCAATAAGCAAAGAAAACACACAAAAACTAAAGAAAAACGGACACGAAAACACTATGAAAATCCTAACATCTAAACACCAATCAAAATCCCCCACACTTAGAACTTTGCTTGTACTCAAGCAATATAAACATACAACTTAGACTCAATCCGAACAATCCAAATCATAGAACATTTAATCACCGGAATCGACAAACAATGAACGAATTCACTTTAATCCCAAGTTACAATCAATCAATCATCGACAAACTATGTGGCTTATAAATCAAATCCAAGCATGAGGAAAAGCAATGATACACACATTTCACAAATATCTAGATCACCACAACTTAGACGTCTAGCCTAATTCCCCTTTTATTCAACTCAAGCACAATTAGGACTCCATTTTTTGTTTCTTCTCTTTTTTTTTTTTTTTTTTTTTTTTTTTTTTACAAGTGAACGTTTTTGGCACATAATTCACTAGGTTTAATCATCGATGGGTCTCATCGAGCCTCCTAGTGCGATTTCCCGTACCCATTGTCAAGAGGGGTAGAGTACCTACAAACACATTATTCTAACATACACGAGGATCATTTAGGACATAATTCATGAAATTTAATCATTCGTGGGTCCCTCGAAGCCTTTTCATGTGGTTTCCCATGCTCATTACTCTAGTATTTTCATACGTTACAAGTAAGAGGAGCAGAATCCTATCAACTCTTTTATTCACATAAAAGCACAACTCTTTTTTTTATTAAGGGGAAAGTAAACTAGCAATCCAAAGTTGCAACAATCTAGATTTTTCACTCATAATCCAAAAATCATAAATCATCTCCTCACACTCAAATCAATTCATGCCCCACATTTCATCAAATCATAATTAATCACAACTCAAGACTAAACCAACCTAATTCATGCTCAAATCAATTCCAACAACTAAATACTCCATCATCGAATCATTCACATCGATCCTAAGTCACATGAATATAAGCTCAACTTCAAACAAATTCCTAAGTGGGGAAACATGAATACTCGATCAACTAGACTCAATCAAACCAAACAAGACTCGATCAAGACACAAACACCAACACTTCATGCCAAAAGTTTCAAAGACCCTCCCCCACACTTAATATCAAGCAATGCCCCCATTGCAAGAAAATAAAAATGAGAAGGAAAGAAGGAACTTATCGCAAGATGACGACCAATAACTCAAAATCTCGAAAGACTCCAAGTAGTACCTACAAAACAAACACCAAAACAAACTACCAAAGCGTAAAAGTGCACAAAACAAAGAAATAAAAGACTCAAAACAAAAATAGAAAGACACAAAACAAAGCTATGGGTTGAATGGACCTCGGAACCGTGGATCTTGCCAACGGGGATCATTTGGGGCCCAGCTCGATCTCTCTCTTCATCATACCATCCTTGTAGACTACTCTCTGTACGAAAATAAAAAAGAAAACAAACGAAAACAAAAATAAAGAAAATAAATCATATTCTACATTTTTATTTAATTTTTTTATGTGGGTTGCCTCCCACCAAGCGCTTGTTTATCGTCATTAGCTTGACGTACCAAAAATTCTCATCCAAAATCTGTTGCAACGAGCAATGTCTTTAACCATCCATATGCGACTCTCGATGCAAAGGTGGACTCTTCTTTCTCTTCGGCTTGAAACTCGAAAAGAGGGTTATCTTGGACACTCATCTCCCCCACACTTGTGTGAAAATCCATGTAAGAAATATCACGATCTTCAAAACTTGATGATGGATCCTCCACAAAAAGTGCTTCCTCGTCGAGATTAGCAAGAAAGTTGTCCATGATTTCTTCCTCTAGTTGTAAGCTCAAAACCGACTCCTCCATATGACTATTGTGATCCTCGATGCCTTGCACATTGCTCAAAAACTCCTCCATGATCTCTTCCTCATCCAATTTGCTAAAAAATTCATCAATAATGGCTTCTTCCTCATGCATAGCAACCTGAAAATTCTCCTCTATCTTTATCTCAACCAAATCGTCAGTAATATGCACATACGAGCATGTTTGGAAAAAAGGATTAGAACTAGAAGAATAATTATCAAAAATTGAGAAAGTTACCGAACCTCCTACACCAGCCATGCTCAATGTACCGGATCCAACGTCGATTCGAGTTTGAGTAGTAGCCATGAAAGGTCGCCCTAACAAGAGAAGATGACCTCTATCACTCCTAGCTCCTCGCCCCACGTCAAGCACAACAAAATCGGCGAGAACTCGAATTCCTCTCACAAGTAATACAACGTCTTCCACAATCCCCAAGGGACGACTCAAAGAACAATCGGCGAGCTCGATGCAAAAATTAGTAGGCTTAAGATCCCTTGAACCCATTCTCTCAAAAATCGAGTATGGCATCAAGTTCACGGCTGCCCCCAAATTCAACATACCCGGCACACTATCCCCATTATCCAAAACAACATCTAATTTGAAACTTCCGGGATCACCTTGTTTTGGTAGAGATGAGAGATGGCCAGCAGAAGTAGGTAGCGTGAGAACGTTGTCGGCTTGCTTTGATGGCAGCCACGGTATGACTTCTCCACTTCTTTCCTTTGTCTTGCTCCTCTTCAATGACCGTTAAAGCATGAGCTTGTTTAGGTTGGCTAGGCTTCCCATTTTGCAGCTTCTTCAACTCATTAACTGCTCCAAAAATCTGCCCCATAGTGGTCTCAAGGCGTCTAATCGTAGCATCTTGCGCTTCACGAGCCAACTTTCTCTCATGCATAAATGCAGCGAAACTAGCCTCGTCAAGTGGAGATTGTTGAGGCGGAGGTGGGTAGAACTGTGGCGGCGGTGGATAGTAAGACTGTTGGGGAGGGTAGAATGGTTGTTGGTGAGGAAATTGTTGAGCATATGGTGGTGGTGGGTATCCTTGAGCTGCGTAGACTCTGGCTCCTCCTTCGTAAGTAAGCTCGGCTTTCCTAGTGCACTCGTCGATGTCATGGCCAACTAGTCCACACATGCCACAAGGCTCCGAAGGGGTAAGTGGAGTCTTCATCTTGAGTTCTTGGAGATCCCTCATCATATCGGCCAATTGCTTCGTCAAATCCGGGCTAATAGTGACCACACTAGCCTCCAGCTTCCTCGGTCGAGACGACTTTTGTTGAGAGCTTGCAGCAAGAGTCTCAAAGATCATCCTCGGCCGTTTTCACTCCAATGTTTCCTCCGGCCGAGCTATCCACCATGAATTGGCAAGTTTGGTTTAGAGAATCGTAGAAATATTGCCAAAGCATCTCGAACGCCATTTGATGGTGAGGGCACTGTTGTAACAATTCTTGGAATCTCTCCCAAGCCTCATGAAAAGGGTCATCGGCTCCTTGAGCAAAATTCATGATCTGCGATCGCACCTCTTGTGTCTTGCGTTTGGGGTAGTATTTCATCATGAACTTCTCGCACACCGCATTCCAAGTTGTGAGAGAGTTGGCCGGGAGAGTGAGATACCATGACTTTGCTCTATCCTTCAACGTGTATTGAAAACACTTCATCTTCAAGTCGTCCTCCGAAAGCTCTCCCAACGGAAAATTTTGCACCATCGTGCAATATTCGCGAATGAACGTAAGAGCATCTTCGTTGGGCAGCCCGTAGTAGGTAGGGAGCAATGCCAAGTGGTGCGGTTTAAGCTCATAATTCCTAACCTCGGTGGTTAGGACAATTGCCGAAGTGGTGGCGGTGAAGGTGGGACGAGCGAAATCTCCCATCTTTTGTGCCATTGCTTCGAACTCTCGTCTTCTTCTTCCTTTGTCGCGGTTAAGAGCACTTTCTCCTATTGATGTCGTCGATGTGAGGTGTCAAATTCCTTTAGAGACTTTGACGACCTTGCATACACAACACTCAACAAACGGATTAAACGCACCGAGTGGAAGGGAAAAGAAATCAAACAAAAATAAAATAAAAATAAAATAAATAAACAAAATACTACACTATTAAATAGCCTAAAGTTTTCCCCGGCAACGGCGCCAAAATTTGTTCACTAAAAAGTGTTCGCAATATAACGAAATCTATCCTAGCACTTAGTAAGTAAAAACCCAATGTCGAATCTCAAGGAAAACTTTCCAGGGCAAATAATCGTGTAACAAAAATCCTAATCTAGTCTAAAACTAAGAAAGCAAGTAAAAAGAATTTTGAATTTTGGTTTTTAAATCCTAGGCAATAAAATAAATTAAAGCAATTAAATCAAAGCAAGTAAATAAATCTAATCTAGAAAGCAAAGAAATAAATCGAACTAATTAATCTAAAGAATTAAACTAGATGAAAGCAAATAAACTACCTGATAACCACATATTTAGCATGCTTTAGAGTGCGTCTCGATGCGTGTTTTGGTTCGGATTTGTGCTTAAATGAATAGAAATGATAGGTTTTTACCATTTATGCCTTTTCTATATGCTTTGCGTTTTTCTCTCGGTTTCCGTGCTGATTTCAGGTGCTGTGGCAATTTTCTGGGCAAGTTTGACTTAGCCTATGTCGAAGAGGGTCGAAAGAGGAAGCCGTAGCACTTTGCGGATTAATTTTCCGATGTCGGACGAGAGAGAACGAGCCAAAACCGTGAGAGCGCGCAAACTGGAAATGTGGGCGAAAATTGCACGGGTCAACCGGAAATGAAATAGTCAACTCCTCAATTAACTTTCCAGAAATTACAGATTTTACCCCACCTTCTCAACTTAAGTTTCTAGTATTTGCAATTTAGCCCCAATGCTTGGGAAAACTATATATAGCTAGATATTTTCCTTATTTGTCATGTAATTTCACTTGTATTTCATATGCACAACTTCTCTTAGAACCCTAGCTATTTTCCCTCTTTCTACTTTGGTATTTTCAAATATTTGTGGATGATCAAGCTTGGAGATTGAAGATTTATTGAAGATTTTTCATTCCTTTTCCTTTCCTTGTCATTTCTATTATGATTTCTCTTATTTTCCATGGTTTAATTGCTAGATCTATGGCTAGCTAATTTTGCATATGGCTCCAAGTGATGGATAATTTGATGTAGATGATAGGAATTAGATTCTAGGATGTTGATTTACCTTCCCCTTGGATTGCCTATGGATTGGGACTTTAATTTGTATGCATGAATAATTGATCACTAGGAGTGCATCTAAGGTGTTTGAGGGAATGCCTAGGAAGCTTCCTTTCATGGCACTTGGCATCAATCCATACCCATATCACTTGATTTCATCTCTTATAGTTCCTAGAAAGAATTAGATGAGTTGGATGAGAGTTGGTAGGTTATCTTAGACATGATTTGAGCTATTTGGAGTTGATAGAGTAGTTAAAGGCTTAGAAAGCATTTGTTGCTCTATTAATCAACTTGTTAATCACCCTAGTAAGGTAGGTTAGCATATATGATATAAGAAACCATCCAAGGTGGATTAAATTGGCTTGAAACACCTAGATTCTAAGACCTACATCATCATCATATTGGAAATCACTTGGATCCATGCCTTTTAATATTGATATTCTACATTTGCATTTTACTTGCTTTGTTTGCTTTACATTGTTGAGTTTACATTTCACTTTACTCTTTGCCTAGTTTAGTAAAAAACCAAATCATGATCATGTGCTTAGATAGTATAATGGAGACGATATAGACTACTTGATTTGCTATTGCCATTTCACTCCTTGTGTTCGACATTCGGACTTACCTTGTTCGATATCATTGCTAGGCTAGAAATTAGCCTTAGTCAATTTTTGGCGCCGTTGCCGGGGAGTGATTAGATAGACATTTCAATAGTTTGTTTAGTCACTTGTTACTAATCTAAGCTTGTTTTTAATTTTTCTCTCTTTTTGTTTTGAAGGTACATGCTCACAAGGTCCAAGGGGAGACTTGTAGAGCCACTTGTCTTGCAATTTGAAAGAAGACATAGAAGAAGGAATTCTAGAGAAGAACAAGAAATGGGTGATCAAAACCCGAATATGGAGGCTATTATGAAAAGGATGGAAGAAATACAAATGGAAATTGATGAGCAAAAGAGGAAGGCCAATGAGGCGCCACCACCTCCTATCAACTTTATGTATCAAGCTCCAACGGATCAATATCAAGGAGGAGAGTGGGGCACTATCAATGCCAACAATTTCGAGTTGAAGACCGGTTTGATTCAAATGGTGATGAATGCTCAATTTGGAGGAAGTCCCTTGGAGGATCCAAATTCACATCTTACCTCTTTCTTGGAGATATGTGACACCGTTAAGCTCAATGGTGTCCCTTGTGATGCTATTCGACTAAGGATGTTTGGTTTCTCTTTGAGGGATAGAGCCAAAGATTGGTACAAAGGGTTGAACAAGTCGGAGATTCACACTTGGCAAGATCTTTGCAAGGCCTTCTTATCAAAGTACTTCCCTCCCTCAAAGGCTCACAAGATGATTTCGGAGATTTCTCATTTCTCTCAACATGGGGATGAGACCTTATTTGAAGCTTGGGAAAGGTATAGAGAGCTCATCCGGAAATGTCCTCAACATGGTTTGAGTGAAGATCAACAAGTAACTCACTTCTATAGTGGACTCACTTCTCACACAAGAAGTGTAGTTGATGCCACCGCGGGGGGTTGTTTGTTGAACAAGCATGCAAAGGAAGCATTGAGGATAATTGAAGAGATGGCGGCTCATGCTTACCAATGGCCTATGGAGCGAACTTCCACAAAGAGGGTTGCCTCTCTATCGGATGAGAGGTATGATGAGTTGACTTCATTAATCACTACTCTAAAGAGTGATTATGAGAAGGGCCAAAAAGACATGATGGAGGTAAGAGCCATCGAGAAATACAAGAATGATGAGGTTTTAAATGAGGAGGAGGTGAAGTACATCAATCGTTGGAATCAAAGTAATTTTCGAAGAAATTATGGAAATCCTTCTTTCAACAATCATCCAAGTCTATCCTATGGAAATCCTCAAAATGCTCTTAATGCTCCTCAATCTTCTCCTCCCGGATTTGGAGTTTCACATCATGTTGTTGAAGAGAAGAAACCTCTCCAACCGGGGATGGAAAGCATTATTCAACAAATGGCCGCTCAACAAAGCACTTTCATTGCCCAAACGGGGCAAAAGGTCACCACATTGGAGAACACGGTTTCCTCCATGGACAAGCACATCAAAATGCTTGAGGGTCAAATGAGCCAAATGGCTAATCATGTTGCTTCTCAACACAAGCAAGGGCAATATCCTAGCAATACGGAGGTGAATCCTAAGAAGAATTGTAGTGCTATTACTACAAGAAGTGGGAGAGTTTGTGGAAACAAAGATGAAGGTGTAGAGGTTGATGAAGAGCCTCTTGTTGAAGATTTGTCCTATAAGGAGGAGGATCACGAGATTGAAAAGAAGAAGGAGGTGAGGAATCCTATTCTTGAGAGAGAACTTCACAAGAAAAATGATGTGGTTGAAGTTCCTTTACCTAAAAAGGATGTCATTACCAAGGCACCGTTTCCCCATCGTTTAGCAAAGCCGAAGATGGATGAAAAGATGAAGAGGTTCCTAGCTATGTTTAGCAAGGTTCATATCAACATTCCTTTGTTGGATGCTTTGAGGGACATGCCCGGATATGTCAAATTCTTGAAGGAGGCCGTTTCTAACAAAAGGAAGTTTGATTTGCTTGAGACAATCAACATGACGGAGGAGGTTAGTGCGGTTCTCCAAAGGAAACTTCCATTGAAAAAGAAGGATCCCGGATCATTCACTATAGCTTGCCTCATTGGGGGTAAAGAATTTGGAAATGTTCTTTGTGATCTCGGGGCTTCTATAAATTTGATGCCTCTCTCTATTTTCAAGAGGCTTGATATTGGAAATCTTCGTCCTACTCCGGTGTGCTTACAAATGGCGGATCGATCTATCACTTATGCACAAGGAATTGTGGAAGATGTTCTAGTGAAAGTGGAAACTTTTATTTTTCCGGTGGATTTCGTGGTCTTGGATATGCCGGAGGATAGGGAGATGCCTCTTATACTTGGAAGACCATTCTTGGCAACCGGGAGGGCATTGATAGATGTTCATGAGGGTAATCTTACCTTTCGTGTTAATGATGAAACCCTCACTATCTCTATCTATGATGCTATGAAGAAGGCAAGTGACCACGATTTTGAGGAGTGTAATTTGATACAAGTGGTTCCACCATCTAGAGGAGAAGATCATTTGGAGGATATTATCCAAAATTCCATTTATTCTTACACCGAGATAGATGAAGCTTGTGATGAGCTCTTGGATACTCTAGCCTTTTTGGAGTCTCAAGAGTCATTCTCTTCAAAGAAAGAAGTGGGATTCTTAGACCTAAGGAAGGAGGAGGACCGAGCAAGTGCAAAGGGGGATGATAAAGGTCAAACTTCAACTCCGGCCCTTGAGTTGAAGGAACTACCGGAGCACTTGAGGTACGCCTTTCTTGGTGATAATGAAACTTTTCCTATTATAGTATCAAGCTTCCTCTCAGAGTCCGAATTGGAGAGGTTGCTAAGAGTCTTGAGGCAATATAAATCGGTGATTGGTTGGACAATTGATGATATAAAGGGTATAAGCCCTAGTGTTTGTATGCACCGGATTTTGTTAGAAGAGGATGCAAGGCCCAAAAGGCAACCACAACGGAGATTGAACCCCGTTCTTCAAGAAGTGGTTAGAAAAGAGGTTTTGAAACTCCTAGATGCGGGTATGATTTGGGCTATTTCCGATAGTGAATGGGTGAGCCCTACCCAAGTTGTTCCGAAGAAGGGGGGTATGACCGTTATCAAGAATGAGAACAATGAGGTGATATCTACTAGAGTGGCTTCTAAATGGAGGGTTTGCATTGATTATAGAGCTTTGAATTCGGTGACAAGGAAGGATCACTTCCCTCTACCTTTCATTGATCAAATGCTCGATAGGTTGGCGGGGCATGAGTATTATTGTTTCCTTGATGGCTACTCGGGCTACAATCAAATCACAATTGCCCCCGAAGATCAACACAAGACAGCCTTTACTTGTCCCTATGGTGTTTTTGCCTATAGGCGGATGCCCTTTGGCTTATGCAATGCACCGGCCACCTTTCAAAGGTGTATGATGGCTATATTCCATGGGTTGATTGAAAATATCATGGAGGTCTTTATGGATGATTTCTCGGTTTTTGGGTCAAGCTTTGATAATTGTCTTGAAAATTTGACTCAAGTTCTTCAAAGATGTGAGGAGACTTCTCTTGTGCTTAATTGGGAGAAATGTCACTTCATGGTTAAGGATGGCATTGTCCTTGGACACCGAGTCTCGAGTGAAGGATTGGAGGTAGATAGAGCCAAGATTGTGGCAATTGAAAAGTTACCTCCTCCTACTAATATCAAGAGCATTCGGAGTTTCTTGGGGCATGCGGGCTTTTATCGAAGATTCATCAAAGATTTCTCTAAAATCACGAAGCCTCTTTGCCATCTACTTGAGAAGGATGCCAAGTTTGTATTTGATGATGAGTGTCTAGTTGCTTTTGAGAGGTTGAAAAAGGCTTTAGTCTCCACTCCGGTTTTGATTACTCCAAATTGGGAAGAGCCTTTTATCATTGATTGTGATGCTAGTGATTGGGCAATAGGAGTGGTTTTGGGCCAAAAGCGGGATAACTTGTTTCGGGTTATACACTATGCAAGCAAAACGCTAGACTCGGCTCAAAAGAATTACACAACTACCGAGAGAGAGTTCCTTGCGGTGGTGTTTGCTTTTGAGAAGTTTCGGCCCTATCTTGTTGGCAACCACACCATTGTCTATTCGGATCACACCGCAATTCGGCATCTCATTGCAAAGAAGGATGCTAAACCTCGTCTCATTCGATGGATTCTTCTCTTACAAGAGTTTGATATGGAGATTAGAGATCGAAAAGGGTGTGAAAATGTGATAGCGGATCACTTGTCTCGACTTGAGAACCCTATTGAGGGTGATTCCGAGGATTCCAAGATTGTGGATGGTTTTCCGGATGAGAGACTTCTTGCTTTGAAGCTCTATACTCCATGGTATGCCGATATTACAAATTTCTTGGTCATTCATGAGTTGCCTCCGGATTTGAAGTCATATGAGAAGAAGAAGTTCCTTCGTGAGGTCAAATTCTACTATTGGCAAGAACCATATTTGTGGAGGAGATGTGCGGATGGCATTATCCGACGATGTGTTGGCCAAAATGATTGGAATAAGATCATAGAGGAGTGCCATAGCTCACCATGTGGAGGGCATTTTGGCGCAAATCGAACCGCGATGAAGGTGTTTCAAAGCGGATTCTATTGGCCTTCGATTTTCAAAGATTGCCTTGCCTATGTGAAGAGTTGTGATAGATGCCAACGTTTGGGAACAATCACCAAACGTGATGAGATGCCTCAAAACATCATGGTTGAGGTAGAGCTCTTCGATGTTTGGGGGATTGACTTCATGGGACCTTTCCCCGTCTCTAATGGTTACTCCTACATCTTGCTTGCGGTGGACTATGTCTCAAGGTGGGTGGAGGCCATTCCTACGGCTACCAAC
Organism: Thymus mandschuricus; assembly: GCA_029379335.1. Classification (NCBI taxonomy): domain Eukaryota; kingdom Viridiplantae; phylum Streptophyta; class Magnoliopsida; order Lamiales; family Lamiaceae; genus Thymus; species Thymus mandschuricus. The sequence continues at coordinate 21,046,570 of CM057081.1, forward strand.
GATTCTAAAGTGGTGCTTAAGTTTCTTAAGAAGTACATTTTGTCTCGGTTTGGAACCCCGAGAGCACTTCTTAGCGATGGGGGGTCACACTTCAACAATCGTTGGCTTGGTAGCCTCTTGGCTAAGTATGGTGTGAAGCACAAGGTCACATTGCCATATCATCCTCAAGCAAATGGCCAAGCCGAGTTAGCCAATCGGGAGATTAAGCAAATTCTTGAGAAGTCGGTTGCAAACCGAAAGGATTGGGCTAATAGGCTCGATGATGCTCTATGGGCGTATCGAACGGCATACAAGACGCCTATCGGTATGTCTCCATATCAATTGGTATTTGGCAAATCATGCCATCTTCCGGTTGAATTAGAGCATAAGGCTTATTGGGCAACAAGACGAATCAATTTTGAGTTCAAGGAAGCTAGTTTTGCAAGGCAAGATCAATTGGTTGAGCTAGATGAATGGCGGAATGAAGCTTATGAGAACTCAAGGATTTTCAAGGAGAGAGCCAAGAAGTTTCATGACCGTGGAATTCGAAGCCGAGAGTTTAGTCCGGGGGATGCCGTCCTTCTCTTCAACTCTCGTTTGAAGTTGTTTCCCGGAAAGCTTCGTTCTAAGTGGACCGGTCCTTATTCGATCTATAGATGCTATCCGAATGGAACATTCGAGTTATTGAAGGATGATGGCACAACATTCAAGGTTAATGGCCACCAAATCAAGCACTACTTTCGTGCGGATATAGAGGAGGCCACGGTCTCGTTGCTTCAAGATCCTTGATGGAAAGTGAGGTATCGTCGAGCTAGCGACGTTAAACAAAGCGCTCGTTGGGAGGCACCCCAACACGTATCCTTTATTTTCTCGTTTTCTTTAAGTTTAGTTTGAGTCGTTTTAGTCGAATAAGAGTTGAGAGTGGGTTTATATGATATGGAAAGGAGTTTCTAAGTGTTGGATGTTTTCTTTTGCCTTAGAAAATTTTTGAGATTTTTTTCAAGTTGGCAATTTCATGCCTTAGAAAAATTTTGAGAATTTTCAAGTTTTTGTATTCCAACACTTAGAAAAATTTTGAGGGTCTAAGTTCTACTTTTGCGCAGTCCGGCGGTAAAATCGAAAAAAAATAGCAAAACTTGTCGGAATTCGATTCCGTCGATTGCATTGGGTTCGTAAGACTCGAGAGTAGGGGGGAGGACCGACTCCCGTCCCGGACCGGCCCGGGAAGACCCGGGCCAAATCCACGAACAGAGCAAACGGCGACCTATGAGAGAATTCAGGGTCAGGTCGCCGTGATTTTACCAACCCAGATCAGGTCGCCGTTGGCAGCAAGTTTTATGCCTATTTCACGGCGGTCAACGCCCTCCTCCACACAGTTGACCGCCGTTGCCCCTTCTTCCATTTTCTTTTTGTTTTTTCCATTTTCTTTGTGTGCTATTGTGTGCTATACTCTTGTCTTTTTCCTCATTACTTCACCCATCTACCACTTTCTCTCCTTATCTTCAAGAACTACTTCAAAAACATGACAAAATTTTGAATTTTCATTTCCTCATATCTCTTAACCTTCTTTGAATCTTGCAAAATCCCACCATAGAGTTGCTTCTAATCCCATAATCTTTCTTTTAAGCCCAAAATTGTTCATTTTTATGCTTGTTTTAGTGTAGAACAAAAAGTGGGTTGTGGATAAGTTCTTGTGGTGGTTTGCTCATTCTTGTCCAATTTTGCAAAGAACTATGAGGTAAGAAGTTTCTCACATTATCTTGGCATGGTTTCATGGAAGTTCTTCTACTCTTCTCTTGTTTGAGCATATAAATTGATATTGGAAGCATGATACAAAATGTTGAGTATGTTATGGTTTTATGCTCTTGTAAGAGGGGATGGTTGAAGGGATAGATATGCATTCATGGAAGTATGATATGAGTCGAAAGCTTCATTGTATGGTGATTTGGGCTCCATTTATGCGGATTAAGCTTGATATGGTTATTTCTTGAATATAGGAGAAGTTCTAACAAGGGGAAGGCACCTATCAAGGATGTTGGGCCTAGCAAGAAGAGGAAAGGAACGAGTTCATCAACTCGAATGCTTGCAAACGACCCTAGACTCCCGGAGACTCATGGAATTGTCATCGAAGATGAAGTCGAAAGAGCCACATTTGCTACCATTGTGAACAAAGGAATTGAGTCGACTTGTTTTCCTTCAAAGGAGGTGTTGGTGAGTTTAGGCCTCTATGATAATTTGAAGTGCTTGTTTGATAACATAGGATGGGGGAGTTTTCTTGATGAGGCGATTGTGGATCGCCGAACTTATAAGCCAATCACCCTTGAGATTTTGAGCACTATCGAGATTGGGCCTATTCATATCATCAAGGAAGTGCACTTTCAACTCTTTGGTGAACGTCGAGTGTTCTCCTTGGATGAGATCGATGATTGCTATGGTGTGCCTCACGGGGGACTTCGCTTGGTCAAGACCGCCTATTTTCCTTCTCAATTGTGGAGTCGTATCTCTACCGATCATGGTGGTTTGAGACCCGGTTTTTCAAAGACTAATGAGGTGATAAATCCGGTGTTGAGGATGGCATTGAAGATTATTGCTCACACAATCATTCCTCGAAAAGAGAACACGTCGGTGCGGATTGATGATCTCTATATCATCGAGGCAATGCTCACGCGTACACCCATCAGTTTTTGTCACATGTTCTTGCTACAGTTGAGGAAGCAGGCTCAAGGTGTGAAAGGCATTGTCACTATTGGAGGCATGTTAACTCCATGGGCGAAGCGAATTCGTGATGATTTAAATGGATGCCCTCATTTGGACGAGAAGTACCTTCTAGACTTCAAGAAGCTCTCTTACATGCAATTCCTTACCACCACAAGGGCTCCTTTCTTCTTCTTGTTCCATGATCACGAATCCAAAGAAAGGCTTCTTCCGCTTCCAAATGCCCATTTGGTTCATGTGACGGACATCCACGATCGAAAGAATTGGATGTTGGATTTACCCTCTCATACACGCGCTATATATGAGGGAATCTTCAACTTTGGAGGTGTGGGTGAGAGTATGGAAGTTGGTGGTCCGAGTGATGAGGCAAGACAAGTTGATGATAGTGATGTCCATGCTTCCGTTCATGATGGGGATGCGACTTTGGGATTTCGAATCACAAACATGGAGAATAGGTTGTCTACCATGCAATCCACTTTTGAACAAAGGTTCAACACCATGGACACACGCATGGAGGATCACTTCACCGCCATGAATGCTCAAGTTAATCGTGTTGAGCGTGGCATGAATTCAATGGTGACTCTATTTGAGCAATTCCGGGATTTCCAAGTGAGCCAAGGTCTTCCGTGGCCAAGGCCTCCGCCTTCGTAGATGCCCTCAAATGTTTGTAAGTGTGTTTTACGCATTTTATTTATTCTTCCTCCCAAACTCATTCTAGATTATTTTTCTAGAATAAGTTTGGGGGAGGGGGGTACGATAAAATGTGTAAATCACTTTATTTTTATTTTTGGGTGTTTTTCTATTTTTACTTGTGGGAATTGTTTGTGGATTTTGTTCATTTGAGTTGCTATGTTGTGGTTGGTGGTTGTTGCTTGTTTTGGATGAGAGTGTGTAGAATGGATTGAATGTGGTGGAGTTTTGAGGAGAAGAAAATTTGGAAAGAAAATTTGGAATTTGGAAGGGTTTGTGCAAATAATTCAAGTGATGTTTTCATGCTTTATATGGGTGCTTAGTTGCGTAGGTGCAAAATTTTTCAAGTTTCATTTCAAAAAGCATCACTTGAGTTATAGTGTCTTTTGTTCACATGGTTAGATATTGTGGTTATCACTCCTTTGCTTTCAAGAGAGATGCCGATGATGATTTGAGCGAAAAATGCATCATATTTTTTGGGATTTCTCATGTGTGTCTTGAGCATGAAGTGATTGCATAGCATGATTAACTAGGAATGATTGATCTTAGGCACATGAACTCTAAACAAAAGCTTGTGAGATTTGAGCCGAAACGTTGAATTAATAACGTTACTTTTTCTTTCTTGTGAGTTTGCCATGTAGTGCATTGTTATCTTCTAGAACTTGCCTTCAATCTCGATCGAGGTTGCTATATGTGCTACGAGAACTTAGGAATGATTTTAGGCCCTCACTTGTTAGCTTCATTATTCCCTAAACACTAACCAAATGAAACGTTAACTTTGTGGTCCCCCTTGAGCCTTTGAAGCCTTTGTTGCTAAACCGGATGAAAGGGGGTGAAGGTTGGTTAAGGGAATCCATTGAGAGGTTGTGAGTAAGTGAGAAAACGAGGTTGGAGTAGTTTGATTGAAGAGGTCGTTGTGAGATGAGAATACTCCTATGAGCTCTAGTAAAAAAAAAAAAAAAAAAGAAAAAAGAAAAGAAAAATGAAGGAGATGAGAATGGAAGTCTCATAGAAAAAAAAAAAAAAAAAAGAAAAAGAAAAGAGTTGAAAAGAAAGGAAAAAGTTTGAATAAAGTTAGTTGTGTATATGAGAGCATAAAGGAGTTATTCATGCATATTTAAGAAGCTTCAATCAAACTTGGGTATGAAAGAGTGTTAAGAGGTGAAATGGTGAAGGTAGAAGGTGGAGAAATTCACACTTGGAGTGGAAAAGAGGAGGTGAAAGTACTTAGAAGATTTCTTAGTCACTTAGCCTAAAATCCCTACCTAAACCAATGTCCCCACATTACAAGCCTAAATAAAAGACCTAATTGATCTTAGTTCGAGTGCACAACCAAGCGATGGAGATCTTGAGGTTTAGGGCAAGCTTATGGCAAGAGCAATGCATGCATGAGTTCGATGAGTGCAAATTTCATACCATACACTTGAGAGAAAGAGTGATACACGTACACTTTGGTAGGTTTGGAGTTTCATTGTGTTTGAGTGATTGATTTCTTGGTTGAGAATGTCGTGTGGTTGTGGATTGTTTGATGCACCTTGGGAGTTCCATGTTTGAAAATGATTTATTGAGTGAGCTTTGAGGCATCGATGATCTTGACTTGCATACCCATATGTGCTTATGTTCTTTGATTGTTCGTTCCATTGTCGGGACGAGCAATGGCTTAAGTTTGGGGGAGTTTGATAACCACATATTTAGCATGCTTTAGAGTGCGTCTCGATGCGTGTTTTGGTTCGGATTTGTGCTTAAATGAATAGAAATGATAGGTTTTTACCATTTATGCCTTTTCTATATGCTTTGCGTTTTTCTCTCGGTTTCCGTGCTGATTTCAGGTGCTGTGGCAATTTTCTGGGCAAGTTTGACTTAGCCTATGTCGAAGAGGGTCGAAAGAGGAAGCCGTAGCACTTTGCGGATTAATTTTCCGATGTCGGACGAGAGAGAACGAGCCAAAACCGTGAGAGCGCGCAAACTGGAAATGTGGGCGAAAATTGCACGGGTCAACCGGAAATGAAATAGTCAACTCCTCAATTAACTTTCCAGAAATTACAGATTTTACCCCACCTTCTCAACTTAAGTTTCTAGTATTTGCAATTTAGCCCCAATGCTTGGGAAAACTATATATAGCTAGATATTTTCCTTATTTGTCATGTAATTTCACTTGTATTTCATATGCACAACTTCTCTTAGAACCCTAGCTATTTTCCCTCTTTCTACTTTGGTATTTTCAAATATTTGTGGATGATCAAGCTTGGAGATTGAAGATTTATTGAAGATTTTTCATTCCTTTTCCTTTCCTTGTCATTTCTATTATGATTTCTCTTATTTTCCATGGTTTAATTGCTAGATCTATGGCTAGCTAATTTTGCATATGGCTCCAAGTGATGGATAATTTGATGTAGATGATAGGAATTAGATTCTAGGATGTTGATTTACCTTCCCCTTGGATTGCCTATGGATTGGGACTTTAATTTGTATGCATGAATAATTGATCACTAGGAGTGCATCTAAGGTGTTTGAGGGAATGCCTAGGAAGCTTCCTTTCATGGCACTTGGCATCAATCCATACCCATATCACTTGATTTCATCTCTTATAGTTCCTAGAAAGAATTAGATGAGTTGGATGAGAGTTGGTAGGTTATCTTAGACATGATTTGAGCTATTTGGAGTTGATAGAGTAGTTAAAGGCTTAGAAAGCATTTGTTGCTCTATTAATCAACTTGTTAATCACCCTAGTAAGGTAGGTTAGCATATATGATATAAGAAACCATCCAAGGTGGATTAAATTGGCTTGAAACACCTAGATTCTAAGACCTACATCATCATCATATTGGAAATCACTTGGATCCATGCCTTTTAATATTGATATTCTACATTTGCATTTTACTTGCTTTGTTTGCTTTACATTGTTGAGTTTACATTTCACTTTACTCTTTGCCTAGTTTAGTAAAAAACCAAATCATGATCATGTGCTTAGATAGTATAATGGAGACGATATAGACTACTTGATTTGCTATTGCCATTTCACTCCTTGTGGTTCGACATTCGGACTTACCTTGTTCGATATCATTGCTAGGCTAGAAATTAGCCTTAGTCAATTTTTGGCGCCGTTGCCGGGGAGTGATTAGATAGACATTTCAATAGTTTGTTTAGTCACTTGTTACTAATCTAAGCTTGTTTTTAATTTTTCTCTCTTTTTGTTTTGAAGGTACATGCTCACAAGGTCCAAGGGGAGACTTGTAGAGCCACTTGTCTTGCAATTTGAAAGAAGACATAGAAGAAGGAATTCTAGAGAAGAACAAGAAATGGGTGATCAAAACCCGAATATGGAGGCTATTATGAAAAGGATGGAAGAAATGCAAATGGAAATTGATGAGCAAAAGAGGAAGGCCAATGAGGCGCCACCACCTCCTATCAACTTTATGTATCAAGCTCCAACGGATCAATATCAAGGAGGAGAGTGGGGCACTATCAATGCCAACAATTTCGAGTTGAAGACCGGTTTGATTCAAATGGTGATGAATGCTCAATTTGGAGGAAGTCCCTTGGAGGATCCAAATTCACATCTTACCTCTTTCTTGGAGATATGTGACACCGTTAAGCTCAATGGTGTCCCTTGTGATGCTATTCGACTAAGGATGTTTGGTTTCTCTTTGAGGGATAGAGCCAAAGATTGGTACAAAGGGTTGAACAAGTCGGAGATTCACACTTGGCAAGATCTTTGCAAGGCCTTCTTATCAAAGTACTTCCCTCCCTCAAAGGCTCACAAGATGATTTCGGAGATTTCTCATTTCTCTCAACATGGGGATGAGACCTTATTTGAAGCTTGGGAAAGGTATAGAGAGCTCATCCGGAAATGTCCTCAACATGGTTTGAGTGAAGATCAACAAGTAACTCACTTCTATAGTGGACTCACTTCTCACACAAGAAGTGTAGTTGATGCCACCGCGGGGGGTTGTTTGTTGAACAAGCATGCAAAGGAAGCATTGAGGATAATTGAAGAGATGGCGGCTCATGCTTACCAATGGCCTATGGAGCGAACTTCCACAAAGAGGGTTGCCTCTCTATCGGATGAGAGGTATGATGAGTTGACTTCATTAATCACTACTCTAAAGAGTGATTATGAGAAGGGCCAAAAAGACATGATGGAGGTAAGAGCCATCGAGAAATACAAGAATGATGAGGTTTTAAATGAGGAGGAGGTGAAGTACATCAATCGTTGGAATCAAAGTAATTTTCGAAGAAATTATGGAAATCCTTCTTTCAACAATCATCCAAGTCTATCCTATGGAAATCCTCAAAATGCTCTTAATGCTCCTCAATCTTCTCCTCCCGGATTTGGAGTTTCACATCATGTTGTTGAAGAGAAGAAACCTCTCCAACCGGGGATGGAAAGCATTATTCAACAAATGGCCGCTCAACAAAGCACTTTCATTGCCCAAACGGGGCAAAAGGTCACCACATTGGAGAACACGGTTTCCTCCATGGACAAGCACATCAAAATGCTTGAGGGTCAAATGAGCCAAATGGCTAATCATGTTGCTTCTCAACACAAGCAAGGGCAATATCCTAGCAATACGGAGGTGAATCCTAAGAAGAATTGTAGTGCTATTACTACAAGAAGTGGGAGAGTTTGTGGAAACAAAGATGAAGGTGTAGAGGTTGATGAAGAGCCTCTTGTTGAAGATTTGTCCTATAAGGAGGAGGATCACGAGATTGAAAAGAAGAAGGAGGTGAGGAATCCTATTCTTGAGAGAGAACTTCACAAGAAAAATGATGTGGTTGAAGTTCCTTTACCTAAAAAGGATGTCATTACCAAGGCACCGTTTCCCCATCGTTTAGCAAAGCCGAAGATGGATGAAAAGATGAAGAGGTTCCTAGCTATGTTTAGCAAGGTTCATATCAACATTCCTTTGTTGGATGCTTTGAGGGACATGCCCGGATATGTCAAATTCTTGAAGGAGGCCGTTTCTAACAAAAGGAAGTTTGATTTGCTTGAGACAATCAACATGACGGAGGAGGTTAGTGCGGTTCTCCAAAGGAAACTTCCATTGAAAAAGAAGGATCCCGGATCATTCACTATAGCTTGCCTCATTGGGGGTAAAGAATTTGGAAATGTTCTTTGTGATCTCGGGGCTTCTATAAATTTGATGCCTCTCTCTATTTTCAAGAGGCTTGATATTGGAAATCTTCGTCCTACTCCGGTGTGCTTACAAATGGCGGATCGATCTATCACTTATGCACAAGGAATTGTGGAAGATGTTCTAGTGAAAGTGGAAACTTTTATTTTTCCGGTGGATTTCGTGGTCTTGGATATGCCGGAGGATAGGGAGATGCCTCTTATACTTGGAAGACCATTCTTGGCAACCGGGAGGGCATTGATAGATGTTCATGAGGGTAATCTTACCTTTCGTGTTAATGATGAAACCCTCACTATCTCTATCTATGATGCTATGAAGAAGGCAAGTGACCACGATTTTGAGGAGTGTAATTTGATACAAGTGGTTCCACCATCTAGAGGAGAAGATCATTTGGAGGATATTATCCAAAATTCCATTTATTCTTACACCGAGATAGATGAAGCTTGTGATGAGCTCTTGGATACTCTAGCCTTTTTGGAGTCTCAAGAGTCATTCTCTTCAAAGAAAGAAGTGGGATTCTTAGACCTAAGGAAGGAGGAGGACCGAGCAAGTGCAAAGGGGGATGATAAAGGTCAAACTTCAACTCCGGCCCTTGAGTTGAAGGAACTACCGGAGCACTTGAGGTACGCCTTTCTTGGTGATAATGAAACTTTTCCTATTATAGTATCAAGCTTCCTCTCAGAGTCCGAATTGGAGAGGTTGCTAAGAGTCTTGAGGCAATATAAATCGGTGATTGGTTGGACAATTGATGATATAAAGGGTATAAGCCCTAGTGTTTGTATGCACCGGATTTTGTTAGAAGAGGATGCAAGGCCCAAAAGGCAACCACAACGGAGATTGAACCCCGTTCTTCAAGAAGTGGTTAGAAAAGAGGTTTTGAAACTCCTAGATGCGGGTATGATTTGGGCTATTTCCGATAGTGAATGGGTGAGCCCTACCCAAGTTGTTCCGAAGAAGGGGGGTATGACCGTTATCAAGAATGAGAACAATGAGGTGATATCTACTAGAGTGGCTTCTAAATGGAGGGTTTGCATTGATTATAGAGCTTTGAATTCGGTGACAAGGAAGGATCACTTCCCTCTACCTTTCATTGATCAAATGCTCGATAGGTTGGCGGGGCATGAGTATTATTGTTTCCTTGATGGCTACTCGGGCTACAATCAAATCACAATTGCCCCCGAAGATCAACACAAGACAGCCTTTACTTGTCCCTATGGTGTTTTTGCCTATAGGCGGATGCCCTTTGGCTTATGCAATGCACCGGCCACCTTTCAAAGGTGTATGATGGCTATATTCCATGGGTTGATTGAAAATATCATGGAGGTCTTTATGGATGATTTCTCGGTTTTTGGGTCAAGCTTTGATAATTGTCTTGAAAATTTGACTCAAGTTCTTCAAAGATGTGAGGAGACTTCTCTTGTGCTTAATTGGGAGAAATGTCACTTCATGGTTAAGGATGGCATTGTCCTTGGACACCGAGTCTCGAGTGAAGGATTGGAGGTAGATAGAGCCAAGATTGTGGCAATTGAAAAGTTACCTCCTCCTACTAATATCAAGAGCATTCGGAGTTTCTTGGGGCATGCGGGCTTTTATCGAAGATTCATCAAAGATTTCTCTAAAATCACGAAGCCTCTTTGCCATCTACTTGAGAAGGATGCCAAGTTTGTATTTGATGATGAGTGTCTAGTTGCTTTTGAGAGGTTGAAAAAGGCTTTAGTCTCCACTCCGGTTTTGATTACTCCAAATTGGGAAGAGCCTTTTATCATTGATTGTGATGCTAGTGATTGGGCAATAGGAGTGGTTTTGGGCCAAAAGCGGGATAACTTGTTTCGGGTTATACACTATGCAAGCAAAACGCTAGACTCGGCTCAAAAGAATTACACAACTACCGAGAGAGAGTTCCTTGCGGTGGTGTTTGCTTTTGAGAAGTTTCGGCCCTATCTTGTTGGCAACCACACCATTGTCTATTCGGATCACACCGCAATTCGGCATCTCATTGCAAAGAAGGATGCTAAACCTCGTCTCATTCGATGGATTCTTCTCTTACAAGAGTTTGATATGGAGATTAGAGATCGAAAAGGGTGTGAAAATGTGATAGCGGATCACTTGTCTCGACTTGAGAACCCTATTGAGGGTGATTCCGAGGATTCCAAGATTGTGGATGGTTTTCCGGATGAGAGACTTCTTGCTTTGAAGCTCTATACTCCATGGTATGCCGATATTACAAATTTCTTGGTCATTCATGAGTTGCCTCCGGATTTGAAGTCATATGAGAAGAAGAAGTTCCTTCGTGAGGTCAAATTCTACTATTGGCAAGAACCATATTTGTGGAGGAGATGTGCGGATGGCATTATCCGACGATGTGTTGGCCAAAATGATTGGAATAAGATCATAGAGGAGTGCCATAGCTCACCATGTGGAGGGCATTTTGGCGCAAATCGAACCGCGATGAAGGTGTTTCAAAGCGGATTCTATTGGCCTTCGATTTTCAAAGATTGCCTTGCCTATGTGAAGAGTTGTGATAGATGCCAACGTTTGGGAACAATCACCAAACGTGATGAGATGCCTCAAAACATCATGGTTGAGGTAGAGCTCTTCGATGTTTGGGGGATTGACTTCATGGGACCTTTCCCCGTCTCTAATGGTTACTCCTACATCTTGCTTGCGGTGGACTATGTCTCAAGGTGGGTGGAGGCCATTCCTACGGCTACCAACGATTCTAAAGTGGTGCTTAAGTTTCTTAAGAAGTACATTTTGTCTCGGTTTGGAACCCCGAGAGCACTTCTTAGCGATGGGGGGTCACACTTCAACAATCGTTGGCTTGGTAGCCTCTTGGCTAAGTATGGTGTGAAGCACAAGGTCACATTGCCATATCATCCTCAAGCAAATGGCCAAGCCGAGTTAGCCAATCGGGAGATTAAGCAAATTCTTGAGAAGTCGGTTGCAAACCGAAAGGATTGGGCTAATAGGCTCGATGATGCTCTATGGGCGTATCGAACGGCATACAAGACGCCTATCGGTATGTCTCCATATCAATTGGTATTTGGCAAATCATGCCATCTTCCGGTTGAATTAGAGCATAAGGCTTATTGGGCAACAAGACGAATCAATTTTGAGTTCAAGGAAGCTGGTTTTGCAAGGCAAGATCAATTGGTTGAGCTAGATGAATGGCGGAATGAAGCTTATGAGAACTCAAGGATTTTCAAGGAGAGAGCCAAGAAGTTTCATGACCGTGGAATTCGAAGCCGAGAGTTTAGTCCGGGGGATGCCGTCCTTCTCTTCAACTCTCGTTTGAAGTTGTTTCCCGGAAAGCTTCGTTCTAAGTGGACCGGTCCTTATTCGATCTATAGATGCTATCCGAATGGAACATTCGAGTTATTGAAGGATGATGGCACAACATTCAAGGTTAATGGCCACCAAATCAAGCACTACTTTCGTGCGGATATAGAGGAGGCCACGGTCTCGTTGCTTCAAGATCCTTGATGGAAAGTGAGGTATCGTCGAGCTAGCGACGTTAAACAAAGCGCTCGTTGGGAGGCACCCCAACACGTATCCTTTATTTTCTCGTTTTCTTTAAGTTTAGTTTGAGTCGTTTTAGTCGAATAAGAGTTGAGAGTGGGTTTATATGATATGGAAAGGAGTTTCTAAGTGTTGGATGTTTTCTTTTGCCTTAGAAAATTTTTGAGATTTTTTTCAAGTTGGCAATTTCATGCCTTAGAAAAATTTTGAGAATTTTCAAGTTTTTGTATTCCAACACTTAGAAAAATTTTGAGGGTCTAAGTTCTACTTTTGCGCAGTCCGGCGGTAAAATCGAAAAAAAATAGCAAAACTTGTCGGAATTCGATTCCGTCGATTGCATTGGGTTCGTAAGACTCGAGAGTAGGGGGGAGGACCGACTCCCGTCCCGGACCGGCCCGGGAAGACCCGGGCCAAATCCACGAACAGAGCAAACGGCGACCTATGAGAGAATTCAGGGTCAGGTCGCCGTGATTTTACCAACCCAGATCAGGTCGCCGTTGGCAGCAAGTTTTATGCCTATTTCACGGCGGTCAACGCCCTCCTCCACACAGTTGACCGCCGTTGCCCCTTCTTCCATTTTCTTTTTGTTTTTTCCATTTTCTTTGTGTGCTATTGTGTGCTATACTCTTGTCTTTTTCCTCATTACTTCACCCATCTACCACTTTCTCTCCTTATCTTCAAGAACTACTTCAAAAACATGACAAAATTTTGAATTTTCATTTCCTCATATCTCTTAACCTTCTTTGAATCTTGCAAAATCCCACCATAGAGTTGCTTCTAATCCCATAATCTTTCTTTTAAGCCCAAAATTGTTCATTTTTATGCTTGTTTTAGTGTAGAACAAAAAGTGGGTTGTGGATAAGTTCTTGTGGTGGTTTGCTCATTCTTGTCCAATTTTGCAAAGAACTATGAGGTAAGAAGTTTCTCACATTATCTTGGCATGGTTTCATGGAAGTTCTTCTACTCTTCTCTTGTTTGAGCATATAAATTGATATTGGAAGCATGATACAAAATGTTGAGTATGTTATGGTTTTATGCTCTTGTAAGAGGGGATGGTTGAAGGGATAGATATGCATTCATGGAAGTATGATATGAGTCGAAAGCTTCATTGTATGGTGATTTGGGCTCCATTTATGCGGATTAAGCTTGATATGGTTATTTCTTGAATATAGGAGAAGTTCTAACAAGGGGAAGGCACCTATCAAGGATGTTGGGCCTAGCAAGAAGAGGAAAGGAACGAGTTCATCAACTCGAATGCTTGCAAACGACCCTAGACTCCCGGAGACTCATGGAATTGTCATCGAAGATGAAGTCGAAAGAGCCACATTTGCTACCATTGTGAACAAAGGAATTGAGTCGACTTGTTTTCCTTCAAAGGAGGTGTTGGTGAGTTTAGGCCTCTATGATAATTTGAAGTGCTTGTTTGATAACATAGGATGGGGGAGTTTTCTTGATGAGGCGATTGTGGATCGCCGAACTTATAAGCCAATCACCCTTGAGATTTTGAGCACTATCGAGATTGGGCCTATTCATATCATCAAGGAAGTGCACTTTCAACTCTTTGGTGAACGTCGAGTGTTCTCCTTGGATGAGATCGATGATTGCTATGGTGTGCCTCACGGGGGACTTCGCTTGGTCAAGACCGCCTATTTTCCTTCTCAATTGTGGAGTCGTATCTCTACCGATCATGGTGGTTTGAGACCCGGTTTTTCAAAGACTAATGAGGTGATAAATCCGGTGTTGAGGATGGCATTGAAGATTATTGCTCACACAATCATTCCTCGAAAAGAGAACACGTCGGTGCGGATTGATGATCTCTATATCATCGAGGCAATGCTCACGCGTACACCCATCAGTTTTTGTCACATGTTCTTGCTACAGTTGAGGAAGCAGGCTCAAGGTGTGAAAGGCATTGTCACTATTGGAGGCATGTTAACTCCATGGGCGAAGCGAATTCGTGATGATTTAAATGGATGCCCTCATTTGGACGAGAAGTACCTTCTAGACTTCAAGAAGCTCTCTTACATGCAATTCCTTACCACCACAAGGGCTCCTTTCTTCTTCTTGTTCCATGATCACGAATCCAAAGAAAGGCTTCTTCCGCTTCCAAATGCCCATTTGGTTCATGTGACGGACATCCACGATCGAAAGAATTGGATGTTGGATTTACCCTCTCATACACGCGCTATATATGAGGGAATCTTCAACTTTGGAGGTGTGGGTGAGAGTATGGAAGTTGGTGGTCCGAGTGATGAGGCAAGACAAGTTGATGATAGTGATGTCCATGCTTCCGTTCATGATGGGGATGCGACTTTGGGATTTCGAATCACAAACATGGAGAATAGGTTGTCTACCATGCAATCCACTTTTGAACAAAGGTTCAACACCATGGACACACGCATGGAGGATCACTTCACCGCCATGAATGCTCAAGTTAATCGTGTTGAGCGTGGCATGAATTCAATGGTGACTCTATTTGAGCAATTCCGGGATTTCCAAGTGAGCCAAGGTCTTCCGTGGCCAAGGCCTCCGCCTTCGTAGATGCCCTCAAATGTTTGTAAGTGTGTTTTACGCATTTTATTTATTCTTCCTCCCAAACTCATTCTAGATTATTTTTCTAGAATAAGTTTGGGGGAGGGGGGTACGATAAAATGTGTAAATCACTTTATTTTTATTTTTGGGTGTTTTTCTATTTTTACTTGTGGGAATTGTTTGTGGATTTTGTTCATTTGAGTTGCTATGTTGTGGTTGGTGGTTGTTGCTTGTTTTGGATGAGAGTGTGTAGAATGGATTGAATGTGGTGGAGTTTTGAGGAGAAGAAAATTTGGAAAGAAAATTTGGAATTTGGAAGGGTTTGTGCAAATAATTCAAGTGATGTTTTCATGCTTTATATGGGTGCTTAGTTGCGTAGGTGCAAAATTTTTCAAGTTTCATTTCAAAAAGCATCACTTGAGTTATAGTGTCTTTTGTTCACATGGTTAGATATTGTGGTTATCACTCCTTTGCTTTCAAGAGAGATGCCGATGATGATTTGAGCGAAAAATGCATCATATTTTTTGGGATTTCTCATGTGTGTCTTGAGCATGAAGTGATTGCATAGCATGATTAACTAGGAATGATTGATCTTAGGCACATGAACTCTAAACAAAAGCTTGTGAGATTTGAGCCGAAACGTTGAATTAATAACGTTACTTTTTCTTTCTTGTGAGTTTGCCATGTAGTGCATTGTTATCTTCTAGAACTTGCCTTCAATCTCGATCGAGGTTGCTATATGTGCTACGAGAACTTAGGAATGATTTTAGGCCCTCACTTGTTAGCTTCATTATTCCCTAAACACTAACCAAATGAAACGTTAACTTTGTGGTCCCCCTTGAGCCTTTGAAGCCTTTGTTGCTAAACCGGATGAAAGGGGGTGAAGGTTGGTTAAGGGAATCCATTGAGAGGTTGTGAGTAAGTGAGAAAACGAGGTTGGAGTAGTTTGATTGAAGAGGTCGTTGTGAGATGAGAATACTCCTATGAGCTCTAGTAAAAAAAAAAAAAAAAAAGAAAAAAGAAAAGAAAAATGAAGGAGATGAGAATGGAAGTCTCATAGAAAAAAAAAAAAAAAAAAGAAAAAGAAAAGAGTTGAAAAGAAAGGAAAAAGTTTGAATAAAGTTAGTTGTGTATATGAGAGCATAAAGGAGTTATTCATGCATATTTAAGAAGCTTCAATCAAACTTGGGTATGAAAGAGTGTTAAGAGGTGAAATGGTGAAGGTAGAAGGTGGAGAAATTCACACTTGGAGTGGAAAAGAGGAGGTGAAAGTACTTAGAAGATTTCTTAGTCACTTAGCCTAAAATCCCTACCTAAACCAATGTCCCCACATTACAAGCCTAAATAAAAGACCTAATTGATCTTAGTTCGAGTGCACAACCAAGCGATGGAGATCTTGAGGTTTAGGGCAAGCTTATGGCAAGAGCAATGCATGCATGAGTTCGATGAGTGCAAATTTCATACCATACACTTGAGAGAAAGAGTGATACACGTACACTTTGGTAGGTTTGGAGTTTCATTGTGTTTGAGTGATTGATTTCTTGGTTGAGAATGTCGTGTGGTTGTGGATTGTTTGATGCACCTTGGGAGTTCCATGTTTGAAAATGATTTATTGAGTGAGCTTTGAGGCATCGATGATCTTGACTTGCATACCCATATGTGCTTATGTTCTTTGATTGTTCGTTCCATTGTCGGGACGAGCAATGGCTTAAGTTTGGGGGAGTTTGATAACCACATATTTAGCATGCTTTAGAGTGCGTCTCGATGCGTGTTTTGGTTCGGATTTGTGCTTAAATGAATAGAAATGATAGGTTTTTACCATTTATGCCTTTTCTATATGCTTTGCGTTTTTCTCTCGGTTTCCGTGCTGATTTCAGGTGCTGTGGCAATTTTCTGGGCAAGTTTGACTTAGCCTATGTCGAAGAGGGTCGAAAGAGGAAGCCGTAGCACTTTGCGGATTAATTTTCCGATGTCGGACGAGAGAGAACGAGCCAAAACCGTGAGAGCGCGCAAACTGGAAATGTGGGCGAAAATTGCACGGGTCAACCGGAAATGAAATAGTCAACTCCTCAATTAACTTTCCAGAAATTACAGATTTTACCCCACCTTCTCAACTTAAGTTTCTAGTATTTGCAATTTAGCCCCAATGCTTGGGAAAACTATATATAGCTAGATATTTTCCTTATTTGTCATGTAATTTCACTTGTATTTCATATGCACAACTTCTCTTAGAACCCTAGCTATTTTCCCTCTTTCTACTTTGGTATTTTCAAATATTTGTGGATGATCAAGCTTGGAGATTGAAGATTTATTGAAGATTTTTCATTCCTTTTCCTTTCCTTGTCATTTCTATTATGATTTCTCTTATTTTCCATGGTTTAATTGCTAGATCTATGGCTAGCTAATTTTGCATATGGCTCCAAGTGATGGATAATTTGATGTAGATGATAGGAATTAGATTCTAGGATGTTGATTTACCTTCCCCTTGGATTGCCTATGGATTGGGACTTTAATTTGTATGCATGAATAATTGATCACTAGGAGTGCATCTAAGGTGTTTGAGGGAATGCCTAGGAAGCTTCCTTTCATGGCACTTGGCATCAATCCATACCCATATCACTTGATTTCATCTCTTATAGTTCCTAGAAAGAATTAGATGAGTTGGATGAGAGTTGGTAGGTTATCTTAGACATGATTTGAGCTATTTGGAGTTGATAGAGTAGTTAAAGGCTTAGAAAGCATTTGTTGCTCTATTAATCAACTTGTTAATCACCCTAGTAAGGTAGGTTAGCATATATGATATAAGAAACCATCCAAGGTGGATTAAATTGGCTTGAAACACCTAGATTCTAAGACCTACATCATCATCATATTGGAAATCACTTGGATCCATGCCTTTTAATATTGATATTCTACATTTGCATTTTACTTGCTTTGTTTGCTTTACATTGTTGAGTTTACATTTCACTTTACTCTTTGCCTAGTTTAGTAAAAAACCAAATCATGATCATGTGCTTAGATAGTATAATGGAGACGATATAGACTACTTGATTTGCTATTGCCATTTCACTCCTTGTGGTTCGACATTCGGACTTACCTTGTTCGATATCATTGCTAGGCTAGAAATTAGCCTTAGTCACTACCTAGGCAAGAATCGAAAAGAAAGCAACGAAAGAAACGAAAACGAATCTAGACATGAATTAAACTTAATCTGAAAATCTAAGCAAATAAATCTAATTACGAAAACTTGAAAGCGAAGGAATTGAAAACTAAGAAAAACGAACCTAATCTAAGAACTTGAAATCAAATGAACTAAATTAAATGAATGAAACTAAATGAAGCAATTACGAAAGTAAATCTAGAACTAAGGAAAGCAATTAAATCAAATAAAAGAAAGCAATAAAGAACTTACGAGATTGAACAAAGAACGAAGAACTTGAATTAAACGAAGAAATCTTGAATTAAACGAACAACGATCCGGATCGAACAAAGGAAATCTAAACTAGAGTATTTGAATGCGAAACTAGAGCTAAAACTAAGGTAAAAGGTTGTAGAATTCGTGTACAAGGGGTAGTATTTATAATAGGTATGAAAACCTAGTTATAGAAGGAAAGGAAAGCTGGCCGCCGGAGTTGGACGGGCGTCCAAAACGAGTTGGATGTACGTCCAACTCTTCATTCTGGACGACTACGTGCGTCTTTCTTCTTTCGGCCATATCTTCCTCGTCCGAACTCCAAATTGACCTCCATTTTCGCCTAAGTGATCCTATCGAACCCCTCTTCGATATAATGCTTTCATTACATCCAAAATGAATCTTCAATAAAATCATGATAGGTTAGAACTTGAGGTCAATGATTGCTCAACAACCTTTCTTCACATTTTCTTCTCGTTTCCGCCCTTTTTATCCTACAATACCAAAAACTCCAAAGCAACCAAATCATTGCCATAAACAAAGAAAACACACAAAAACTAAAGAAAAACGGACACGAAAACACTACGAAAATCCTAACATCTAAACACCAATCACCGATCTCGTCGCTGCCAAGGAGAAAGTGGCGGAGCTGGAGAAAACGGTGGAGGCGGTCCGGGCCCACGAGGAGGAGCTCGCCGAGGTGCAAGGCAATGTACTCCGGGCCCTTGCTGAGAGGATTTTCCTCAGCAAGAGCTTTAGTTCGCTGGTTGCTGCACTGACCGAGCCGGCGAGCACTCGGGCCGTGGTCGGGGTGTTGGACCTTGTGGCTGAGGACTTCACCGAGCTGGATAAGGGGAAGTATGGCTACAAGGTAATTGGGGATGAGGATATGCTTCGGACCTATGGCCAAACCTTCATGAAGAAAACCTCCTCATTCCCGGTGGTGGAGGAGATTGCTGGCCGGCGCACCCTCCTTTCGGCCGAGGAGGTGAGTAAATGCGATGTCGACCGAGACGTCAAGTTTGAGGCTCTCCTCGGGCCGATGCGTGAGGAGCTGAAGACCCATCCCCTCTCCCCGGACGTGTCAGAGGACGAAGAGGAGGAAGAGGAGGAAGAGATGGAGACTGCCACCCCGGGGCAGAGAGGTGCTAATGCCGAGGCGAAAAAGACTGCCGAGGTGCAACAGCCTAGTTCCGTCGTGAACGAGGCCAATCTCTCTGGCGGGGTCAGTTGACCCCCTTTCTTTTGTATTTTGCAATTGTAGCTCTTCGCCATGTAATCAAACTTCAGTATCAATGAAAAATCTAGCTTTTTTGTATCTCTCTGAACGTTTCTTTATTCCGTTTGTAGAACAACTCCACAACTGACTTTACCCCATACATTAACTGACTTTACCCCATACAAGGCCTTGCAGGTTGAGGGTGATGGTTGCCGAGCACTCCGAGGTGAAGGTTGCCGAGCACACCGAGTACGAAAGGGTTATACACGAGCTCGGAGGCAAGACGATCACAGAGGTAGAAGCTGAAGCGCTGCAAGCTGTCCGACATGCGGCTAGAGAACAAAAATACCGTGGGCCAGATTCGCGGGAAGTTGTCGATCATGTAGCTGAGCTGCGCTATTTGACCAATCTGATCCCTTTAATCATCTCCCGGCAGCCTATAATAAAGGAGTGGTTGGATGCGTATCCGCAGGTGCCGCCTACGAAGAAAAACACCCCTCAGTTCCGTGCGTTGAGTCCTACTATACTCTCTCGTTTACTTCGTGACCGGATCGAGATGCTGTCATATCCTTCTCAAGTTCGTCGTCCTCCGGCGATTCCTAACAGAGGTGATGGCTACCAGACGACACCTTGGTCGACCCCACAGGGTCGGAGTAGTCGAGATGTTTCCAGCACCAGCCGGGGTCGAGGTCATGGCCGAAGCTCGAGGAAAGATAACATAAATATAGATGACGTTTTGAACCCTAGGGCCGGTGCTTTAGCCAAATATTTTTACTATAGTCGGGGATCTGACGGAGGTGGCCCCTCGTCTTGACCTGTGAAAATTTCAAATCTATATGGATTAATAAAATAATTTTTACAGGAATAACTGTGTTTATGTTTTTCGATGTATCCTGTTGTTTTAATCCTGTTGGATAACGAGATGAATCGTTGTAGGCGATGTGGTGCGTGGGCCTAGCATCGACTTCCAATGTGGCATGTGGGCCGAGCATCGGGTGTCCGAAGTGGCACTAGGGCCTATATAGCATCAGCTTCCGAAGTGGCACGTGAGCCGAGTATCGGGTATCCGAAGTGGCACTAGGGCCTAGCATCGGCATCCGAAGTGGCTCGTGGGCCGAGCATCGGGTTCCTGTTTTGTCGACTCTGTCGGGAGGGATGGTCCCCTAATTATTTGTTGTACGAGATGCGGTCTCGAGTTTAACACGTATCCTCGTCACGATAGTGTGAGAAAGTTAATTAGAGGTAGTGCGCATATAAGTGGAGTAATGCAAAACAACGTAAAACACACAATTAAAATAAAAGAAATGTGAATTTTCATTAAAACATTCGAAAAGATTTTTAGAAATCAGACTCGAAATGACAAAGAAAAACTTACTAAGACAGAAAGAAAACAAGACTAGACTATATCTTATATGATACTCCACTGCTATGCATAACTCTTCAAATGAACAATGTTCCATGGTCGTGGTATGGGTTCCCCGGACAAGTTGGTGAGTCTGTAGGCACCTTTGCCTAGGAACTCGTTAACTCGGTAAGAACCCTCCCATGTGGCCTCTAGCTTGCCGAGCTTGGAGGCCTTGCTGACCTCGTTGTTTCGCAGGACGAGGTCGCCTACGCAGAATTGCCGACCTCGAACTCGCTGATTGTAGTATCGGGCCATGAGTTGCTTGTATCGGGCTTCTTTGATGTAGGCGAGGTCTCGCTTCTCTTCTAGCAGGTCGAGGTTCGCAAACCGATTCTCATCGTTCACCTCGGTGGCGAAGTGAGCTGTGCGCGGACTCGGCATTCCAATCTCTACCGGGATGACAGCTTCGTTTCCATAAGATAGGCTGTACGGGGTTTCTCCATTGGTGGAGCGAGGCGTGGTCCGGTAGGACCATAGAACGTGGGGGAGGAGTTCAACCCACCTGCCTTTGGCTTGATGTAGCCGGGTCTTGAGGCCCTTAACGAGCGTTCTATTTGCACCTCGGCTTGACCATTCGCTTGGGGATGATCCACCGAGGTGAAACGCTGTTGGATCTGCAGCTCGTCACACCAGTCCTTGAAGATCTTGTCGGTAAACTGCGTTCCATTGTCTGAGACTAGAACATGGGGTATTCCGAATCGGCATACCACGTTCTTCCACACGAAACTGTGAGCATTTTTGCTGGTGATCTTGGCTAGTGGTTCCGCCTCTACCCACTTCGTAAAAAAGTCTATGGCGACTGTTGGGAATTGTTAAGAACAACATGTTAAGGGGGAACCTATAAGGGACACTTCATTGTTTTGATTTGATCCCAAAACCCCAAAGCGTTCCATTCCCAAGCGACCCATTTTGATGAAGTTAATAGGTTAGAATTTTTCTAAGCCTACTCTGTTAGGATGGCTCTTTATTTTACTTAGAATATAGACTTCAAAAAGTTCAAGTGAAGGCCACTCGCTTGAGTGTGTTTTCCGAAGCGAAGCAAGTCTAGTAAGCCGAAGTGAAGCGTGCCGAAGAATAGCGAAGCGAAGCGAGCGCTACAGTAGATTCAAAGTGAGTCTGCCAAAGCGAAGCGAAGCGAGCGCTACAGTATAAAGTCAAAGCAAGTCAACTCTGGTCAACATTTTCCAAGTCAGTCACTAGGGAACTTTTCTTCCCAAGTGACTCACTACATAATGACTACGAAGTGACTCAAATCTAAGCGGACGCTACAACTTCAAAGCGAAGCGAGCCACTACCTACCAGAAAGTGACAACACAATTCCCGCTCCGAATTTGAACTCCAGTCAACTGGAGATCTCTGCATTTATTACGATATCTCCATGTGTCGAACGCGGAGAGGAGCAGCGGAGTTGACTGCCAGGCCGACAGGGCGCCGCAACAGTACTGGGTTGCTCCAGTTACTGTTGACATTGGACCTTAGCCATTTCTGGCAAATATCCAAAACTGGACGTCTGAAAAGCAGCCAGCCTGTGCAAGTACTGTCGATAGGAGGAGGGACAAAGCCACCAACTAAGCAACGGATCTCGGCATCCCTCCGCCTATAAATAGTGAAGGATGAAGACGAAGAGAAGCAGAACACTTCCTGAGTATTCGAGCCTACTGCAAACAAACACTCCCAACTTTCTAGCAATCTTCGAGTCTTTGTTTCCAAGTGTTCTCCGAGTTTCCAGTTCATCGGAACTCGTCTTCACAATCTTCACACTTAGAGTCTAAGCCCATTCCATATCCAAGCTTAGAAGAAGAGCTCTAGCCATCTTTGCACTTACTGTAAAGAGCTCTTCATAGTGTGTCCTCGTAAACCAAAAACCCTATATCTGTTGTTAGGTTTTTGAGTTCGTCGTCGTTAGGTTGTCTCGATCCAAGGCCCTTCTTTCATCGATTGAAGAAGCCTCGATCATAGAGTTTAGATCCAAGCTTGCACCTACATCGTTTGTGTGAAGCTCGATCGAAGCTAGGCTGTAAGGAGAGCCCGAAATCTCCCTGTCTGTTGTTCGGACTGAAGCGAGTGAAGCTTCCAGTCCAGGTTAGGTTTGTGTAGTGAACCCGCAATCACTACTTCTGTCGATTGGATCCAGGCGAGTGAAGCCCGATCTCGACAAGGTTTTTGAAGGACCCGTAACCTTCAAGTTCTTGAGTGAAGAGAACAATTGCCTTGTGCAACAAAGTGGACGTAGGAGCTTTATCTCCGAACCACTATAATCCCTGTGTCGTATCTCTCAACCCTAAACTCTTTACTTTGATTATTCATTGCATGTGCATCTAAACAAACTCAACTTGAAATTTTAATTACTTAGGAAAAACATTAGCTCACCAAATTCCGCACAAAGCGTAAAGTCTCACTCTTGATCAAGCTTGAAGCTTAGGTCAAGAGAATCTTGATTGCTTTAGATCTAGCTCTCGGCTAGGTCTTAGTATTTCTACGAGCACTTTACTTTATACTATGAGTTAAGGAATTGAAGTTGAAAGACTTCAAAAATACGTATTCACCCCCCCTCTACATATTTTTCCTATAACAAACCGGGACCAACAAGTGGTATCAGAGCCAGGTTCTTTCGAGCCTCTGCTTTGCATATCCGAAGCGAGTCCCCACTCGCTTCACGTTGTCTCACTGAACCGGATCCTATTTCCTAAGTGCATCAAAACCTCACCCACGCATATTGCATATACTGCTGATAGTTTGCTATGTCTACATATAATGCATCAAGTCTTCCACAGTTCTCTATCGAAGGATACGAGACATGGAGTTTCCGAGTCGAGAGCTTCCTATGCTCCATCCACGACCGGATGTGGGAAGTTATAGAGGACGGACCAATCGAAATCAGGAAAGCCGTCTCTGAGAACGTCCCAGCTGCCGAAGGTCGGGCTGCCTATGTTCGACAACGGTACGTAGAGAAGGACAAAGATGAGTACACTCCGAATGACTTCAAAGTCGCCAACCTCGACAAGATCACACGCCACACGTTGCAGAGCACCGTGTCAGACGCCTATCTACCACGGATAAGGAAGTGCACAACGGCGAAAGAAATGTGGGAAACCCTAGCCCTCATTTCTCAAGGAACAGACAAAATCAAAGAAAACAAGCTTGCCGTTCAGATGCGGGAGTTTGAAAGTCTGATAATGAAGCCAGGAGAGTCCATCGACGCCTTCGAGCTGAGAGTCACCAACATTATTGCAACTCTCAACTCACTTGGGAAGGAACTCACAGACAAGGAAGTCAACCTGAAGATTGTCCGAGCTCTCACGAGGAAGTGGCTGACAATGAAGGAGCTGTACCTAGCTACCAAAGATCTATCGAAGCTCACACCGGAGATTCTGTTCTCCGAACTCAAAGCTCATGGATTCGATCTGAATCAAATGAACCTCGACGAAGAGGATGAAGCTCCCATGACGTCAAAAGGTGTAGCTTTCAAAGCTGCAGAAGGGCCAAGTGACCAGTCGCTTGCCAAGATGACGAGGGAAGAGTTGGAAGAACATATTGCGTTCTTACGGAAGAACTTCAACAAAATGAACTCTCGAGTGGGAAAATGCAAAAGATTCTACAAGCAATACAAAGGGAGGAGCACTGATGCTCGAGAAGGAAAAGGGAAGAGAGAAGAGACGACCAAGCCGATCTCAAGGGACATGATGGAAGTGGAATGCTACCATTGCCACAAAATGGGCCACTACAAATCCGATTGCCCGAAGCTGAGTGCGAAGGAGCGAGAGGAACTGAGAGCAAAGAGGGATGCTCCGAGGAGAGCGCTCATAGCGAGTGAGATGCCGGTCGCTTCAACTGAAGAAGTCTCAAGCGACTCGGATGCATTCACAGATCCCAACTCCAGTGAGGGAGAGGATCTTGGACTCATGGCGCTCACTGACGAGGAAACAGGAGAGGTATTCATCTATCCCTCACCTAGTTCAATTACACTCGCACACACTCACCAAGAGGAAGCAAATTCCTCGACATGGAGTGAGTTGCTTGACAAGCACGTTAAATCGTCAAGCGACCACGAAGTGTTGAAACAAGCTTTGTCTCAAAGCGAGAAGGAGAACCGAAAGCTAGCCAATGAGCTTGACCAAGTCAAACTTAACTTAAGGGCTATGACTAGTAAGTTCGAGGATCTCTTCGCGAGACATCAAAGCTTGGAAGGAAGGTATGAAACCCAGTCCGCTCTAGTTGCCAACTTGAACAAAGCTTCATATGCTAGGCAGGCACTAGAGAGCTCACTTCTACCTGTTGGTAGAAAGGGAGGACTCGGATATGAGGGTGGACATTCCAAGCCGACTGTCTTTGTTGGTGCTTCTCACACGACACCATCAGTCACTTTGGAAATGCCCACTGCATCCAAAGCGACCACCAACAAGGATAAAGGCCAAATGGCTGAGAGCCCTAAGAAGAAGCCAATGAAGATGTCTATATCTTCAAGGGCGGAAACTATGGGCAAGCAAAGACCAACTGTTCCTAGCACTTACAATGCTAAAGCTTACCAATCCAAAGGTAAAGGGAAACCAGTTGTAGCTTCTATGTCCCAGGCCAAGACACCAGAGACAAAGGATATCCCTTTCAAGAAAAGGAGTAATGTCTATGTGTCACGTTATCCGGACTGGAGATGGTCCAACCGGACTAACGTTGAGGGGGAAGAATTCGAAGCATCAAAGAGGCCGCTTCGAACTCCCAAGGTTACTCAAGCGAGTCGGGGTCAAAACCCTAGTTGGACCGCTTCGAGAAAACCTGGCGAGCCGCTTCGACAGACTGTAAAACCTAAGTCAGTCTCTAAACCCGTAGCTAATCCGAAGCGAGTCGCTTCAGGATACAAGCCAAAGGGTAAGAGCATGGGTATGCCTCAAGCGAGCCGCTACCCCTCTTGCACACACTGCTGCACGTGTGAAGCTGCTTTAAGGCAGAAGTCACAGTTTTCAAAGGTCGAGAAACCCAAAGCACAAGCTACCTTTCAAAAGAAAGTAAAGCAAGTGTGGGTACCTAAGGGAACTAACCTGCAAGGACCCAAATTGATTTGGGTACCAAAATCTGTCTAATTGCAGGTGAGCGCCGAGGATCCCATGCCAAGTAAGGGTCAACAAATCTGGTACTTGGACAGTGGATGTTCGAGACACATGACCGGCATGAGAGCTCTACTTCATGACTACATAGAGAAGAAGGGTCCACACGTTACTTTTGGTGATAACTCTCGAGGAAGCACCAAAGGATACGGCGCACTGAAAGTTGGAAAGCTCACAATTGAAGAAGTCTCCTACGTGGAAGGACTCAAGCACAACTTGCTATCCATCTCACAATTCTGTGACAAGGGATACAAGGTGGAATTTATTTCCAATAAGTGCATTGTGAAGAACAAACTCACGTCCCAGATTGTGCTCACTGGAGTTAGACAAAGGAACGTCTATATATCACAATGGGACAGCTACAAAGAGGAGATGTGCTTAGTAGAAGGAGTGCTACAGAAATAGGATGGCTATGGCACAGACGCTTGAACCATGTCAACTTCAAAGCCATAAACCGCTTAGCTCGAAAGGGTTTGGTGCAAGGCATACCAAATGAAGTCTTCATCAAAGACCATCCATGCTCACCATGTCAACGAGGGAAACAGACCAAGAAGCACTTCGCCAGTCTCGAAGAAGCTACATCAAAGCGAGTGCTCGAGCTGCTTCATATGGATCTGTTTGGTCCAGTCACTCCAGTTAGTGTAAATGGAAGGAAGTACACTCTAGTTGTAGTCGACGACTTCTCTCGCTACACTTGGGTTGTATTCCTCTTCAGCAAGAAGGAGACACTGACCAAGCTACCACAACTGCTCAAGCGATTGGCTGTGGAAAATAATCAAGCGATTGTGACCATCCGCTCCGACAAAGGCACAGAGTTCCTGAACTCTACCATTGAAGCTTACTGCACGGAGCATGGCATAGCACATCAGACTTCCTCAGCATGCACACCTCAGCAGAATGGAGTTGCTGAAAGAAGGAATCGAATCATCAAAGAAGCCGTTCGAACTATGATTGCAGACTCGAAGCTACCAATGAAGTATTGGGCTGAAGCTGCCAATACAGCATGCTACACGCAGAATCGAACGCTTCTCTGCAAACGGCACGACAAAACACCATATGAAATATGGACAGGGAGAATTCCGAACATATCTTATTTCCATATTGGTTGTAGGGTCTTCATCCATGACAATGGGAAGTCGCAGTTGAAAGCCTTTGAAAGCAAAGCTGATGAAGGAATATTCTTAGGATATTCTACATCAAGCAAAGCTTATAGGGTGTTCAACTGTAAAACCCTAATCGTGGAGGAATCACACCATGTCGTATTTGATGAGTCTTCTTCGAGTCTTCCACAGGAACAGGTTCAATCCAAGTAAGGAAAGACAAGTGAGGAACCCATCAACTCATTAACTTGGGACATGCTTGAGGATGATGAAGAAATCAAGGGCTCAAGCGAGCAGAATGTCCAAGGAAAAGATGAAGCTGCCCCCAAGATTCCTGAAGCGAGTGCAGGCCAAGCACCCAATCCAGTCGCTTCAGAAGGAGAAGCGAGTGACCAAGAAGAAGATGAAGATGAAGCTGGCGGATCCAAGCGTGCATGGCTCAAGAATCACTCACCAAATCAAATCATTGGAGATCCATCCAAGGGTGTAGTGACCAGAAGTCAAGTGTTTGGAGAAAGTGCCATGTTCAGTTGCTTTCTCTCAAACATTGAGCCGTCATGCGTGGAGGAAGCCCTAGCCGATTCCAATTGGGTGATCACCATGCAAGAAGAGCTGAATCAGTTCACCAGAAACGACGTATGGTACCTCGTGGATCGTCCCAAATTTCAGCATGTGATTGGCACCAAGTGGGTGTTCAAGAACAAGACAGACGAGGACCACAACGTTGTGAGGAACAAGGCGCGTCTCGTCGCCAAGGGCTACTGCCAAGAGGAAGGAATCGATTTTGATGAGACCTTCGCTCCAGTGGCACGGCTTGAAGCGATCAGACTATTTCTAGCCTATGCAGTGGCCAAGAAATTTAAAGTCTATCAGATGGACGTGAAGAGCGCGTTCCTCAACGGTGAATTGAAGGAAGAAGCGTATGTGGAGCAGCCACCGGGTTTCGAGCAAGGAGATAAGGTGTATCGATTGAAGAAATCCCTATATGGATTGAAGCAAGCTCCCAGAGCTAGGTATGATACCCTTTCTCAATTCCTAGTGGATAATGGATTCCACAAAGGAAAGATAGATCGAACCCTATTCACCATCAATCATGGAGATGATATGCTATGAGTTCAGATCTACGTGGACGAATCATATTTGGGTCACCAAACCAGTCGCTTAGTGAGAAGTTTGGAGAGCGTATGAAGACCAAATATGAGATGTCAATGATTGGCTTGATGAGCTGCTTTCTAGGTCTTCAAGTGAAGCAGCAGGATGATGGCATCTTCATCAATCAAGCTAAGTATACAAGAGATATGCTTGCCAAGTTCGGTGTTCAGCATGCCAAAGCTGTAAAGATTCCAATGAACATGAACTGGAAGATGGAGCCAGACATAGATGGGAAGTCTGTGGATGCTACAGACTACCGAGCCTTGATCGGATCCCTTCTATATCTCACTGTAAGTAGGCCGGATATAGCTTTTGCAGTTGGAGTCTGTGCTAGCTTCCAAAGCAATCCCAAGCACAGCCATCTTGAAGCTGCCAAGAGAATTCTTCGATATTTGAAGGGCACTGTCAATATGGGGCTATGGTATCCAACGGAGGATAATTTGGAGCTCACTGGATATTCAGATGCTGACTATAGAGGGTGCCGAATTGATAGGAAATCAACTTCGGGCACTTGTCAGTTCTTGGGAAGCAAGTTGATCTCATGGTTTTCAAAGAAGCAGACGAGTGTAGCTACTCAACGACTGAAGCCGAATATATGGCCGCTGGAAGCTGCTGTTCTCAAATTCTATGGCTTCGTCAGCAGTTGAAGGACTACAATGTTGAAGCAAATGAAATTCCTATATTCTGCGACAACAACAGTGCGATCTGCATCTCTCAAAATCCAGTGCTACACACCAGATGCAAGCACGTGGAAATCAGACATCACTTCATTCGTGATCATGTCGAGAAGAAAGATATCAAGCTCGAGAAAATTCATACCGATCTTCAGCGAGTAGATATCCTCACCAAGCCTCTAGCTGAGTCTCGTTTCAATCAGCTATGCATGGAATTAGGGGTGCTAGACCTTGGTGAAGAGTGCTAGATCCAGGATGCACGAAGGAGTGGTCGTTAGTTTTTCGTAGCGTCACTCGCTTCGGACAACTCAAGCGAGCCACTTCAAAATTCCACTCACTTGAAGAAGGAGAAATAAGGTGGAGTAAGGTGGAGTGTTGGAAGACGTTCCCTACCCGCTTACAGGAATTGTTAAGCCATTGGTTAAGGGGGAACTATTGTTTGCTCTCGGAGCGAGCTACTTCCAAAGCGAGCAAGGAAAGCTGCTACCTAGCCTAGGATTCCTAGCGAGTGGGTATAAACACTCGCAAGTGCCATTTCTAGTAACGGTTGTGGGGTCTTGTATCGGGCCTTCCCACGTAAAAACGGTGAAAGCTTAGGCAGGGCTGGCACCTAGACCTTGTGTCCTCTTCCCATCTTTCCGCCGAAGAGGAGCAAGTCTTCTCATCTCCTTCATCGTGGATAAATGTCCATTCTTTACTCACTCTTCATTGAGTTGAGCTGCCGGATGTCTATCCATTCCTCCCCCTCTTTGAACTTTTGCATCACTTCAATTTGCCCTAGCTTGGGTCAAAGCGAGTCGATTGCAAGTTCATTCTGTAGCTTGTAGGAGGAAGCTTGAAGGTTTACCTTTTTCTACAAAAGGTTGCAGGGCTGGTGACATGCTTCTGCGTAAAATACGAGATTGTCTTGTCAGAGCATTCTCATTGTCATCCTGTCCATTTCTGCTCTGAGATAAGGACTTGTACTCATCCCCCATTCGTCGTGAATATGTACACTTACATAAAGCTCCCCTCTGGTTTGTAGTAAGCTTGTGTACTATATTCATTCTCTCCCCCATTCACTTCGATGGAGGACTCTCTAATTCGTAGAGGAAGATGAATGCCATGAAGATGAATGCCAAGAAGATGAAGTACTCTACAGGTGGTATCAACAAGCATCAAAGCAATATCAACAAGTGGATTCATCAAGTGCTATCCAAATCCTCAAAATGGAGTCTTCAATAAGTGGTATCAATCTCCTACGAAGTGGGATTGACTGGTAAGCGTTTCAATTTTAAGTACACTAAGTGAGCCGAAGCGTGCTAGAAACCTTCACTCACTATGTGGAAAATATGAAATGAATCTGACACAAATACAAAGAGGAAAACACTCTTGTTTATCCTCGAAGTATGTAAGTCAGAAACATTTTAAATTAAGTAAAGAAATTTCATTTCTTATTCCAGTCGCTTCAGATGGCCAAGCGAGTGCTACGTCACTCCTAGTGAGCCATCGCAAGCGAGTGCAGAACAATCACTCAAGCGAGTCAAGGCCTAGCGGCCCAACTCGAAGCGAGCGGGTACGAAGCGAGTATGAGCTGTCTGCACTCGAGTGCAATTTTACTTTCTGCCGTGCATTTAATGCAGGTTCACGTACTAGCGAAGATAACGGGCGCGTGGGCTTCACTTTGAATTCGAAGCTGGAAAAGACGGAGAAGATCCAGCCGTCGAATCTTAACAGTCCCCAATCTGTAGCCATTGGATTGACGCCGTATAAGACAAACCAATCACTTTTACTGTGATGACGCCGGACACATCAGATCCATCACCGCACGTCCGCCGCCTACCTACAGGATCTTCGCCGATATTACTGTCCTGCCCTTTGCCACGTCAGCCAAACCCTACTTCTATATAAGGGTGGAGTTGCAGACTGAAAAATTTTCACAACTCTCAACACTTGCCATTCTCGAAAACTCTCTGCAACTCACGAGTCCTAGAAATCCCCAGTTTTTCGTCGATAAATCTCCAATTCAAACCCTCTCATTTCTCACCATGGGAAAGAAGTTAAACACCGAGACGATGGAGCAATTCCTCACCGAAATTGACAAACACATCAACGTCGAGCCCCATCTCGACCCTGCCGTCGTAGAAGAAAACGGATTTCTCCGTAGAGCCGTGAACACGGCCGGTCTATGGAAGTTCGTGTCGGCTGTTCCAAAGAAAATCTTGGCGAAGGCGGTGGGAGAGCTTCTTCAGAATCTGAGGAAGGAGCAGAACACTTCATTATTCACAGATCCACAAACCAGGAAGCCGGTGGAGGTGGATATGAGCGAGCTCATCGGCGTGTTCGACTTGCCGAGGGAAGGAGAAAATTCCCTGTTAGATTTGGGTTTTTCGGCCGGAGTCGAATACGGTCGTTTTGCCATCGCCGGAGCTGAACCAAATTTCAAGGAGGCCAGTATCCGTTCGAACTTGAAGGCCCCTTTCAACCATATTTGCGAGCTCTTCTCGAAGAGCGTCGCGTGCTATGTCGGAACTCTGGACACGCTGTCAGAAACGAAGCTGTTCGCCACCACCATCATTGTCGACAGCCTCACCGGAACTAGATTCAATTGGCATGGTT
This sequence comes from Thymus mandschuricus, assembly GCA_029379335.1. Classification (NCBI taxonomy): domain Eukaryota; kingdom Viridiplantae; phylum Streptophyta; class Magnoliopsida; order Lamiales; family Lamiaceae; genus Thymus; species Thymus mandschuricus. Next base: position 21,077,799 of record CM057081.1, read on the forward strand.
GGTTTCTCAACCAACTTCACGAAGCTGCAGACGACTTCGCGTTCGTGAAGGGAAGCGCCGATCAGATTCTCCGCAAGGGGAAGCTGAAATTCTTCTCTAGACTCTCCGTTGCCTTGGAGGAGAAGTATCCGGGCAAAGTGTGGCCGGAATCCGACACGGCTGTCTACAACAAGCAGTCCATCTTCTATGACAAGTGGAGGAAGACCAAAATTCCGATTGATCAGGGACTTCTAGATGTAGAAGTGCCCGTTGCAAGACCAGTTGTCGAAAGACAAGCTGAAGTGAGCCAAGCAAAGCGAGCCGCTTCACCCGGGAAGCGAGCTGCGCCCAAGCAAGGCAAGAAGAAAATGAAGCGAGTCACTTCACTCGTTCAAGAAAACGAGGCGGTGGAGAAGCCGCTTGAGGATGTTGAAGTTACTCAACCCCAGCCTTCACCAATCAAAGCTAAAACTCCCCCACTACAAATCCAAACCCAAACAACCCAAATACCAGAACCACAAGCTTCATCAACCAACCAACCACTCACACATAAAACCCCCCTCTCTCCCCAGGAAGAAGAATCTGCATCTTCATTCCAAATACCCCCAATCCCCATACTCCATATTGATCCAGTCGAAGCCTACACCACTTTCCAGCCCTTCCAAACCCAGCAAACACAACCACCACCCACTGAAGCCATTCAAATCTCTGAAACCCCCGAAGACATATCATCTTCCCCATCCCCCTCGACATCGGCAGCCACAGCCGATACCGCCCATACTACCGGTGAACTCACCATCATCCCACAATTCATCCCTCCCACCGTCTCTGCAGAAATGCAGGCGATCGACCGCTACCTCAAGGATATAGAGCAAGCTGCAGAGACCATTGCTCTTCGCTACTCCAACGTTCCGTGGACCGACGTGTTCTACACCCAGACCGTCGACCTCCTGACGTACATCACCTACCGCGGAACGGAGTACTACAAGGTCTACAACCTCATGCAGGCCTTCAAGAAAGATGAATTGATCAAGCTGGAGGCCAAGCTGCTCAATTTCATTGGCGTGGACGGCTTCCACAACTTTCTTGATGGGACCAGCTTCTTGGACAAGCTGGACGCCAAGATAAAACAAGAATACCCAGATGCTGTGATTCCCAAACGAGAGCCAACCCCCTTGTGAGCAGCGGTTGATCAATGCTCATTCAGAGGAAATGGAGGTGAATGAGGTGGAGATCTCAAATCTCCAAAGCGAGATCTCCAAGAAGGAGGAAGAGGTGAACCGGAGAGTGCTGGAGGTCAAGAGTCTTCGTGAAGACTTTGACAGGAAGAAGGGAGAACTGGAGGCGATAGTGGAGGGGAAGGGAAGGCTGTTGGAGGAAAAGGAGAAGGCGCTGGAGGCGCAAGTGAAGCTGGTGGGAGACCAGTCAAAAACCATCACCTAACTCAATGGCTCGCTTGATGCGGAAAGGAGCCGCTTGAGGGAGGTTAATGCCAAGATTGTCTCAATTGGCAAAGAGAAGAAGGATTTGGAGAAGGAGGTGAAGAAGTTGAAGGAGGCAGTAGAGAAGAGGGATGAAGAGCTGATAAGGAAGGGGAGTGAGCTGATCAGCACCAAGAAAACTCTCGACACTCTCAGAAATGAGATGAAGGAACTCAAACAAGAGAGTGAGATAGACAAGAAAGAACTGGAGAGCCGGAGAAGGAGTGCACAGGCCCTTGATCTGCAGAATGCTGAATTGTCTATCCTACTGCAGAAAGTCAAGGAACTGGGCGAAGCTTACACCGAGAAGGTTGCTGCAGGTGCCGAATTTCATCTCTCTCTAAATCAGAGAGAGAGGAGCCTTGAAACAATGAAGGCAAAGCTTGAAGCGGCCCAGAATTTCTAGTACTTCTATCTGCAGGAGGAAAGGAAGAGGATGAAGGATGAGATTGAAGCGGAGCTGAACGCTCGCTTCAGAAAAGTGGAGCCATTGGAGAGATTGATGGTGTCTGTTGTTGAAAGGGAGAAGCAGTGCGAGTTTTTGCTCGAAGAAATCAGTGCAAAAACAGCAGAACTTGTACTATCTGAAGAGCATGTCTTCGCTACACGGGCTGAAAAAATGCTTCACGCCCTGTTCAACAAATTCGAGGAGCTTAGCCAATCACTTTCTGGAAAAACAATCACCCCAACCCTCGGCAGTGATGATGCCAAAAAGGGGGAAGGACAGGTGAAGGTAGGAGGAGTTGGAGGTGCCGGAGGAAGTAGAATTGAAATGGAGTTGAGCGAAGGAGGAAGGAGTAGTGCTGAAGGTGTAGAGGAGGAGTTACATGATGAAGAAAGGGCCTTACGTGCGAAGAAGGGCAAAGTAAAGCTCACAGAGGAGGAGCTAATGAAGAAGCCTGAAGAGCCCCGCAGGCCAATCAAAGAGAAAGTTCATGGCGCCTCAATCGCACGACATCCTCCAGTTACGGTGATAACCAAGGAGGAAAGGCGGAAGCAAAAAAGGAGGAGGACGCGGCCATGGCTCGGGAGTTGGAGAGCCAGTTTGATTTAAAAAGGATAACACTTGCAGGTGCTTCAGGTTCCAAAGCGCCCACTTCAGCCGCCGTACCCGCTTCAACTGCAGCACTCACTTCAGCAACTGCAGGAGTCACTTCATCTGCAGTTGTCCCTCCGAGTGCAACCACGAAGAAGGATATGCCGCCTCCCCCACCACCGAAGCAAACAGTGAAGCGAACTGCTCCAGAAACGAAAGGAGATGACCCCGCGGCCAAGCGCCAAAAGGTCAAGCAGGCAGTTGCTTCAAGGGCAGAGAAGGAGGAGAGAAGGAGGAAGAGAGGAGAAGAAGGAAAGGATGAAGCCGAGAAGGAGAGGAGAATAAAGGCAAAGCGACTTCAAGTCATTGACGGCCGGATTGAGGAACACTACAATGAAGTGAGACTCATCCAGTTCGCCTTAGTTCGAAGTGCCTTTGTTCCGTTCATGCCGGAGGATTCCGAAGCATGCCAAGCTCAAGCTATGATCGATACATGCCACGTGACTGCTAAAGAGATGATTGACTCTGGTCGCTACTCCCGCAAGGAGGAACATAATTACATTCGCAAGCAACTCAACGAGAAGCTTCCTATCTGGAGCGGCGAGTCGGGAAAGAAGTTCAATGCGGTCATCACTGAGTTATCTAGCAGGTCGGAAGAAGAGTTGGCCAAGAGGAGGAATGAGCATCCGGACGCCAGGGAAATAGAGGACTTCATCCCGAGAGATCTGCGCGATCAGTGGCTATACTACAAGGATTTGTTCATCAAAGCTTACTATTATTTTGAGGTAGTGCCACTACAGGATCGTTGCTCTCGGATAAGTGCCCTCAGTAAATTTCTCTGCACGTACGATGAGAAGATGCGATGGAAGATCTTCACCACAGCTGAACTTGCAGAGCCCATGCCCTTGGTCATCAAAGTACCAACACTAAAGGACTTCCCCATGCCTTATCATCCAGGCACAGACATTCCAGACAGAGGAGTCATAGATGAGGAGGTTAGTGAAGCCTTTAGACTGGATCGAGATGCTGTCATATCCTTCTCAAGTTCGTCGTCCTCCGGCGATTCCTAACCGAGGTGATGGCAACCAGACGACACCTTGGTCGACCCCACAGGGTCGGAGTAGTCGAGATGTTTCCAGCACCAGCCGGGGTCGAGGTCGTGGCCGAAACTCGAGGAAAGATAACATAAATATAGATGACGTTTTGAACCCTAGGGCCGGTGCTTTAGCCAAATATTTTTACTGTAGTCGGGGATCTGACGGAGGTGGCCCCTCGTCTTGACCTGTGAAAATTTCAAATCTATATGGATTAATAAAATAATTTTTACAGGAATAACTGTGTTTATATTTTTCGATGTATCCCGTTGTTTTAATCCTGTTGGATAACGAGATGAATCGTTGTAGGCGATGTGGTGCGTGGGCCTAGCATCGACTTCCAAAGTGGCATGTGGGCCGAGCATCGGGTGTCCGAAGTGGCACTAGGGCCTATATAGCATCAGCTTCCGAAGTGGCACGTGAGCCGAGTATCGGGTATCCGAAGTGGCACTAGGGCCTAGCATCGGCTTCCGAAGTGGCTCGTGGGCCGAGCATCGGGTTCCTGTTTTGTCGACTCTGTCGGGAGGGATGGTCCCCTAATTATGTGTTGTACGAGATGCGGTCTCGAGTTTAACACGTATCCTCGTCAGGATAGTGTGAGAAAGTTAATTAGAGGTAGTGCGCATATAAGTGGAGTAATGCAAAACAACGTAAAACACACAATTAAAATAAAAGAAATGTGAATTTTCATTAAAACTTTCGAAAAGATTTTTAGAAAACAGACTCGAAATGACAAAGACAAACTTACTAAGACAGAAAGAAAACAAGACTAGACTATATCCTATATGATACTCCACTGCTATGCATAATACCTCTTCAAATGAACAACGTTCCATGGTCGTGGTATGGGTTCCCCGGACAAGTTGGTGAGTCTGTAGGCACCTTTGCCTAGGAACTCGTCAACTCGGTAAGAACCCTCCCATGTGGCCTCTAGCTTGCCGAGCTTGGAGGCCTTGCTGACCTCGTTGTTTCGCAGGACGAGGTCGCCTACGCAGAATTGCCGACCTCGAACTCGCTGATTGTAGTATCGGGCCATGAGTTGCTTGTATCGGGCTTCTTTGATGTAGGCGAGGTCTCGCTTCTCTTCTAGCAGGTCGAGGTTCGCAAACCGATTCTCGTCGTTCACCTCGGTGGCGAAGTGAGCTGTGCGCGGACTCGGCATTCCAATCTCTACTGGGATGACAGCTTCGTTTCCATAAGATAGGTTGTACGGGGTTTCTCCATTGGTGGAGCGAGGCGTGGTCCGGTAGGACCATAGAACGTGGGGGAGGTGATCAACCCACCTGCCTTTGGCTTGATCTAGCCGGGTCTTGAGGCCCTTAACAAGCGTTCTATTTGTCACCTCGGCTTGACCATTCGATTGGGGATGAGCCACTGAGGTGAAACGCTGTTGGATCTGCAGCTCGTCACACCAGTCCTTGAAGATCTTGTCGGTAAACTGCGTTCCATTGTCTGAGACTAGAATATGGGGTATTCCGAATCGGCATACCACGTTCTTCCACACGAAACTGCGAGCATTTTTGCTGGTGATCTTGGCTAGTGGTTCCGCCTCTACCCACTTCGTAAAATAGTCTATAGCGACTGTTGGGAATTGTTAAGAACAACATGTTAAGGGGGAACCTATAAGGGACACTTCATTGTTTTGATTTGATCCCCAAACCCCAAAGCGTTCCGTTCCCAAGCGACCCATTTTGATGAAGTTATTAGGTTAGAATTTTTCTAAGCCTACTCTGTTAGGATGGCTCTTTATTTTACTTAGAATATAGACTTCAAAAAGTTCAAGTGAAGGCCACTCGCTTGAGTGTGTTTTCCGAAGCGAAGCAAGTCTAGTAAGCCGAAGTGAAGCGTGCCGAAGAATAGCGAAGCGAAGCGAGCGCTACAGTAGATTCAAAGTGAGTCTGCCAAAGCGAAGCGAAGCGAGCGCTACAGTATAAAGTCAAAGCAAGTCAACTCTGGTCAACATTTTCCAAGTCAGTCACTAGGGAACTTTACTTCCCAAGCGACTCACTACAGAATGACTACGAAGTGACTCAAATCTAAGCGGACGCTACAACTTCAAAGCGAAGCGAGCCACTACCTACCAGAAAGCGACAGCACAATTCCCGCTCCGAATTTGAACTCCAGTCAACTGGAGATCTCCGCATTTATTACGAGATCTCCACGTGTCGAACGCAGAGAGTAGCAGCGGAGTTGACTGCCAGGCCGACAGGGCGCCGCAACAGTACTGGGTCGCTCCAGTTACTGTTGAAATTGGACCTTAGCCATTTCTGGCAAAAATCCAAAACTGGACGTCTGAAAAGCAGCCAGCCTGTGCAAGTACTATCGAGAGGAGGAGGGACAAAGCCACCAACCAAGCAACGGATCTCGGCATCCCTCCGCCTATAAATAGTGAAGGATGAAGACGAAGAGAAGCAGAACACTTCCTGAGCATTCGAGCCTACTGCAAACAAACACTCCCAGCTTTCTAGCAATCTTCGAGTCTTTGTTTCCAAGTGTTCTCCGAGTTTCCAGTTCATCGGAACTCGTCTTCACAACCTTCACACTTAGAGTCTAAGCCCATTCCATATCCAAGCTTAGAAGAAGAGCTCTAGCCATCTTTGCACTTACTGTAAAAAGCTCTTCATAGTGTGTTGTCGTAAACCAAAAACCCTATATCTGTTGTTAGGTTTTTGAGTTCGTCGTCGTTAGGTTGTCTCGATCCAAGGCCCTTCTTTCATCGATTGAAGAAGCCTCGATCATAGAGTTTAGACCCAAGCTTGCACCTACATCGTTTGTGTGAAGCTCGATTGAAGCTAGGCTGTAAGGAGAGCCCGCAATCTCCCTGTCTGTTGTTCGGACTGAAGCGAGTGAAGCTTCCAGTCCAGGTTAGGTTTGTGTAGTGAACCCGCAATCACTACTTCTGTCGATTGGATCCAGGCGAGTGAAGCCCGATCTCGACAAGGTTTTTGAAGGACCCGTAACCTTCAAGTTCTTGAGTGAAGAGAACAGTTGCCTTGTGCAACAAAGTGGACGTAGGAGCTTTATCTCCGAACCACTATAATCCCTGTGTCGTATCTCTCAACCCTAAACTCTTTACTTTGATTATTCATTGCATGTGCATCTAAACAAACTCAACTTGAATTTTTAATTACTTTGGAAAAACATTAGCTCACCAAATTCCGCACAAAGAGTAAAGTCTCACTCTTGATCAAGCTTGAAGCTTAAGTCAAGAGAATCTTGATTGCTTTAGATCTAGCTCTCGGCTAGGTCTTAGTATTTCTACGAGCACTTTACTTTATACTATGAGTTAAGGAATTTGAAGTTGAAAGACTTCAAAAATACGTATTCACCCCCCCCCCCCCCTCTACATATTTTTCCTATAACAAACCGGGACCAACAGCGACTATAAGGAATTGTAGCTGGCCAAGTGTTTTCTCAAAGGGTCCCACTATATCTATCCCCCACTGCGCGAATGGCCAGGGACTTTGCATCGTGACTAGGTCGCTTTGAGGCACCCTTGTTACATTTGCATGTAATTGGCACTTCTCGCACTTCTGCACGAGTTCGGTGCAGTCTTTGAGCATCGTGGGCCAATAATAGCCCCATCGCATGATTTTTTTGGCCAGTGCCCGAGGTCCGATGTGACTGCCACACGATCCCTCATGCACCTCGCGCATGACGTAGTCTGCCGAGGTGGGGCCAACACATCGAAGTAGAGGCTGAAGATATGATTTCTTGTAAAGGACGCCGACCATCCACGACGGTGTATCGTAGTGATTTTGCAAGTATCCTTCTTGCCTCTATTTTATCCTCGGGTAACCTCTCATCCACTAAGTGGTTGAGGAGAGGCGTCATCCACGTGGTTTGATCCTCTTCGGCTAAATCATTGACCTCGGCTTCCTCTATGCTCCTGTGCTGGATGTCCTCCACAGGTGACGAGCCTGGGATCGCGGCTAGTTTACTGAGAACATCAGATCGGGAGTTCTGAGCTCGTGGTATGCGCTCGAGTTGAAAGTAAGAGAAAGCCTTTTGCATAGCCTGAGCCTTGGCCAAGTATTTCTTCATCATTTCTCCCTTCGCCTCGTATTTCTCGAGAATGTGATTTACTATCACTTGAGAGTCGTTGTGTATTTTGATTGACTTGACTGCCATTGCTGCAGCTATCCGGAGTCCGGCTAGCAATGCTTCATATTCCACTTCGTTATTAGTTGTGGTAAACTGAAAGCGAAGTGAATATGTGAATTCTTTCTTTTTCGGACTGACGAGGAGGATTCCAGCTCCACTTCTTGTCTTCCCGGAGGCACCATCAACGTACATGTGCCAGCAATCGTGGGGTTCTGACTTGGCGGAGCTCGGTGAAATCATCGTTGGGGCTGGCATAAGGGTGGGTGCTTCGGGGATAGTGGTCTCCACTAGGAAATCAGCTAGGGCTTGCCCTTTGATGGCTTGGCAGGGAACATAGGTAACGTCATGTTCCCCAAGCTCTATGGCCCATTTCGCTATCTGACCCGAAGCTTCGAGTTTCGTCAATACTTGCCGATGTGGGGAGTCAGTACGGACTTGGATGGAATGCGCATGGAAGTATGGGCGAAGGCGCCGAGCTGCGTTTACTAGAGCTAGAGCAAGTTTCTCAAGTGGCTGATATCGTACCTCGGGTCCTTTGAGTGACCGGCTAATAAAGTATACAGAGAGCTGGTGCCCTGCCTCCTCCCGTATGAGTACCGCGCTGATGGCCTCCTCCGAGGTGGCTAGGTAAAGGGACAACACTTCCCTATCTCTTGGTACCGACAAGGTAGGCAGGCTACCGAGGTATTCCTTTAGTTGACTAAGTGCGAGATGGTAGTCCAAACTCCAGTTGAACTCGGGTGCCTTCTTTAAAATCATAAAGAAGGGCAGCTGTTTCTCCGCAGCTTTGGAGAGAAATCTACTCAGCGCGGCAAGGCAGCCTGTGTACATCATTGATTGATCTCGGGATCCTTATCTCTAGCACTGTTTTGACCTTGGAAGGATTAACTTTCAACCCTTCTAGAGAAATCCAACAACCTAGAAACTTTCCCGATGGTACAACAAAAGTACACTTCTGGGGGTTAAGTTTTAGGTTGACTTCTCGGAGCAGTGATAGCACAGTTCGGAGATCGGCAATGCCGGTGTCTTCCTCCTTGCTTTTTACCTCTATGTCATCCACATAGACTTCGACTTCTTTGCCGAAGTGCTCTTTGAATATTTTATCCACCATCCTCTGGTAAGTAGCCCCAGCATTGTTAAGTCCGAAGGGCATTTTGTGGTAGGCAAAGATGCCGAAGGCCGTGATGAAGGCAGTCTTGGCTGCGTCCTCGGTATCCATCAACACTTGATGATACCCTTTATACAGGTCAAGGAAGCTAAATACTTTATGGCCGACTAGATAGTCTACCTTCTTGGCGATGTCTGGGAGTGGGCAGCAATCCTTTGGGCAGTGTTTATTGAGATCGGTGTAGTCTATACACATCCGCCACCCTCTTCCGTCTTTCTTGACCATCACCGGGTTCGCTATCCAAGTCGGGTATGTGACCTCGAACAGGATGCTTGCGTCTAACAGTTTTGTCACCTCGGACTTGATAACCTGATTTCGCTCTGTGGCGAAGGAGCGCTGCTTCTGTCTGACGGGCTTGACCTCGGGGTCAATATTGAGTTTGTGTGTGATCAACTGAGGTGACACCCCTGTCATGTCCAGCGGGGACCATGCAAAGACGTCTCTGTACTCCTTTAAGAGTTGGTAACCTGCTCCCGAAGATGAGGCAGCTCGGTAAAACCAACCTTGATGACCTTAGTGGGGTCGTCTTCGTGCAATACAACCTCTTGCACCGGGCTGACCTCGGCAGGCGACGTCTTCTTCAGCTCTTCGGAGTTCTGTGATTGCTATGCCTGGGGCAACTGGGGTGTGGCCCCCTGCCCTTTTAATGCCACGTGAAGACTCTTTTGCTATTTTTTGATCACCTCGGACCACGGCAACCCCCCTCCCCCCCCTGTAATAGTCGCGGTTTTTATTAGTGAGTAATAAAACCTCGACATTTATTTAATGGTTAAGATTATTGTTATTAGTATATTATGAGGATAACCAAAAATTTTAAAGGGATTTCGGAAAGCAATAACATATAACTATGAGTAATGTACCAATAAGGTTTAATTAATTAAGAAGGCCCGATAGAATAAACGAGTATTTATCATTATTCAAGAAGGGCCGAGGCCCATGTTAAGATTTAAGACCCGAGACACGATTTAATTACCAATAAGAATAAAGGCCCGAGAACGTAAACATTATTCCGAGCTTAACACGATTCCTGTAAATGAATACAATTACATGTTATAACAATATCATACAATAAATGAAGATTACATTTTATTACAATAATGTAAGACAAAAAAAAAAGAAAAAAAAACAAGAAGAAAGAAGATGAGAAGAATCGACAGCCCCTAACAATAACACTCTCTCTCATTTACATAATTAGAGCTCAAATAGGATCCCTAACCCCAATAATTAGAGGATAAACACCCCTTAAGTGGAATTAAGGAAGGGATTAACACAATCATCATTGCTTCAAAATTTGCATGGGGAAGTAACAACAGCATGCACGCCGGCACACTCTCTCTCTCTCCCTTCTTTTTCTTACAAAAATCTGCCAAAATCCTTGAGAAGGAACATTCCCCCAATCCCCATTCATCTCTCTCTTTCCCCCATGATGATTGAGGCTAAACCTACACACAACAAAACACACCACAACAAGTTACCATTTCATCATTCACACAACAACACCAACATTGAAACTAGAGAGAGAGATAGCAAGAGAACCGAGAGAGTAGCAAGAGAGAGAACCAAGAAGAACAGCAAGTAAGGACCAAGAAGAGGAAGGAAGAGCCATAGATATCCAACCCTCATCAAGCCAAGCTCACGGTAAGGCATACATCTTCCCCTCCCCCTTTGATTTTCAGCCATGCATGAGCTAACAAGAAACCACACAACCATAGGGACAAGTACAAGGGAAGGAGGAGAAGGGAACCAAGGATAGCAAGCATTTCCAGCCCCAAGAACACAAGTAAGACCCTACATAAACCCATTGTTGGATAAGGAATGGTTCTAGGATGCAAGAGAACTAATTCAACCTCCATAGGTCACCAACACTTGGCCCTAGAAGAAGGAAACCGAGAGGGCAGCAACTAGGAAGGATACCAAGAAGACATCCCCAAATCAAGGCCAAAGACCACTATTTCCAAACCCCATCAAGCAAATGAGTACCCTTTCTCCATATTTCTCTAGGAACCAAACCAAACAAGCATGTTTTCCCCACCAAAAGACCTCAAATACTTGGCCTAGAAACTGCCCAAGCAAGGAAACCTAATGCATGTTCATAGGACTTAGAGATTTCGACCAAAACCAAGCATGCAAGCATGAAATATGACTTAGGACAAGAATTGATAGATCCGGGTTGAAGATCTACAACAATTGTGAGATAATTCATAGTATTTGCAGTGAGCATTCATAGATAAAGCCATATAATGATGGATAACAAGAGATTTGTGTATGTTTATTAGCCATAACAAGGTATTTCACAGCGATTTCATATACGACATTATTCACATAAGAGCAGCAAGCAATAATCGAGCTATATGCTTAAGTAAGGGGCATTTCTAGCCCTAAACCAGTTGTATTCATGTGAGATTAAGATTTACTCAAGTAGAGAGCGAAGAGAGAAGGTGGAGAGAGGAAGAAACGGGAGCATAGAGCTCCGTTTAGGCCTCTTCTCCCATAGCAGCGAAGGTTATACCTTAGGCTTGAGACGGAGTGTGAGAGAGAGAGTGAGAGAGATCCTTCCCGACGATGATTAGAAGAAAAAAGGTGGCGGTGGTTGCCGGCAAAGCTCCAGGGGAAGCAACCTTAGAGAGCTTTTGACTGCCCGAGCTCGAAGGAGCTCAAGGCGGAGTGTAGAGGATGAATGGAATAGTACGCGAGAATGCGTGTTTGTCTGGAGAGTGGTATTGTTATGATGATGATAGATAGATGGCGAGGTGTGCGATAGTCGAGTATTTATAGGCGTAAGGAGGGTGAAAGAGCAAACATTCGTGTGGAGGAAGGACAGGAAAGGAATTCCCATAGAGGTAAGATTCCTTTCGTCATGAATGCAGTGGTCCTCACTCTAGAGTACGTAGAGTCATGCGGATGGCGTGCTACACAGAACCTGGGGTTCTGTCAGATGCTTGGGGCTACTAATCAGATCCTTTGATTCTTGGCGAATGCCTCTAAATCCCATATGGCTTCTGGGAGAGGCGACGCCTCTGGCTTCTGCAGGAAATGTGTCCTATAGCCGCATTGAGTATCTAGAACCTACGGGATCTCTTGGTAGTATGCTCTTATGCAGAACAGCTTCTGCCGACCCTTTAACATGATTCTTATGTTTTGGCGTGACTCCTAATGAGATGGAGGAAAAGGTAATTAATATCATCGCAAAGTGTAATTAATATCAATTTCTATTGGAGATGACTCCCTAAGGATAAGGGAGATATATTATTCTTTCGTCTTAAATTATTTGCGTAGTAAAGCTGATATTTTGTCCCTATCAGCTACTCCCCCCCCCCCCCCCCCCCCCCCAGGTCCAAAAGTTCTTTTGTGAGGACTTCTGGCGAGTGTTTTTGGCAGGAAAATTATTTTTGTTTGAACCGTTGCATCTTATTCTTCTTCTCTTTTATGCAGATGCTATAATACGTAAGAAACCGAAACGATGGCTACTTTCCCGAGAATAAAGTGAGACCTATTGCCGTGGCTTATCATTATCCCTGCCTCTAGGGCAAAAGCGTATGAGAATTTTATAACAAATGTGTCTTGGGAGAAGCATTATTATTATTACTGCCTTTTTTTTTTTTTTTTTTTTTTTTTTAATTTATTTTTTTTATAAGGCACTCTCCTTTTCGTGAAGCGACGTGGGGTGATAAAAGGGGGAAACTACTTCATCTTTCCCTTCCTTCTAATTTCTCCCCTTTTCTCTCTCTATATCAAATTTCAGAAAGAAAAGTGTTGGGAATTGTTAAGAACAAAATGTTAAGGGGGAACTCCTATGGGACACTTCGAAGTGAGTCAAATATTTGTTTTGATTTGATCCCAAAACCCCACGTGTTCTATTCCCAAGCGACCCAATTTGATGTAGAAAATAGGTTAGAAATTTTCTAAGCCTATACTGTTAGGTTGGCTTTATTTTGCTTTTGCAGAAAGTTCAAGTGAAGGCCACTCGCTTGAGTGTGTTTTCAATAGAAGCGAGTCTGCCCAACCGAAGTGAAGCGTGCCGAAGAATAGCGAAGCGAGCGCTACAGTGGAATCGAAGCGAGTCCACCAAAGCGAAGCGAAGCGAGCGCTACAGTGAAAAGCCGAAGCGAGTCAACGTGGGTCAACACTTATTAAAGCAGTCACTTGGAGAACTCACTTCCCAAGTATTCGCTACAGTATGACCCTGAAGCGACTCGATTCGAAGCGGACGCTACGAAACTGAAGCTAAGCGAGCCACTACCTACCAGAAAGCGACAACACAATTCCCGCTCCGATTTTGAACTCCAGTCAACTAGAGATCTTCACATTAATTGTGAGATCTCCACGTGTTGAGCGTGGAGAGGAGCAGAGGAGTTGACTGCCAGGCCGACAGGGCGCCGCTACAGTACTGGCTCGCTCCAGTTACTGTTAAGTTCGTAACTTAGCCATTTTCGGCAAAGAGACAAACTGCGCACCTGCAAAAGCAACTGCCTGCGCAAAGTACTGTCGAGAGGAGGAGGGACAAGGCCACCTACCAAGCAACGGATCTCGGCATCCCTCCGCCTATAAATAGTGAAGGATGAAGACGAAGAGAGATGAGAACACTACTTGAGCATTCGAGCGCCTACTGCAAACAAACACTCCCAGCCTTAGAGCAATCTTCGAGTCTTTGTTTTCAAGTGTTCTCCGAGTTCCAGTCTCATCGGAACTCGTCTTCGCAACCTTCACGCATAGAAGTTCTAAGCCCATTCCAAATCCCAGCTTAGAAGAAGAGTTCTAGCCATCTTTGCATTCATTGTAAAGAGCTCTTCATAGTGTGTTCGTCGTATACCAAAAACCCTAACCCAAGATCTGTTCATTAGGTTTTTGTGTTCGTCGTTAGGTTGTTTCGATCCAAGGCTCTACTTTCATCGATTGTAGAAGCCTCGATCATAGAGTCTAGATCCAAGCTTGCACTTACCTCGTTCGTGTAAAGCTCGATCAAAGCTAGGCTGTAAGGAGAGCCCGCAAATCTCCCTGTTGTCGGACTGAAGCGAGTGAAGCTTCCTGTCCAGTTAGGTCTTTGTAGTGAACCCGTAATCACTGCGTCGTTCGTCAGATCCAAGCAAGTGAAGCTCAATCTCGACTAGGTTTTTGAAGGACCCGTAACCTTCAAGTTCTTGAGTGAAGAGAACAGTTGCGAGTGCAACAAAGTGGACGTAGGAGCTTCGTCTCCGAACCACTATAAATCTCGTGTCGTATCTCTCTAACCCTAAACTCTTTATTTCCTTGTTTGATTATACATTGCACTTGCATCTAAACAAACATAACTTGGAACTTTAAATACTTAGGAAAGATATTAGCTCACCGAATTCCGCATCTAGAGTAAAGCCTCACTCTTGATCAAGCTCTAAGCTTAGGTCAAGAGGTTCGTGATTGCTTTAGATCTAGCTCTCGGCTAGATCTTAGTATTTCTAACAAGCACTTTACTTTATACTCTGAGTTAAGGAAAAGAAGTTGAAAAACTTCAAAATACATATTCACCCCCCCCTCTACGTATTTTTCCTATAACAACCCGGGACCAACAAGTGGTATCAGAGCAGCGGTTCTTTCGAGCCTCTGCTTTGCATATCCGAAGCGAGTCCCCACTCGCTTCACGTTGTCTCACTGAACCGGATCCTATTTTCCTAAGTGCATCAAAACCTCACCCACGCATACTGCATCTACTACTGACAGTTTGCTATGAATGCATCTAGTCTTCCACAGTTCTCCATAGAAGGCTATAAGATCTGGAGCTTTCGCGTTGAGAGCTTCCTATGCTCCATCCAAAATGACTTCAAAGTCGCCAACCTCGACAAGATTGCACGCCACACGATGCAGAGCACCGTGTCGGACGCCTATCTACCACGGATAAGGAAGTGCGTAACGGCGAAAGAAATGTGGGAAACCCTAGCCCTCATTTCTCAAGGAACAGACAAATCAAAGAAAACAAGCTCGCCGTACAAATGCGGGAGTTTGAAAGCTTGATAATGAAGCCAGGAGAATCCATCGATGCCTTCGAGCTGAGAGTTACCAATATTAGTGCAACTCTCAACTCACTTGGGAAGGAACTCACAGACAAGGAGGTGAACCTCAAGATTGTTCGAGCTCTCACAAGGAAGTGGCAGACAATGAAGGAGCTGTACCTAGCTACCAAGGATCTATCAAAGCTCACACCGGAGATTCTGTTCTCCGAACTCAAAGCTCACGAATTCGATCTAAATCGAATGAACCTCGATGAAGAGGATGAAGCCCCCACAACGTCAAAAGGTGTAGCTTTCAAAGCTGCTGAAGGGCCAAGCGACCACTCGTTAGCCAGGATGTCAAGGGAAGAGCTGGAAGAACATGTTGCGTTCTTATTCAAGAATTTCAACAAGATGAACTCGCGTGTGGGTAAATACAAAAGATTCTACAAGCAGTACAAGGGAAGGAGAACTGATGCTCGAGAAGGAAAAGGGAAAAGAGAAGAGACGACCAATTCGATCTCAAGGGACATGATGGAAGTGGAATGCTACCACTGCCACAAGATGGGCCACTACAAATCCGACTGCCCGAAGCTGAGTGCGAAGGAGCGAGAGGAACTGAAAGCAAAGAGGGATGCTCCCAGGCGAGTGCTTGTAGCAAGCGAGCAGCAGTCGCTTCAACTGAAGATGTCTCAAGCGACTCGGATGCATTTACAGATCCCAACTCCAGTGATGGAGAGGATCTTGGACTGATGGCGCTCACCGACGAGGAGACTGGAGAGGTATTTATCTATCCCTCATCTAGTTCAATTTCACTCGCACACACTCACCAAGAGGAAGCTAACTCCTCGACATGGAGTGAGTTGCTTGACAAACACATCAAACTGTCAAGCGACCACGAAGTGTTAAAACAAGCTTTGTCTCAAAGCGAGAAGGAGAACCGAAAGCTAGCCACTGAACTTGACCAAGTCAAACATAGCTTAAGGGCTATGACTAGTAAGTTCGAGGATCTCTTCGCTAGACATCAAAGCTTGGAAGGAAGGTATGAAACCCAATCCAATCTAGTGGCCTACTTAAACAAAGCCTCGTATGCTAGGCAGGCACTAGAGAGCTCGTTTCTACCTTTTGGTAGAAAGGGAGGACTCGGATATGAGGGTGGACCTTCCAAGCCTACTGTCTTTGTTGGTGCTTCAAACACGACACCATCAGTCACTTTGGATGTGCCCACTGCCTCCAAAGCGACCACCAACAAAGATAAAGGCCAAATGGCTGAGAACCCTAAGTAGAAGCCAATGAAGATGTCTATATCTTCAAGGCCAGAATCTAAGGGCAAGCAGAATTCAACAGTCCCTAGCACTCACCATGATAAATCTTACCAATCCAAAGGTAAAGGGAATTCTGTTGAAGCTTCTAAGTCTCAGGCCAAGACACGAGAGACAAAGGATCTCCCTTTCAAGAAAAGGAGTAATGTCTATGTGTCACGTTATCCGGACTGGAGATGGTCCAACCAGACTAACGTTGAGGGGGAAGAATTCGAAGCACCAAGGAGGTCGCTTCAAACTTCCAAGGTTTCTCAAGCGAGTCGGGGTCAAAACCCTAGTTTGACCGTGTTGGGAACCCCCTGCAGTTTGATTTTGATGATGTTTATCGAAACCACACTTAGGCATATTTTACTTGTTTAGGGTCAAGGCCGATAGATCGACCTGCTACCTGTTAGTGCAGGTCGATGCCCTCTAAAGTCTAGAATCAAGTTCGATCCACCCTGTAAGAGAAAGGTCGATGTATCGACCTGCCTCATTTGGATCGAGCTGGATCATCAGCCTGTCTATCGACCTTCCTTATCAAGCTTCCAGCCCGCTCTGCCTTAGAAGATTTCAAGAGCTGGATTATCAATCAAGGTCGATGCTCCGCCTTCATGGAGCGTCTCGACCTGATCCTTGCCACGTCGTGTGCCAGCAAGGACGAATATTCCCAACGGCTAGAAGTGAGTCAGCTCCCAACGGCTAGTGCCACGTCAGCCTGACTCCAACGGCTAGTTTTTCAAAACTGCCTATAAATACTTCAGCCATTATCGGATTCAAGCACGGGAAACACAAGCTATCAACGCCATATCTCTGCCCAAATCTCTCTCAAAATTCATATCCATTCAAGTGTTCGAAATCCGATTAGTTTCCCAAACACTTGACCAAGAGAGGTTTCCGATTCCGATAAACACCACAACGACGAAGCGTTCACTGCTGCTTGTCGATTGTTCAACAGCTTCTTCTCCGACTTGTTCGAAGTTAGAAAGCTTGTTTTTATTTTCGCCATTATAGAGTTAGTCAAGCTCTGTAAAAGCGTAAGGTTGTTTGTACATTTCAGTACGAAGGTTGTAAGGGTCACGACCCAAAACTCGTGTCTAGATATTTTCAGGTTAGATTGTATCTAGAACTGATACTCAGTCAGTATAAATAAGAGAGAGGTTGAATCCAAAGGTAAAGGGATTCTCAGGTCGAGTCGACCTGACGTGGACGTAGGAGGGTTTCTCCGAACCACGCTAAATCGCGGTCTCTCTCTCTCTCTCTCTCTCTCTTTATTTATCGCCCTTATATCTTATCATCAAACTGACTAGCATCAACCTGCATATCTGCATCAACCTGCCACTGTTCTATCAGCCTTAAGATTTTTCAAAGAGTAAATCAACCTCCACCAACTTCTGCATTAACAACAGTTTGATAAATCAAGCTTGATACCATACAAGCTTGATAGATCAAACTGCCTCTGATAAGGTCGACCTTGACAATCGACCTGCAGATCGACCTGATTTACAAAAGTAAAAAACGGTTGGTTATTGGTGTATTCCCCCCCCCCCCCCCCATACACCAATTACTCTTTCCCGGGACCAACAAATGGTATCAGAGCAGTGGTTCTTTTGACCGCTGCTTTGCATACTAAAAGTTCTTTATTAAACTTTTGGTCATTTTGAACCGATCCTTAGAAAAATCTTTTCATTCATTTCATATCATATTATTTGCTATGGAGGCTTCTCTTCTCAGGGTATGTGAAGACTTCTCCATACAAGGCTATGAAGACTGGAGTTTCCGAATCAAGATGTGTCTCAAGGCACATCACGTCCTCATGTGGGATATTATCGAGAAAGGCCCCTCCCCCATATATGCAGAGAAGATCATTGTGGATGGAACACCCCCCGGGGAGGCTACATACGAAAAAGTCCTCAAAAACCCTCGCGACTACTCAACCGAGGAAAGGAAAGAGGCCGGTCTCGATGATTACGCAAAGGGACTCATCTCCAGCACCGTGAAGGGCGTCTACCTGGCCAAGATCCGAAATCTTGAAACGGCCAAAGAAATGTGGGACACCCTCCGGTCCATCAGCCTTGGCTCAGAGGAAATGAAGGAGAACAAGCTGTCTATGGCGTGCAGCAAGTTCGATGACTTCAAGATGGTTTCGGGTGAAACCATAGAAGCGATGAAAATTCGCTTCACCGAAAATATTCTCGAGGTCGCTGCAATCAACCCCTACAAATATACGCAGCGCGAGAAGAATCTCAAAGTGATACGTGCCCTTCCTGCAAATTGGCATGTATACGCCGCCATGCATCCAGCCCGATCGGATTTCAACTCCCTCACCACTGAAGACCTTTTCGACATTCTTGTCGGAAATGAGTATGAGATGATCCGCATCCATGGATCAACCCAGCCTTCCACCAGCAAGAAGGCTGATGAAAAGAACAAGGAAGTAGCTTTCAAGGCCGACTCAGCCTCAGCTGCTACCCCAAGTCCGATCGACGAATCCATCATCAAGAAGTTCGAGAAAATGACTCTCGACTATGCTCTAGCCGCTAGGAGAAATGTGAAGCTCCTAGGGAAAGTTGTCAAATACAAGAAATTCTACCGTGACAACAAACGAAACTTCTCAAACCGCAACCACGACCGCCCTGACAAAAAGGGAGAAGGTAAACCCTCAACCTTCAATTCTTCTAACACGCCCGAGGGTGGTTGTTTCAATTGTGGCAGGCCAGGTCACTACAAGACCGACTGCCCGGATCTTACCAAGGCCGAGAGAGACGAGCTCTGTGCAAAGCGCGATAAGAAGCTCAAAGATCAACGAGCTGCAATGATCACCGAAGAAACAAAGGAAGCTCACCTCTCGGATAGCTCGTCAAGTGATGACGAAGGTTACATCGCTTTCGACGAAAGTGATGATGAAGAATGTTTTGATGGAGAGCACCAACAAAACGAGGGATCTTCAAAGGTAGATCTTCAACCCATTTCACTTTCTTTTTCTGACGATGGTTGTGCAGAAGAAGGTGATGAAGACCTATCCGAGGCTGTGTCTTGGGAAGAAATCAAGAAACAGCTCAACGACTATGCTGATCTCGTGGATACACTTAAAGAGGTCGTTGAAGATAATGCTGAGCTATTGGACAAAAATGAAAAATACAAGCTAGCATTAGAAGAAAGATTCTCTCCCTACGATGAAGAAAAGGAAAGGGAGATTGAAGCCCTAATGTTAAAGGTTGAAGAATTGACTTTACGAGTCAAGGAGTTCGATTCCAGGGAGCTCGAGAAGGACGAGTCCCTCAAGACCAAAGATGCCGAAATACACAGCCTTACTTCAAAGTTGGCTGACTTGGTAATACGCACGAACTCCTCGTGAAAAAGGAAGAAAAACTTCAACTCACCCTAAGTCAGCTGAAGAAAAGCGGAAAGAAGTTAGAAGAGGTCCAATCCATGCAACGCAATCCGCGCGATCACTCTGGGATTGGATTCAACGGAGAATCCAAGAAAAACAAGGACAAAGACTGCAAGATCACGTTCGTGAAGGCGCAGTCGAAGTCAAAGAGTGTTCGGAAAGCTCAACAAGCTCTTCCAGACAAGATGGTCCAGCTGAAGAATCCAGTCCGACAGCCTCAAGCCATCCTTGTAAAGCAACATAAGAAGGAACAACCTGTTCCTCAAAACAAAGAAAGTCGACCTGCACAGCATCGTCGACCTGCCCCCGCTCATCAAAAGCAGGCTGTTCATCAAGGGCGATACCAAGGCCAGTACTATCAAAGGCCGTATCACCCTCAGTTCTTCTATCCTGCTCATCAAGATTGTAACTACCATTATCCTCAACGGTCTAATTATCATGACTGGCAGTATCAATCTGGCTTTCATGATGAGCAGTTCTATCAGCCTCATCGCCCTCGCTCAAAGAAATCCAAAACTCCCAAGCCCAAGACCGCTACTGCCTCGTCCTCAGCCTCGGATAGAAGCAGACCAGTGAAGCAAATATGGGTCCCAAAGGCCGTTCCCGCAACCGATGAAGCACCCAATCTCAAATGGGTCGCTAAGTTTAACTAATTGCAGGTTGGGAAGGCTCAGAGAAGGAGCCAAGCAGCTCGAGGAGCTGTATGGATCATTGATAGTGGATGCTCAAAGCACATGACGTGTGACAAAACGCTACTATCAAACTTTCAAGAAAGAGACGGGCCACTTGTAACTTTTGGAGGAAATTCTAAGGGAGTTACGAGAGGCCAGGGCGATCTAAAAGTTGGTAAAACAACTATTTCTAACGTCTCTTATGTTGAAGGTCTTAATCATAACCTATTCTCTGTGTCTCAATTCTGCTCGAGTGGTAAACGAGTAGAATTCACCGCTAACAAATGTCTCGTGAAAAATGAGGAAGGAGAAACACTTCTTACCGGAGTTTTGCAGGATAGACTCTATATTGTTCAATGGACAGATTGGATAGAGACCTGCCTGGTCACAAAGGCTGATTCCGAGACAAGCTGGCTATGGCACAAGAGGTTGAGTCACTTGAACTTCAAGGCCATCAACAAGCTCGCACGCAACAAACTGGTGAACGACCTACCAGATCAAGTCTTCGATCGTGATCACATCTGCAGAGCCTGTCAAGCTGGAAAGCAAACAAGATCATCTTTTCCAAGCGTGACGGCACAAACATCAAATCGAATTCTTGAGCTTCTCCATCTTGACCTCTTCGGTCCAGTCACTCCCTTGAGTATAAACGGTAGAAAATACGCTCTCGTTATTATAGATGATTATTCTAGATTTACGTGGGTTATTTTCATGTACAAAAAGAAGGAAACATTGGAGAAGCTACCTGCGTTGCTGAGCAAACTGTGCAATCAAAAGGAGAAATCCATCATCTCCATTCGATCAGATCGAGGCACCGAATTTATCAATGCGATGATCGAAGAATATTGCACAAAGAGTGGGATTCATCATCAAACTTCAGCTGCACGCACACCTCAACAAAACGGCGTGGTGGAACGTCGTAACAGGTCGCTGAAGGAAGCAGCTCGTACCATGTTGGATGAAACCAATCTTCCAAAGAAGTTTTGGGCAGAGGCTGTCAACACAGCCTGCTACACCCAAAACAGGTCGATCATCACGACCCGACATGGAAAAACTCCATACGATCTGTGGAACAACAAGCTCCCCAGGTTAAAGTATTTTAAAGCTTTTGGGTGTTTGTGTTACATTCATAACAATGGGAAATCTCAATTGAAGACTTTTGATAGCAAGGCCGATCCAGGAGTATTTTTAGGATACTCAGAGGTTAGCAAAGCTTATTGAGTCTTTAATAAGAAAACCCTAGTTGTGGAGGTAACACCTCATGTTGTGTTTGATGAATCTACTTGTCTGTACAGAGAATCAAGTACAGGTACAGAACAGCCCGCTGCTAACAGGCCGTCTAACTCCCCCATTGACGACCTGCTAGTATGGACTCCAAATGATTTGGAGGAAGAGGATCAATCTGATCCTAGGGTCACACAGCAAGGGGGAAGTGATGCAAATGATACTACGAGCTGTAATACATCAGCCGGACTTAACCAGGCTGATCCCCCTCCCTCAGTTCCCAAGACTGATGCTGTTCACGACCTTACATCCCAGATCGAGCAGCTCGATAACTCAATGGAGCAGCTCAACATCCAGGCCGAACAGCAGCCTGATCAACATCCCGAGCAACAGCGCGTATCCACTGATCAACCTTCAACTCATCCGGAGTTTGATGAACCCATTAATGAGCCCGAACCAATTATTTCAAATGAAGAAAGATCACGACGCAGACGATGGATCAATGATCATCCGAAAGAGCTCATTGTTGGGAACCCAAACCAAGGAGTACGTACAAGAAGAACGATTGGTGAAAGTGCACTATTAAGTTGCTATCTCTCTCGAATAGAACCCAAAGATGCCTTTGAAGCTCTTCAAGATGCTGACTGGATTCAAGCCATTCAAGAAGAACTCAATGAATTCAAAAGAAATGAAGTATGGTCTCTAGTTGATCGTCCTTACCATCAGGGCGTCATTGGAGTCAAATGGGTTTACAAGAACAAGAGAGATGAATCTGGAGAAGTTGTCAGAAATAAAGCCCGATTGGTTGCAAAGGGTTACTGTCAACAAGAAGGAATTGACTATGATGAGACGTTTGCCCCCGTTGCAAGATTAGAAGCTATAAGGTTGTTTCTAGCTTATGCCGCTCATCAACGATTCAAAGTCTACCAGATGGATGTTAAAAGTGCGTTCCTCAATGGCGTTCTCGAAGAGGATGTCTATGTGGAACAGCCTCCTGGATTCGAGGAGGGTGATTCAAGCAAAGTCTACAAACTGCACAAGGCCGTATACGGACTTAAGCAAGCTCCTCGAGCTTGGTATGAGTCGCTATCATCTTTCCTCATCGAATCAGGATTCAGGCGTGGTTCAGTCGACAAGACGCTATTTACTATCAAAGTGAATGAACATATCCTTTTAGTACAAATTTATGTTGATGATATCATTTTTGGATCTAAATCTCCCATTTTGTGCGAAAAATTTGGTAACCTCATGACCGAAAAATATAAAATGTCTATGATGGGGGAAATGAATTTCTTTCTAGGGTTGCAGGTTAAGCAGTCCGATGAAGGAATCTTCATTAGCCAAACAAAGTACGCACACGAGCTGGTCGACAAGTTTGGTGTCAAAGACAGCAAGCCTGTCAAAATACCGATGCTCTCTGGAGGGAAGATCGACCCGGATCCCGAAGGAAAACCAGCCAACATAACACAGTACAGGGGTATAATTGGTTCATTACTTTATCTAACTGCTAGTCGACCTGACATCACTTTTGCAGTTGGAGTGTGTGCTCGATTTCAAGCTAATCCGAAGGAATCTCACTTGGAAGCAGCAAAGAAAATTCTTCGATACATCAAAGGAACCACAAATTTAGGTCTTTGGTATCCTTGTGATGATAATTTGCAGCTTACAGGTTATTCAGATTCTGATCATGCAGGGTGCAAGCTCGATAGGAAATCTACCTCGGGTACTTGCCATTTTCTCGGAAATAAGCTGATTTCGTGGTTTTCAAAGAAACAAACTTCAGTAGCCACCTCCACCACAGAGGCCGAATACATGGCCGCAGGGAGTTGTTGTGCACAAATCTTGTGGATCAAACAACAACTCAAAGATTATGAAGTTGAAGTCAGTGAAGTGCCTATATTCTGCGATAGCTCGAGTGCCATCGCCATTACTCAAAATCCAGTTCTTCATTCAAGATGCAAGCACGTGGATATTCGACATCACTTTATTCGTGATCACGTGGAAAAGAAGAACGTGGTTATTGAGAAGATACACACTGATATTCAACGAGCTGATATTCTAACCAAACCCCTAGCCGAAGAAAGATTCAAAATTCTATGTGGAAAGCTAGGGTTATTGAATGTTGAGTCATCAGGCCGTTCATAATTGAACAGTCCGTTACAATACAAACAGGCCGCTTCAGTCGACAGACCGTTTTCTCTCTTTCCCGGGACCAAACGGGTTCAACAAGACAAGCAGGCCGTTCGTGATCTACGCAGGCCGATTTCCTCTCAACAGGTCGTTCCTAAAGTAAACAGGCTAATTTTAAGGGGGAACAGGCCGTCAACTTAAGACCAGGCCGTTACTATAACAGGCCGATATCACAAGCTGGCATGTCGCTTCCAAATCAACGGACTGTGTCCATCAATAGGCCGTCGTCTACATCAACAAGATCGACCTGTGTTCCTCAATTAAGGGGGAACACTTGCCTAAAACTATTCAACATTCGAGGGGGAACAAAGGCTGATGTCTGCCTCCAGGGCGTTCATTTTGCCAGGCCGATATCTTAAGCCCAGGCAGTTTCATCTCATCAGGCCGATATCACAAGTCCAGGCCGCTCATTTCGAACAGGCCGTTCTCTGTCACAAGGCCGATATCATCAGGCCGATGTCGACCTTAATGCTATTCGCAGTTATAAAGGGAGAATCAAAAGGGCAGTATCACCCTTTTGTCTAATAACTTCTACAATAAGCATTAAATTTTTCATTTATTAGTGATATTTATTTCTCAATGTTTTACATTATTTAAGGCACTGTAATTTTGCAGAAAATAAGGAAAAAGGGGAGTAATCATTACCATTTTTGTAACACATCTAGTCAAGTGTCAAGTTTTGACACATTGACCGAGAATGCATTTAATTCCCTGCTGTCTGCCTGTAAAAGTGTATGTTTACACACGTTTCAATCTCTTCACGCGCGGATGTGAAACGTTACACATTCCACGCGCCCACGATCGTGCGGTTGAGGATTGAAGCTGTAACTTTAACCCTTTCAAATTCGAACGATCACAACCGTTCGAAACATCTATATATGGCATGTAGTTTTCTCTTAAAAACTTTACTTACTCTTATCATCTTCTTCGAAAAACCTAGTTTTTTTTCTCTCTGCAAAATTCAACTGCCGCCGTCGTGTTCTCTGCTTTTCTGCATTAACACTCGCTGTATCAAACCATCTCCGTGGTTTGTGCTCTTTTCACTGATTTAGTTTATATTTACTATCAAGTTCTTCACTGTGTTTTTCTATCATTCTCGAAAACGGTTGGTTCCCTTTCTAATCTTTCTCGAAAAACTTGCAGGAAAAACAACAATGGCAGAAACATCCACCTCCGGCAAACCAAAGATGAAATGGGATGCGATCTCCACTTGTTTGGAGTCGCACATCAAATACGAACCATATATGGTTCGTGATAACTTCGGCTTCGTGATCTCGACTAGATGTTCGCTCTGGTGGAAACGTGTTTTCCTTTTCACCAAATCATTTCCACCCATCCGACAAGCTCCTGCCAGGCCAGCTCGAGGAACTCAACATGGCGTCCCGCGACCAGATCGGGGAAGTACTGGAAGATTTGGCCAAGGTCGATGAGCGAGTATCAGATCTGACTTCTTCAGTCTCCAACTCGGCATCGACCTCCAATGACCAGATCAACGCCATTCACGGCACCATCTCCTCCCTTCTCAATGGTCAGCAGGAGTTGAAGGATGCCGTGATCAAGCTGCAAGAGGAGGATGCTACTCTTCTTTCCCTAATAAAGGCCCTGACTGATGATGTCGAAAAGGGGGAAGAAGAAAGAGCCGCCGCTGCCGCGAAGAAGAAGAAGGCCCCAAAATCCAAAACTCCTTCAACTTCCGTGGCTCCTCCTCCGCCTCCTCCAAAGAAGCCCTCCCAGGCCGTTGCCTCCAAGGCCGTTGCCTCTCATGCCGATCCAATCTCTCAACTCGGTGCTGCCGAGGCTGCCGCCGCCAAAGCTCGTTTGGCTGCCGAGGCCGATCTCAATTCTGCTATGATTTTGGCTGGTGCAACGCCGGAGCAGGCCGCAAATCAAGAAGAGCAGCAGCGTTTCAAGGCCGAACGCCGGGCTGCTGAAGCTAGGAGGAAAAGGGAGTTGGACTGGATCAGCCAGTCCGCCCTTGTTTTGAATGCTGGAGGACTGCAGCAGGTCGTTGAATGGCTTGATGAATCTCAAAACAACCTGCTGCGGGAGCTTAACAGTTGCTTCATCCTCCTGCATTACTGGATCCAGGACCCCTCGCTTCTTGCCAATGCCGATGAAGCCTATGCAGCTTATATGCTTAAATTCCCTTACCAAGAGTTTGTTGGTGAGCTTCGGAAGAAAGCTGCAGAGGCCGGTGTAATGATAAGGGCGCCAGCCAAGCAATTTTTCACGCCCTTATACCTTGGTGATTCGGGGTATTTGGATTACTCCCGATCCCGACTTCCGTCGAATCCGGGATGGAATTTATGCCAGCATGCAGTCGAAGTCGAGGGAGTAGATCCAGGAGGAGAGGATTGCAGCCCGTGCCAAGATCCAGGCGATGGAGAATAGATGATTTTGTAATTATTTGTTATTCATTTATGCTCTCAGCCCGTATTGTAAATTCTACATGTACTTTGCTATCGAGCTTAATGAAGCAAAAATCATCTTTCGTCCTGATGACAATATCTCTTTGTCCAGGCATCTGCCTTTACTGCTTTATTTACTTTTATTTATTATCTGCCTGTCTTATAATTCCTTATCAATCTTCGTGATTAAAAAATTATCAAGCTCTGATACCATTTTTCAGTGTTTTATATCTTAGGAATTATTTGTAAAGTGTTTGGTTTCGACATCATCAAAAAGGGGGAAATTGTTGGGAACCCCCTGCAGTTTGATTTTGATGATGTTTATCGAAACCACACTTAGGCATATTTTACTTGTTTAGGGTCAAGGCCGATAGATCGACCTGCTACCTGTTAGTGCAGGTCGATGCCCTCTAAAGTCTAGAATCAAGTTCGATCCACCCTGTAAGAGAAAGGTCGATGTATCGACCTGCCTCATTTGGATCGAGCTGGATCATCAGCCTGTCTATCGACCTTCCTTATCAAGCTTCCAGCCCGCTCTGCCTTAGAAGATTTCAAGAGCTGGATTATCAATCAAGGTCGATGCTCCGCCTTCATGGAGCGTCTCGACCTGATCCTTGCCACGTCGTGTGCCAGCAAGGACGAATATTCCCAACGGCTAGAAGTGAGTCAGCTCCCAACGGCTAGTGCCACGTCAGCCTGACTCCAACGGCTAGTTTTTCAAAACTGCCTATAAATACTTCAGTCATTATCGGATTCAAGCACGAGAAACACAAGCTATCAACGCCATATCTCTGCCCAAATCTCTCTCAAAATTCATATCCATTCAAGTGTTCGAAATCCGATTAGTTTCCCAAACACTTGACGAAGAGAGGTTTCCGATTCCGATAAACACCACAACGACGAAGCGTTCACTACTGCTTGTCGATTGTTCAACAGCTTCTTCTCTGACTTGTTCGAAGTTAGAAAGCTTGTTTTTATTTTCGCCATTATAGAGTTAGTCAAGCTCTGTAAAAGCGTAAGGTTGTTTGTACGTTTCAGTACGAAGGTTGTAAGGGTCACGACCCAAAACTCGTGTCTAGATATTTTCAGGTTAGATTGTATCTAGAACTGATACTCAGTCAGTATAAATAAGAGAGAGGTTGAATCCAAAGGTAAAGGGATTCTCAGGTCGAGTCGACCTGACGTGGACGTAGGAGGGTTTCTCCGAACCACGCTAAATCGTGGTGTCTCTCTCTCTCTCTCTCTCTCTCTCTCTCTCTCTCTCTCTTTATTTATCGCCCTTATATCTTATCATCAAACTGACTAGCATCAACCTGCATATCTGCATCAACCTGCTACTGTTCTATCAGCCTTAAGATTTTTCAAAAGAGTAAATCAACCTCCACCAACTTCCGCATTAACAACAGTTTGATAAATCAAGCTTGATACCATACAAGCTTGATAGATCAAACTGCCTCTGATAAGGTCGACCTTGACAATCGACCTGCAGATTGACCTGATTTACAAAAGTCAAAAACGGTTGGTTATTGGTGTATTCCCCCCCCCCCCCCCCCATACACCAATTACTCTTTCCCGGGACCAACAGACCGCTTCGATGAAACCAAGCGAGCCGCTTCGACAGACTGTAAAATCTAAGTCAGTCTCTAAGCCTGTAGCTAATCCAAAGCGAGTCGCTTCAGGATACAAGCAAAAGGGTAAGAGAATAGGTATGCCTCAAGCGAGCCGCTACCCCTCTTGAACACACTGCTGCACGTGTGAAGCTGCTCCAAGGCAGAACTCACAGCTTTCAAAGGTCGAGAAACCCAAGACACAAGCTACCTTTCAAAAGAAAGTGAAGCAAGTGTGGGTACCTAAGGGAACTAACCTGCAAGGACCCAAACTGATTTAGGTACCCAAAATCTGTCTAAATGCAGGTGAGCGCCGTGGATCCCATGCCAAGTGAGGGTCAACAAATCTGGTACTTGGACAGTGGCTGTTCAAGACACATGACCGGCATGAGAGCTCTACTTCATGACTACATAGAGAAGAAGGGTCCACACGTTACATTTGGTGATAACTCTCGAGGAAGCACCAAAGGATATGGCACACTGAAGGTTGGAAAGCTCACAATAGAAGAAGTCTCCTACGTGGAAGGACTTAAGCACAACTTGCTATCCATTTCACAATTCTGTGATAAAGGATACAAGGTGGAATTTATTTCCAACAAGTGCATTATAAAGAGCAAGCTCACGTCCCAGATTGTGCTCACTGGAATTAGACAAAGGAATGTCTACGTTGCACAATGGGACAGCTGCAAAGAGGAGACGTGCTTAGTTGCAAGAAGTGCTACAGAATTAGGATGGCTATGGCACCGACGCTTGAACCATCTCAATTTCAAGGCAATCAATCGCATAGCTCGAAAAGGTTTGGTGCAAGGCATACCAAATGAAGTCTTTGTCAAAGGCCACCCATGCTCACCATGCCAACGAGGGAAGCAGACGAAGAAGCACTTCGCCAGTCTTGAAGAAGCTTCATCCAAGCGAGTGCTCGAGCTGCTTCATATGGATCTGTTTGGTCCAGTCACTCCAGTCAGTGTAAATGGAAGAAAATACACTCTAGTTGTAGTCGACGACTTCTCTCGCTACACTTGGGTTGTATTTCTCTTCAGCAAGAAGGAGACACTGACCAAGCTACCACAACTGCTCAAGCGACTAGCTGTGGAAAAGAACCAAGCAATTGTCACCATCCGCTCCGACAAAGGCACAGAGTTCCTGAACTCTACCATTGAAGCTTACTGCACGGAGCATGGTATTGCACATCAAACATCCTCAGCACGCACACCTCAGCAGAACGGAGTTGCTGAAAGAAGGAACAGAATCATCAAAGAAGCCGTTGGAACCATGATTGCTGACTCGAAGCTTCCGATGAAGTATTGGGCTGAAGCTGCCAACACGGCATGCTACACGCAGAATCGGACGCTTCTCAACAAACGGCACGACAAGACACCATATGAAATATGGACAGGAAAATTCCTAACATATCTTGTTTCCATATCTTTGGTTGTAGGGTCTTCATCCATGATAATGGGAAGTCACAATTGAAAGCCATCGAAAGCAAAGCTGATGAAGGAATATTCTTAGGATATTCTACATCAAGCAAAGCTTACAGGGTATTCAATTGTAAAACCCTAATTGTGGAGGAATCACCCCATGTTATATTTGATGAATCTTCCTTGAGTCTTCCACAGGAACAGGTTCAATCTAAGGAAGGAAAGACAAGCGAGGAACCCATCAATTCATCAACTTGGGACATGCTTGAGGATGATGAAGAAATCAAGGACTCAAGCGAGCAGATTGTCCAAAGAAAAGTTGAAGCTGCCCTCAAGACTCCTGAAGCGAGTACAGGCCAAGCACCCAATCCAGTCGCTTCAGATGGAGAAGCAAGCGACCAGGGAGAAGATGAAGACGAAGCTGGTGGATCCAAGCGTGCGTGGCTCAAGGATCACTCACCAAGTCAAATCATTGGAGATCCATCCAAGGGTGTAGTGACCAGATGTCAAGTGTTTGGAGAAAGTGCAATGTTTAGTTGCTTTCTCTCAAACATCGAGCCATCATGCGTGGAGGAACCCCTAGCTAATTCCAACTGGGTGATCGCCATGCAAGAAGAGCTGAATCAGTTCTCCAGGAACGACATATGGTACCTCGTGGATCGTCCCAAATTCCAGCATGTTATTGGCACCAAGTGGGTGTTCAAGAACAAGATGGACGAGGACCACAACGTTGTGAGGAACAAGGCGCGACTCGTCGCTAAGGGCTACTGCTAAGAGGAAGGAATCGACTTTGATGAGACCTTCGCTCCTATGGCACGGCTTGAAGCGATCAGACTATTTCTTGCCTATGCAGCGGCCAAGAAATTCAAAGTCTATCAGATGGATGTCAAGAGCGCGTTTCTCAACGGTGAATTGAAGGAAGAAGTGTATGTGGAGCAGCCACTGGGTTTCGAGCAGGGAGATAAGGTGTATCGATTGAAGAAAGCCCTATATGGGTTGAAGCAAGCTCCCAGAGCTTGGTATGATACCCTATCCCAATTCCTAGTGGATAATGGATTCCACAAAGGAAAGATAGATCGAACCCTATTCACCATCAACCATGGAGAGGATATGCTATGGGTTCAGATCTACGTGGACGACATCATATTTGGATCACCAAACCAGTCGCTTAGCGAGAAGTTTGGAGAGCTTATGAAGACTAAATATGAAATGTCGATGATTGGCTTGATGAGCTGCTTTCTAGGTCTTCAAGTAAAGCAGCAGGATGATGGTATCTTCATAAATCAAGCTAAGTATACTCGAGATATGCTTGCCAAGTTCGGTGTTCAGCATGCCAAAGCTGTGAAGATCCCAATGAACATGAACTGGAAGATGGAGCTAGACCTAGATGGGAAGTCTGTGGATGCTACAGACTACCGAGCTTTGATCGGATCCCTTCTATATCTCACTGCAAGTAGGCCAGATATAGCTTTTGCAGTTGTAGTATGTGCTCGCTTCCAAAGCAATCCCATGCACAACCATCTTGATGCTGCCAAAAGAATTCTTCGATATTTGAAGGGCACTGTCAATATGGGGCTGTGGTATCCAACGGAGGACAATTTGGAATTCACTGGATATTCAGATGCTGACTATGGAGGGTGTCGAATTGATAGGAAATCAACTTCGGGCACTTGTCAGTTCTTGGGAAGCAAGCTGATCTCATGGTTTTCAAAGAAGTAGACGAGTGTAGCTACTTCAACAACTGAAGCCGAATATATGGCCACTGGAAGCTGCTGTTCTCAAATTTTATGGATTCGTCAGCAGTTGAAGGACTACAGGGTTGAAGCAAATGAAATTCCAATATTCTGCGACAACAACAGTGCTATATGCATCTCACAAAATCCAGTGCTTCACACCAGATGCAAGCACGTGGAAATCCGACATCACTTCATTCGTGATCATGTCGAGAAGAAGGATATCAAGCTCGAGAAAATTCATACCGATCTTCAGCGAGCAGATATCCTCACCAAGCCTCTAGCTGAGTCTCGTTTCAATCAGCTATGCATGGAATTAGGGTTGCTAGACCATGATGAAGAGTGCTAGATCCAGGATGCACGAAGGAGTGTTCGCTTGTCCTTTGAGCGTCACTCGCTTCGGATCTTCACCAACTCAAGCGAGTCACTTCAAAATTCCACTCGCTTGAAGAAGGAGAAATAAGGTGGAGAAATGTGGAGTGTTGGAAGACGTTCCCTACCCACTTACAGGAATTGTTAAGCCATTGGTTAAGGGGGAACTATTGTTTGCTCTCGGAGCAAGCTACTTCCAAAGCGAGCAAGGAAAGCTGCTACCTAGCCTAGGATTCCTAGCGAGTGGGTATAAACACTCGCAAGTGCCGTTTCTAGTAACGGTTGTGGGGTCTTGTATCGGGCCTTCCCACTTAAAAATGGTGAAAGCTTAGGCAGGGCTGGCACCTAGACCTTGCGTCCTCTTCCCATCTTTCCGCCGAAGAGGAGCAAGTCTTCTCATCTCCTTCATCGTGGATAAACATCCATTCCTTACTCACTCTTCATTGAGTTGAGCAGCCGGATGTCTATTCATTCCTCCCCCATCCTTGAATTTTGCATCGTTTCAATTAACCCTAGTCTGGGTCAAGCGAGTCGACTGCAAATTCATTATGTAGCTTGTAGGAGGAAGCTTGAAGGGTTACCTTTTTCTTCAAAAGGTTGCAGGGCTGGTGACATGCTTCTGCGTAAAATACGAGATTGTCTTGTCAGAGCATTCTCATTGTCATCCTGTCCTATTCTGCTCTGAGATAAGGACTTGTACTCATCCCCCATTCGTCGTGAATAAGTACACTTACGTGAAGCTCCCTTCTGGGTCGTAGTAAGCTTGTGTACTTTATTCATTTTCTCTCCCATTCACTTCGATGGAGGACTCTCTAATTCGTAGAGGAAGATGAATGCCATGAAGATGAATGCCATGAAGATGAATGAAGTCCTAGCCAATATGAAGCATTCAACAGGTGGTATCAAGAAGCTTCAAGCAATATCATCAAGTGGATTCAACTTTCACTTTTTACCTTAGCATTTAATGCAGCGGTGCGTAGACAGAGAAAAGACAGGCGCGTGCAACTCGGTTCCAAGAGAAGCGGGAAAATCGCCCTCGATCCAGCCGTCAAATCTGAACAGTTTCTAAATCTCAACCGTTGGATCGACACCTATTGGAGAGACAAATCACAGGCTGCGGCGTGGCAACGCCAAGTCCAGTTGGTGGTTCACTTTTACTGTGATGACGCCGGACACATCAGATCCATCACCGAGGGTCTGCCGCCTCCGCATAGGATTCTCGAGGATATTACTGTCTTGCCCCTGCCACATCAGCCGAACCCTAGTTCTATATATATATATATATATATGCAACGACGAAGATCTGCAAAAAAAAAAAAAAAATCACAATTCTCTAAATTTGCCATTCTCGTGCAAGATCTGCGTCTCTGCAACTCACGAGTCTCAAACCCCCCAAAATCTTGAACTCTTCTCAAATCTCTCTACAAAATAACCATGGGAAAGAAGGAGAAAACTCAAACGATGGAGCAGTTCCTGAACTCCCTCGATACCAACATCAATGTAGAACCACACCTCGATGAAGATGTGGTAACGGAAAACGGTGTTCATGACGGCGAAGCCACAACGGATTCTGGCCAAGGCCGTCGCCGAGATTCTTCTGAATCTCAAAGAAGGAGAAGAAACATCAACTTTCGCCGATCCACAGGAAGGAAGGCCTGTGGTGATCGAGTTAAGCAGTATAGCCCGTGTGTTCGATCTGCCAATGGTCGGACCAGTTTCCTTGACAGAACTTGGGATGTCAGTTCAAGTGGAGTACGCTCGATTTGCCAAAAGGAGAGGTGTGAAGTTTGGAAATCCGAAGCTGAGCAACATCAGGAATGATTTAGTGACTCCGTTCAACTTAATCTGCGAGTTGTACACGAAGTCAGTACTCTGCGGTGTTGGTTCGCTGAGCCAACTGTCAGACACCAAGATCTTCGCCACTTCTGTCATAGTTGATAGCTTGACAGGGACAAGCTTCAACTGGCACCGCTGGTTCATTAACCAGATTCATGAAGTTGCGTTGGATATCAAGTACGAGAAGGGAAGTGACAGCAAAATCGTTCGCAAAGGGAAACTAAAATTTTTCTCCAGAATCTCCTACGCCCTGGAGAATCTGTTCGAGAACATGAGGTGGACTGGCAAGAAGGAAACAGCCGAATACAAAAAGAACACCATCTACTACGATTCATGGAAGACATAGAAGCTCCCAATGGACCGGGATTGCATCAACGTGATAGTCCTCCCATCCGCTCCAGTCGCTGAATCTTGTAGCGAGGCGGAAGAGGAAAAGCAAGCTCCTTCACCATCGAAGCGAGCTCCAAGGAAAGCAAGGTCAAGGCGACCACATAAATTGAGGCGTGTAACCAACATAATCGGAACGAGCGAGGCTGAGGAGCAGCCGCTCGAGAAGATAGTGGAAGAAGAACAACCCCAACCTTCACTACCCAAAGACCAAACGCCCCAAACCCCACAAACTCAACCACAAACTCAAACTCAACCACCACCCGAACCACAAACCTCCACCACTGCACAACCCCATCCCCAGAAATCTCCCTACTTCGCACATGAAGAAGAATCCACTTCTTCACTCCAAGCCCTCAAACTACCCTTCTGCAGTGCTGATGTAGAAGGGATGTACACTTTCTTCATCCCAACCGCTCAACAAATCAAACCCCAAACCACCCAACCAGAAACCACCCAAGCATCCACCCCAACTCTCCATCCACATCAGCAGAATCAGCTGATACCGCCCAAACAGCTGACACCAACCTCATCACAATCCCGCCAACTCCACCACCTCCAATCCCGCCAACTCCACCACCTCCATCTGTAGAACAGAATGCTCTGGAACGGTACGTTAAGGACCGGGAGCAAGCTGCAGAATTAGTTCACAATCGATACCCTTCTGTGGAGATGACCAATTAATTCTTCACCAGAGCCGTCGATTTCCTCACGTATATCACATACAGAGGAACAGAATACTACAAGATCTTCAATCTCTTGAAGGCTCTGAAGGAGGAGGAGGTCGAAGCAAAGGAGGTGGAAGCGCTCAATTTCATCGTAGCTGATGGCTTGCACGTGTTCATTAATGAGGCCAACTTCTGGGAGATGCTTGACACCAGAGTACTGCGAGAATACCCAGATGCATCCATCCCAGAACATGTGCCATCTAAGCATGAACTCGGATTGATAAAGGAACACGAGATGGAAGTGGAGGCGAAGGATGTGGAAATCTCCAACCTTCAAAGTGATATCACCAAGAAGGAAGGGGAGCTGACAGAGAAAGTGATGGAAGTCAATAATCTGCGTGCAGATTTTGACAAGAAAAAGGGTGAACTGGAGGAGAAAGTTGAGGAGAAGGAGAAGTTGCTTGCGGAAAAGGAGAGTTTGTTGGGAGAGCTGGTGAAGCGAGAGGAGGAGTGGGAGAAAAATGCTCAAGAGTCCAAGCAGTTGCTTGAGGCTGAGCGAAGCAGGCTGAGAGAGGTGAATGCCAAACTTGTGGCATTGGAAAATGAGAAGAAGGAGTTGAGGAGGAAGCTGGAGAAGGAGAGGAAGGAGTTAGAGAAGAAAAAGGAAGAAGAAATCAAACTAGGAAGTGAGCTGAACAGAGCTAAACTAAAAATTCACAGTCTTGAGAAGGAGATTCAGGTACTCAACAGCAAACTTGATGAGGCAATGCTGAGTTGGTGAGCAGGAGGAAGGCAGGCATAGATGTAGCTCTCAAGCAAGCTCAGCTTGCTGTCGAAATTAACAAAGCACAAAAGAAGGCAGGAGATTTTCAACCAGAATGGCCGGAGCTGCTCAAGTCTACGTTACACTGAAGCAAAAACAGAGCGCCATTGCTACTGCTCAAGCTGAATTGGAGGCATCGCAGAAATTCTTCAACCTCACTCTGCAGGAAGAGCGTAAGCTAATCCGTGTGGATATAGAAGCTGAGCTAGATGATCGCTCCAAGGCGGTGGAGCCGTTGGAAAGATTGATAGTCTCTGTGAAGGAGAGGGAGCAGCAATGCAAGTACCTGCTTGAGGAAATCTCCATCAAGACATCACAGATCGTGCTTTCCAAAGAGCATGTTTTTGCGGAGCGTGCCGAGAAGATGCTCCAAGCTGTTCTGAGCAAAGTTAACTCCATACACCAATCCATCAGCGGAATGGTGACCATTCCAGCCCCCGACAGTCTTGATGATGCCAAAAAGGGGGAAATAATTGTGAGATCAACCGAATCAAGAAGAGAAGGTGGAGAAGGAGGAAGTGGAGTGAAGCTGTTAGAAGGAGGAAGTGAGAGAGCGATCGAAGCCAGTGGCTTGATCGCAGGGGGACGTGGAATCGGAGGAGAAGGAGTGCAGAAGATTGAAGCAGGAGGCTTGATCCTAGGGGGAAGCGGCGTCGGAAGTGGAGGAGTAGATGAAGAGATGGATGAAGCTCGGGCAGAGCTGGCGAGGAAGAAAGGAAAAGACAAGCTCCTTGAAGAGCCTCGAAGGCCATCTGCCGGGAAGCTACTTGGCTCGTCCATAGCCACTCATCCTCCTGTTACTCCATTGACTAAGGAGCAAAGGGAGCAACAAATTCTTGAGGATGAAGCAATAGCCCGTGCGATGGAGAAGGAGTTTGATCTCCCGCAGAGAGCCCTGATTGAAAACTTACAGGAAGGTACTTCAGGTTCATCCTCTCAAGCGCCCGCTCCAGTTGTGAAGCCTGCTTCAACACTGGCTCTCGCCTCAACTACGGTTGAAGCCGCTCCTACCAGTCAGGTGATCACTCCATCCCCATCCACTACAAAGACAGATATGCCTCCACCAAAACAGCCCTTGAAGCGGACTGCACCTGAGTCCAGAGAAGAGGACCCTGCGGCCAACCGCCAGGAGATTCAGCAGGCCATTACTGAAAAATCTAGCCGCTTCGAGAGGAGACAAAAACAGGGAGAAGAGAAGAAGAGGAGGAAGGATAAGGACGAGGAGGTGAGGAAGAAGAGGCAAAGGAAGATAGATGAGCAGATCGAATCACACTGAAATGAAGTGAGGATCATTTAGTCCGCTATCGCACGTAGCGCCTACATCCCTCACACCCCTGAGGAGTCTGAAGTTGTGCAGACTCAAGCTTGGATGGACACCTGTCGAGTCACTACGGAGATGATCGACTCCGGCCGCTACTCGCCTAAAGAACATGACTATATTCGCAAAAGAGTCAATGAGAAGCTTCCACAGTGGAACACTGACTCTAGTGCCAAGTTCAACTCGGTCATGAAAGAGTTGAAGAGCAGGACGGAGGAGGAGCTGGCCACGCGGAGGGATCATCATCCAGACTCAAGGCAAATCGAGGACTTCATATCGAGAGATCTTCTTGAGACTTGGCTTATCTTGAAGGACAAGTTCATTAAGGCTTACTACTACTGGCATGTAGTGCCTTATCAGGATAAGTGCTCGAGATTGGATGCTCTCAACAACTTCTTGTGCCATTACAATGAACGGCTAGAGCGGAAGATCTTTACTTTGGCGGAGAAAGCTGAGCCTTTACCTCTCATTGTTAAAGTGCCAGCAGTAAAGGAGTATCCCATGCCGTTTCAGCCTAATTCCTTGGTTCCTAACCGAAGGATTATCGATGAAGAAGTTGATGAAGCTCTGAGATTGGAGCGCAGGTGGAGACCAAGTCAGCACAACATCATGACGATGGAGGTGAATGTCCTGTCTGCCTATTACATCAAAGAGGAGACAGAGGAGAAGAAGAAGGAAGAGGAGGAGACAGAGAAAGAGAAGGAAGAGAAGGATGAAGCTGCAGGAAATCCTTGAATTTCAAGCTTCATATTTTGTGAACTGTTGTTCAATCTATCTCATTTAATTTCTGTCAACTTGTGTCATTTGCATGCTTTGTGAATGGTTTAATAATGCTACAAAACTCAAACATCTTAACCGAAAAAAAAGGGGAAAGGAACTTAAAAGAATATTTTCAAACGAACATGCAAAGGATGCAGTCGCTTGAAGTTCCTTCCACGGTTAGGTAGGCTACTTCTTATAGCCTAAAAATCATTGGGTTTTGGCATCATCAAAAAGGGGGAAAATGTTGGGAATTGTTAAGAACAAAATGTTAAGGGGGAACTCCTATGGGACACTTCGAAGTGAGTCAAATATTTGTTTTGATTTGATCCCAAAACCCCATGTGTTCTATTCCCAAGCGACCCAATTTGATGTAGAAAATAGGTTAGAAATTTTTCTAAGCCTATACTGTTAGGACGGCTTTATTTTGCTTTAGTTACTTAGGTTTTAGACTGCAGAAAGTTCAAGTGAAGGCCACTCGCTTGAGTGTGTTTTCAATCGAAGCGAGTCTGCCCAATCGAAGTGAAGCGTGCCGAAGATAGCGAAGCGAGCGCTACAGTGGAATCGAAGCGAGTCCACCAAAGTGAAGCGAAGCGAGCGCTACAGTGAAAAGCCGAAGCGAGTCAACGTGGGTCAACACTTATTAAAGCAGTCACTTGGAGAACTCACTTCCCAAGTATTCGCTACAGTATGACCCGAAGCGAATCGATTCGAAGCGGACGCTACGAAACTGAAGCGAAGCGAGCCACTACCTACCAGCAAGCGACAACACAATTCCGGCTCCGATTTTGAACTCCAGTCAACTAGAGATCGTAGCATTAATTGTAAGATCTCCACGTGTTGAACGCGGAGAGGA
This sequence comes from Thymus mandschuricus, assembly GCA_029379335.1. NCBI lineage: Eukaryota > Viridiplantae > Streptophyta > Magnoliopsida > Lamiales > Lamiaceae > Thymus > Thymus mandschuricus. The sequence goes on from CM057081.1 coordinate 21,115,589, forward strand.
GCAGAGGAGTTGACTGCCAGGCCGACAGGGCACCGCTACAGTACTGGCTCGCTCCAGTTACTGTTAAGTTTGTAACTTAGCCATTTTCGGCAAAGAGACAAACTGCGCACCTGCAAAAGCAACTGCCAGCGCAAAGTACTGTCGAGAGGAGGAGGGACAAGGCCACATACCAAGCAACGGATCTCGGCATCCCTCCGCCTATAAATAGTGAAGGATGAAGACGAAGAGAGATGAGAACACTACTTGAGCATTCGAGCGCCTACTGCAAACAAACACTCCCAGCCTTAGAGCAATCTTTGAGTCTTTGTTTTCAAGTGTTCTCCGAGTTCCAGTCTCATCGGAACTCATCTTCGCAACCTTCACACATAGAAGTTCTAAGCCCATTCCAAATCCCAGCTTAGAAGAGTTCTAGCCATCTTTGCATTCATTGTAAAGAGCTCTTCATAGTGTGTTCGTCGTATACCAAAAACCCTAACCCAAGATCTGTTCGTTAGGTTTTTGTGTTCGTCGTTAGGTTGTTTCGATCCAAGGCTCTACTTTCATCGATTGTAGAAGCCTCGATCATAGAGTCTAGATCCAAGCTTGCACTTACCTCGTTCGTGTAAAGCTCGATCGAAGCTAGGCTGTAAGGAGAGCCCGCAAATCTCCCTGTTGTCGGACTGAAGCGAGTGAAGCTTCCTATCCAGTTAGGTCTTTGTAGTGAACCCGTAATCACTGCGTCGTTCGTCAGATCCAAGCAAGTGAAGCTCGATCTCGACTAGGTTTTTGAAGGACCCGTAACCTTCAAGTTCTTGAGTGAAGAGAACAGTTGCCGAGTGCAACAAAGTGGACGTAGGATCTTCGTCTCCCAACCACTATAAATCTTGTGTCGTATCTCTCTAACCCTGAACTCTTTATTTCCTTGTTTGATTATACATTGCACATGCATCTAAACAAACATAACTTGGAACTTTAAATACTTAGGAAAGATATTAGCTCATCGAATTCCACATCTGGAGTAAAGCCTCACTCTTGATCAAGCTCTAAGCTTAGGTCAAGAGGTTCCTGAGTTAAGGAAAAGAAGTTGAAAAACTTCAAAATACGTATTCACCCCCCCCCCCCCCCTTTCTACGTATTTTTCCTATAACAAACCGGGACCAACAAAAAGGGAAAGGGGGAGTGCCGCGAATCATTCGCCATCCCCAGCGATCATTCTAGTGGTTGTTCTACTTCCATTCTCTTCCAGGTATTTTCTTACCATCTTGCTTTCCCGAGCACATATGTAGACTTCTTTTTGAATTCTTTGAAGTTAGGGCAACCCTTATCATTTCCCCCCGACTCCTTTCCTGTTTTTTTGGGGGGACCTCGCCGGTTCCCAGATTGTTGGACTGTGAAATCGGTTAAGAGACAAATGTGGTTGAGGCTTTACCTTTTTAAAACCAACAATCAATTTTTAAGACTTTGGGGATTAGGTTTATTCATGTTATCCATGATTCTATTCTTTTGCCTTCCTTTACAGGTGATTATTTTTATCTTGCAGCCATGGATGCTACAAAGCTAAATATGAAGCAGAAAATTCGTGAGAAATTGCTACAGAGGATTGAACAGGAAGAAGGAAACAGCGATCCCAATCCTGCTCCATCGACAAGTGAGACGCCTATTCCAGTACTTACAGGACCCGAGAGCCATACCGCTTCTCCAGGAGTTTTCCCAGAGGCAAAAATGGCGAAACCCCGGTTGAAACCTTACTTTCCGCACTTAGTTGCCCCCAACCGGTCAACTTCATCTTCTCCTATTCTTATTGACGTGGAGGCTGGTATCTCCACTCCGGCTGTCCTAGAACCTCATTCCTTTTCTCCAAAAAGGAGAAGTGATTCTCCTTCTTCCCCGGTTAGGAAGAAAAGTAGGATGTTGGAAAATCCCCCTTCTGCTCAGGCGCTAAACCTAGAACAACTGAAGGAGCATCTCTCCCAGTCTGAGAAAGGCAGAGAGCAACTCCTAGTTGAGGTCCATCAACTTCGAGGGCATTTCCTCTGGGGTTAAGGACTGTAGATCTAACCTGTTGATGACCCCTCACGGTCAAGCTTTCTTAGATTTTTTGATGAAGCGTCTGAAAGAAGCTTATCTCCGATCTCAAGATTTTTGGCTTCGAATGTTCGACCCCCTTACCGAATGGACCGTTTCTGCTATTCATGAATGTTGTCAACAGTTAGGCGTTCCTGATCGTGCGGCCACCATCAATGCAGGGCCCATAGTAAGGATGTTCGATACAGAGCCTGAATCTCTTCGGAGGAACCGTCTTGCTTCCCCTAAGGAGCCTTGGTTTGTCTACGTTGAGAGAAGCGTCTCAGATCCTCAGCCAACCTGTTGGGGTCTTGAAAGACCTACCCCCCTGGGATGCTCCCTTATTTCCTCTTTCTCCTCATAACACTATGGTTATGAGGTCTATAAGGAGAGCTTTCGACCAGGTACCTTCTTTTTCTCTTTTATTATTGTTGTCTCTTTTTCTTTTTTATCAACCCTTTTTCCCTCCTATTAGGAATTGAGAGAAAAGGACGATTCCGGCCCATCTGCTCGCAGGGAAGGTAATTCCCCATTGCTTATTCCAGGGGAGGTGAAGGATGGCTCTGAAGAGGAGAACGTTTCTAAGATTCCAACGAACTCACCTACAAGTGGTCCCTCTGCTTCCTCAGCTTTGGTTGCTATCGAGGAGTGGTCTTCCTCTTCTCATTCATCAAGCTCCAAGGATCTAGCCTCTGTTCCTGATTCCTCTCTTTGATCCTGTTGTTTTTAATAAGATGTTTTTAAAACAGTCTATTTTTTGGTGTTTGTGGTGGGGTGCTTTTTATGACCCTGAAATCGTGCTAGCCGGGCACAAACAATATCACTTCTTTCTGGTATCTGCCAGATGCTTTTTAAAGTCTAGCTTTTGTCATGTTTCTGTTGCTTTCTATCAGTTTAGAATATTATCCTTCTATTTATGCGTTCTCTCATTTTGTTTTTGTTTGCCATGTTCCCCCTGCTAAAACATTTTGAGGTAATAGAATGCAGGCTAGAAGCATTTTAAAATAATGGGGTATGAGTATGGGAATGTGCTTAAAAGCATTTTAAGATAATGAGGTACGGGCGTTGGGATGTAAGGTATCCCCTACTCCCCCCCAAGTGAGGCGTAAGGAAACAAAGGAATTACTCCTCATTTTTAAAGCTAACAATTTGTGGAGTACGATTTTAAGAACAAGTAGGCATAATCTTATGTCCTTTCGCATACTGGTTAATTTAAAAGATAAGAAAACTTCAAAATGGGTAAGGAGGGGTTATGATCAATCATACTCCCATTTCTCTTAGGAATTGTTACCCTTTTCCTCGTGTACTGTTCCTCCAGTCTTCTCTTGATCTGGCATTTCGATCGCACCTTTGATTTTTGCCCTTGCCTCAGCCATCAAAGTTTCCCACCGCCCCTTCTTTACTAGGGCGTGGTTTGTGCTTGTTGTTTTACTTCCCAGCCCTTTACTTTCGTTGGAATCGGCGCTGGCGATCAGCAAGTGCTTCATGGGCATAGAGAGGTTCTGGCATTCTTCCGCCAGAGTCAGGGCCTTAAGCCTCTTCTCTTCAGGTTCAGTTTCAGCTTTGTCACTGGCAGGTTCTGCCATCGGTCTTTTCCTGGCTTCTCCCGCCTGCACCGATTGGATATAGCATTTTCGCGAGACCCCTTGGTCTCCCGACACCTGTCCCACCTGACTTCCCACGGGGAATTTCATGATCAGATGGTAAGTGGAAATCACTGCTTGGAATGGGTTTAGGAAAGTTCTCCCTAAGATAATATTGTATGAAGACGGCTGCCGTACCACCAGGAAGGTGACTGGCTTTGATACCCGCTTAGATCCTTCACCCAGGGTGAGCATCAAATCGATTGATCCGAGTGACATCACAGGATCTCCCGAGAAACCATGCAGAGCCGTGGCTACCCCGTTCAGAGGCTTCTGGAGGCTCATTTGGTTGAAACAATTTTCGAAGATGACGTTAACTGCGGCCCCTGTATCCACAAAGAACCTTCGGATTTGATACCTTTCTAGTTCCACTGTGATTACCAAAGCGTCCTCATGTGGGTGGATCACCCTTTGATTGTCCTCAGGTCCAAATGAGATTTCTGGCGGAGGTAGACCTGTTTCGACCTTCCAGACCCCATGTCTTTCGTGCATATGCAGTTCTCTAGCAGATGCTTTTCTTCTTCTGTTGGAGTCTCCCATAGTTGGTCCTCCATATATCAATTAATAATGCCCTTAGGTTCTGACCCTTGGCTAGCATCGGGTGCTTTTTCAGGAGCTTCTTTGCGCTTCTTGTTTTGTTTTGTCTCTCTCTTGACATATTCCAAGAGTTCTCCTTCTTGGATTAACTTCTCAATAGCAATTCTTAAGTTCCTGCAGTCGTTGGTCATATGGCCAAAGTCATTATGGAACTTGCAGAACCTTTAGGAAGGTGGATTTCTGGGTGGTTGCCTATGCCCCGCAGGGATCTGGACCCCTGGTTTCCTCATGACCACTTCTAGTAGGTCAACAGACTGCTTGATGAGCGGGGTGAAAGATCTCAAGAATCGTTCATTCTTGTCATTTCTCTTGGCATCTGGAGCCGGCCTTTTCTTTTCTTCCGGCTTCTTTTCCCTTTGCGAGGCCAATTCAACCCTCTTGCTACTCATGGCTTCTTCCATGTGGATATACTTTTGAACTCGCGTTAGTAGTTCCTCAAAAGAGGTAGCTTCTTTCTTGATGAGAGAAGCGAAGAACTGCCCTGGCTTTAAACCATCTACACAGGCATGCACTTTTATCTTAGGCTCTACTCCTGGGATTTCCAGGACAACCTCGTTGAAGCGCGTCATGTAGTCACTTAGACTCTCATTGGCACCTTGCTTGATAGTTGTTAGATGTAGAGAATTTCTGGTAGTTCTTTTAGCACTGACGAACTGTTGGAGGAAAACCTCCCTCAGATCCATGAAGGAGTGGATAGAGGCTTTCGGTAACTGCTTAAACCAATGTTGAGCAGTTCCTGATAGAGTCGTGAGGAATACTCTGCACTTGACACCTTCCGAATATTGATGGAGGAGGCATAAGCTTTCAAATTTCATCAAATGCTCTTCAGGGTCTCCCTTCCCCTGATATTCACAAGAGATTGTTTTGAAATTTCCAGGAACAGGATTGGTTTGGATATCCACAGAGAACGGACTATTCTCATCGATGTATAAAGAGAAAAGCTCTGACTTGTTTCCCTCATTTCTATGGTTTGCAAAGTGTTTTGGGTTTCCTCCCCCATTTAAGTTTTGGATTTCTCTTTCGCTGGCCTCTGTTTCTTTTGAGGTCCTTTCTGCGGCTTGCTTCTGTTCTTTTAGCCTTTTGACTTCTTTCGTCAGGAGCTTCATCTACTCCTGTTGCTGGGCATACTTTTTGGCCCATGCATTGTCAGCATTCGCATTGGGGTTCCCTTCGAGTTCTTCGGGGCCCTCTTCATCTGGGGACTCCCAATCAGTGGAAAATCCCTCCTCCGTTTCAACCACCGTCGGAGGTAGCTTTGAGACCAATCCTTGGGTCACGCCTGGGTTCACAGGCTTCTGTTTGTGTGTCTCAGAAGTGTTCTTGCTTTCTCCACCCTCTTGGGTTTCACCCTGGGGGTCTATGTTTTGGGACTTGATTCCCAAAATATGAAGTCTTTTATCGACAGCCCCCTCGACCACACCTTCTACGAGTGTTTTCATTTGGAGGAGCATGGTTGGGGAGAACTGGGCTTCCATATTGACGCTGGCTTCAATTATCATGGTGTCTTTCACTTTATTCCCAAATAGGGAATTTTCGGGGTTTCCAGTAGCCTGGCCAGCTTCTTTTGAAGCAGCATCTGAGGCAGTATTCATCCTTGCAGAAATCTGCAGATGTTTGAGAAGATTAATTTCAGATGCTCTTTGGAAGAGGCTTTAAAGAACGTGAGTATTTTTATTTATAACAGATCTCTAAATTATTTGTGGTAGTTTTAAGGAATATCGCTTGTCTATTGCAGGACTTCTCGAAGAGTGGCTTCTGCCAGCGTGAAATAGGGGTGCATAGATCCTGCTTGTGCAAGGCTTGGCATTGTGATGTCCATTTTTGTATGGCTACCTAGATGAGGCTTTGGATAAGGATTTGGTTGTAGTGCGAGCTTGTTAAGGCTCATGCAGCTTCTTGTTTTACAAAGCTCACTGCGAAGCGCCTGGCTGTGCAGGTCCTTATATGTAATGCCTAGCTGCGCAAGGCTTTTCGAGATGATGTCTACTACGTAGGGCTTTTCGAAGGTATTGTCCGCTAAACGGGACATTGGAGAAGTTCGCCCGTTACATGGAATTTACAGGAACATTGCCCATTGGATAAGGCTTGTGAGAGTGTTGCCTATTTTAAATAGGGCTTGTAAAAAGGGTTCTGCCCATTGTATGGGGCTCACGAGGGAGTTGCCTATTAGATAGGGCTTAATGAATGATATTCGCCTATGATATAGGGCTTGCGCTGCCTATTAGATAGGGCTTATGCAAGTGTTGCCTGTTGTACAGGGCTTATGAGGGGTTTTGCCCATTATATGGGGCTTATGATGGTGCTGCCTATTGGATAGGGCTTATGCAGATGCTGCTTGTTGGACAGGGCTTCTGGAGATTTTTCCTGTTAGACAGGCTTTTGAGAGTGTTGCCTGTTAGACAGGGCTTTTGAGAGTGTTGCCTGTTAGACAGGGCTTTTGGGGGTATTGCCTGTTAGACAGGGCTTCTGAGGGTTGATGGGAGGTTCTGCTTTCAGATGCGAGGCCCCTTCATCAGGGTGAATGGGGTGACCTTGTCATCTTCAGCTCTCCGCTTTTTGATGTTTTCAGTTGGTGGGTTCTTGGTTCATGGTAATATAGGGATATATAACTGACTTAAGAAATGATACCTCCTTTCTAATTACCAATTCCTCATGACCCTCGAATTAATTTTCCATTTTGAAGTGATGAACAGAGTCGCAAACTCACCACTTTCAAGAGGTGAATTGAATGCGTTCTGGATTTGCTGGGATTTTTGAGATTCGGCTTCCCCTCAAATTCTTCACAACCTTCAAGTTTTAACAAATAAAACAATTCAGTTATAACAGTTTATACTGTAAAGGAAATATGATCTCGAAATCTCCTCCGATTCCCTTAACCTGCTGCCGTAAACAATGCAGCTAAAATGAATCCAGCAAATTCATGCTCAGATTTTCTAAGGATAACATCAAATTGACACTCCACATTCACCTATTATACTGCCCCTATCTTGAGCATCTCTTACAACAGGGGAATAACAGAGCAAGTTCATAAGCATATCACAACAGTCAACTAGAGATTTCACAGTTAACTCGGAGGAAGATGCTCCGGATGTTGGGGTTGTTGTATAACTAAAGCAAAACCAGTTGTTTTAGTGGTTATGACACAGGTCCACTGTTAACAATCCCTATCTGGAAGAATATGTATAAGCAAGAATAAAGCCCATTATCTCATGTTTTAGACCACGTGTCGATCTGAGTTCGGAGAGGATCACGAAGGTCGTTAATAACGATGAGATATAAACAGTTCACAGTCGAGATAGCTTGGCCTGAGCTATCGGTCTAGACTGCAGCTTAGTGGTAGTGATGAGTCCTAATCACTAATTATGCTGGTACGGTGGAACGTATTGAAGGATCAAGGGAGATAATGCTCTTCTAATACTGACCCTGTATCAAAGATGATATAGGTGAAGAGCAACACATCTCAGGCTCTAGCTCGATCTTAACCTTCGTAAACTATTAGGTGTATATATATTCTTCGATGTTAGTTTGATTTACGATGATATGAACTTCTCGTTAGTTCATCTTAATCATGTCGTACTTTGGGTAACACGAAGATGCATAGTATATCTAATAAGTGTTATCAATAAGCCGTGTCCTATGTGAGTGTAGGCTGACGTTATCCCCTCAGGGAGTTCACAAGGATTATTATACCAAGTCATGCATGCTGATTAAGTTCAGGTATATAATAAGGTGTGAACGGGTACTACCTGAGGAATAGATGTTAACAATTAGGAGCAGTCATGGTAGCTCTAATTGATTAACGGATATGGAAGGTCTTAAACACGGGGGTCGAACTAAACAAAATACCAACCCAATCTACATAATTGGGACAGAGCGGTGATTCAGCTATGACACTTTAGTGGAGTGCGTCATAGTTCTAATGAGATACATGTTCAGGGGTGGACATGGAAATATCGAATTAGATAAGGCCCAACTCTATTTGGTATCCGATCCCTAGGATGGCCCAAACAGACCTCGGGAATCGATCTAAATAGTATTATTGAGTATGGGCTCAATAATTGTACTCAGGCTCAGTATATGATATATATTGGATTTATATCTGTTGGATGGATATTAAATATAATTAATTTAGATTTATATCTTGTGGGATAAGATTAAATCTAATTAGTTATAATTTAATCATTCAAGGATAAGATTAAATCGAATAGGATAAGATTTATTTAATTAAATCTTATGGGGATAAATATCATATATATAAATATATTTGGTATATATTTATTTATTTATTCTTCTACTGGAATTAGAATAAATTCTATTTGTTAGAATTAATTCCGGATATACAGTTGCATAACTGAACAGATTAATTCCTTATTAATTTCGTATTAATAAAGGAATAAGATTTGTAAGTTATGGATAGAGAATAAATATGGGATTGGCAAAGATATGGTTAGAGATAAATAAGGAATCATATCTCCTTATTTATGTACCATATAAATACTCTAAGTCTCTCATCAGAAACCCTAGCACGCATAAGTCGTCATTGTGAGATTGGCGCGAATCCCTAGGGCGAGAGAGAGAAAGAGTCGGCCGCTGGTTTCTGAGTGAGGGAGATCGAGGTTCCAGTGATCTTGAGACGTCCACCAAGTCTCAGATCTGAAGGTATGTACTCGAGCCCTTGCATGAACTTATGTGCACGATCGAATCAACACATCCGAACCAAGATCTGGGTCGGGGCGGCTTTCAAGCAGCCGTTCCAACACCGGATTCAACAATTCCAACGGCATTTGCACATAGCAGATTTGCACTCACATATAAGGAGAAAGAAACAGATATCTCAAACTTGAGTCTCCCTCTAGCAGGGTATCTATTGCAATTTTCGTTACACAGAGAGCACAATCTAAGAATCATATCATATTCAACAACTCCCAATCGTGCGGGGCTTAATAAAGATCAGGCAATAATGTTCACACTCAGATTTCTGCAGATTAAACAGCGAATAAGATACACCCATTCATTCTAATGCCAAGTTTTTTCTCATATTCTTCGCATAAGGAAAAGATAAGGAAAAAACATCAACAACATTACAGCAACGAGCGAGAATTTTGCATAAAAACAGGGGAAATCAACATCTTAGACTCAAAGCTTCCCACAGACGGCGCCAGATGATAGATCCGGGTTGAAGATCTACAACAATTGTGTGATGATTCATAGTATTTGCAGGGAGATTCATAGATAAAGCCATATAATGATGGATAACAAGAGATTTGTGTAGGTTTATCAGCCATAACAAGGTATTTCACAGCGATTTCATATACGACATTATTCACATAAGAGCAGCAAGCAATAATCGAGCTATATGCTTAAGTAAGGGGCATTTCTAGCCCTAAACCAGTTGTATTCATGTAAGATTAAGATTTACTCAAGTAGAGAGCGAAAAGAGAAGGTGGAGAGAGGAAGAAACGGGAGCATAGAGCTCCGTTTAGGCCTCTTCTCCCATAGCAGCGAAGGTTATACCTTAGGCTTGAGACGAAGTGTGAGAGAGAGAGGGAGAGAGATCCTTCCCGACGATGACGAGAAGAAAAAAGGTGGCGGTGGTTGCTGGCAAAGCTCCAGGGGAAGCAACCTTAGAGAGCTTTTAACTGCCCGAGCTCGAAGGAGCTCAAGGCGGAGTGTAGAGGATGAATGGAATAGTACACAAGAATGCGTGTTTGTCTGGAGAGTGGTATTGTTATGATGATGATAGATAGATGGCGAGGTGTGCGATAGTCGAGTATTTATAGGCGTAAGGAGGGTGAAAGAGCAAACTATCGTGTGGAGGAAGGGCAGGAAAGGAATTCCCATAGAGGTAAGATTCCTTTCGTCTTGAATGCAGTGGTCCTCACTCTAGAGTGCGTAGAGTCATGCGGATGGCGTGCTACACAGAACCTGGGGTTCTGTCAGATGCTTGGGGCTACTAATCAGATCCTTTGATTCTTGGCGAATGCCTCTAAATCCCATATGGCTTCTGGGAGAGGCGACGCCTCTGGCTTCTGCAAGAAATGTGTCCTATAGCCACATTGAGTATCTAGAACCTACGGGATCTCTTGGTAGTATGCTCTTATGCAGAACAACTTCTGCCGACCCCTTAACATGATTCTTTCTTTTGGCGTGACTCCTAATGAGATGGAGGAAAAGGTAATTAATATCATCGCAAAGTGTAATTAATATCAATTTCTATTGGAGATGACTCCCTAAGGATAAGGGAGATATATTATTCTTTCGTCTTGAATTATTTGCGTAGTAAAGCTGATATTTAGTCCCTATCAAGAATGACCATTAAGGATAGTAATTTGCCTTCATATAGATGTCGATTCATGACCAAGCATGTTAAATCACAAGGCATTAGGGACCCCACAAAGAATTTCCAGTTTAACAATAAAACCGAACACAACAATGGCTCCAAAACTAGAGATTTTAACCCAACAATGATCAACAACAGTCTATATAATCCACATAACACACAAACTATCTCCAAACCCTAAGAACAATGGCATAATCTAACCATCAGCTAGAACCGAGAGAGAGAAGAGAAGAACAAGAAGTGAGAATGGACTTATCATCATCGGTAGGAGGGACATGGCAACAGGGGAATGCCAAAACCAAGTAAGACCAACAAGGAGCCACGGCAGAAACAGGGGAAGCTGCCACTGCAAGGAGGGCCACCAGTCGGAGCCACTCCACCTACAGAGGAAGAAAGAAGGTTAGAAGAAATGGACAGAAGAAGGAAAAGAGGACAGAAGAGAGAGATAGCAACGGCGGCAGCAGCCACGGTGGCGACAACAACGACGTCGAACGACAGCGAAGCCAAGTAGGAATTGTTCCTCCAATCGGGGAGGACAAAGCCTCAATTTAGACCGAACGGCCAACCCAACGGAGTCGCCGTGGGAGTTGCTCCCGGCGGCAGAGTGAATCAACGGAACCCGAGCCATCGGAGGAAAAGAAATCGAGAACAGAGGAGGCCTGTGCCAGAGCCATCTCACCACGGCGACGGAGGATGAAGAAGGGACAGATTCGGCGGCCAATTCATCGGAAAAGCCACCGGAGAAGATTATCCCCAAAATCCGAATTCAATTAGGGCACCCCCATCCCTCGGGAAATCGGAAACCCAAAGAACGGAGAAGGACAGTGAATGGCGGCGATAGAAGCCGCCAAATAGCGACCGCCGGCGAGGGCGGAGGTCAAACGTCGACGGACTGCCGAGAAGGCAGAAGAGAGAGAGAGGGGGGGGGGAGATGTCGCGAGGAAGAAGAGAAGAAAGGGTGCAAGCCGTGAATGAAACCCACGAGCAGGAGAGGGTTTTTACCCGTAAAATAATCCGGGCCGGGCTAACAAGTTAATAACGGGTCGGGCCACGAGCTGGGCCGACGAGTATATATATATATATATATATATATATATATATATATATATATATATATATATATATATATATATATATATATAATGGGCCGAAAATTTATTAACGGATCGAGCCTAACCATTTGGGCCGAAAATTATTAAAATATGGGCCAATAGTCGTTAAATGGATCGAGCCCAACCATTTGGGCCGATTAAATTGAATAATGGGCCAATGATATATTTAACAGATCGGGCCAACCATTTGGACCGATTAATTTCTTATTAAGCCGGGCCAACCAATTGGGCCGGTCTTGTAAATCATAATGGGCCGAGAATATGGAACGACTCTTCGGAATTAATGTGATAATTTTCCGAGCTTAAGTATTTGGGTTAAGGCCCCAATGTTTTAATAGAACCACGAAGATCATTATTGATCGAACGATCGATCAAGATAATAGCATTATAAGTGCAAAACACTTATACTATGTTAAAAGAAAAGTCATGAAGCTTCATAAGATAACCAGATCTGACATCCTACGATTTCCGTCGGGGATGAATGAAATTATAAGACACAAGTACCGATCGAGGTGATCGATTTTAGAATATTAAGTAGAAAAGGTTTAATAAGAGATCATGACCTCAATAGAAGAACACCTTCGCATAGATCGATACGATTATCAATTTTTCTTCAAGATTCTTACTTTGCGTCTTTGAACGAGGTTAGGCGAAGGAAAAGGCCGAAGTTAAAGCGGCGCTCACGACCTTAAGAGAACCAAGGCAAGCTATTGAGGTGGGCTTTAACACAAAGAAAATGTTTATTTATGTTAAGTTCTTTTAAAGAATTGTCATGCCATAAATGTTTTGTTTTGTATGATGTCTATCTGAAAGGCTTCGGCCACAAGGGCTTCGGCCACAAGATTAACAGAAAGAATTCGGGTCTATCGGGGTCACTCCTCGATGGACTTAGTGCACTCAGATTTGTAGACCGTGAGCTACGTATTGGCCGGTCGAGGTATCCGGGGGAGTGGCCACTCTTACCGGATACACCAGAACAAGTTCAGATATGACGAATTACACCCAGAAAACCAAAGCTTGCAAGCACTATTTTACGAAAATGTTTTAGTGATCATAGGCCTTTTCCGTAAAACCATATGAATCACTCGCTTAGCTAACAATTAAAATGTTTTGGCATGTATTCACTGAGTACTTTGTACTCAGCCCTATACATATTTCCCGTGTGCAGGTTGAACAGATGGAGTGAAGCAGTCGGGGAATGGCTTTTGTCGGGCAAGAAAAGAGTCGAAGTCTCTTGGTGGTGCATGTCTCCATACATGCATCCAACGTTTTCCATGAAGGAACCATATCTGATCGGTGAAGATCGGTTCGCCCGAGGATCTATTTCGGATATCTAACTATCGAATAAACCTATCATGCTCCTATGAATTAAATGCGGAATCATAGGGGTTTTATAGATCGATTACCTGAAGAAGTAGAGAACTCGCGAATAGATCTTCTGATCTGTATCCCTGCTCGATTCTGACGTTGGATGGACAACGAACCTCGGAATCAGCCACGGAAATGGGAACCCCACCGAATGCTACTGCTCGGCCGTGCGTCTCTCTCTCCTCTAGCCCTAGCCTCCTTTTTCTTGTTCAGAATATTAAGTGCACTCGATTTATTCTGACTGTTAGGTCTAAACAAGACCTTGAGGGGGTATATATAGAGGAGACCAAGAGAGACTGGGCTTAAGTTGCAGGCCAGGCCTGCAACACATGGACTGGACGTCCATGAGCATAGTTGGCGCCTCATACTGGGCCCAACTGTGTGGTGGCCCACTTATTCCTTATACTGTGGCCTATTGAGCTTTTTGGGCCAGATCAGGGATCTACTAGCTGGTAAAACCGAGGCCTCCCAATGGCTAAATTCTCCATACTCAGCCCAGAGTATAATTTAGTCCATAAGTACTAAAACATTCCACTAGAGTAATAGTACTGAATTACCTGTTTTACCCCTGTTGAGTTCAGGGCTAGTATTAGACTTAACGACCCCCATATTTAAGATATCCCACATCCGTTGATTAACTTAGAGCTTCTGACTGCTCGTGTTATTCAACTTCTTTTATATTCCTGAGTAGTACCATTCATACCTTACTTATCATACCGGAATTTAATCCACCTGCAGGGTTTGGTATGATAGTCCTTAATGAATTCCTCAGGGGATGTGATCAACCTGTTCTACCAGGATATGGTGCTCTGTTGCAGTTACACTAAGAGTCGTACTAGTTGTAGTTGCTTCCCATGATACGGAGCATATTGAGTTACAGATACTCTGAACTCTCACCCATGGTAAATCAAAGAAGCAGACCACAACTATACACCCTTAGGACTCAACTAGAGTTAAGGTTCATCATAAGTCACCGAGGTCTTGATTCTTTCTACATCTGGTCAGAATAGAAGAATACACCTCACCGTGATCCTATCAGTACACGCACGTACTAGTATAGACAAGTAGCCAAGACAAGCTACTTATGCAGCCTATACTACAGCCTAAACCGACAGTTATATCCAGAACTGTCTCGACTGTGACACCCTTTTATATCTCGTGAGGAACCGGCAACTATGGTCTTCTGTGATCTACAACACACCATATAGCCTACAACTTTGAGATAATGGATAGATGTTTGATGCATAGATAACAATTCATACTTAATCAGATAGAAGATTGTTAGTGGTTATGGACAACACATGCATACAAGCTAAAAGGCCTGCTTTCTAGTATACAAATCCATCAATCTCCCACTTATACTAAAGCAAACTTTTAGTATATCATGTGACAAAAGGCAAAGTGTCTACAACCTAGCATCTATTACACATCTTCTCCCACTTATACTCAAAGTTTACTAGTGTGGGAGGCGCCCCAGTCCCATCCCTTCGACATGCTTGTCGAACACCTTGACTGGTAAGCTCTTTGTGAATGGATCCGCCAGATTATCTGCTGAAGGGATTTTCTTCACTTCTACTTCTCCTCTTTCGACGATTGCTCGTACGAGATGGTACTTTCTCTCTATGTGTTTGCTTGCCTTGTGAGCTCTAGGTTCTTTGCAGTTTGCAACTGCTCCAGCATTATCACAATATAATGTGATACCTCTGGGCAAACTGGGAACTAGATCTAGCTCATTAAGGAAGTTCAGGAGCCACACAGCCTCTTTAGCAGCCTCACAAGCAGCCACATATTCGGCCTCCATGGTCTAGTCTGCGATGCACTTCTGCTTCACACTCTTCCAAGTGACGGCTCCACCTCCCAAGGTAAACACATAGCCTGAGGTAGATTTCCTCTCATCTCGATCAGCCTGGAAGTCTGAGTCCGTATACCCCATCGGGATCATCTCATTGGACTGATAAACAAGCACATGATCTCTTGTCCTCTTGAGATACTTTAAAATGTGCTTAACAGCCATCCAATGTCCCTGACCAGGGTTAGACTGATATCTTGCCACCATGCCAACCGCATAGCAGATATCCGGTCTAGTACACAGCATTGCATACATGAGACTTCCAACAGCAGAAGCATACGGTATAGTCTTCATGCCCTCTATCTCCTCTTGCGTCTTCGGACACATGTCCTTAGATAGGGGTATGCCATGTCTGAAGGGAAGAAAACCCTTCTTGGCATTCTGCATGCTGAAACGGGCGATCACAGTATCTATATATGAAGCTTGGCTTAAGCCTAACATCCTCTTACGGCGATCTCTGATCACCTTGATCCCTAGGATGTAACCTGCTTCTCCCAAGTCTTTCATCTGAAACTGTTCAGACAACCAATCCTTTACGCCTGATAACACGTTCACATTGTTGCCAATGAGAAGTATGTCATCTACGTACAGTACTAAGAATACCACGCTTCCGTCCGAACTGAGCCTGTAAACACAGCTTTCGTTTAAGCACTGGATAAATCCATAGGATTTAATCACTCCATCAAAACGAATGTTCCAGGACCTGGACGCTTGCTTAAGTCCGTATAAGGACTTCTTAAGCTTCCATACGAGATGCTCCTGGCCATCTCTCACATAACCTTCTGGTTGGCGCATATAAATGTCCCTACCTTTTTCAAGGTACCCGTTCAAGAACGCAGTCTTGACGTCCATTTGCCAAACCTCTAGGTCTAAATGTGCCGCCATGGACAAGAGTATTCTGACGGACTTAAGCATGGCAACTGGCGAAAATGTCTCATCATAGTCGATTACCTCTTTCTGAGTGAATCCTTTTGCCACCAATCTAGCTTTGAAGGCTAAAACCTTCCCATCAGGTCCTCTCTTTCTCTTGTACACCCACTTGCAACCAATGGGTTTTACCCCATTCGGCAGCTCCGCAAGGTCGTACACGTCCATGTTAACTATGAATTCTATTTCCGAATCCATAGAAACTCTCCAGGAATCTGCATCCTCGTCCTCCATCGCTTCCTTGTAAGTCCAGGGGTCGATCTCATCATGTTCGATACCCGAGAGTTGTTCAATGGATTCTCCCACGAACATGAAACGGTCCGGTTGACGAACAACCCTCCCACTGCGACGAAGCGATGGTGGAGATACAGTATCGGATAAGGGTGCAGTTAGTGGTATGACCTCTTGTACACTCGGCTGTTCTGGAATACTGGCTACTGCTGATGTTCGCAACTCATCGAGCATTATTTCACTCCTTGTCCGATGGTTACTAATAAAGTCCTCCTTTAGGAATCGGGCATTAGTGCTCACAATGACCTTCTGATCCTGGGGACTATAGAAATAACCTCCTTTCGTTCCCTTTGGATATCCTACAAACAGCCTAACCTCAGTCTTAGACCTCAATTTGTCGGCCTCCTTAGTCAGCACGTGTGCTGGGCATCCCCAAACCCGAATATGACACCCAAACTGGGCTTGCGCCCTGTCCATAATTTGGAAGGAGTTTTAACCGTCGACTTTGTAGGTACTATATTGAGGAGATAACCTGCTGTTTCCAAGGCATATCCCCAGAACGAAATTGGCAAGGATGCATAGCTCATCATCGATCTCACTGTGTCTAAAAGAGTACGATTCCGTCTCTCAGCTACACCGTTCTGTTGGGGAGTACCGGGCGTAGTTAACTGAGATGAAATCCCATTTTCTGACAAGAAAGTTCGAAACTCAGTTCCGAGGTACTCGCCACCTCTATCATAGCGAAGTGACTTGATACTTCTACCCGTTCTCTTCTCCACTTCCGCTTTGAATTCCTTGAATTTGTCAAAGCACTCGGATTTCTTGTGGAGCAGGTAGATAAAACCGTATCTCGAGTAGTCATCAATAAATGTGACGAAATACTCGTAACCTCCTCGAGCTTGAACGGACATCGGTCCACACAAGTCAGAATGAACCAACTCTAAGAGCTCTTGAGCTCGATATCGTATGGACTTGAAAGGTCTGGTCACCATCTTACCTTCCAAGCACGATTCACATGTTGATAAAGGTTCTATTTGGAAATCCAAAACACCTTCTTTTATCAACCTTTGAATCCTCTTTTGGCTGATGTGACCCAATCGTAAGTGCCATAATAGAGTTTGGTTCGTTTGAGACGGATTCTTTCTCTTTTTAGTATTCAATGATGAGGAAGCATTATAAGAAGAAGAATCATTCATAGGACAAGTAATGGTATAGAGAGACCGGGACAATGTGCCAGAAACTATAACTTCATTGTCTTTCATGATAGAAACGCCTCTATCAAAAACAACTGAATATCCGTAAATAAATAGTTTCGAAACAGAAATCAAGTTTCGCCTAAAAGCAGGCACATACAAAACGTCTCTCAAACCAAAACAGTACTATCAAACGATAAATGAATATCTCCAACTGCGACAGCTGCAACTCTCGATGCATCGCCCATGGAGATGGTAATCTCGTCATCACTCAGCTCCCTTGTCCGCAGAAACCCCTGCAAGGAGTAACATACATGGTCAGTTGCTCCCGTATCTACTACCCAAGTCTGGGTAGAACTTGCAGCTAATTATGTTTCAGTTACAAATGTGAATGACGTACCAGAATTCTTCTTCTTTAGAGGGCAGTCAGCCTTCCAGTGTCCTGTCTTGTTGCACTTGAAGCACTTGCCTTTCCCCTTAGGCTTTTCACCGCCTTTGGTAGGCTTACTACCTTTGCTCCCACTGGTGCTAGCCGCTTTCTTTCTCAACCACGGTTTCTTTTTGATCCCACCTTTCGGTGCATAAGAAGATGCCTTCACTGATGACAGCGCCGTGGCGCCCTCGCTCATCATGGCTTCGGCAGTCACCAAGTCATTAAGGAGTTCATTCTGAGTGTACTCCTTTTTGTTCATGACTACATTCAGACGGAAATTCTCGAAGTACTTTGGAAGCGTATGGAGTATCATATCGATTTTGGCTTCACCATCGATACCTCCACCGAGCTCTTCTAGTTCATTCTGTGCGTGCATCATACTCAGAACATGATCACGCACTGAAGTGCCTTCCGTCATCTTTGTGGTCATGAGTTTCCTCATGGCCTCAAAACGGGCAGCTCTGTCCTTCTCTCCAAAGAGTTCCTTGAGATTGAACATAATGTCAGATGCTTTCACAAAATTCTTGTGTTCTAACTGCATCTGACTTGACATAGAAGTCATGATGAAGCACTTTGCCATATCATTGGCCTTGTGCCATCTCTTATGTTCTTCCCTCTGAACATCAGTGGATTCCTCCGTCAAGGGAGCAGGTTCAGGAGTTGTGAGTACAAAATTGTACTCTTCCGCAACCAAGACATACTCAAGATTTCGTTTCCATTCCAAATAATTGGAACCAACGAGAGGCTTTGAAGTGAGAACATTTATCAACGGGCCTAAAGTCATATCTGAAAAAGCAATAAACACGTAGACACAAGTAAGAAAAGATCATGCATCAATTCGTAACGAAAATTATTGTAACCTTTTGATAAACCAATAATTTTGAAACCTTCAACAGCCCAAACAATGCGGATCGCAAGCCACGTTCGTGTGGACGTTTACGCTCCCACTGTTCGACCAGATACTCGGATCTTTAACTCTACTTATCTTGCCAACCTATCCTTATGGCAAATAGAGCTAACAGTTGAACCTTACTAGACCATATTAGATTAGAAAAGGGACTCCATTGGGGAGTTGTATTCTAACTAATATCTAAGCTTTTAACCACAATCTTAGCCTAACTTGGAAAAAGCACTATTTTCCTTAAGCTATCTTTGTTCAAAACCCAACTCCAGAGAAAACCGTAGTTACTATTCCGAGTAAGCCACGTTAGTGTGGACGTTTACTCAGAAAAGCTCCCACTTCTCATTTTGGTTAGAACATTTTTGTTAAGAAACCCTAAGTCTGGCGAACTCGTTCGATACGATGTGCAAGCCACGTTCGTGTGGACGTTTACACACTCGCACCAAACTTCACCTTAAGGTCAGTTGTGGAGGTCTTAACATTTTCTATACCAAAAACGTTTTTATCTGCTTAGTATTTTTCTTTCAAAAGGTTGTCGACATGCTCGATCACGTTGTCACATAATCCTAAGCATAATTTTCTAAATGCAGCAAATAAACCATGCTCGCAGAAAATTAAAACATGCTTATATTGACAATCCTAAAACATGCTCGACTAAGCGCAATTTAATTCACCTCGACAGGCAAGACATGCTATAATAGTATAAATTGCATCCATAGCATGCTTAAGAAAAACGAGATAAAAACAAAAATAAAACTCGCTTTTCGTGGTGTGACGACCCATCTAATCTATTACAAAATAGAAATAAAATCTGAAACAGGCTTCGGTCTTGAATAAGTCCTCCGAGTTGATCTCCCGTTTCTCCCCGAAAATAAATAAATTATTTAGATAATTTATTTTCTAATTTTCGTTGCCATTGGGCTTCTCTAACCGAGATTGGGCCCACACCACGTGACCCAATTCTCTCGAAAATGCCCAAACCACGCTCGTTTCACTCTTATGGGCCCACGAACCCGAAACCGACCTAACACGGCCCGAATTCGCGACTGGGCCCGAGCCCGAATGCTGGAGGCAGCCCGTAAACGCGAACGGGCCGGATTGGAAACCCTAGGCCCGTCCACGGGCTAGGGCACGGGCGTGCAAGGCTGCCTGCGCCGTAGCCGACGGCGTGAGGCCTGCCGCCGGCCGCCTCCGCCTCCCTGGCGCCGCTGCTGCTGCTGGCCGTCGATCCCTTCCGGTGGCATGGCCGGCAGCCCTCTCCGGCGAAGCTCGCGGTGTGAATCCCTTGATAGGGTTCCGCCGCGGAAACCCCCCGCCTGCTGCCGCCGATGCTGCCGCCGGCGACGTCCGCCGCGGCTCCTGCTGCTGGTGTTGATGTCGCCGGTGTGCTCCGCCTCCCTGGACGCTACCTCCGCCGCCCTCGCCGTCGCCTTCAGCCGCGTCAACCCGCGGCAGAAGCCCTCGTGGGTTCTGCCGCCGCTGCTGCTCGCTCCGGCGCCGCCTGCTGCCACCATCAACGACGGCGACCACGTGGAGTCCGTCACCGGACTCCGTGGTCGTCGTCTCCGGCGATCATGCAGCTTGCAGAGACTGCCGCGGCGTCGAGCCCTATCTAGGGTTCCACCGCGGCTCTCCTTCGCGCGCTGCCGTGAATCCACCGCCCGTCCCGCCTCCGCCGCTGCCTTCCGACGACGTCCAGGCTCCAGCAAGCTGCTGGAGCCCCGTCGTTCACCGGAGATAGAGGAGGCGCGCCGTTGGGCAGCTGCACGCGTGCGTGTGCTAGCGCGTGTTTCCCACGCGCCGCCGCGTGCGGCGGTCGTCCAATGGTGTTCGTCTCCTCGTTCTTCGTGTTCCTCGTCTCTTTGCAGCAGTTACAAACGAAAAACAATAGAAAAATCTATCTAATCCTATTCTAGATCGCACCTTATTATCTCGCGATCAAAAATTACATAGATTTGCCAAAACGGCCTCGAAAAACGAAAAACACCACGAAAAGCGACATCCTAATCGATCTAACATGCATAATAATCGATAATTACTCAGATAGAGCCGAAAATCTGATCCTTGGCTCTGATACCAACTGAAGGAACCATATCTGATCGGTGAAGATCGGTTCGCCCGAGGATCTATTTCGGATGTCTAACTATCGAATAAACCTATCATGCTCCTATGAATTAAATGCGGAATCATAGGGGTTTTATAGATCGATTACCTGAAGAAGTAGAGAACTCGCGAATAGATCTTCTGATCTGTATCCCTGCTCGATTCTGACGTTGGATGGACAACGAACCTCGGAATCAGCCACGGAAATGGGAACCCCACCGAATGCTACTGCTCGGCCGTGCGTCTCTCTCTCCTCTAACCCTAGCCTCCTTTTTCTTGTTCAGAATATTAAGTGTACTCGATTTATTCTGACTGTTAGGTCTAAACAAGACCTTGAGGGGGTATATATAGAGGAGACCAAGAGAGACTGGGCTTAAGTTGCAGGCCAGGCCTGCAACACATGGACTGGACGTCCATGAGCATAGTTGGCGCCTCATACTGGGCCCAACTGTGTGGTGGCCCACTTATTCCTTATACTGTGGCCTATTGAGCTTTTTGGGCCAGATCAGGGATCTACTAGCTGGTAAAACCGAGGCCTCCCAATGGCTAAATTCTCCATACTCAGCCCAGAGTATAATTTAGTCCATAAGTACTAAAACATTCCACTAGAGTAATAGTACTGAATTACCTGTTTTACCCCTGTTGAGTTCAGGGCTAGTATTAGACTTAACGACCCCCATATTTAAGATATCCCACATCCGTTGATTAACTTAGAGCTTCTGACTGCTCGTGTTATTCAACTTCTTTTATATTCCTGAGTAGTACCATTCATACCTTACTTATCATACCGGAATTTAATCCACCTGCAGGGTTTGGTATGATAGTCCTTAATGAATTCCTCAGGGGATGTGATCAACCTGTTCTACCAGGATATGGTGCTCTGTTGCAGTTACACTAAGAGTCGTACTGGTTGTAGTTGCTTCCCAAGATACGGAGCATATTGAGTTACAGATACTCTGAACTCTCACCCATGGTAAATCAAAGAAGCAGACCACAACTATACACCCTTAGGACTCAACTAGAGTTAAGGTTCATCTTAAGTCACCGAGGTCTTGATTCTTTCTACATCTGGTCAGAATAGAAGAATACACCTCACCGTGATCCTATCAGTACACGCACGTACTAGTATAGACAAGTAGCCAAGACAAGCTACTTATGCAGCCTATACTACAGCCTAAACCGACAGTTATATCCAGAACTGTCTCGACTGTGATACCCTTTTATATCTCGTGAGGAACCGGCAACTATGGTCTTCTGTGATCTACAACACACCATATAGCCTACAACTTTGAGATAATGGATAGATGTTTGATGCATAGATAACAATTCATACTTAATCAGATAGAAGATTGTTAGTGGTTATGGACAACACATGCATACAAGCTAAAAGGCCTGCTTTCTAGTATACAAATCCATCATTCCGTTGTGTTTTGCATGTTGTTTATTCGAACTCCGTTTATTGTATCGTTGCAACACCTTTTCTTCTTGTACTGTTGCAATCAGTTGACTCGGCAAGACAATATTTCTTCTTTTGAACACCATTTCCGCTTCTTTCATGATATGTAAACGATTCCGCTGCTTAACAGTTTCCTCCCAACCATTCTCGACGAATGGTGGGAATTTAATGTGATTCAATGAAATGCTTCCGTAATGTTTCACCACAAGCTGTTGTTATTTTATTCATTTCCCGTTTTCTTTACGTCGCAACCTCGCCTGTTCCCCTCTAAGCGGGGTGGGGTCGTGACACCCTCCCCCCCCCCCCAGTCGGGATTTTCAACGCGAGGTGATATGTGGAGCAGATTGCTTTGACCGCGTGCAGCCAGGTCCGTCCTAGGATGATGTTGTAGGGGGATTTGGCATCTACTACGAAGAACTCTGTCACCTCGGTAGAGCTCTTTGGGGCTTTCCCAACAGTGAGGGGGAGCTCTACTGCTCCTACCGGATGTGTCTCCTCTTGTGCGAAGCTGCGGAGTGGCCGAGCTGTCGGCGTGACTTTAGACTTGTCAATCCCCATCTGGTCGAAACACCGTTTAAATATGATGTTTACAGATGCTCCGGTGTCAATGTGGATCCTTCTGATGCTCTTATTGGCTACATCTAGACCTGTTGCCGGTTCACGGTTCTGAAATACGTGAACCGTAACAGGCCCATCAACAGGGCCGGCGGTTAGGGGCCGGTTTTTAAAATCGACGGGCCCGGGCCGGTTCAAAACCGCCGGGTTTTGCCGATTTTACCCTAATATTCTTTTTGAAAACACCGCCGGCTAGGCTCGCCACCAAACGACAAACTTATATCACGGTTGCGACAGGCGATGGGAAGACGACATTAGGAGGGTTTGGCGGCGAAGGCACTGGTGTTGGGGCGACAATTTGGCCGGAAATCTATTGATGAAGAAAATGGGAAGAAGAAGAAAGGAACAGATGAAGAACTCAATAGGAAAAGCATGGATACCTCTGGAGCAGCGGCGACTACAATAGATTCACCGGAGAAGAGACGAGGTATGGCACAAGAAAAAGAAGAAGAAGCGGCAGAGACTGCCACTGGCAGAAGAAGAAAAGAGGCGGATGACGCGTATGGAGAGTCGGCGATTCTAATTTGTTAATAGGGTTTCTAATTTATTTATTATATTAAGTTAATAGGAGTATAGATTCATTTACCATGGTTTGGAAATGGGCCCAATTTAATGTTTTATTTTAAAATTTGAAAGCCTATATCTCAACACAATATTGGCCCAAATCACATGTACATGGCAGTTTAACTGGCGGTTTTTCGGTTAACCACCGGTTTTATGGCTAAGTTTAGGCCCGCCGGTTAACGGGCCTTCATCTTCTTGAACCGTAACCGGCCCGTCATCAGCCGGTTGCGGGCTAGTTTTAGGCCCGTTGACCGACGGGCCGGTTAAAAACCGTTGACCGGCGGGCTGGTTCCGGGCCGTTCCCGCTGTTCACTCAGAATGGGCAGGTCTAGCTACAACTGCATCGGTATGCGGGACCATAGGAGGGACGGGGTCCTCTTCGGAGAATGTGACCGCTTCTTCTTTCTTGAGCCTTTTGTTAACAGGCTCTCTGCTCGGGAGTGTCCGTGCTTCATTTTTCAATCAGGACTTCGTCTGTCCTTTGGCAAGTCCGAAGACTGTGGCAGTGACACCATCATATTGGTAGTCTCCATCCTCATCAGCATCGTCCTCGTACTTGGTTTTCTTCTCGGCTTCGGTACTGTAGCCGGCACCTCGGTATTGCCTTTTCTTCTTTTGACCTTGTGGGGCATCAAACTAGTTGACACCTGCACCTCGGTCCTGGTATTTCTTTAACGGGCCACTGCGGACTAGACCTTTGATGTCACATGCTAGGCTTCTGCAGTTCTCGGTCTCGTGCCCGTAGTCCTCATGGAATTGGCAGAACTTGTCCTTTGATCTCGGCTTGCCATTGTCTCTCATTGGCCGAGGTCGCTCAAACAAGTTAGCATGCTAATCAATGATCTCGGTCCTCGGCTTCGTCAGTGGGGTGAACTGCGGTGCCGATCGCTGGGTAGGCAGGGGAGCAAACTGACTTCGCGAGGGCAACGCTAGGTTCTGCCGAGGTCCAAGGCGGGACTCTAGCGGGCCACGCTAAATGCGTTCCATTACACTCTTTCAGGGCGCATCATCCTTCTTTTTCTTATCCGAGGTCTCTCCTCGGTCTCCTTCTCTCCTTCGCTTGGTTGCTTCGTCGATCTTAGCAAATTTATTCGTGATAGCCCATAACTCTGTGGTAGTTTGGTGCTCCTTACAGGAGATCCGAGGTGATGGCATTTTGGAACGCCGAGATGACAAGGAGGTCATTGGTACCTCGGGTTTGCAGGCACTCCCTGTCAAATCGGGTCATGAAGTCTTGGAGGGGTTCACCTCGGTTCTGCTTCACAGTAAGTAAATGCGCCGGGGTGTGCCTCACCTCGGCACGCTGGGAGAAACTCCACGAGAAAGCGTCCATTAGGTCATTGTATGACCTAATGGACCTGGCTGGTAGGCTATCAAACCACTCCCGAGCGTTGTCGACCAGCAGCTCGGGGAATAGCTTGCACATGTAGACACTTCCCAAATTCTGGTTCAACATGCTGTACTTGAACTGACTTAGGAAGTTGCTGGGATTTCTTATCCCATTGTAAGGCTTTATGTTTGGCACCTTGTACCCATACGGCATGGGAGTGTTGAGTATGTCCTCCGAGAGCGGGCTGACAACTCTGCCAAATGCATAAAAAATTTGCGCACCCCCTGCAAGGTGCTGTTGAGGTGGGGCCATGTAGGGCGGTGACAAACCGATATTTTATATGCATTTCAAGATGATTTTGGTAGGTTTTGGCTTTGATATGTGTGCTTAAATGAATAGGAAATGATAGGTTTTCATACTTATGCGTTTTCTATATGCTTTGCGCTTTCTCTCGTTTTCCGTGCTAATTTCAGGTGCTGTGGCAATTTTCTGGGAAAGTTTGACTTATCCTATGTCGAAGAGGATCGAGAGAGGAAGCTGTAGCACTTTGCGGATTAATTTTCCGATGCCGGACGAGAGAGAATGAGCCAAAACCGTGAGAGCGCGCAAACTGTGAGATGTGGGCGGAAATGCACAAGTCAACCTTTGGTCAACTTTTCTGAAATTACAAATTTTACCCCACCTTCTCTCTCAAGTTTCTCTTTATTGCAATTTGACCCCAACTTATGGGAAGTCTATAAATACCTTGTTATTTGCCTCATTTGGCATGATCTAACAACACTTGTAATTCATTTGTGCACAACAACTTTAGAACTCTAGCTTTCCCTCTTTCCTCTTTAGTACTTTCAAATTATGTTGAAGATTATGCTTGAAGTTTGAAGAGATTATTGAAGATTTCTTCTCTACTTTCCTTCCTTGTTATTTTCATTATGTTTTCTCTTACTTTTGTTGGATTGCTTGCTAGATCTATTGCTAGCTAAGCACCTTTATGGTTCCAAGTAATGGATGATGTGATTTAGATGTTGGGTGCTAGAGTTTAGGATGTTGATTTACCTTCCCCTTGAATTGCCTATGGATTGGGACTTTATTTGAATGCATGATTAATTGATCACTAGGAGTGCATCTAAGGTGTTTGATGGAATGCCTAGGAAGCTTCCATTCATAGCACTGGGCATCAATCCATACCCATATCACTTGATTGCATCTCATATGATTCCTAGAAAGAATTAGATGGGTTGGATGATAGTTGATAGGTTATCTTAGACTAAAATGAGCTATTTGGAGTTGGTAGAGCATTTAAAGGCTTAGAAAGCATTTATTGTTCTATTGATCTACTTGTTGATCACCCTAGTAAGGTAGGTTAACATATATGGTATAAGAGACCATTCAAGGTGGATTAAATTGGTTTGAAGCATCTAGATTCGTAAGCCCTCATCATAATCACATCGAAAGTTACTTGGATCCATACCTTTATTACTTGAATTTTCATTTGTTTACTTGCTATTTCCATTTACTTATTGCATGTTAAGCTTGTCATTTACTTATTTCATTGCCTAGTTTAGAGAAAATCACCAAACCAAGTTTATGTGCTCAAATAGGATAATAGAGACAAGACGAACTACTTGATTATCTCTCGACACATTAACTCCTCGTGTTCGATACTCGGACTTCTCTAGTTCGATATTATTGCTAGGTTAGAAATAGCCTAGTCAGGCGGCGGGGGTGCCGCTACATAGTGTGGTGGTGGTGATGGGGTGCTCCTTGGGGATGACCTCGGAGTTGCTGGAGGTGATGCCGCAGATCCTGTCCTTCAGGTACTCCATGTGGACCAACTCAATTCCCGATGCCGAGCTGGGAAGCCCTTTGCTCTTCTTCGTACTGATTTAAGAATTCTCTACCTCGGGTCGTGGTGAGGTAGTTCTTTAGCAGCTCCTCGATCCCGGGAAGGGGAGGAGGCGGCGGAGCTGCATGGTTGGATCGGATTACCGGGGATGGGCGTTGTACAACTCCGGGCTCGAACAACTCATGCTTGCGCTCCGCGGTGAGGTCCTCGATATGACCTTCTCGGGTTTGTTGATAGCCGCGAGGTCCTAAGCGTGAGCTTATGGGACCTCGGTGTGTTTGAACTTGTTGCACCGGAGGAGGCGATAGTGGCGGTGGTGCAGTGACGCCTTCTCCAGGGTTCTGCTCGTCGATGGGGGGGACCTCTTCGTTCTCGACTTGATTGTCGATGGGAACGTCGAAGTGCGGCTGCTCTTCATGGGCCGCCGCCGCGGCCGATTCTTCGGGTTGTCTCCTCTGGCTACGCTGGCGTCGTGGGACGCTACCAAAACTTCGGGAAGAAGTTCCTCGCAACAATCGCCTTCGAGGAGCCATGAATGGTGGTTTGAAGCAACAAAAATGGGAATCAAATCACAAATTTATCGTTCCCACAAACGGCGTCAGTGATGAATCCTAAATTCGTTTTTCGGTATAAGATTGAGAGTGTTTGAGAGATTTGAGTGCAGAAAAGTAATAAACACAAGGAGTTAACGTGGTTCGATCGGAAGATCTACGTCCACGGGAGAATCGAGAGAGAGAGAGAGAGCTTATATTCAAAATAGCATGAGTGTGTTACAATACATTGGATTCACTATTTATAGCTAATTCTATCGCCCATCATGGGAGTGATGGACGTGGGATCGTGGGGATCATGGGTTGGCCGTTTCTGCCTCCATCATCCCACGTTCTGTTAGTTAGGGCTCAACTCCTTGGCCTGCATTTGGGCTATTCGGTGTTGGGCTGGGCCGAGCTGCCATTGGGCCGAGGTGCTTTTGTTGGGCCTGTGCTGAGGTGGTGCTTGGGCCCTTGCCGAGGTGGTAGTATTGGGCCTAGGGAGATGGACCATTTCCTATCAGGTATAATACGTGAATTGCATTTTAAAGATGTTAATCAAATAAATGAAAAAAATATTCCTGAGGGTAAGGAGATTAAGTGATACTTAAATTCATATTGTTATTTAATTCAAAATAAGGACTTTTTATCCCACATCAATTTTTTTTATATAATTTTGATGATAAAATACCTATATAAATAACAAGCTATTTTAAACAATTCATATGAATAATTATGTATTTTCCTCCAATTATTTTTATTTTTATTTTAAAGTATGTTCAGTAACAGATGGCTTAAGATTCTAATGGTATATCTACATGAGAATGTAGTTCATTCCTTAAGTAATTTATTTTATTATACTATATGAAGCAACGGTAGGTTTTGTGTTAAGAGAACTATATGTTTTGTGTTAAGAGAACTATAACTAAGATTTTTATTTTTAGTTTAGCATTTAACATATTTCATTAACGTAACAACCAACGGCCAACTTGATATCCTGAATACCATTACTCGATTACATCTCCTTCCTTAACATGTTTTCACTAAAAAGATAACGCAACTTGACATACTGATCATGTACAATTGTACATTTATCTAAAAAATAGGAAACTTCGTTAATCTACTAAGAATTTGTAATACTTTATTTCTCTATGATTATATATTTTGAGGAGAATAATTGTTATAGTAAATAACGGGAAGTTTGACATTCAGAACACGTATAATTATTTGAGAATTATTACCTTTTATTGACGTATTTTTATATCAATACACATGTTCGACGGGTGCTTTAGATATAAAATAAGTACAACTTTCTATCAATTTAATTGAGATAAACAACGAACGACTTGATATGTGTTTTGGTATTTTTCTTTCATAGTTTGCTTTAAAATAAAAATATAGAGTTGAATTTTGGCGTGACTTAATGAAATCGTATAATTTCATAAATGTTAACCCTCACTATCCCTTTTTATTTGATCAAAAAGACCCATCTAAAAGGTGCTTTATTTAAAATAAATAACGGGCGACTTAATATATTTTATTTTATTTTATTTATATTTGCTTAAAAATCAATATATATATATATATATATATATATATATATATATATATATATATATATATATATATATATAATAGCGTTATGTATCCCGATCCTACATGACATCATGTGTGAATTTCTTGATATTTTTTCCCTATATTCTCATAATTTTGCAATATTAATCAATATATGACACGACTATTTTGCAATAAAAATTATTGAATACCAAAAAAATATAATTGGAATATATCTCAAATGAATAAGCCAATTTCGTCATTTACATATCATATCACTATTGATATAGAGTTTGATTTTAAACATTCATTAAATCATTATACGTTATAATAAGGATGTTTATCCCACATCAAATTTTTACAAAAACTTAACAACAAAATTCCTATATATATAAATAGCTCATGTGTCTCCATCAAAATTAATATTTTATTTGAAAAACTACAATACTAATAATATAGAAATCTCAAAAATAAAAATCACATGATTTTCTATTAGTATGTTTTGCGGTAATGTTTGTTAATATTTCAAATTAATTTTATTTCAGAAAAACAAAATTCATACAATTATATAACAAATAGGAGGCCAGACATTCTATCCTTCTGATAGGGACTAATATCAGCTTTACCGTGTGGTATCCTCAAATGATAGTTAAAATTGAGTTCTAAAGGCGTCAGATGCCATATAGGAAACAAATGCCACACTTGAGGCAGGAAATGATATGATCATGCTCAGAACCGACCCTTGTACAAGAGTCTATACAAGATTCTTAGGCATCTTCAGAGGCCCAGGGATCTGCTCAACACACCATCCGCATGACTCTATGCACCCTAGAGTGAGGACCACTAAATTAATGACGAAGGGAACCTTGTCCCCCTGAAAATTCCTCTCTTGTCCTCCCTCTGCACGAACATTCACCTTTTTCGTCCTTTCTACACCTATAAATAGAGAGTGATCTCACCACTCCAAGGACCCGGGGGGACACACTCTCCATCGCACTATTCCATTCACGCTCTGCTTAACACTCTTGCAAGCTAGAGCGACTGAAGTCCTTCTTCAAGGATTCTTTTCTCTCATCAATTCCATCGGCATTTCCGTAGGTAAAAAGGGCACTCCTAACAACTCAAGCCGAAGGTATAATTCTTGTTGCCTAGAGAGGACGAAGCATGAAGGCGCCTTGCGTTCTCTACTTCGCCCTCTCCTTTCTCTCTTATTTTTCTACCTAAATGAGCTCTACGCTCCGTGAATTTAACTGCTTTTATGGTTAAAAACACCCTTTGCTTAATGTTTAGCTCGATCCTCTCTTTTATGTTCAAAGGGAGATGCTCTGTAGAAAATGAGTTGTTTAAGCTAATAAATCGCACGAATCTCTTATCTATTGTCGTTGTAATCCTTGACACGTGAATACTCCTTACAAACTTGATGAAGAATCACATAATTGTTGTAGATCTTCAACCCGGATCTATCAACTGGCGCCATCTGTGGGAAATTTTGAGTTTAAGACGTTGATTTCCTTTCTTATACGCAGATTTTTAACTTGTTATTTGTAATGCTGTTGAAGCTTTTGAGTCTGAAACGCTAATTTCTTCGCTATTACTGGAATTCCTTGCTGGTTATGATAATATTGTTATGAATTTGCTCTGTTAGCTCCTTGTGCAAGAGACGCCCGAGAGAAGGGCGTTATAGCGAATGTATACTCGGTGTTTGTTAAGTAGCTTTCTTAGAAAACCTGGATATGAATAATGTGAATTAATTTCAGCTGAGTCTTTCATGAGGTTGAGCCACGAAATCGGAGACAATTTTAAGATTATGTTCTCCTCATAATATAAATTGTGATGACTGAATTAAGCTCTGTGTTTAGTCCGAAGGTTGTGGAGAATTGGAAGGAAAGTCGAATCAAAATTGCAGCAATCATGGAGTGCATTCAGCTCATCTCTTATAATTGGTGAGTTTAAAGTTCTATTGAAAATTTCAAAACATAGAATTAACTCATGGGTTATGAGGGATTGGTAGTTACAGAAGAAGCACTACGGCTCAGATCCAGTCGTAGGTCCCTGTATTACCATGAACCAAAAACACACAGAGTAAAAACACTAAAAACAAAGAGCCGAAAATGACGAGGTCACCCCCCTCACCCTGATGATGGGGCCCCACATTTGAAGGCAGAACCCCCCTAAAAAGCCCTATCTGATAGGCAACACCCTCGTAAGCCCTATTCAATAGGCAGAACCCTGAAAACAAAGCCCTATCTAATAGGCAACATTCTCGTAAGCCCTATCTAATAGGCAGAATCCTCAAAAACCCTATCTAATAGGCATAAACCTCATTAGCCCTACACAGTAGGCAGAACCCTAAAAAAAGCCCTACAAAGTTAGGCACCATACAAAAAGCCCTACATAGTTAGGCATTATATATCAAGCCCTATGAAAGTAGGCACCATACAAAAAGCCCTACATAGTTAGGCATCATACATCAAGCCCTATGAAAATGGCACCATCCGTTAAGCCTTATATAAACAGGCACTACCCTTTAAACCTTGCATGAGCAAGCAACATCTATAAAAGCTCACACAAATGGCTTCTAATCGTACAAAGATCTGTTAGAAACAAACAGCATCTGTTTAAGCCTCATTTTAAAGGCAGTTGAAACTAACGCTCTAAAAATCCTCAAACATTTGTAGAACCTTGCAAAGATGACTATTAACTCGGATACTCTGCCGGAAAAGGCATCTGACAGAGTGACCCATGCCTCTGAGGAGCGAGGGCATAGCCATATCATTCCAACAATGTCCTTCGGGCCCAGAGACAATAAGGCCATTATTCATCAACATGACGACGCCCTTGTGATAACAGTGGAAATAGAGGGATACCAAGTACGAAGAACATTCATTGATACAGGGACCCCTATTAATATGATCCTCATGGATTGTTTCAATTAGATGTCTCAAGGGAAGCTCCTAAAACCAGCCAAAGTAGCCCTTCATGGTTTCTCACATAAGCCTATCATGACAGTGGGATCAGTGGATCTGACATTAACCTTGGGTGAGGGACATGTTAAAGCATCAAAGTTAACCACCTTTTGGGTAGTCAATAAAAAATCATCCTATAACGTTGTTTTAGGAAGAGCTGCTCTGAACTCCTTCCAAGCAGTAGTATCAACATATCACTTGATGATGAAATCCCCCGTGGGGGGTCAAGTGGGACAGATATCGGGGGATCAGATGACCTCACGAAAATGCTATATTCAATCCGTCAAAGCAGGGGAAGCCAAAAAATGGGTTGTGCCAGAACCCGTTGCCCCCCGACACAAATCAGAAAAGGAGGAAAGAAAGGTCAATGAGGCTGATACAATTAAAGAGGGCCAAAGTTTAATGGTCCCAGCAGAACAATTGGTAGAAGTAGAGTTGATCCCAGGCCAAAATGGGTTTACCACTAAAATTGGTACTCAGATGCCTCAAGACATATCATCACAATTGATAAGATGCCTGCAAAAGAATGCAGATGTCTTTGCTTTCGGATCATCTGACCTAGTGGGGGTGCATGCAACCGTAGCATTACACTGTGTGAATGTGGACCCCACGGCAAAACCGATAAAGCAAAAGTTAAGACAATTTGGCCCTGAGAAGGATAAAATCATCATGGAGAAAGTCGTGAAATTACTAGAAGCTAAACACATTAGGGAAATACAATTCCCAAAATGGCTATCAAATGCAGTAATGGTGTCCAAAGAAAACACAGGCACTATGAGGATGTGCATTGACTTCAGAGATTTAAACAAAGCTTGCCCTAAAGATCACTACCCGCTACCTAGAATTGATCAATTGGTAGATTCTATATCAGGTTTTGAATTGTTATCCATGATGGATGCATATCAAGGTTATCATCAGGTCAAGATGAATCCATCAGATATCCCAAAGGCTGCATTTGGGGTCTGCGCTGGAACATTCGGTTTCCAAAGCATGCCTTTCGGTTTGAAGAATGCAGGTGCTACCTACCAAAGGATGATGAACAAGATATTTAAGAGCCAAATTGGCAGGAACATGGAAGTATATGTTGATGATATACTAGCCAAGAGTGTGCGTGCCTAGGACCATATAAGGGATCTGGAAGAAGTATTTGCTGTGGCCAGGCTGTACCACCTTAAGCTAAACTCAGCCAAGTGCTCCTTCGGTGTACAAGCGGGAAAATTCCTAGGCTATATGGTTACCCCTAGAGGAATTGAGGTTAACCAGGCCAAGGTACAGGTTGTGCTAGATATGACACCGCTACGAAACATTCGAGAAATTCAAAGGCTCAACGGGCGAATTACAGCGTTGAGTCACTTTATTTCCAGATCGGCCGACAAAAGCCTACCCTTCTTCAAAATTTTAAGAAAAGGAAGTAAGTTCGAATGGACTGAGGAATGTCAAAAAGCTTTCGAAGAACTGAAGGAGCATCAGGCAAAATTGCCTCTACTCACTAAGCCCGCACCACAGGAAGTCTTATATTATATATAGCTGTAGGAGAGGAGTCTATTAGTTCTGTACTCCTGAGAGAGGAGGGGCTAACCCAACAGAAACGCGATACCCGAGTATTGAAAAAGCAGCATTAACAGTGATGGTCACGGCAAGAAAATTGAGGCCTTATTTCCTATCACATAAGGTGATAGTCAGGACGAATGAGCCCTTGAAGCAAATATTAGGCAAACCAGACCTGTCAGGAAGATTAGTCAAGTGGGCAATAGAGCTAAGCGAATACGATGTAGACTTAGAGCCAAGAGTAGCTATTAAAGCTCAGGCGCTGGCTGATTTCCTACAAGAAACCACCAAAGGCAAAGAGGAAGAATACCAATGGTGGAAAGTTTATGTTGATGGCTCGGTTACCAAAGAGGGAGCAGGGGTAGGGATCTTTATGCAAGATCCTGAGAATCATATTTATAAATTTGCTGTCAAACTAAACTATCATGTCTCTAACAACGAGGCCGAATATGAGGCCCTGGTCCGGTGTATGGATTTATTACAAACCATGGGTGCAACCCATGCAGTGGTCCACTTGGATTCCCAATTGGTAACACATCGGGTCTTAGGAACTTGCAAAAAACGCGAAGAGCGAATGGTGGCTGATAGGGTGTATTTTTAGCATATTATCTAAGTGTTATATTATCGTTTTCTTATCTTATTTTGATAGTTTAGCTCATGTTTTGAATAGTTTACATTGTTTTGAGCTAGATTACGCTTTTGGGTTGTTTTGAGTGTTTTTAGGGCTTTTGAATCGAGAAAATCCAAGGCAAGACAAGAGACGACGAAACAAAGGAAGATGATGAAGTATTGATCTAAAGTTCTGACTTCTCACGATGTTATTGAAGAGTTATTATGGAATTATGGAAGCATATCATTGAAGAGGGTTTCGATAGGAGCGCGTAGGAGAAAACGGAGGTCAATTCGGAGTTCGGACGAGAAAGATACGGACGAAACGAGAAAGACGCGCAAACCGGCAAACCGGCTCGGCCAGGCGCTCGGCCGAGCCGCCGGTCGTGCCAATCGAGTTCCAGAAATAGTAGCTCCGCGCGGCCATGCGCGCGGCCGAGCCAAAAACACGGGAATCCTAAAATTGGGATATTTTTTTTTTCCTTAACCTAATTCTTGTACACTTAGGTAACAATTACGAACCCCTACCTTATAAATACCCCAAAACTCATCATTGTACCCAAGTTTTGATAGTTTTTCATAGATTTCATAGATCCATACTTCTAAATTAGTTTTTATTCTTTTCTCTACACTTTTTACATTCATGTATGAAGACAATTGAAGATTGAAGATCTATTCAAGATTCAAGAGTTTTTCTATCCCTTTCTCTTTTATTTATGCTTTTAATTATGTTTATTCTTCCTTCTACCTTTCTTATAATCATGTCTAGCTAAATTTCTTAGTTGATTTTAGGGATTGAATGCCTAATTGAATTTATGTGAGTGTTTTCTTTGATTACAATTAGCCTTCTAATCTAGGTGCATGTTTCATGGTGTTTATTCTCATGCATGATTACTTGGCCACTAATTATGTGTGGATAGTTATGTTTTTATGCCGTAGTTGGATAATTGCATAATCGATTTCATGAATACATGGTATGATGATTTAATTGTCTTAGCCGAAGTTAGATTATCATATGTTTGCATATGTCGATATAGGTGTCGTAGCTGAACCTAGTTGATTATATTATTGATACTTACTCTCTTTTGCACTTGATTTGATTTCTATGAGTCCGAGAGGAGATTAGGATCTTATTAGGTGACGATCTATACTGCCTTAGCCGGAGTGTTAGGTTATTCTTGTGTATCACATTTAGATTGAATTAAATTGGTTAATTGTATTCATTAATTGCTTGCATGTAGTTGATTAGGTAGGCTTCCCTAGAATCAACACTTTTCCTTACTTGAGTTTTACTTTATTAGTTTATTTGTTTTGTTATTTGCTTATTTCCTTATTTGTTTAATTGAATCTTTTATTTATTTGCCTAGTTATAAATACCATGTTGGTCCCGGTTTGTTAGAGGAAAAACACGTAGAGGAGGGGGGGTGGGGGGGGGGGGGGGGGGGTGGGGGGTGAATACGTGTTTTGAAGTTTTTTCAACTTCTTTTCCTTTAACTCAGAGTGACAAGTAAAGCGCTCGCTACAGATACTAAGACCTAGCTGAGAGCTAGATCTACAGTGATAGCAAATCTCTTGACCTAAGCGAGTGCTTGTTCAAGAGTGAGGCTTTACTCGATATGCGGAATTTGGTGAGCTAATCTTTCCTAAGTATTTGAAAATTCAGTTTAAGTTTGTTTAAGTGCTTGTGCAAGTGGATAAACAAAACAGTAAACAAATGAAGAATTTAGGATTTAGATATACGACACAGAGATTTAGAGTGGTTCGGTGGTAAAACACCTACGTCCACTTTGTTGCACAAGGCAACTGATTCTCTTCACTCAAGAACCTTGAGGACTTGCAGGCTCCTCAATAACCAAAGTCAAGATCGAGCTTCACTCGCTTGGATCTGACGACAACAACTGGGTGATTACGGGTTCACCACAAAACCTAGACTGGACTTAAGCTTCACTCGCTTCAGTCCCAAACTGGGAGATTACAGGCTCTCCACTAAGACCTAGTTTCGATCGAGCTTCACACAATCGGGGACTGTGCTAGCTTGGATCTAGACTCGATGATCGAGGCTTCTACTATCGAGGAAAGTAGAGCCTTGGATCGAAACAACCTTTCGACGAACAAAAAACCTAACAGACAGAATTTAGGGTTAGGGTTTTGGTTTTTCGACGAACACACTAATGAAGAACTCTTTACAACAAGTGCAAGGAAGGCTAGAGTTCTTCTCTAAGCTTGGATATGGAATGGGCTTAGATTTCTATGTGTGAAGGTTGCGGAGACGAGCTTTGAATGGAACTGAAGCTCGGAGAACACTTGAAACAAAGACTCGAAGAATGATGAAAGCTGGGAGTGTTTGTTTGCAGTAGGTGTTGAATGCTCAAGTAGTGTTCTACTCTTCTCCGTCTTGATCCTTCACTATTTATAGGCGGAGGGTTGGGCAGGAGCCGTTGCTTGGTTGGTGGCTTTGTCCCTCCTCCTCTCGACAGTACTTGCACAGGCCTGCTGCTTTTCAGAAGCGCAGAATTGTCTTTTTGCCGACAATGGCTAAGAGCCAATTTTAACAGTAATTGGAGCGATCCAGTACTGTTGCGGCGCCCTTGTCGGCCTGGCAGTCAACTCCGTTGCTCCTCTCTTCAATAGACACGTGGAGATCTTGCAATTAATGCGGCAATCTTCAGTTTGACTGGAGTTCGAATTTGGAGCGGGAATTGAGCTGTCGCAATCTGTTAGGTAGGAGCTCGCTTCGCTTTAGAATTGGAGCGTCCGCTTCAAATGAGTCGTTTCGGGTCATACTTGTAGCGTATACTTTGGAAATAGAATTCCCGAGTATTACTTAAGTGAACTTTTGACCCACTTTGACTTTTACTGTAGCGCTCGCTTCACTTTGCTTTAGTAGACTCGCTTCGATTCTACTGTAGCGCTCGCTTCGCTTTGCTATTCTTCGGCACACTTCGCTTCGGCACGCTAGACTTGATTCGCTTGTAAAACACACTCAAGCGAGTGGCCTTCGCTTGGAAATCCTGCAGTCTAAAACCTAAACGACTAAAGCAAAGTAAGGAGCCATCCTAACAGTATAGGCTTAGAAAAATTCTAACCTATTCTACATCAATTAGGGTCGCTTGGGAATAGGATACTTAGGGGTTTTGGGATCAAATCAAAACATATACATTAATTTCAAAGCGTCCCATACGAGTTCCCCCTTAACATGTTATATCCTTAACAATTCCCAAGATACCACAATTCTAAATTTTTATTTGCCTAGACATCAGTTTAGTTCTAAAGTAGAGGTATTGTGTGTGGTTTCGGTATATCAATCCCTGTGGATACGATACTCGTACTTATTCTATACTATACCTATTTTGTGTGGTAGAAAATAGTGCGATCAAATTTTGGCGCCGTTGTCGGGGATTGATTAGATTTCACATTCATATTTCGAAATAGAATTAATAGGTGATTTAGGCGCTTTTATTTTTCAGTTTTTATTTGATTGATCTAACGTTTTCTTGGTCTTATTTTTGCTTTTAAGGTAAAAAAGAAGGATCCAGACAAAGTTGAGATTGATCAAACACCACCACCCACCATGGGAGATAAGAGATTTTATTTAGATCTGCTTTGAAAAGAGGTAACGTCGGGCTAAAGACGTAAAACATAGCTTCATCCACTTCCTCTTCAATCAACCTACGATCAGGAACTCTTGAGTTCGGCTAGAGTGGTATCGGAAACTGCTTCATTGCTGGCACTTTGACAATGATTGGTTTGGGCTCCGCAAGCTCAGCCTGCGTGAAGATCTTCCGACGCAGTTCCTCGTTGTAGAAGCAAAGAAAGTTATTGAGAGCGTCCAGTTTTGAGCACTCATCTTGAAGAGGCACTACTTGCCAGAAGTAGTAGGCCTTGATGAACTTGACCTTGCAGATGCCCCACATCTCTAGTAGATCACTAGAGATGAAGTCCTCAATCTCACGTGCATCAGGATGATTCGCCCTTCTCACATCCATCTCTTCCTTCGATCTGCTCGTCAACTCCTCCATAATCCGATGGAATT
This sequence comes from Thymus mandschuricus, assembly GCA_029379335.1. NCBI lineage: Eukaryota > Viridiplantae > Streptophyta > Magnoliopsida > Lamiales > Lamiaceae > Thymus > Thymus mandschuricus. The sequence continues at coordinate 21,153,377 of CM057081.1, forward strand.
TAGCACTTGCAGCAGTGTTTAATTGAGGAGTTCTTTCATTGACACGCTTGCGGATATAATCGCATTCATCAGATGAGTAGCGGCGAGAATCAGTCATCTCTTTTATAGTGACCCGACAAGTGTCAATCCAAGCTTGAGTCTGGCAAGCTTCTGATTCATCAGGTGTGAAGGGGGTGAAAGAGCTTCGTGAGATAGCGGATTGGATGAGCCTCACTTCATTCCAGTGGGTCTCGATCCATTCATCCACTTTCTTGAGTCTGGAAATTTTGACCTTCTCATCCTTCTCAGCTTTTCTCTTCCTCTCTTCTTCACCCTTCTTCCTCCTCTCTAAGCGACTGGATTTTGCAGCGACAGTCTGTTGGATCTTTTGGCTCTTATCCGCTGGATCCACACTTCTCTGCTTTCCGATGCAGTGCGCTTCGATAGGGGTTTTGTTGCTGGAGGTGGTGGGGGCATGTCCTTCTTCTTTTCAGCAGGGACAGAAGGAACAATCGCTTTACTGGCTGAAGCGGCAGCTACAGTAGTCGTAGCGAGGGCAGCAGTTGAAGCGGGCGCTTGAACTGAAGAACTTGTAGCGCATGCTTGGGAAGACTCAGCTTGCAGTGGCTTCACTTGAGGGATCTCAGTGACTCCCTTCCTTTTCAAATCAAACTCCTACTGCAGAGCCAGGGCGAGAGCTTCGTCCTCCGCAATCTGTTTCTTGGTATGTGCGGCAGAGTTAGTTTGAGCTGCAAGTGAAGAGGCTAGCAGCTTCCCGGCTAGCGGCTTGCGAGGTGATTGGTGTCTAGATGTTAGGATTTTCGTCATGTTTTCATGTCCGTTTTCCCTTAGTTTTTGTGTGTTTTCGTCGTTTGTGGCTATGATTTGGTTGCTTTGGAGTCTTTGGCATTGTAGGATAAAAAGTGCGGAAACGAGAAGAAAATGAGATGAAAGAAGCATTATATCGAAGAGGGGTTCAATAGGAGCATGTAGGCGAAAACGGAGGTCAATTTGGAGTTCGGACGAGGAAGATACGACCGAAACAAGAAAGGCGCGCAATCGTCCAGCGTTGGACGAGCGTCCAACTTACGTTGGACGACCGTCCAGGGAAGAATTGAAGAAAAATGCGAGTGCGACGTTGGACGAGCGTCCAGCGTACGTTGGACGACCGTCCAACGTTCCGGCCAGCTGTAGTTTCCTTGTATAATTAGGTTTTCATACCTATTATATATACTATCCCTTGTGCACGAATTCTACAACATTTTTACTCTATTTTAGCTTTAGTTTTCAGTATTCAAACACTTTAGATTAGCTTTCTATTGTTCGGATCCGGATTCGTAGTTCGTTTAATTCAAGACTTCGTTTATTTAATTCAAGTTATTCGTCTTCGTTTAATTCGCGTAAGTTCTTTTATTGCTTTCGTTTATTTGCTTAAATTGCTTTGCTTTAGTTTTAGATTCATTCTCTTAATTGCTTCGTTTAATTTGCTTAGTTTAAATTTCGTTCTTTCGATTTCTAGTTCTAGTTTAGATTCGTTTTTCTTCGATTTCAATTCTCTCGTTTTTATAGCTTTCAAAGTTAGATTTATTTCTCCTTTTAATTTCCAGATTTTAATTCATCATGTCTAAGTTAGTTTATGCTTTCTTCTTTGCTTTCTTTATTGTTTTCTTTTCGATTTTCGCCTAGGTAGATTTATTGCTTTCTTCTAGTTTAATTCTCTAAGTTTATTTAGTTCTATTTATTTCCAGCTTTTAGATTAGTTTTATTTGCTTTGATTTATTTTCTTGCCTAGGATTTAAAATCAAAACCCCAAAAATATTCTTTACTTGCTTTCTTAGATTAGGTTTTACTACATAATTAATTGCCTTGCAAAGTTTTCCTTCGATATTCGACATTGGGTTTTTACTTACTAAGTGCTAGGATAGATTTCGTTCTATTGCGAACACTTTTTAGTGAAACAAATTTTGGCGCCGTTGCCGGGGAAAACTTTAGGCGATTTATTGTGTAGTATTTTTATTTGTTTTATTTTTATTTTTATTTGTGTTTCTTCGATTTTCTTATTTCTCCCACTCGGTGCGTTTAACCCTTTTGTTGAGTGTTGTTTATGCATGGTCGCCGAAGTCTTCAAAGGAATTTAGCACCCTACTTCGACAACATCCATCAAAGGAAAGCGATTTTAGCCGCGAAGGAGAAGGAGGAGATCGATTCTCAAGACTTTGGTTTAGTCTTGTTGTTTGCAAAGCCCGAAGCCATGGCAGCTAGCGTCATGGGCGATTTTGCTCGCCCCACATTCACAGCCACCACTTCGGCGATTGTCCTGACGGAAGCGGTCAGGAATCATGAGCTTAAACCTCACCACATGGCGTTGCTCCCATCCTACCACGCGCTGCCCAACGAAGATGCTTTGACATTCATCCGAGAATTTTGCACTGTGGTTCAGACTTTCCCACTCTCGGGACTCACGGAGGACAATCTGAAGATGAAGTGCTTCCCGTACACTTTGAGGATCGAGCAAAATCATGGTATTTGGCGCTCCCGGCCAACTCTCTTGCCACATGGAATGCGGTGTGCGAGAAGTTCATGCTCAAGTACTACCCGAACCGCAAGTCTCAAGAGGTGCGGTCAAAGATCATGAATTTTTCCCAAGACAACGATGAGCCATTTCACGAAGCATGGGAGAGGTTCCAAGAGCTACTTCAACAGTGCCCTCATCATCAAATGGCACCGGAGTTGTTGTGGCAATATTTCTACGACGCCCTCAACCAAACTTGTCAGTTCATGGTGGATAGTTCGGCCGGAGGCAACATAGCGGTCAAGACAGCTGACGAGTTGCAGACGATATTTGAGATGCTCGCTGCGAGTTCTCAACAAAAATCAGCTAGACCGAGGAAAGTGGAGGCGAGTGCAATCTCGATGAGCCCCGATTTGAAGAAGCAAATTGCCGACCTGTTAAGGGATCTCGAAAACTTGAAGATGAAGCAAAGTGCACCGGCCCCGAAGGAGGAGGAAAGGAAACCGGACCAATGCGAAGTTTGTGGAGAGTTGGGACACATCAAGGAGGTTTGCCACAACATGGGAGCATTCACTCATGAAGGAGGAGCCGATGTCTTTGCTGCCCAAGGTTACATGCCACAAGGACCACCACCTCAAGGGCAAGGTACGAACCCGAATTTTCAATATCGTCGCCCTCCACCATATAACAACCCATATCCTCCTCCACCAAATCCTTACTACTCTCAACCTCCATCATATTATCCGCCTCCTCAATACCCTCCACATCCCTATTATCCACCACCTCCATATTACCCTCCTCAACCTACTCCTACACCACCACCTCATTACCAAAATTCTCGTCCCCAAGGACCTCCACAAAAGCCTCCCGTCAATGAGGATCGTCTCCATGCACTTGATGCAAACATAAAGAGGCTCGAGACGGCAATTGGCCAAATTTCCAGTTCCATGCACTTGATGCAACAACCGGGGCGAATTCCGAGCCAAGGGATTCAACCACAACAAGCCAACGAGGTGCAATATCCTCCATATGTTCCTCCCATTCCACCTCACCAAGCTCATGCAATCACGGTGTTACAACGCAATGGTGTCACAAGGTCGCCCCAAGGGTGTTCAAGTGATAGGAGGAGCCCGAGCGAGCAGTGGAGCAACGGCAAAAATGACGCAGCACAGCACTCTGGACGGGCGTCCAGCGTCTCTGGACGACCGTCCAACGTTGGACGATCGCCCACAGTCACGCCTGCCCCTGGACGAGCGCCAGAAATTTTCCCAGCGAAGCCCACGCTGGACGGGCGTCCAACGTACGTTGGACGACCGTCCAACGCTGAAAAGGAGCCAAACGCGAGCGTCCAGCCAACATTGGACGACCGTCCAACGCCCAGAACGCACGCACGGAGCCCGAGGAAGCTGAGAAAGAGTCCCGACTTTTCCACAAGACGTCCAACCCTTATGTTCCCCCTATTCCTTTTCCAAGTCGTGTGAAGAACAAGACGCTCAACCCGTATGTTCCACCTATTCGGAGTGTCGTGAAGAAGGAGAAGAAGGATATCGAGCCTATCAACTCGTTTCCAAAAAGAGGAGATCCGGGAGGTTTCGACTTGAGCATTGTTTTGGATAGTGGAGAGACCGTCTCGGGATTGATGGATTTAGGAGCTGCGGTAAATTTAATGCCGCATTCTATTTTCGAGAAGATTAACTCAAGAGTCCTTCAACCTACTGACATGCGCATTGAGCTAGCGGATGGCACCGTGAGTAGTCCATTGGGAGTTGTAGAAGATGTTACAGTCCTTGTTGGTGGAATTCGAGTCGTTACCGACTTCGTCGTGCTTCATGAAGGCAAGGGAGCCAAGAGCGCAACCGGTCATCTACTCTTGTTGGGACGACCGTTTATGGCCACTACCCGAGCCCGGATTGATGTAGGTACCGGCACATTAAGCATGGCCGGCGAAGGAGGTTCGGTAACGATTTCGGTTTTTGGAAATTCACATTCTATTCCTAGTTCCTCTCTTCATTCTTGCTCTTTTGTTAAGCTTGCTAACCCTCTTGTTGAGGTAAATGGTTGAGAGATTTCTGACAGGGTAGCAACTCTTGAAGAATTCCTTGACGAAGAAGAGGATGACGAGTTCTTTAGTTGTGTGGATGAAGATGAGGACATTATCGAGAAATTTCTACAGAATTTGGAGGAGGTTGATGAGGTGGAAGAGGAAAGATCGACACTTGCGCCGAATGAAGAAGAGGACATAATCGAAGAATTTCTACGGAATTTGGAGGAGGTCGATGAAGTAGAAGAGAAAAGCTCGACGCATGCATCGAATGAGGAAGTGATCATTAACTCTTTTCTTTCTAACCTCACCATTTGTGAAACATCTTTCCTTGTAGAGTTTAACTCGAAGATGCTTGAGGAGAAGTTCGAGCTAAGTGTGGGGGAGTCGAGAGTTGATGATGACCACGCTTTGGATCGTCGAGATTGTTCGAGAAGGGGGTATGAGTGTATCGCAAGGAGCATCAAGACATCGCTTGGTGCTACGGGCTTAGGTTGATCATATCCTTCGTCAAGCTAATGACGTTAAATAAGTGCTTGGTGGGAGGCAACCCACTTTGTTAATTTTATTTTTTTTTTAGAGTAGGATTTATTTTCTTTATTTTTGTAGTTTTTCGTTTGTTTTTCTTTTGATGTTTGTACAGGGATTAGTTCTAGGGATTACAACGGCATGGAAGGCCTCGAGGGGGAGCAAAAGAATTGAATTGGAGCGAAATTTCGCGAAGGCCGCGTTGGACGAGCGTCCAACGTAATTGAGTTCTTCAATTTTGCAGCGAAAGCCGCTCTGGACGAGCGTCCAACTACGTTGGACGACCGTCCAATGCAAGACGGGCTCCCAATTCGATCCAACCAAGAGCGATAGCCGCCGCCGTTCGTAATTGCCGCCGTCGCTGCCACCGCCTTCGACCTCGACCGCCAGCCTCAATAGCCACCGCACAGTTCCAAGGTTTCTTCAACCCATAGCATTGTTAGTGTCTTTTTATTTTTTTGAGTCTTTTATTTCTTTTTCTTTATTTTGTGCAATTTTACGCTTTGGTATTTTGTTTTGTGTTTGTTTTGTAGGTACTCACTTGGAACCTTTTCGGGATTTCGAGTGTGTTGGTTGTCTTCATGCGATAAGTTTTTCTATCTTTTTCCTTTTATTTTCTCGCAATGGGGACATTGCTTGATTTTAAGTGTGGGGGGGGATCTTGAAACTTTTGGCATGATGTGTTCGTTTTTGTTTTGTATTTTGCTTGTTTTGATCGAGTCTAGTTCGTGATCGAGTCTTCATGTTCCCTCACTTAGGATTTTGTTTGATTTTGAGCCCTATAAGCATGTAACTTAGGATCAATGTGAATGATTCAATGATGGAGTCTTTAGTTGTTGGAATTGATTTGAGCATAAATTACGTTTATTTAATCTTGAGTTGTGATTGATTATGAATTGATGAATTGTGGGGCATGAATTGATTTGAGTTTGAGGAAAATGATTTATGATTTTTGGTTGAGTGTTAAGTTTAGATTATTGCGATTTTGGATTGCTAGTTTACTTTCCCCTTAGAAAAAAAAAAAGAGAAAAGAAAAAAATAGTTGTGTTTATGTGAATAAAGAGTTGATAGGATTTCTGCTCCTCTTGCTTGTAACGTATGAAAATACTAGAGTAATGAGCATGGGAAACCACATGAAAAGGCTTCGAGAGACCCTCGAATGAGTAAATTTCATGAACTATGTCCTAGATGATACTCGTGTATATTAGTATAAAGTGTTCGTAGGCATTCTACCCCTCTTGACAATGGGTACGGGAAACCGCACTAGGAGGCTCGATGTGACCCATCGATGATTAAACCTAGTGAATTATGTGCCATAAACGTTCACATGTTTAAAAGAAAAAAAAAAAAAAAAAAAAAAAAAAAAAAAAAAAAAAAAAAAAAAAAAAAAAAAAGAGAGTTGTTTATTTGTGGAATAAAAAGGGGAAGTAGGCTAGTCGTCTAAGTTGTGATGATTCTAGATATTTGTGAGATGTGTGTTATCATTGCTTTTCCTCTTACTTGGATTGATTTATAAGCCACATAGTTCATTGAGGATGATTGATTGTAACTTGGGATTAAAGTGACCTTGTTTGAGTTTGTCGATTCCGGTGATTAAATGTTCTATGATTTGGATTGTTTGGATTGAATCTAAGTTGTGTGTTTATATTGCTTGAGGACAAGCAAAGGTCTAAGTGTGGGGGATTTTGATTGGTGTCTAGATGTTAGGATTTTCGTCATGTTTTCGTGTCCGTTTTCCCTTAGTTTTTGTGTGTTTTCGTCGTTTGTGGCTATGATTTGGTTGCTTTGGAGTCTTTGGCATTGTAGGATAAAAAGTGCGGAAACGAGAAGAAAATGAGATGAAAGAAGCATTATATCGAAGAGGGGTTCAATAGGAGCATGTAGGCGAAAACGGAGGTCAATTTGGAGTTCGGACGAGGAAGATACGACCGAAACAAGAAAGGCGCGCAATCGTCCAGCGTTGGACGATCGTCCAACTTACGTTGGACGACCGTCCAGGGAAGAATTGAAGAAAAATGCGAGTGCAACATTGGACGAGCGTCCAGCGTACGTTGGACGACCGTCCAACGTTCCGGTCAGCTGTAGTTTCCTTGTATAATTAGGTTTTCATACCTATTATATATACTATCCCTTGTGCACGAATTCTACAACATTTTTACTCTATTTTAGCTTTAGTTTTCAGTATTCAAACACTTTAGATTAGCTTTCTATTGTTCGGATCCGGATTCGTAGTTCGTTTAATTCAAGACTTCGTTTATTTAATTCAAGTTCTTCGTCTTCGTTTAATTCGCGTAAGTTCTTTTATTGCTTTCGTTTATTTGCTTAAATTGCTTTGCTTTAGTTTTAGATTCATTCTCTTAATTGCTTCGTTTAATTTGCTTAGTTTAAATTTCGTTCTTTCGATTTCTAGTTCTAGTTTAGATTCGTTTTTATTCGATTTCAATTCTCTCGTTTTTAAAGCTTTCAAAGTTAGATTTATTTCTCCTTTTAATTTCCAGATTTTAATTCATCATGTCTAAGTTAGTTTATGCTTTCTTCTTTGCTTTCTTTATTGTTTTCTTTTCGATTTTCGCCTAGGTAGATTTATTGCTTTCTTCTAGTTTAATTCTCTAAGTTTATTTAGTTCTATTTATTTCCAGCTTTTAGATTAGTTTTATTTGCTTTGATTTATTTTCTTGCCTAGGATTTAAAATCAAAACCCCAAAAATATTCTTTACTTGCTTTCTTAGATTAGGTTTTACTACATAATTAATTGCCCTGCAAAGTTTTCCTTCGAGATTCGACATTGGGTTTTTACTTACTAAGTGCTAGGATAGATTTCGTTCTATTGCGAACACTTTTTAGTGAAACAAATTTTTCCGTTTTCGCCTACATGCTCCTATCGAACCCCTCTTCGATATAATGCTTCTTTCTTCTCATTTCCGTCCTTTCTATCCTACAATACCAATGACTCCAAAGCAACCAAATCATAGCAAAACACAAACGAAAGAGACACAAAATATAACGAAAACGGACTCGAAAACACTACGAAAATCCTAACATTTAAACACCAATCAAGCTCCCCCACACTTAGACCTTTGTTCGTCCCGAACAATAGAACAAAATCTATCCTAGCACTTAGTAAGTAAAAACCCAATGTCGAATCTCGAAGGAAAACTTTGCAGGGCAATTAATTATGTAGTAAAACCTAATCTAAGAAAGCAAGAAAGAATATTTTTGGGGTTTTGATTTTAAATCCTAGGCAAGAAAATAAATCAAAGCAAATAAAACTAATCTAAAAGCTGGAAATAAATAGAACTAAATAAACTTAGAGAATTAAACTAGAAGAAAGCAATAAATCTACCTAGGCGAAAATCGAAAAGAAAACAATAAAGAAAGCAAAGAAGAAAGCATAAACTAACTTAGACATGATGAATTAAAATCTGGAAATTAAAAGGAGAAATAAACCTAACTTTGAAAGCTTTAAAAACGAGAGAATTGAAATCGAAGAAAAACGAATCTAAACTAGAACTAGAAATCGAAAGAACGAAATTTAAACTAAGCAAATTAAACGAAGCAATTAAGAGAATGAATCTAAAACTAAAGCAAAGCAATTTAAGCAAATAAACGAAAGCAATAAAAGAACTTACGCGAATTAAACGAAGACGAAGAACTTGAATTAAATAAACGAAGTCTTGAATTAAACGAACTACGAATCCGGATCCGAACAATAGAAAGCTAATCTAAAGTGTTTGAATACTGAAAACTAAAGCTAAAATAGAGTAAAAGTGTTGTAGAATTCGTGCACAAGGGATAGTATATATAATAGGTATGAAAACCTAATTATACAAGGAAACTACAGCTGGCCGGAACGTTGGACGGTCGTCCAACGTACGCTGGACGCTCGTCCAACGTCGCACTCGCATTTTCTTCAATTCTTCCCTGGACGGTCGTCCAACGTAAGTTGGACGCTCGTCCAACGCTGGACGATTGCGCGCCTTTCTTGTTTCGATCGTATCTTCCTCGTCCGAACTCCAAATCGACCTCCGTTTTCGCCTACATGCTCCTATCGAACCCCTCTTCGATATAATGCTTGTTTCTTCTCATTTCCGTCCTTTCTATACTACAATACCAAAGACTCCAAAGCAACCAAATCATAGCAAAACACAAACGAAAGAGACACAAAATATAACGAAAACGGACTCGAAAACACTACGAAAATCCTAACATTTAAACACCAATCACGAGGCTCTTCGTAGACTGCTTTATCTTTCCCTTTCTTACGAGCTAGCTCTGCCCGTGCTTCCTCATCCATCTCCTCCTTCTCCATCTGACCTCCACTTCCCTCCATTTCAATCATACTCCCTTCTGCACTCCTTTCCCCTTAATCTTCTCTTCCTACAATCCTTTTCCCCTTTTTGGCATCATCACTGCCAGAGGGAATGGTAGACAGTTTTTCCGGTGAGAGAATGGTGAATGGCGGAAAACTCATTGTATACGGCGTGCAGCATCCCCTCCGCTCGCTTGGCAAAGGTTTGCTCTTGAGCTAGCACTATTTCTGCCGTTTTCTCTGAGATTTCCTCGAGCAGATACTGACACTGCTCCTCCCTCTCTTTCACGGAAGCCATTAAGTTTTCAAGCAGCTCAATAGCCTTGAAGCGAGCATCCAGCTCCGCTTCAACTTCAGCACGAATTTTCCTGCGCTCCTCCTGCAGGACCAATTCGAAGTGAATCTGGACTGCTTCAAGTTCGGCCCTTTGTGTGGCAATGCTCCGCTCCCTTCTATTGAGTGCTACATTGACCTGAGCAGCAGCAGCAATTTTGACGGCAAAATCTCCCGCCACTTTCTGAGCTTCATCTATCTTGATAGCTAGCTCTCCATCTTTGTCCTCTACCACCTTCCTCTTCTTCTCAAGGTGCTTGGATATTTTCTTCTTTTCCTCCTCTACCGCAATCAGCTTTGTGTTAAACTCTTGCAGTCTGCTCCTCTCAGCCTCAAGCGACTGCTTGAGCTCATCTACACTCTTCTCCTTTTCCTCCATCAGCTTCACCTTCTCCTCGATCTTTCCCACTAGCTCGGTCTTAACTTTGTCAAAATCTGCTTTCAGATTCTTGACCTCCTCTGCCTTCTTCTCTAGCTCCTCAATCTTCCTAGTGATAACACTTTGAAGATTGGCAATCTCTTCTTCCTTCACCACCATCTCTGCCTCGTGCTCCCTTATCAATCTCTGCTCGTGAGCAGACGGCGTTCGCTCTTGGATTACGGCATCGAGATACGCACGCTTCACCTTAGCGTCCAGTAGCTCCCAGTAGCGAGCTTCATTGAGGAACACATGGAAGCCATCTACTCCTATGAAGTTGAGCAGTTCCGCCTCATTCGCTTCAATCACCTCTTCTGTGAAGGCTCTACGGTGATTGAAGATTTTGAAATACTCTGTTCCCCGGTAAGTGATGTACGTGAGGAAGTCTGTTGCCTTGGTGTAGAATTCCTCTGACATCTCTACGTTGGGGTAGCGATTGTGGATTGTTTCAGCGGCAATATCATCCATCAGGTAGCGATGTAGGGCTCTCTCTTCCACGGATGGGGGTGGGGCTTTGTTGGTGGTTTGATGGTTATTTCGGTGTGGCTGTTTGGGTGGTGTCAGCTGAGGTGGCTGTGTCTGAGGGGGAGTTGGGTATAGAGGCTTGGACTATTTCGGGTGCTTGAGTTTGGGTGGCTTGTTGTTGGGTTTGTGTTGGTTCGAAGAGGGTATAGGCAAAATCAAGATCTGTGCTGGGGAAAGGTAATTTGGGAATGGGGATTGACGAAGTAGATTCTGCTTCGTATAGAGAGTGGGGTGAGGTTTGCTTTTGGGTGGTGGAAGCTTCGGGTTGAGGTTGGTTAGTTGTTGAAGCTTCTGGTTCTTAGGGTTGCTGGATATGGATTTAGGCTTGGGGAGCTTGGGGTTGTTCTTTGGCTGGGGAAGGCTGGGGTTGGTTTACTTCAATGTCTTCCTCAAGCTCGCTTGACTTTACCAGTGAAGCGACTCGCTTCACCTTCTTCACTCGCTTCGGAGCCGCTCGCTTCACAGGTGAAGCGGCTCGCTTGGACTTTTTCTTCTCGCTTCGCCTTTCGGCAATGGGAGCTGCGGGGAGCACATCAACGTTGAAAATTCCTAAATCCACCACGATCTTCTCGGTCTTGTACAAATCGAAGAAGATGGTGTTCTTCTTGTACTCCATCGTGTTAGTCCATCTCCTGTTCGAGAATAGTTTCTCTAGTGCAAACGACAGTCTTGAGAAAAAGCGAAGCTTCCCCTTCTGAAGGATCTCCTCGGTGCTTCCCTTCTCATATTTGATGTCCTTGGCAACGTCGTGTAGTTGGCTGATGAACCAACAATGCCAGTTGAATTTTGTACCGGTGAGGCTATCAACAATGATGGTTGTGACGAAGATCTTCGTGTCGGAGACCTGTCCCAAGGTCCCGATACTACACACCACAGATTTGGTGTATAGTTCGCAGATATAGTTGAATGGCGTTTGTAGATTTGTTCTTATGTTGTTGTGCTTCACCTCGAACTTAGCAGTTTTGTCGGTGGCAAAGCGGGCAAACTCAACGTCCACGGACAACTCCAAGCCCGAGAAGGAATCCGCTCCTTCCTTCAGCAAGTTGAAAACTCCGGCGATGGCGTCTAGGGCTACCTCCACCGGCATACCATCCACTGTATCGGTGATCGTGGAAGTAGTCCGTCCTTCCTCCAGATTCAGTAGAAACTCGGCCACAAATTTGGCCAATATCTTCTCCGGCCTCGCAGTGACGAACTCCCACAAGCCGGCTGTGGTCACAGCCTTGCGGAAGAAGCCATCGGCTTCTACAACCTTCGCGTCGAGATGGGGCTCGACGTTTATATTGTCACTGATGGAAGCTAGAAACTGCTTCATGGTTTGCGTTGCTGCTTTCTTCACCATCGTTGAATGTTTGATGAAATATGAAAGAAGATTTAAAGATGGGTTGAGACTCGTAAATTTGCAGAGGATGCAGAGATTTTCACGAGCATGGCAAATTTGGGGGAGTGATAAAGCTTTTACAGATCTGCGTCGTTCCTTTATATAGATTTAGGGTTTGGCTGACGTGGCAGGGGTGAGTCGGTAATTTCTCCAAAAATCCTGTTCGTATACAGCGGATATTGGCGATGTGATTGACGTGTCCGGCGTCATCATGGTAAAAGTGAGCCATCAATTGACTTGGCACTCCACGTGGCCTCTCGCCATTAGTTTGCTCAAACGGGCGTAGATCTAGCGGCTGAGATTCAAAAACTGTTGAGATTCAACGGCCAGATCGTGCACGTTTTTGGCGGTTCAATTTTGAAGTGTGTTGCACGTGCCCGAGATTTTCGCCTTGTACATGAATCTGCATTTAATGCAAAGTAAAAAGGTAAAATTTCACTCGAGTGTGTACAGCTCATACGCTCGCTTCGTACTTGCTCGCTTCGAGTGTGCCCGCTTGGCTTTTACTCGCTTGAGAAGTACTCGCTTGGCGTGACTATTCCACACTCGCTTGCGATGGCTCGCTTGAGTGTCGAGGTACTCGCTTGACCATCTGAAGCGACTGGTATAAGAAATTGAAATTTCTTTAACTTTATTTAAAATGTTTCTGACTTACATACTTCGAGGATAAACAAGAATGTTTTCCTCTTTGTATTTGTGTCAGAATCATTTCATATTTTCCACACAGTAAATGAAGGTTTCTAGCACGCTTCACTTTACTTAGTGTACTTGAATTGAAACACTTACCAGTCAATCTCACATTGTAGGAGATTGATACCACACATGTAGACTTCTTTTTGCTCCTTGTTAGTCTTCTTTGAGCTTGATCTTCTTGGCATTCATCTCTTCCATCTTCCTCTACGAATTAGAGAGTCCTCCATCGAAGTGAATGAGGGAGAGAATGAATAGAGTACAATAGCTTTCTACAACCCGAAGGGAGATTCACTTTGGTGTACTTATTCACGATGAATGGGAGATGAGTACAAGTCCTTATCTCATAGCAGAATAGGACAAGATGACAATGAGAATGCTCTGACAAGACATTCTCGGTTTTAAGCAGAAGTATGTCACCAGCCCTACAACCTTTTGAAGTAAAAGGTAACTCTTCAAGCTCTCCACTTAAGATCTACAGAATGAATATGCATTCGGCTCGCTTGACCCAAAGTGGAAAATTGAAGCGATGCAATATTCAGGGTGGGATAAGAATGAACAAACATTCGGTAACTCAACTCAATGAAGAGTGAGTAATGATTGAATGTTTATCCACGACGAAGGAGATGAGAAGACATGCTCCTCTTCGGCGGAAAGATGGGAAGAGGACGCAAGGTCTAGGTGCCAGCCCTGCCTAAGCTTTCACCATTTTTACGTGGGAAGGCCCAATACAAGACCCCACAACCGTTACTAGAAACGGTACTTGCTAGTGTTTATACCCACTAGCTAGGAATCCTAGGCTAGGTAGCAGCTTTCCTTGCTCGCTTTGGAAGTAGACTACTCTGAGAGTAATCAATAGTTCCCCCTTAACCATAGCCTTAACAATCTTGTTAGTTGGTAGGGAACGTCTTCCAACACTCCACCTTTCTCCACCTTATTTCTCCTCCTTCAAGCGAGTGAGTTTTGAAGCGACTCGCTTGAATTGGTGAAGATCCAAGGCGAGGGTCCCTTGAGGGCAAGCGTCCACTCCCTTGTGCATCCTGGATCTAGCACTCTTCACCAGGGTGTAATAACCCTAATTCCATGCATAGCTGATTGAAGCGAGACTCAGCAAGAGGCTTGGTGAGGATATCTGCTCGCTGGAGATCGGTATGGATTTTCTCGAGCTTGATATCCTTCTTCTCGACATGATCACGAATGATGTGATGTCGAATTTCCACGTGCTTGCATCTGGTGTGAAGCACTAGATTCTGCGAGATACAAATAGCACTGTTATTGTCGCAGAAGATTGGGATCTCATTCGCTTCAACTTTGTAGTCCTTCAACTGCTGACGAAACCACAAGATTTGAGAACAGCAGCTTCCAGTGGCCATATACTCGGCTTCAGTCGTTGAAGTCGCTACATTGGTTTGCTTCTTTGAAAACCATAAGATCAGCTTGCTTCCCAAGAACTGACAAGTGCCCGATGTTGATTTCCTATCAACACGGCATCCTCCATAGTTAGCATCGGAATATCCTGTGAGTTCCAGATTATCTTCAGCAGGATACCATAGCCCCATGTTGACGGTGCCTTTGAGATAGTGAAGGATTCGCTTGGCAGCTTCAAGATGACAGTGCTTGGGATTGCTTTGGAAGCGAGCACATACTCCAACTGCAAATGCTATATCCGGCCTGCTTGCAGTGAGATAGAGAAGGGATCCGATCAAAGCACGGTAGTCTGTAGTATCCACAGATTTCCCTTCTAGGTCTGGCTCCATCTTCCAATTAGTGTTCATCGGGATCTTCACAGCTTTAGCATGCTGAACACCAAACTTGGCAAGCATATCTCTAGTATACTTAGCTTGATTGATGAAGATTCCATCATCTTGCTGCTTCACTTGAAGACCTAGGAAGCAACTCATCAAGCCTATCATTGACATCTCATATTTGGTCTTCATTAGCTCTCCAAACTTCTCGATAAGCGACTGGTTTGGTGACCCAAATAATCCACATAGATCTGGACCCATAACATATCTTCTCCATGATTGATGGTGAAGAGAGTCTGATCTATCTTCCCTTTGTGGAATCCATTATCCACTAAGAACTGAGATAGCGTATCATACCAAACTCTAGGCACCTGCTTCAATCCATACAGGGCCTTCTTCAATCTATACACCTTATCTCCTTGCTCGAAACCCGGTGGCTGCTCCACATACACTTCTTCCTTGAGCTCTCCGTTGAGAAATGTGCTCTTGACATCCATTTGATAGACCTTGAATTTCTTAGCCACTGCATAGGCAAGAAATAGTCTAATCGCTTCAAGCCTTGCCACTGGAGCAAAGGTCTCATCAAAATCGATCCCTTCCTCTTGGCAGTAGCCTTTGGCGACAAGTCTAGCTTTGTTTCTCACGACGTTGTGGTCCTCGTCCATCATGTTCTTGAACACCCACTTGGTGCCAATCATATTCTGGAATTTGGGATGATCCACGAGATACCAAACGTCGTTTCTGGTAAATTGGTTCAGCTCCTCTTGCATGGCGATCACCCAATTGGAATCTGCTAGGGCTTCCTCCACGCTTGCTGGCTCGATGTATGAAAGAATGCAACTAAACATAGCACTTTCTCCAAACACTTGGCTTCTGGTCAACACGCCTTTGGATAGCTCTCTGATGATTTGGCTTGGTGAATGATTCTTGAGCCATGCACGCTTGGATCCACCAGCTTCTTCTTCTTCTTGACGTGGGTCGCTTGCTTCTCCATCTGAAGCGACCTGAATGGGTGCTTGGCCTGCACTCGCTTCTTGAGTCTTGGGGGCAGCTTCATCCTTCTCTTGGGCAACTTGATCGCTTGAATCCTTGACTTCTTCATCATCTTCAAGCATGTCCCAAGTCAGTGGATTGATGGGTTCCTCGCTTGGATTCTTGTCATTCGCTTGAACCTGTTCCTGTGGAAGACTTAAAGAACATTCATCAAATACGACATGGGGTGATTCTTCCACAATTAGGGTTTTGCAGTTGAATACTCTGTAAGCTTTGCTAGATGTAGAATGTCCTAAGAATATTCCTTCATCTGCTTTGCTTTCGAAAGCTTTCAACTATGACTTCCCATTATTGTGAATGAAGACCCTACAACCAACAATATGGAAATAAGAGATGTTAGGAATTCTCCCTGTCCATATTCATATGGTGTTTTGTCGAACCGTTTGTTGAGAAGTGTCCGATTTTGAGTGTAGCATGCGGTATTGGCAGCTTCAGCCCAATACTTCATCGGAAGCTTCGAATCAACAATCATAGTGCGAACGGCTCCTTTGATGATTCGATTTCTTCTTTCTGTTACTCCGTTCTGCTGAGGTGTGCGTGCTGACGAAGTTTTGTGATGTATCCCATGCTCCGTGCAGTATGCTTCAATTGTTGAGTTTAGAAACTTTGTGCCTTTGTCGGAGCGAATGGTGGCGACCGCTTGGTTCTTCTCCACAGCAAGACGCTTGAGCAATTGTGGCAGTTTGGACAGTGTCTCCTTTTTGCTAAAGAGGAATACAACCCAAGTGTAGCGAGAGAAGTCGTCGACTACAACGAGAGTGTTCCATTGACGCTTACTGGAGTGACTGGTCTAAACATAACCATATGTAGTAGCTCCAGCACTTGCTTGGAAGATGCTTCATCTAGACTGGCGAAGTGCTTCTTCGTCTGCTTCCCTCGTTGGCATGGTGAGCATGGATGATCTTTTGCAAAGACCTCATTAGGTATGCCCTGCACCAAGCATTTCCGAGCTAAGCGATTAATCGTCTTGAAGTTGAGATTGTTGGGAATTGTTAAGAACAACTTGTTAAGGGGGAACCTATAAGGGACATTTAATTGTTTTGATTTGATCCCAAAACCCCCAAAGCGTTCTGTTCCCAAGCTACCCATTTTTGATATAGATAATAGGTTAGAATTTTTCTAAGCCTACTCTGTTAGGATGGCTCTTTATTTTGCTTAGATTTTAGATCGCAGAAAATTCAAGTGAAGGCCACTCGCTTGAGTGTGTTTTCCAAGCGAAGCAAAGTCTAGCGAGCCGAAGTGAAGCGTGCCGAAGGATAGCGTAGCAAAGCGAGCGCTACAGTAGATTCAAAGCGAGTCTGCCAAAGCGAAGCGAAGCGAGCGCTACAGTGTAAAGTCAAAGCGAGTCAACTCTGGTCAACATTTTCCAAGGCAGTCATTAGGGAACTTTGCTCCCAAGCGACTCACTACAGAAAGACTACGAAGTGACTCAAATATAAGCGGACGCTACAACTTCAAAGCAAAGCGAGCCACTACCTACCAGAAAGCGACAATACAATTCCCGCTCCGATTTTGAACTTCAGTCAACTGGAGATCTCCGCATTAATTACGAGATCTCCACGTGTCGAATGCGGAGAGGAGCAGCGGAGTTGACTGCCAGGCCGACAGGGCGCCGCAACAGTACTGGGTCGCTCCAGTTTCTATTGAAATTGCATCTTAGCCAAATTCGGCAAAGAGCCAAAACTGCGCGTCTGAAAAGCAACCAGCCTGTGCAAGTACTGTCGAGAGGAGGAGGGACAAAGCCACCAAACAAGCAACGGATCTCGGCATCCCTCTGCCTATAAATAGTGAAGGATGAAGACGAAGAGAAGTAGAACACTTCCTGAGCATTCGAGCCTATTGCAAACAAACACTCCCAGCTTTAGAGCAAACTTCGAGTCTTTGTTTTCAAGTGTTCTCCGAGTTCCAGTCTCATCGGAACCCGTCTTCACAACCTTCACACTTAGAGTCTGAGCCCATTCCATATCCAAGCTTAGAAGAAGAACTCTAGCCATCTTTGCACTTATTGTAAAGAGTTTTTCATAGTGAGTCGTCGTAAACCAAAAACCCTAAATCTGTTGTTAGGTTTTTGTGTTCGTCGTCGTTAGGTTGTTTCGATCCAAGGCCCTTCTTTCATCGATTGAAGAAGCCTCGATCATAGAGTCTAGATCCAAGCTTGCACTTACATCGTTTGTGTAAAGCTCGATCGAAGCTAGGCTGTAAGGAGAGCCCGCAATCTCCCTGTCTGTCGGACTGAAGAGAGTGAAGCTTCCAGTCCAGTTTAGGTTTTTGGTGTGAACCCGGAATCACCCAGCGTCTGTCAGATCCAAGCGAGTGAAGCTCGATCTTGACCAGGCTTTTGAAGAGCCCGTAATCTTCAAGTTCTTGAGTGAAGAGAACTGTTGCCGAGTGCAACAAGTGGACGTAGGAGCTTTATCTCCGAACCACTATAAATCTCGTGTCGTATCTTTCTACCCTAAACTCTTTACTTTGTTTCATTATTCATTGCACATTGCATCTAAACAAACATAACTTGGAAGTTTTTAATTACTTAGGAAAAGATAGTAGCTCACCGAATTCCGCACTAAAGAGTAAAGTCTCACTCTTGATCAAGCTCTAAGCTTAGGTCAAGAGAATCTTGATTGCTTTAGATCTAGCTCTCGGCTAGGTCTTAGTATTTCTACGAGCACTTTACTTCATACTCTGAGTTAAGGAATTTGAAGTTGAAAAACTTCAAAATACGTATTCCCCCCCCCCCCCCCCCCCCTCTACGTATTTTTTCCTATAACAAACCGGGACCAACAAGTGGTATCAGAGCAGCGGTTTTTTCGAGCCTCTGCTTTGCATATCCGAAGCGAGTCCCCACTCGCTTCACGTTGTCTCACTGAACCGGATTCTATTTTCCTAAGTGCATCAAAACCTCACCCACGCATATTGCATTTACTGCTAATAGTTTGCTATGTCTACGTATAGTGCATCAAGTCTTCCACAGTTCTCTATCGAAGGATACGAGACATGGAGTTTCCGAGTCGAGAGCTTCCTATGCTCCATCCATGACCAGATGTGGGAAGTCATAGAGGACGGACCAATCGAGATCAAGAAAGCCATATCTATGAACGTCCCAGCCGCCAAAGGATGCGAAGCTCATGTTAGACAAGAGTACGTCAAGAAGGACAAAGATGAATACAATGCCAACGACTTCAAGATCGCCAACCTTGATAAAATCGCACGTCACACGATGCAGAGCACTGTTTCGGATGCCTACCTTCCTAGGATCAGGAAGTGTGCGACGGCGAAGGAAATGTGGGAAACCCTAGCCCTCATTTCACAAGGAACGGACAAGATCAAAGAGAACAAGCTCGCCGTACAAATGCGGGAGTTTGAAAGCTTGATAATGAAGCCAGGAGAGGCCATCGACGCCTTCGAGCTGAGAGTCACCAACATTATTGCAACTCTCAACTCACTTGGGAAGGAACTCACAGACAAGGAAGTAAATCTGAAGATTGTCCGAGCTCTCACGAGGGAGTGGCAGACAATGAAGGAGCTGTACCCAGCTACCAAGGATCTATCAAAGCTCACACCGGAGATTCTGTTCTCCGAACTCAAAGCTCATGAATTCGATCTGAATCGAATGAACCTCGACGAAGAGGATGAAGCTCCCACGACGTCAAAAGGTGTAGCTTTCAAAGCTGCTAAAGGGCCAAGCGACCAGTCGCTAGCCAAGATGACGAGAGAAGAGTTGGAAGAACATGTTGCGTTCTGATCCAAGAACTTCAACAAAATGAACTCTCGCGTGGGCAAATACAAAAGATTCTACAAGCAGTACAAAGGGAGGAGCACTGATGCTCGAGAAGGAAAAGGGAAGAGAGAAGAGACGACAAAACCAATCTCAAGGGACATGATGGAAGTGGAGTGCTACCACTGCCACAAGATGGGCCACTACAAATCCGATTGCCCGAAGCTGAGTGCAAAGGAGCGAGAGGAACTAAGAGCAAAGAGGGATGCTCCGAGGCGAGCGCTTGTAGCGAGTGAAATGCCAGTCGATTCAACTGAAGAAGTCTCAAGCGACAAGGATGCATTCACAGATCCCAACTCCAGTGAGGGAGAGGATCTTGGACTCATGGCGCTCACCGACGAGGAAACCGAAGAGGTATTCATCTATCCCTCACCTAGTTCAATTACACTTGCACACACTCACCAAGAGGAATCTAATTCCTCGACATGGAGTGAGTTGCTTGACAAGCACATCAAATTGTCAAGTGACCACGAAGTGTTAAAACAAGCTTTGTCTCAAAGCGAGAAGGAGAACTGAAAGCTAGCCACTGAGCTTGACCAAGTCAAACTTAACTTAAGGGCTATGACTAGTAAGTTCGAGGATCTCTTCGCGAGACATCAAAGCTTGGAAGGAAGATATGAAACCCAATCCACTCTAACTTGAACAATGCTTCATATGCTAGGCAGGCACTAGAGAGTTCACTTCTACCTTTTGGTAGAAAGGGAGGACTCGGATATGAGGGTGGACCTTCCAAGCCAACTGTCTTTGTTGGTGCCTCACACACTACACCATCAGTCACTTTAGAAATGCCCACTGCATCCAAAGCGACCACCAACAAAGATAAAGGCCAAATGGCTGAGAACCCTAAGAAGAAGCCAATGAAGATGTCTATATCTTCAAGGGCAGAAACTATGGGTAAGCAAAGACCAACTGTCCCTAGCACTCACAATGCTAAAGCTTACCAATCCAAAGGTAAAGGGAAACCAGTTGTAGCTTCTAAGTCTCAGACCAAGACACCAGAGACAAAGGATCTCCCTTTCAAGAAAAGGAGTAATGTCTATGTGTCACATTATCCGGACTGGAGATGGTCCAACCGGACTAACGCTGAGGGGGAAGAACTTGAAGCACCGAAGAGGTCGCTTCAGATTCCCAAGGTTACTCAAGCGAGTAGGGGTCAAAACCCTAGTTGGACCGCTTCGAGAAAACCTAGCGAGCCGCTTCGACAGACTGTAAACCCTAAGTCAGTCTCTAAGCCTATAGCTAATCCGAAGCGAGCCGCTTCAGGATACAAGCAAACGGGTAAGAGCATAGGTAAGCCTCAAGCGAACCGCTACCCCTCTTGCACACACTGCTGCACGTGTGAAGCTGCTTTAAGGCAGAAATCACAGTTTTCAAAGGTCGAGAAACCCAAAGCACAAGCTACCTTTCAAAAGAAAGTGAAGCAAGTGTGGGTACCTAAGGGAACTAACCTGCAAGGACCCAAACTGATTTGGGTACCAAAATCTGTCTAATTGCAGGTGAGCGCCGTGGATCCCATGCCAAGTGAAGGTCAACAAATTTGGTACTTGGACAGTGGATGTTCAAGACACATGACCGGCATGAGAGCTCTACTTCATGACTACATAGAGAAGAAGGGTCCACACGTTACATTTGGTGGTAACTCTCGAGGAAGCACCAAAGGATACGGTGCACTGAAAGTTGGAAAACTCACAATTGAAGAAGTCTCCTACGTGCAAGGACTTAAGCACAACTTGTTATCCATTTCACAATTTTGTGACAAGGGATACAAGGTGGAATTTATTTCCAACAAGTGCATAGTGAAGAGCAAGCTCACTTCCCAGATTGTGCTCACTGGAATAAGACAAAGGAACGTCTATATAGCACAATGGGACAGCTGCAAAGAGGAGACGTGCTTAGTTGCAAGGAGTGCTACAGAAATAGGATGGCTATGGCACAGACGCTTGAACCATCTCAACTTCAACGCTATAAGTCGCTTAGCTCGAAAAGGACTGGTGCAAGGCATACCAAATGAAGTCTTCATCAAAGATCATCCATGCTCACCATGCCAACGAGGGAAGCAGACGAAGAAGCACTTCGCCAGTATTGAAGAAGCTTCATCGAAGCGAGTGCTCGAGCTGCTTCATATGGATCTGTTTGGTCCAGTCACTCCAGTTAGTGTAAATGGAAGGAAGTACACTCTAGTTGTAGTCGACGACTACTCTCGCTACACTTGGGTTGTATTTCTCTTCAGCAAGAAGGAGACACTGACCAAGCTACCACAACTGCTCAAGCGATTGGCTGTGGAGAAGAATCAAGCAATTGTCACCATTCGCTCCGATAAAGGCACAGAGTTCCTGAACTCTACCATTGAAGCTTACTGCACAGAGCATGGCATAGCACATCAGACTTCCTCAGCACGTACACCTCAGCAAAATGGAGTTGCTGAAAGAAGGAATCGAATTAACAAAGAAGCTGTTCGAACCATGATTGCAGACTCGAAGCTTCCGATGAAGTATTAGGCTGAAGCTGCCAATACGGCATGCTACACGCAGAATCGAACGCTTCTCTGCAAACGGCACGACAAAACACCATACGAAATATGGACAGGGAGAATTCCTAACATATCTTATTTCCATATTTTTGGTTATAGGGTCTTCATCCATTACAATGGGAAGTCGCAGTTGAAAGCCTTTGAAAGCAAAGCTGATGAAGGAATATTCTTAGGATATTCTACATTAAGCAAAGCTTATAGGGTGTTCAACTGTAAAACCCTAATCATGGAGGAATCACCCCATGTCCTATTTGATGAATCTTCTTTGAGTCTCCCACAGGAACAGGTTCAATCCAATGAAAATAAGTCAAGCGAGGAACCCATCAATTCGTTATCTTGGGACATGCTTGAGGATGATGAAGAAATCAAGGGCTCAAGCGAGCAGAATGTCCAAGGAAAAGTTGAAGCTGCCCCCAAGATTCCTGAAGCGAGTGCTGGCCAAGCACCCAATCCAGTCGCTTCAGATGGTGAAGCGAGCGACCAGGAAGAAGATGAAGATGAAGCTAGCGGATCCAAGCGTGCATGGCTCAAGAATCACTCCCCAAGTCATTGGAGATCCATCCAAGGGTGTAGTGACCAGAAGTCAAGTGTTTGGAGAAAGTGCCATGTTCAGTTGCTTTCTCTCAAACATTGAGCCGTCATGCATGGAGGAAGCCCTAGCTGATTCCAACTGGGTGATTGCCATGCAAGAAGAGCTCAATCAGTTCACCAGAAACGACGTATGGTACCTCGTGGATCGTCCCAAATTTCAGCATGTTATTGGCACCAAGTGGGTGTTCAAAAACAAGACGGACGAGGACCACAACATTGTGAGAAACAAGGCGCGACTCGTCGCTAAGGGCTACTGTCAAGAGGAAGGAATTGATTTCGATGAAACCTTCGCTCCAGTGGCATGGCTTGAAGCGATCAGACTATTTCTAGCCTATGCAGCGGCCAAGAAATACAAAGTCTATCAGATGGATGTGAAGAGCACGTTCCTCAATGGTGAATTGAAGGAAGAAGTCTATGTGGAGCAGCCACCGGGTTTCGAGCAAGGAGATAAGGTGTATCGATTGAAGAAAGCCCTATGTGGATTGAAGCAAGCTCCCAGAGCTTGGTATGATACTCTTCCTCAATTCCTAGTGGATAATGGATTCCACAAAGGAAAGATAGATCGAACCCTATTCACCATCAATCATGGAGAGGATATGCTATGGGTTCAGATCTATGTGGACGACATCATATTTGGGTCACCAAACCAGTCGCTTAGCGAGAAGTTTGGAGAGCTTATGAAGACCAAATATGAGATGTCAATGATTGGCTTGATGAGCTGCTTTCTAGGTCTTCAAGTGAAGCAGCAGGATGGTGGTATCTTCATCAATCAAGCTAAGTATACAAGAGATATGCTTGCCAAGTTCGGTGTTCAGCATGCCAAAGTTGTGAAGATCCAGATGAACACGAACTGGATGATGGAGCCAGACCTAGATGGGAAGTCTGTGAATGCTACAGACCACCGAGCTTTGATCGGATCCCTTCTATATCTCACTGTAAGTAGGCCTGATGTTGCTTTTGCAGTCAGAGTCTGTGCTCGCTTCCAAAGCAATCCCAAGCACAGCCATCTTGAAGCTGCCAAGAGAATTCTTCGATATTTGAAGGGCACTGTCAACATGGGGCTGTGGCATCCAACGGAGGACAACTTGGAGCTCACTGGATACTTAGATGCTGACTATGGAGGGTACCAAATTGATAGGAAATCAACTTCGGGCACTTGTCAGTTCTTGGGAAGCAAGCTGATCTCATGGTTTTCGAAGAAGCAGACTAGTGTAGCTACTTCTACGACTGAAGCCGAATATATGGCCACTGGAAGCTGCTGTTCTCAAATTCTATGGCTTCGTCAGCAGTTGAAGGACTACAAAGTTGAAGCAAATGAAATTCCCATATTCTGCGACAACAACAGTGCGATCTGCATCTCGCAAAATCCAGTGCTTCACACCAGATGCAAGCACGTGGAAATCCGACATCACTTCATTCGTGATCATGTCGAGAAGAAGGATAGAAAATCCATACCGATCTCCAGCGAGCAGATATCCTCACCAAGCCTCTAGCTGAGTCTCGTTTCAATCAGCTATGCATGGAATTAGGGTTGCTAGACCCTGGTGAAGAATGCTAGATTCAGGATGCACGAAGGAGTGGTCGCTAGTTTTTCGTAGCGTCACTCGCTTCGGATCTTCACCAACTCAAGCGAGTCACTTCAAAATTCCACTCGCTTGAAGAAGGAGAAATAAGGTGGAGTAAGGTGGAGTGTTGGAAGACGTTCCCTACCCGCTTACAGGAATTGTTAAGCCATTGGTTAAGGGGGAACTATTGTTTGCTCTCGGAGCAAGCTACTTCCAAAGCGAGCAAGGAAAGCTGCTACCTAGCCTAGGATTCCTAGCGAGTGGGTATAAACACTCGCAAGTGCCGTTTCTAGTAACGGTTGTGGGGTCTTGTATCGGGCCTTCCCACGTAAAAATGGTGAAAGCTTAGGCAAGGCTGGCACCTAGACCTTGTGTCCTCTTCCCATCTTTCCGCCGAAGAGGAGCAAGTCTTCTCATCTCCTTCATCGTGGATAAACATTCATTCTCTACTCACTCTTCATTGAGTTGAGCTGCCGGATGTCTATCCATTCCTCCCCCACTTTGAATTTTGCATCGCTTCAATTTGCCCTAGCTTGGGTCAAAGCGAGTCGATTGCAAGTTCATTCTGTAGCTTGTAGGAGGAAGCTTGAAGGTTTACCTTTTTCTACAAAAGGTTGCAGGGCTGGTGACATGCTTCTGCGTAAAATACGAGATTGTCTTGACAGAGCATTCTCATTGTCATCCTGTCTATTTCTGCTCTGAGATAAGGACTTGTACTCATCCCCCATTCGTCGTGAATATGTACACTTACGTGAAACTCCCCTTTGGGTTGTAGTAAGCTTCTGTACTATATTCATTTTCTCCCCCATTCACTTCGATGGAGGACTCTCTAATTCGTAGAGGAAGATGAATGCCAAGAAGATATAGTCTCTAACAAGTGGTATCATCAAGATTCAAGTCAGATCCATCAAAAGAATTCAACAAAAATGAAGTCTTCAATAAGTGGTATCAATCTCCTACGAAGTGAGATTGACTGGTAAGTGTTTCAATTTTGAGTACACTAAGTGAGCTGAAGTGTGCTAGAAACCATCACTCGCTATGTGGAAAATATGAAATGAATCTGACACAAATACAAAGAGGAAAACCTTCTTGTTTATCCTCGAAGTATGTAAGTCAGAAACATTTTAAATAAAGCAAAGAAATTTCATTTCTTATTCCAATCGCTTCAGATGGCCAAGCGAGTGCTACGTCACTCAAAGCGAGCCATCGCAAGCGAGTGCGGAACAGTCACTCAAGCGAGTACCTCTCAAAGCGAGCAAAGGCCTAGCGGCCCAACTCGAAGCGTGTGGGTACGAAGCGAGTATGAGCTGTCTGCACTCGAGTGCAATTTTACTTTCTGCTTTGCATTAAATGCAGATTCATGTACAGCCGAAAATAACGGGCGCGTGGTCTACACTTTGAATTCGAAGCGGGAAAAGACGGAGAAGATCCAGCCGTCGAATCTTAACAGTCCCCGATTTGTAGCCGTTGGATCTACGCCGTATAAGACAAACGAATCACAGCAGGACACGTGGAGACGACGTGCAAGTTGGCGGTTCACTTTTACTGTGATGACGCCGGACACATCAGATCCATCACCGCGCGTCCGCCGCCTACCTACAGGATCCTCGCCGATATTACTGTCTTGCCCCTGCCACGTCAGCCGAGCCCTAATTCTATTTAAAGACGTTGTGCAGAACAGAGAGAACTTTCACAATTCTCAATCCTTACCACTCTTGTGCAAGAACTGGAAATTTCTGCAAACTCACGAGCCTTAAAATTCCCAGTTTTTCGTCGATAAATCTCTGTTCAAAATCTCTCGAATTTCATACGATGGGAAAGAAGCAAAACTCAGAAACTATGGAGCAGTTTCTCACTGAAGTCGACAAGCACATCAATGTCGAGCCTCATCTCGACCCAGTCGTCATAGAGGAGGCTGGATTCTACCGTAGGGCCGTGACCACGGCCGGCCTATGGAAGTTCGTGACGGCGGTGCCAAAGAAGGTTTTGGCCAAGGCGGTGGGTGAAATCCTCCAAAATCTGAGGAAGGAGCAAAACACATCCTCATTCACAGATCCACAGACCAAAAGGCCGGTGGAGGTGGATTTGAACGATCTCATCTGCGTGTTCGACTTGCCGAGGGAAGGTGGAAACTCCTTGTTGGAGTTAAGTTTTTCGCCGGAGTTGAATATGGTCGATTCGCCATCGCCGGAGCTGAACCAAACTTCAAGGAGGCCAGTATCCATTCAAACTTGAAGGCCCCTTTCAACCATATCTGCGAGCTCTTTTCGAAGAGCGTCGCATGCTACGTCGGAACCCTGGACACGCTCTCTGAACCGAAGCTGTTCGCCACCACCATCATCGTCGACAGCCTTACTGGAACTAGGTTCAACAGGCATGGTTGGTTTCTCAACCAAATTCACGAAGCCGCTGAAGACTTTGCGTTCGTGAAGGGAAGCGCCGATCAGATTCTCCGCAAGGGGAAGCTGAAATTCTTCTCCAGACTGTCTGTTGCTTTGGAGGAGCGCTACCCCGACAAAGTGTGGCCGGAATCCGATGTTGCTGATTACAACAAGCAATCTGTGTTCTATGACAAGTGGAGGAAGAACAAGACTCCTATCGATTTGGGACTTCTAGTTGTAGAAGTGCCCGTTGCAGTGCCAGTCGCCGAAAGGCGAGCTGAAGCGTCCCAAGCAAAGCGAGCCGCTTCACCCGGGAAGCGTGCTGCGCCCAAGCGAGGGAAGAAGAAGTTGAAGCGAGTCGCTTCACTCATCCTGTCAAGCGAGGCGGAGGAGAAGCCGCTTGAGGATGTTGAAGTGAACCCCAACCCTCACCTACAAAAATACAAACTCCCCCAACCCAAGTCCAAAATCAAACACATCAAACCCAAACCCAGCCACTACCAGAAACCCAAACCTCATCAACAGCTCAACCCAAATCCCAGAAATCACCCATTCCCCATTGGAAGAAGAAACTGGTTCTTCTTTCCAAATACCCCCAGTCCCTCTACTACATGTAGACCCAGCTGAAGCCTACACCACATTCCAACCCATTCAAACCCAGCAAATACAACCACCACCCAAAGAAACCATCCAAATAACCGAAACCTCTGAAGCCTCATCATCCCTATCCCCCTCGACATCGGCAGCTACAGCCGATACCGCCCAAACAACCGGCACTGATCTTGTCGTCGTACCACCATTCGTTCCACCCTCCGTTACTGCGGAGATGCAGGCTATTGATCGCTACGTCAGGGATCGAGAGCAAGCTTCAGAAACTATTGCTCTCCGCTACTCAAATGTCCCGTGGACCGACGAGTTCTTCACCAAGATCGTCGACTTCCTTACGTATATCACCTACCGCGGGACGGAATACTACAAGATCTATAACCTCATGGAGGCCTTCAAAAAGGATGAACTGATACAGTTGGAGGCCAAGCTGCTCGATTTTATTGGCGTAAACGGCTTCCATGCCTTTCTCGATGGGACCAGCTTCTGGGACAAGCTGGATGCGAAGATAAAGCGAACCTATCCGACCGCTTCGATTCCCAAGCGAGTGCCAACTCCCCACCAGCAGCAAATGATCAGAGACCATGCAGAAGAGGTGGAGGCGAAGGAGGTGGAGATCTCCAATCTGCAAAGCGAGATCTCCAAGAAGGAGGAAGAGGTGAACAGGAGAGTACTGGAGGTCAAAAGTCTTCGTGAAGACTTTGACAGAAAGAAAGCAGAATTGGAGGCAAAGGTGGAGGAGAAGGGAAGGTTATTGGAGGAAAAGAAGAAGGCATTGGAGGAGCAAGTGAAGCTGGTGGGAGACCAGACGAAAACCATCACCGAACTCAAGGACTCGCTTGACGCGGAAAGGAGTCGCTTGAAGGAGGTTAATGCCAAGCTAGTTACAGTTGGCAAAGAGAAGGAGAATTTGGAGAAGAAGGTGAAGGAGTTGAGGGAGGCAATTGAGAAAAGGGATGGAGATCTTGTGATGAAGGGGAGTGAGTTGCTCAGCACTAAGAAAGCCCTCGACACTCTCAGAAATGAAATGAAAATCCTCAAACTTGAGAGAGAGGAGGAGGAGGGAGAGCTTGAAAGTCGAAGGAGGAGTGCGCAGGCCCTTGATCTGCAGAGTGCTGAATTGTCCATCCTACTTGAGAAGGTCAAGAGCCTGGGAGAAACTTACACCGAGAAGGTTGCTGCAGGTGTCGAATTTCATCTCTCTCTAAATCAGAGAGAGAGATAAGTCTTGAAACAATGAAGGCAGAGCTTGAAGCGGCCTAGGAATTCTGGAACTTCAATCTGCAGGAGGAAAGGAAGAGCATGAAGAATCAGATTGAAGCGGAGCTGGAGGCTCGCTTCAAATCGGTGGAGTCACTGGAGAGGTTGATGCTCTCAGTGAAGGAGAGGGAAAAGCAGTGTGAGTACCTGCTCGAGGAAATCAGTGTCAAAACTGCAGAGTTAGTGCTCTCCCAGGAGCATACCTTTGCTGGAAAAACCGAGCGGATGCTGCATGCTGTTTTCAATACAGTCAATTCCCTTCACAAATCTATCTCTGGAAAAACAATCATCCTAACCCCCGGCAGTGATGATGCCAAAAAGGGTGAAGGTCAAGTGAAGGAAGGAGGTGTTGGAGGATCAGGAGGTAGTGGAGTTGGCGTAGAGAGGATGTTGGAGGGAAGCAGTGGTGTTGGAGGTGAGGAGGAGGAATTAGATGACGAAGCGAGGGCCCTACGTGCAAAGAAGGGTAAAGTGAAGCTCACTGAGGAGGAGCTCATGAAGAAGCCCGAAGAGCCCCGCAGGCCAAATGAAGAAAAAGTGCTTGCCTCTTCAATCGCACGTCATCCTCCTGTTGTAGTGCTCACCAAGGAGCAGAGGGAGCAGCAAATTGCGGAGGATGAGGCCCTGGCTTGGGCACTGGAGAAGGATTTTGAATTAAGAAGGCTAACACTTGCAGGTGCTTCAGGTTCTAAAGCGCCCGCTTCAGATTCCGCCCCCGCTTCAGCTCTGGCGCTCACTTCATCAACTGCAGGAGCCACTTCATCTGCAATCGTCCCTCCAAAAGCCCCAGAAACAAGGAAGGACATGCCGCCTCCCCCACCACCAAGTCAGACCTTGAAGCGGCCTGCACCAGATTCAAAAGAGGACCCTGCGGCCAAGCGCCAAAAGGTCAAACAAGCAGTCGCTTCGAGGGCTGAGAAGCAGGAGAGAAGGAGGAAGAGAGGAGAGGAATGGAAGGAAGGAGTAGAAAAGGAGAAGAGGATAAGGGCCAAGCGACTTGAAGTCATTAACGGTCGGATTGAGGAACACTTCAACAAAGTGAAACTCATCCAGTCCGCTATTTGCCGAAGTGCCTTCATTCCTTTCATGCCTGATGAGTCCGAAGCATGCGAGACCCAAGCCATAATCGATGCATGCGACGTGACAGGAAAGGAAATGGTCGACTCTGGACGCTACCCTCTCAAGGAGGAACAAGATTACATTCGTAAGCGACTCAACGAAAAACGTCCAATCTGGAGCACTGAGTCGAGTGCCAAATTCCACGCGGTCATGGAGAAGCTGTCTAGCAGATCAGAGTAAGAGTTGGCAGCTAGGAGGAATGAACATCCTGACGCAAGGGAGATAGAGGACTTCATTCCGAGAGATCTCCGCGATCAGTGGCTATTCTACAAGGAGCTTTTCATCAAGGCCTACTACTACTGGGGAATAGTGCCACTGCAGGATGAGTGCTCTCGGATAAGTGCCCTCAACAATTTCTTGTGCGCATATAATGAGAAGATGCGGAGGAAAATATTCACTATGGCAGAGCTTGCAGAGCCCAAATCTCTTATCATCAAGGTGCCCGCAGTGAAGAAGTTTCCAATGCCATTCCTACCAGGCACACACATTCCTGACCGGAGCATCACAGATGCAGAAGTAAATGAAGCCTTCAGACTGGAGAGCGGATGGAGGAGACCAAGTATCCACACTGTTGGTACTTTGGAGTTAAACGTCCTCTCTGCTTATTCTGATGACAAGAAGGAGAAGGAGAAGAAGAAGGAAGAGGAGAAAGAGGAAGACAAGGAAGAGGCTGCAGGAAACCCTTGAGTTTCAAGTCTCTTAATTATTTTGTGAACTGTTGTTCATATATCTCAACTTTATTTTCTGTCTATGATGTGTCATTTACTTGCTTTGTGAATGACTTTATCCTTTTTGCTACAAACTCAATCAATTTAACCGAAAAAAAAAGGGGGGGGGGGGGGGGGGAAAGGAACTTAAAAGAAAAATTCAAACGAAGCCTGCAAAGGAAGCAGTCGCTTGAAGTTCCTTCCACGGTTAGATAGGCTAGATTGTTTTTAATCTAAGTCATTGGGTTTTGGCATCATCAAAAAGGGGGAAATTGTTGGGAATTGTTAAGAACAATTTGTTAAGGGGGAACCTATAAGGGACATTTAATTGTTTTGATTTGATCCCAAAACCCCCCAAAGCGTTCTGTTCCCAAGCTACCCATTTTTGATATAGATAATAGGTTAGAATTTTTCTAAGCCTACTCTGTTAGGATGGCTCTTTATTTTGCTTAGATTTTAGATCGCAGAAAATTGAAGTGAAGGCCACTCGCTTGAGTGTGTTTTCCAAGCGAAGCAAAGTCTAGCGAGCCGAAGTGAAGCGTGCCAAAGGATAGCGTAGCAAAGCGAGCGCTATAGTGTAAAGTCAAAGCGAGTCAACTCTGGTCAACATTTTCCAAGGCAGTCACTAGGGAACTTTCCTCCCAAGCGACTCACTACAGAAAGACTACGAAGTGACTCAAATCTAAGCGGACGCTACAACTTCAAAGCAAAGCGAGCCACTACCTACCAGAAAGCGACATCACAATTCCCGCTCCGATTTTAATCTCCAGTCAACTGGAGATCTCTGCATTAATTACGAGATCTCCACGTGTCGAACGCGGAGAGGAGCAGCGGAGTTGACTGCCAGGCCGACAGGGCGTCGCAACAGTACTGGGTCGCTCCAGTTTCTGTTGAAATTGGATCTTAGCCAAATTCGGCAAAGAGCCAAAACTGCGCATCTGAAAAGCAGCCAACCTGTGCAAGTACTGTCGAGAGGAGGAGGGACAAAGCCACCAACCAAGCAACGGATCTCGGCATCCCTCCGCCTATAAATAGTGAAGGATGAAGACGAAGAGAAGTAGAACACTTCCTGAGCATTCGAGCCTACTGCAAACAAACACTCCCAGCCTTAGAGCAAACTTCGAGTCTTTGTTTTCAAGTGTTCTCCGAGTTCCAGTCTCATCGGAACCCGTCTTCACAACCTTCACACTTAGAGTCTAAGCCCATTCCATATCCAAGCTTAGAAGAAGAACTCTAGCCATCTTTGCACTTATTGTAAAGAGTTCTTCATAGTGAGTCGTCGTAAACCAAAAACCCTAAATATGTTGTTAGGTTTTTGTGTTCGTCGTCGTTAGGTTGTTTCGATCCAAGGCCCTTCTTTCATCGATTGAAGAAGCCTCGATCATAGAGTCTAGATCCAAGCTTGCACTTACATCGTTTGTGTAAAGCTCGATCGAAGTTAGGCTGTAAGGAGAGCCCGCAATCTCCCTGTCTGTCGGACTGAAGCGAGTGAAGCTTCCAGTCCAGTTTAGGTTTTTGGTGTGAACCCGGAATCACCCAGCGTCTGTCAGATCCAAGCGAGTGAAGCTCGATCTTGACCAGGCTTTTGAAGAGCCCGTAATCTTCATGTTCTTGAGTGAAGAGAACTGTTGCCGAGTGTAACAAGTGGACGTAGGAGCTTTTTCTCCGAACCACTATAAATCTCGTGTCGTATCTTTCTAACCCTAAACTCTTTACTTTGTTTGATTATTCATTGCACATTGCATCTAAACAAACATAACTTGGTAGTTTTTTATTACTTAGGAAAAGATAGTAGCTCACCGAATTCCGCACTAAAGAGTAAAGTCTCACTCTTGATCAAGCTCTAAGCTTAGGTCAAGAGAATCTTGATTGCTTTAGATCTAGCTCTCGGCTAAGTCTTAGTATTTCTACGAGCACTTTACTTCATACTCTGAGTTAAGGAATTTGAAGTTGAAAAACTTCAAAATACGTATTCCCCCCCCCCCCCCCCTCCTCTACGTATTTTTTCCTATAACAAACCGGGACCAACAGAGATGGTTCAAGCGTCGGTGCCATAGCCATCCAATTTCAGTAGCACTCCTAGCGACCAAGCACGTCTCCACTTTGCAGCTATCCCATTGCGCAATGTAGACATTCCTTTGTCTAGTACCAGTGAGTGCAATCTGGGATGTCAGCTTGTTCTTCACAATGCACTTGTTGGAGATGAACTCCACCTTGTATCCTTTAGCACAGAACTGTGAAATGGATAATAAGTTGTGCTTCAGTCCTTCCACGTAGGAAACTTCTTCAATTCTGAGCTTTCCTATCTTCAGTACGTCGTACCCTTTGGCGCTTCCTTTAGAGTTGTCACCAAAGGTTACATGTGGACCCTTTTTCTCCATATAATCTTGAAGTAGAGCTTTCATGCCAGTCATGTATCTTGAACATCCACTGTCCAAGTACCAAATTGGTTGACCTTTACTTGGCATGGGGTCCATGGCGCTCACCTGCAATTAGACAAGTTTTGGTACCCAAATCAGTTTGGGTCCTTGCAGATTAGTCCCTTTAGGTACCCATACTTGCTTCACTCTCTTTTGAGAGTTAGCTTGTGCTTTGGGCTTCTCGACCTTCTTAAATTGTGACTTCTGCTTAGATGCAGTTTCACATGTGCAACAGTGTGTGCATGAGGGGTAGCGACTTGCTTGAGAAACACCTATGCTCTTGCCCTTTTGCTTATATCCTGAAGCGACTTGCTTTGGATTAGCCTTAGGCTTAGAGACTGAATTTGGGTTTCTGTTCTTTGTAAGCGACTCGCTTCGTTTCTTTGAAGCGGTCAACCTAGGGTTTTGTCCCTGACTCGCTTGAGAAACCTTTGGGTTTTGAAGCGACCTCTTGGGTGCTTCAAATACTTTCCCCTCAACGTAAGTACGGTTGGACCATCTCCAATCCGACTCACGTGACACGTAGACATTACTTCTCTTCTTGAGAGGAAGATCTCCTTTGTCTCTAGTGTCTTGGTTTGAGACTTAGAAGCTTCAACATTTTTCCCATTACCCTTTGATTGGTAAGTTTTAGCATTGTGAGTGCTAGGGACTGTTGAACTATGCTTACCCTTAGATTCTTCCCTTGAAGATATAGATATCTTCATTGGTTTCCTCTTAGGGTTCTCAAACACTTTGCCCATGTCTTTGTTAGTGTTTGCTTTGGAGGCAGTAGGCACATCCAAAGGAACTGATGGTGTTGTGTTAGAAGCACCAACAAAGACTGTAGGCTTGGAAGGTCCACCCTCATATCCAAGGCCTCCCTTTCTACCAAAAGGTAGAAGCGAGCTCTCTAGTGCCTGCCTAGCGAATGAGGCTTTGTTCAAGTTGGGCACTAGATTGGATTGGGTTTCATACCTTCCCTCCAAGCTTTTATGCCTAGCGAAGAGGTCCTCGAACTTACTAGTCATAGCCCTAAGATTATTCTTGACTCCATCAAGTTCAGTGGCTAACTTTCGGTTCTCCTTCTCACTATTAGACATAGCTTGTTTCAACACTTCGTGGTCGCTTAACAGGTTTTAGTGTTTGTTAAGCAACTCACTCCATGTCGAGGAATGAATTTCCTCTTTGTGAGTGTGTGCTGGTGTAATTGAGCTAGTTGAAGGATCGAAAAATACCTCTCCCGTATCTTCATCGGTGAGCGCCATCAATCCAAGATCCTCTCCCTCGCTGGAGTTTGGATCAGTGAATGCATCTGAGTCGCTTGAGACTTCTTCATTTGAAGCGACTGGTGGTTCACTCGCTACAAGCGCTCGCCGGGAAGCGTGTCTCTTTGCCTTCAACTCATCACGCTCCTTGGCACTTAGCTATGGGCATTCGAATTTGTAGTGGCCCATCTTGTGGCAGTGGTAGCACTCCACATCCATCATGTCTCTGGGGATCGGCTTAAATGTCTCTTCTCTCTTCCCTTTGCCATCACGAGCATCAGTGCTCTTTCCCTTGTACTACTTACAAAACCTCTTGTACTTTCCCACGCGTGAATTTATTTTGTTAAAGTTATTTGATAGGAATGCACAATGCTCTTCCAATTCCTCTCTTAACATCTTTGCAAGCATTTGGTCGCTTAGAGCTTCTGTAGCTTTGAAAGCGACCCCTTTGGATGACGCTGGACCTTCATCTTCGTCGTCAAGACTCATTCGATTAAGATCGAACTCGTGAGCCTTGAGTTCGGAGAACAGAATCTCTGGTGTGAGCTTAGAGAGATCCTTGGTTGCCAGATACAATTCCTTCATGGTTTGCCACTTTCGTGTGAGGGCTCGAACGATCTTGAGATTCACTTCCTTGTCCGTGAACTCTTTACCTAGTGAGATGAGAGTGGCAATCATGTTGGTGACTCTTAGCTCGAAGGCGTCGATCGACTCTCCAGACTTCATGGTGAGGCTTTCAAACTCCCGCATTAGTACGGCAAGCTTGTTTTCCTTGATCTTGTCAGTGCCTTGGGAAATTAGGGCTAGAGTCTCCCACATTTCCTTCGCAGTCGTGCACTTCCTAATCCTAGGAAGATAGGCATCTGACACCGTGCTCTGCATCGTGTGGCGAGCTATACGGTCTAGATTGGTGATCTTGAAGTCATTCGAAGTGTAGTCGTCCTTCTCCTTTTCAACATACTCCTGTCTGACATGGGCTGCACGGCCTTCAGCGGCTGGTACATTCACGGAGATTGCTTTCTTGATCTCGATCGGTCCATCCTCTATGACCTCCCACATTCTGTCGTGGATGGAGCATAGGAAACTCTCGACACGAAAGCTCCATGTTTCATATCCTTCTATAGAGAACTGTGGAAGATTTGATGCACTGTATGTAGACATGGTAAACTATTAGTAGCAATGTAGTATGCATGAGTGAGGGTTTTATGCACTTAGGAAAATGGATCCGGTTCAGTGAGACAACGTGAAGCGAGAGGGGACTCGCTTCCGATATGCAAAGCAGTGGCTCAAAAGAACCGCTGCTCTGATACCACTTGTTGGTCCCGGTTGGTTAGAGGAAAACACGTGGGGGGGGGGGGGGGATGAATACGTGTTTTGAAATTTTTTTCAACTTCTTTTCCTTTAACTTAAAGCGCTCGCTACAGATACTAAGACCTAGTTGAGAGCTAGATCTACAGTGATAGCTGACTAAGCTATTTCTAGCCTATCAATAATACAATAACCGAACTAGCTAGTAGTCCGGGTCGAACCACAAGGAGTGAATGTATCGATAGAAAATCAAGTAGTTCACGTAGTCCCTATCATACTATCTAAGCACATATTCATGATATTGGTGTTTTATAACTAGGCAAGCAATGAGTAAGTAAAATAACAAGCAAGAATAAAGGCATGTAATGTAAAGAACAAGTAAAGGAACAAGTAGAGAAGATAAGGTTTCAAACGATTTCCGATGTGATTAGGCTAAGGATTAGGCATGTGATGTATCAAACCATTTTAATTCCTTTGAGTGGCATTATTACATAAATCAAGCTATCTCATCCTCCTAAGACTTGATAACTAGTGGATTGAATAACATGCTTACCATTCTAAACATATTACCAACTCCTAAAAGCACAATGCCTACAAATCTAACATCAATTCACATAATTCTTTCTAGGAGCAATGCAAATCAATACTAGATAATATGAGCAAGGATTCATGCCAAGTGCTATGAATGGAAGCTTCCTAGGCATTCCATCAAACACCTTGTATGCACTCATGGTTGTCAATCATTCATGCAATTAAATTCAATCAAATCCAAGGGCAACTCAAAGGAAAGGTAGATCCATATCAATAGCCCTCACATCCTAGCCTAATTCACATCATCCATCATTTGAAACCTCAATGGATCTAGCCTAGCATGGATCTAAGCATCTAACCATCAACAACAAGCAAAAACATAATGAAAATGACAAGGAAAGAAAAGTAGAGAAGAAATCTTCAACAATCTCTTCAAACTCCAAGCATAATCTTCAACAATATTTGAAAATACTAAAAAGGAAAGAGGGAAAGCTAGGGTTCTAAAGTTGTTGTGCACAAATGAATTACAAGTGTTGAATTATGCCAAATGAGGCAAATAACAAGGTATTTATAGACTTTCCATAAGTTTGGGTCAAATTGCAATAAAGAGAAACTTGAGTGAGAAGGTGGTGTAAAATTTGTAATTTCTGAAAAGTTGACCAAAGGTTGACTTGTGCATTTCCGCCCACATTTGACAGTTTGCGCGCTCTCACGGTTTTGGCTCATTCTCTCTCGTCTGGCATCGAAAAATTAATCCGCAAAGTGCTACGGCTTACTCTTTCGATCCTATTCGACATAGGATAAGTCAAACATTCCCAGAAAATTGCCACAGCACCTGAAATAGGCACGGAAATCAAGAGAAAACACAAAGCATATAGAAAACGCATAAGTATAAAAACCTATCATTTCCTATTCATTTAAGCACACTTATCAAAGCTAAAACCTACCAAAAATATCTTGAAATGCATATAAAATATCGGTTTGTCAACTCCCCCAAACTTAAACAATTATTCGTCCCGAAAATGGAACAAAACAATCAAAACACTCAAACCGAATGGGTATGCAATTCAAGATCATCGATGTCTCAAAGTACTCACTCAGCAAAGCATTTTTAAGCATGGAACTCCCAAAGTGCAACGAACAATTCACGATCACACAAAACCTTCAACTAAGAAATCAATCACTCAAGCATAATGAAACTCCAAACCTCTCTAGGTGTAAGTGTATCGCTCTTTCTCTCAAGTGTATGGAAGGAAGTTTACACTCATCGAACTCATGCATGCATCGCTCTTACCATGAGTTTGCCCTAAATCTCAAGATCTCCATCGCTTGGTTGTGCACTAGAACTAAGATCAATTAGGTCTTTTATTTAGGCTTGTAATGTAGGGACATTGGTTTAGGTAGGGATTTATAGGCTAAGTGACTAAGAGACCTCTTAAGTACTTTCACCTCCTCTTTCCACTCCAAGTGTGAATTTCTCCACCTTCTACCTTCACCATTTCACCTCTTTACACTCTTTAATACACAAGCTTTGATTGAAGCTTCTCAAATATTCATGAATAACTCCTTTATGCTCTCATTCACGACTATCTTTATTCAATCTCTTTCTTTTCTTTTTCTCATCAATTTTTTTTTTTTCACTTTTGTGAGAAATCCATTCTCATTTCTCTCATTTTTTTTTTCTCCTTTTTTTTTTTCATTAGAGCTCATAGGAGTATTCTCATCTCAAAACGACCTCTTCAATCAAACTTCTCAAACCCCGTTACTTCACTACTTCACAACCTCTCAATGGATTCCCATAACCAACCTTCACCCCCTTTCATTCGGTTTAGCAACAAAGGCTTCAAAGGCTCAAGGGGGATCACAACGTTAACATTTTATTTGGTTAGTGTTTAGGGAATAATGAGGCTAACAAGTGATGGCCTAAAAATCCTTTCTAAGTTCTAGTAGCACATATAGCAACCTCGATCGAGATTAAAGGCAAGTTCTAGAAGATAACAAAGCAATACATGGCAAACTCTCAAGAAAGAAAAGAACGTTATTAATTCAACGTTTTGGCTCAAACCTCACAAGCTTTTGTTTGGAGTTCATGTGCCTAAGGTCGATCATTCCTCGTTAATTGTGTCATGCAACCATTTCATGCTCAATACACACATGAAAGACTCCAAAAGTATGATATCATTTTCGCTCAACTTCATCATCGACATCTCTCTTGAAAGCAAAGGAGTGAAAAACACGATATGAAAATCAAGACTTCAAGTGATTCATTCGAAAGAAATTTTAAAAATTTTGCAAAATTTGCAAGTAAGCATACATTTACACACATATGAACCACTCGAATCACATTCCAACTTATACACTCTCATCATATACCAAACACACTCAAACAAATTCATCCCTTCCAAGCATCCAATCAAGCACAATCAACTTCATCAAGCAAATACAAGCTTAAAAATCGCAACTTTAATGAAAAACCGGAGAGAATAGTAGTTTAAAGACCTTATCCTACCCCCTCCCCCAAACTTATTTTAGAAACAAAGTCTAAAATGAGCTTGGAGGGAAGAATAATAAGGAATTTAAACTACACTCACAAAGGTCCAAGCTTGCGATGTAAATCACGTTCAATGTTGCCCATTCCGGTACGTGCTCGATCGAGTTGAATCCTTTCCTTCGTCATGCTTAGCTCCTCTCGACTTTTCAATTTCAAGAACATGTTCATCATCTCAAGAAAAAGAAATGAATAAGTAAGAGAAATGAGGTATAAGAGGTGTAGGATATAAGAGATAATAGCAAAAAGAAAATTGAAAAACAAAATGAAAAATAGGGAGGAAGGAGGATTGGCGGTCAAACCCGGGAGGAAAGGGTTGACTGCCAACGGGACACCTAAAAATGGATCGCCGATGGCGACCAATAATCGGTCGCCAATGCCAATTGCAACCAATGCTCATTTTACATCAACGGTCGCCATTCTCACTGTTCCCGGGCTTGGCCAGGGCGTTTTCGGGCCAGTCCGGGATGAAAGTCAGTCCTTCCCCTAATCTCGAGTCTTAGGAACGCAAAACAATCGACGGAATCGAATTCCGATAAGTTTTGCTATTTTTTTCGATTTTACCGCCGGACTGCGCAAAACTGAAATTTACACCCTCAAAATTTTTCTAAGTGTTGGACTTCAAAAACTTGAAAATTCTTAAAAATTTTCTAAGGCATGAAATTGCCAACTTGAAAAATCTCAAAAATTTTCGAACGCATAGAAAAACACCCAACACTTAGAAATTCCTTTCTATAGCATATTAACCCACTCTCAACTCTTATTCGACTAAAACGACTCAAACTAAACTTTAAGAAAAACGAGTAAACAAAGGATACGTGTTGGGGTGCCTCCCAATGAGCGCTTTGTTTAATGTAGCTAGCTCGACGATACCTCAAAAGGTGAATCAAGGGACATCAAACGAGGTCCTCTTTTGACCTCCAAAACTTGTAAACCTCTCACGTGAAGGATCGGCAATCTTTTCTTGGAACTTCAAGCCTCCTAGGTTTTTGAAACCTCCTCCACGATATGGAAATGCATCAACAAACATTGAATGAGGTGAGTCTTCAAGCTCAAGGCCCTCATCCTTGGTTGGAATTTTCAATCCTTTCTCAACTTCCGGTTCGTAGAATGTCATCTCTTCTTCATCAACTCGGAAAGTGAGACTTCCATCACAAACATCCAATATAGCTCGGCTTGTGGACAAGAAAGGCATACCAAGTATCAAAGGAATGTTATGCTCCTCATCAATGTCAAGAACGAAGAAGTCCACCGGAAAGATGAACTTTCCAACCTTGATAAGCACATTGTCGACCTTTCCCCATGGAATTATAATAGAGCGATCCGCCAATTCAAGTATAGTCATGGTGGGCATAAGAGTTCCAATCTTCAAACTTTCAAAGATAGGAAGGGGCATCACGTTCACTCTTGAGCCCACGTCATACAAGACATTTTTAAGCGTTTAGCCACCAATCTCACAAGAAATTGTGAAATCTCCAAGATTGCTTTCCTTTTTGGGGAACTCTCCTTGTAGTTTAGCACTACATCCCTTCGATAGCTCAATGGTCATGTCATCATCCATCCTCATCTTTCTCTTGTCCACATCTTCCAAGAACTTCTCATGATTTGGCATAGTTCTCAACAACTCGACCAAAGAAGAATTGACATCCAACTTCTTGAACTCTTCCAACCTATCAATGCTCATCTCTACAACTTCTTCATGAGGAGTACTCTCTACAAGATCATCTCTCTTCTCACCCCCAAACTCATCATGATCCCCACATCTTAACTCAAGAGGAAGTGATGTATTATCCATGATATCATCATTCCGCTCACTCAAATCACCATTCTCCATAGAAGTTTGGGAAGGAAAAGTAAGAGAGATACCTTTGTCTTCCATTGAGTATGGCACAATAGGGTCTAACTCCTCTTGAAGCTCATGAATAGGCATGGAAGATGGAAGTATCGATGGAGCTTCATAACTCCAAGATTGAAGTCGATTCTGGTCCATGTTGCTCAAGAATAGGTCTTGCTTGTGTTGGGAATCCACTTGATTGGCCATTCGACTCACTTGTTCTTCGAGCATTTCGACGTGCTTTCCCATGACCAACACCCTATCCTCCAATGTAGACACTTGTTCACTCATATGAGCTATAAAGGTGCCTTGTTGAGTGGTCCTTTGGGTTTGGCTTTCGACCATTTGCATCATCAATTGCTCCATAGGACTCGGAGTCTTTTTGGGCTCTTCTACAAGTTGTTTACAACCCGAGAGAGGTTGGTGGTTGATGTGAAGCATCTCTTCTTGGCTATGAATCTCTCCATTCTTTAACTTTTTTAAAGCTCGTGCTTCCATCAATGCATTTATATTCTTTTCATGCTTCTTCTTGAGGTTGGCATATTGGAGAACGAGTTCATCATATTCATCATCCAACATGGAGGAAACTTTCTTGGTATGCACCCTTTCCATAGGCCATTGAAAAGAGTTAGAGACCATCTCTTCAAGAATCCTCATAGCTTCTTTCACATTACGATTAAGCAAACAACCTCCAGAGGTAGCATCTACGATAGTTCTTGTTTGTGAATTCAAACCACCATAGAAGATGAAGATTTGTCGACTCTCATCTAGGCCATGTGGAGGACATTTCCTTAAGAGCTCACGAAATCTATCCCAAGCCTCGAATATCGTCTCTTTTTCATGTTGGGCAATTTGATAAATCTCCGAGATTAGGTGTTGTACCTTGGAAGGTGGAAAGTATCTCGAGAGAAAAGCTTTGCATAAATCCTCCCAAGATTTGATTGACTTCCCATTGAGACCTTTGAACCACTCTTTAGCCTGGTCAAAAAGTGAAAATCAGAAGAGTCTCATCCGGATTATGTCATTTGGCACTCCTTCGAGCTTGAGGGTATCACAAATTTCAAGGAATGAGTATAGATGATCATTTGGGTCCTCGGTGACTTCTCTTCCAAATTGATTTGCTTGAACCAAACGAATCAAACCTGGTTTAAGCTCAAAACTAGGTGCATCAACCGTGCCCCATTCTCTTCCTTGATAACTAGCCGTTGGAGGTTGGAATATCTCAATTATAGGAGTTAATTGAACCACTTGGGTTCTTCTCCTTTGCCCGTCCAATTTTGCTTCCATAACCTCCAATTGCTTCATAAGAACTTCCACTTCTTGATTGATTTCAACATCTTGCTCTTTGGAAGTTCTTTCTCTCTTCTCATGATCCAAAATGAAAGGTTCCACATGTTTAACCATGGATCTTTTAGATGCGTACCTATCAAACACACGAACAAAGAGATCAAAAATAATCCAATAAAATGCTTGAATTAACAAGCAAGATACCATCCTAAGTATAAAAATAAAAACAAGCTCAAATTAGCAACAAGAGACTAAACATACTATTGATCATCAATCTATTCACTCCCCGGCAACGGCGCCAAAAATTGACTAAGCTATTTCTAGCCTATCAATAGTACAATAACCGAACTAGCTAGTAGTCCGGGTCGAACCACAAGGAGTGAATGTATCGATAGAAAATCAAGTAGTTCACGTAGTCCCTATCATACTATTTAAGCACATATTCATGATATTGGTGTTTTATAACTAGGCAAGCAATGAGTAAGTAAAATAACAAGCAAGAATAAAGGCAGGTAATGTAAAGAACAAGTAAAGGAACAAGTAGAGAAGATAAGGTTTCAAACGATTTTCGATGTGATTAGGCTAAGGATAGGCATGTGATGTATCAAACCATTTTAATTCCTTTGAGTGGCATTATTACATAAATCAAGCTATCTCATCCTCCTAAGACTTGATAACTAGTGGATTGAATAACATGCTTACCATTCTAAACATATTACCAACTCTTAAAAGCACAATGCCTACTAATCTAACATCAATTCACATAATTCTTTCTAGGAGCAATGCAAATCAATACTAGATAATATGGGCAAGGATTCATGCCAAGTGCTATGAATGGAAGCTTCCTAGGCATTACATCAAACACCTTGTATGCACTCATGGTTGTCAATCATTCATGCAATTAAATTCAATCAAATCCAAGGGCAACTCAAAGGAAAGGTAGATCCATATCAATAGCCCTCACATCCTAGCCTAATTCACATCATCCATCATTTGAAACCTCAATGGATCTAGCCTAACATGGATCTAAGCATCAAACCATCAACAACAAGCAAAAACATAATGAAAATGACAAGGAAAGAAAAGTAGAGAAGAAATCTTCAACAATCTCTTCAAACTCCAAGCATAATCTTCAACAATATTTGAAAATACTAAAAAGGAAAGAGGGAAAGCTAGGGTTCTAAAGTTGTTGTGCACAAATGAATTACAAGTGTTGAATTATGCCAAATGAGGCAATTATAGACTTCCCATAAGTTGGGGTCAAATTGCAATAAAGAGAAACTTGAGTGAGAAGGTGGGGTAAAATTTGTAATCTCTGGAAAGTTGACCAAAGGTTGACTTGTGCATTTCCGCCCACATTTGACAGTTTGCGCGCTCTCACGTTTTGGCTCATTCTCTCTCGTCCGGCATCGGAAAATTAATCCTCAAAGTGCTACGGCTTCCTCTTTTGATCCTGTTCGACATAGGATAAGTCAAACATTCCCAGAAAATTGTCACAGCACTTGAAATAGGCACGGAAATCAAGAGAAAACGCAAAGCATATAGAAAACGCATAAGTATAAAAACCTATCATTTCCTATTCATTTAAGCACACTTATCAAAGCTAAAACCTACCAAAAACATCTTGAAATGCATATAAAATATCGGTTTGTCAATAGCAAATCTCTTGACCTAAGCGAGTGCTTGATCAAGAGTGAGGCTTTACTCGATATGCGGAATTTGGTGAGCTAATCTTTCCGAAGTATTTGAAAATTCAGTTTAAGTTTGTTTAAGTGCTTGTGCAAGTGGATAAACAAAACAGTAAACAAATGAAGAGTTTAGGGTTTAGAGATACGACATAGAGATTTAGAGTAGTTCGGTGGTAAAACACCTACGTCCACTTTGTTGCACAAGGCAACTAATTCTCTTCACTCAAGAACCTTGAGGACTTGCAGGCTCCTCAAAAACCAAAGTCAAGATCGAGCTTCACTCGCTTGGATCTAACGACAACAACTGGGTGATTACGGGTTCACCACAAAACCTAGACTGGACTTAAGCTTCACTCGCTTTAGTCCGAAACTGGGAGATTACAGGCTCTCTACTAAGACCTAGTTTCGATCGAGCTTCACACAATCGAGGACTGTGCTAGCTTGGATCTAGATTCTATGATCGAGGCTTCAACTATCGAGGAAAGTAGAGCCTTGGATCGAAACAACCTTTCGACGAACACAAAACCTAACAGACAGAACTTAGGGTTAGGGTTTTTGGTTTTTCGACGAACACACTAATGAAGAACTCTTTACAACGAGTACAAAGAAGGCTAGAGTTCTTCTCTAAGCTTGCATATGGAATGGGCTTAGATTTCTAAGTGTGAAGGTTGCGGAGACGAGCTTCGAATGGAACTGAAGCACGGAGAACACTTGAAACAAAGACTCGAAGAATGTTGAAAGCTGGGAGTGTTTGTTTGCAGTAGGCGGTGAATGCTCAAGTAGTGTTCTACTCTTCTCTGTCTTGATCCTTCACTATTTATAGGCGGAGGGTTGGGCAGGAGCCGTTTCTTGGTTGGTGGGTTTGTCCCTCCTCCTCTCACAGTACTTGCGTAGGCCTGCTACTTTTCAGAAGTGCAGAATTGTCTTTTTGCCGAAAATGGATAAGAGCCAATTCTAACAGTAACTGGAGCGATCCAGTACTCTTGCGGCGCCCTTGTCGGCCTGGCAGTCAACTCCGTTGCTCCTCTCTTCAATCGACACGTGGAGATCTTGCAATTAATGCGGCGATCTTCAGTGTGACTGGAGTTCGAATTTGGAGCGGGAATTGTGTTGGGAATTGTTAAGAACAACATGTTAAGGGGGAACCTATAAGGGATATTCTATTGTTTTGATTTGATCCCAAAACCCCAAAGCGTTCTGTTCCCAAGCGACCCGTTTTCTATGTAGTTAATAGGTTAGAATTTTTCTAAGCCTACTCTGTTAGGATGGCTCTTTATTTTTATTAGATTATAGGCTTCAAAAGTTCAAGTGAAGGCCACTCACTTGAGTGTGTTTTCCAGGCGAAGCGAAGCGTGCCGAAGCTAGTAAAGCGTA
Source organism: Thymus mandschuricus (assembly GCA_029379335.1). Taxonomy (NCBI): domain Eukaryota; kingdom Viridiplantae; phylum Streptophyta; class Magnoliopsida; order Lamiales; family Lamiaceae; genus Thymus; species Thymus mandschuricus. The sequence continues at coordinate 21,197,662 of CM057081.1, forward strand.
GCGAGCGCTACAGTGGAATCAAAGCGAGTCCACTAAAGCAAAGCAAAGCGAGCGCTACAAAGAAAAGCCGAAGCGAGTCAACGATGGTCAACATTTAAAGCGGTCACTTCAGAACCTCATTTCCCAAGTGACTCACTACAAATAGACCCTGAAGCGACTCACTTTGAAGCGGCCGCTACAACTTCAAAGCGAAGCGAGCCACTACCTACCAGAAAGCGACAGCACAACTCCTGCCCATATTTTGAACTCCAGTCAACAAAGAGATCGTCTCATTAATTACAAGATCTCCACGTGTCGAAAGCTTAATGGAGCAAAGGAGTTGACTGCCAGGCCGACAGGGCGCCGCTACATTACTGGCTCGCTCCAGTTACTGTTGGTCTTGTAACTTAGCCGTTTTCGGCAAAGAGACAAACTGCGCTCCGGCAAAAGCAACTGCCTGCGCAAAGTACTGTCAAGAGGAGGAGGGACAAGGCCACCACCCAAGCAACGGATCTCGCCATCTCTCCGCCTATAAATAGTGAAGGATCACAACGTGAAGAGGCAGAACACTACTTGAGCATTCGAGCGCATACAGCAAACAAACACTCTCAAGCCTTTGAGCAAATCTTCGAGTCTTTGTTTCCAAGTGTTCTCCGAGTTTCCAGTTCATCGGAACTCGTCTTCACAACCTTCACACTTAGAGTCTAAGCCCACTTCAAATATCCAAGCTTAGAAAAAGAGCTCTAGCCTACTTTGCATCTACTGTAAAGAGCTCTTCACAGTGTGTTCTACAACCAAAAACCCAAACCTTTGTCTGTTAGGTTTTTGAGTGTTGTCGTGAGGTTGTCTCGATCCAAGGCTCTTCTTTCATCGATTGAAGAAGTCTCGATCATAGAGTTTATATCCAAGCTTGCACCTACATCGTTTGTGTAAAGCTCGATCGAAACTAGGCTGTAAGGAGAGCCCGTAATCTCCCTGTCTGTGTTTGACTGAAGCAAGTGAAGCTTCCAGTCTTGTCTAGGATTGTGTAGTGAACCCGCAATCACTACGTCTGTCATCGGATCCAGGCAAGTGAAGCCCGATCTTGACCAGGCTTTTGAAGAGCCCGAAATCTTCAAGTTCTTGAGTGAAGAGAACAGTTGCCGTCGTGCAACAAGTGGACGTAGGAGCTTTATCTTCGAACCACTATAAATCTCTGTGTCGTATATCTCTCTAACCCTAATCTCTTTACTGTATTTGATTATCCATTGCACGTGCATCTAAACAAACGAACTTGGATTTTTAATTACTTAGGAAAAGATTTTAGCTCACGAATTTCCACATACACGAGTAAAGACTCCCTCTTGATCAAGTTCTTACTTCGGTCAAGCAGGCAAGCCACGTACTGTAGATCTAGCTTCAGCTAGGTCTTAAGTATCAAACGAGCTCTTTACTTGTCACTCTGAGTTAAAGGGAAAAAGTTGAAAAACTTGAAATACGTATTCACCCCCCCTTCTACGTATTTCCCCTATTAACAAACCGGGACCAACAAGTGGTATCAGAGCAGCGGTTCTTTCGAGCCTCTGCTTTGCATATCCGAAGCGAGTCCCCACTCGCTTCACGTTGTCTCACTGAACCGGATCCTATTTTCCTAAGTGCATCAAAACCTCACTCACGCATATTGCATTTACTGCTGATAGTTTGCTATGTCTACATACAGTGCATCAAACCTTCCACAGTTCTCTATCGAAGGATACGAGACATGGAGTTTCCGAGTCGAGAGCTTCCTATGCTCCATCCACGACCGGATGTGGGAAGTCATAGAGGACGGACCAATCGAGATCAAAAAGGGCCATATCTGTGAACGTCCCAGCTGCTGAAGGACGCGAAGCTCATGTTCGACAAACGTACGTAGAGAAGGACAAAGATGAGTACACTCCGAATGACTTCAAAGTCTCCAACCTTGACAAGATTGCACGCCACACGATGCAGAGCACAGTGTCGGATGCCTACCTTCCCAGGATCAGGAAGTGTGCAACGGCGAAAGAAATGTGGGAAACTCTAGCCCTCATTTCTCAAGGCACAGACAAAATCAAAGAAAACAAGCTTGTCGTTCAGATGCGGGAGTTTGAAAGCCTGATAATGAAGCCAGGAGAGTCCATCGACGCCTTAGAGCTGAGAGTCACCAACATCATTGCAACTCTCAACTCACTTGGGAAGGAACTCACAGATAAGGAAGTCAATCTGAAGATTGTTCGAGCTCTCACAAGGAAGTGGCAGACAATGAAGGAGTTGTATCTAGCTACCAAAGATCTATCAAAGCTCACACCGGAGATCCTGTTCTCCGAACTCAAAGCTCATGAATTCGATCTGAATCGGATGAACCTCGACGAAGAGGATGAAGCTCCCACGACGTCAAAGGGTGTAGCGTTCAAAGCTGCTGAAGGGCCAAGTGACCAGTCGCTAGCCAAGATGACGAGGGAAGAGTTGGAAGAACATATTGCGTTCCTATCCAAGAACTTCAACAAGATGAACTCTCGAGTGGGCAAATACAAAAGATTCTACAAGCAGTACAAAGGGAGGAGCACTGATGCTCGAGAAGGAAAAGGGAAGAGAGAAGAGACGACCAAGCCGATCTCAAGGGACATGATGGAAGTGGAATGCTACCACTGCCACTAGATGGGCCACTACAAATCCGATTGCCCGAAGCTGAGTGCGAAGGAGCGATAGGAACTGAAAGCAAAGAGGGATGCTCCAAGGCGAGCGCTCGTAGCAAGTGAAATGCCGGTCGCTTCAACTGAAGAAATCGCTAGTGACTCGGATGCATTCATAGATCTCAACTCCAGTGAGGGAGAGGATCTTGGACTCATGGCGCTCACCGACGAAGAGACTGGAGAGGTATTCATCTATCCCTTACCTAGTTCAATTACACTCGCACACACTCACCAAGAGGAAGCAAATTCCTCGACATGGAGTGAGTTGCTTGACAAGCACATTAAATTGTCAAGTGACCATGAAGTGTTGAAACAAGCTTTGTCTCAAAGCGAGAGGGAGAACCGAAAGCTAGCCACTGAGCTTGACCAAGTCAAACTTAGCCTAAGGGCTATGACTAGTAAGTTTGAGGATCTCTTTGCGAGACATCAAAGCTTGGAAGGAAGGTATGAAACCCAGTTCTCTCTAGTTGCCAACTTAAACAAAGCTTCATATGCTAGGCAGGCACTACAAAGCTCACTTCTACCTTTTGGTAGAAAGGGAGGACTCGGATATGAGGGTGGACATTCCAAGCCGACTGTCTTTGTTGGTGTTTCTCACACGACACCATTAGTCACTTTGGAAATGCCCACTGCATCCAAAGCGACCACCAACAAGAATAAAGGCCAGATGGTTGAGAACGCTAAGAAGAAGCCAATGAAGATGTCTATATCTTCAAGGGCCGAAACTATGGGCAAGCAAAGATCAACTGTCCCTAGCACTTACAATGCTAAAGCTTACCAATCCAAAGGTAATGGGAAACCAGTTGTAGCTTCTAAGCCTCAAGCCAAGACACAAGAGACAAAGGATCTCCCTTTTAAGAAAAGGAGTAATGTCTATGTGTCACGTTATCCGGACTGGAGATGGTCCAACCAGACTAACGTTGAGGGGGAAGAATTCGAAGCACCGAAGAGGCCGCTTCGAACTCCCAAGGTTACTCAAGCGAGTCAGGGTCAAAACCCTAGTTGGACCGCTTCGAGAAAACCTAGCGAGCCGCTTCGACAGACTGTAAAACCTAAGTCAGTCTCTAAGCCCATAGCTAATCTGAAGCGAGTCGCCTCAGGATACAAGCCAAAGGGTAAGAGCCTAGGTATGTCTCAAGCGAGCCGCTATCCCTCTTGCACACACTGCTGCACGTGTGAAGCTGCTTTAAAGCAGAAATCACAGTTTTCAAAGGTCGAGAAACCCAAAGCACAAGCTACCTTTCAAAAGAAAGTGAAGCAAGTGTGGGTACCTAAGGGAACTAACCTGCAAGGACCCAAACTGATTTGGGTACCAAAATCTGTCTAATTGCAGGTGAGCGCCGTGGATCCCATGCCAAGTGAGGGTCAACAAATCTGGTACTTGGACAGTGGATGTTCAAGACACATGACCGGCATGAGAGCTCTACTTCACGACTACATAGAGAAGAAGGGTCCACACGTCACTTTTGGTGATAACTCTCGAGGAAGCACCAAAGGATACGGCGCACTAAAAATCGGAAAGCTCACAATTGAAGAAGTCTCCTACGTGGAAGGACATAAGCACAACTTGTTATCCATTTCACAATTCTGTGACAAGGGATACAAGGTGGAATTCATTTCCAAAAGTGCATAGTGAAGAGCAAGCTCACATCCCAGATTGTGCTCACTGGAGTTAGGCAAAGGAACGTCTATATAGCACAATGGGAAAGCTGCAAGGAGGAGACGTGCTTAGTAGCAAGGAGTGCTACAGAAATGGGATGGCTATGGCACAGACGCTTGAACCATCTCAACTTCAAAGCCATCAATCGCTTAGCTAGAAAGGGTTTGGTGCAAGGCATACCAAATGAAGTCTTCATCAAAGACCATCCTTGCTCACCATGCCAACGAGGGAAGCAGACGAAGAAGCACTTTGCAAGTCTCGAAGAAGCTTCATCAAAGCGAGTGCTTGAGCTGCTTCATATGGATTTGTTTGGTCCAGTCACTCCAGTTAGTGTGAATGGAAGGAAGTACACTCTAGTTGTAGTCGACGACTTCTCTAGCTACACTTGGGTTGTATTTCTCTTCAGCAAGAAGGAGACACTGACCAAGCTACCACAACTGCTCAAGCGATTGGCTATGGAGAAGAATCAAGCTATTGTAACCATCCATTCCGACAGAGGCACAGAATTCTTGAACTCTACCATTGAAGCTTACTGCATGGAGCATGGCATAGCACATCAAACTTCCTCAGCACGCACACCTCAGCAGAATGGAGTTGCTGAAAGAAGAAATAGAATCATCAAAGAAGTCGTTCGAACCATGATTGCAGACTCAAAGCTTCCGATGAAGTATTGGGCTGAAGCTGCCAATACAGCATGCTACACGCAAAATAGAACGCTTCTCTGCAAACGGCATGACAAAACACCATATGAAATATGGACAGGAAGAATTCCTAACATATCTTATTTCCATATTTTTGGTTGTAGGGTCTTCGTCCATGACAATGGGAAGTCGCAGCTGAAAGCCTTTGAAAGCAAAGCTGATGAAGGAATATTCTTGGGATATTCCACATCAAGCAAAGCTTATAGGGTATTCAACTGTAAAACCCTAATCGTGGAGGAATCACCCCATGTCGTATTTGATGAATCTTCTTTAAGTCTTTCACAGGAACAGGCTAACTCAAATGAGAAGAATTCAAGCAAGGAACCCTCAAACTCACTTACTTGGGACATGCTCGAAGAAGATGATGAGATCAAAGATTCAAGCAAACAAAATCCCAAAGGAGAAGGTGAAGCTGCCCCAAAGATTCCGGAAGCGAGTGCTGGCCAAGCACCCAATCCAGTCGCTTCAGATGGTGAAGCAAGCGACAAGGAAGAAGATGGAGATGAAGCTGGCGGATCCAAGCGTGCATGGCTCAAGGATCACTCACCAAGTCAAATCATTGGAGATCCATCCAAGGGTGTAGTGACCAGGAGTTAAGTGTTTGGAGAAAGTGCCATGTTCAGTTGCTTTCTCTCAAACATCGAGCCGTCATGCGTGGAGGAAGCCCTAGCCGATTCAAATTGGGTGATCGCCATGCAAGAAGAGCTGAATCAGTTCACCAGAAACGACGTATGGTACCTTGTGGATCGTCCCAAATTTCAACATGTGATTGGCACCAAGTGGGTGTTCAAGAACAAGACAGACGAGGACCACAACGTTGTGAGGAACAAGGCGCGTCTAGTTGCTAAAGGCTACTGCCAAGAGGAAGGAATCAATTTTGATGAGACCTTCGCTCCAGTGGCACGGCTTGAAGCGATTCGACTATTTCTGGCCTATGCAGCGGCCAAGAAATTAAAAGTCTATCAGATGGATGTGAAGAGCGCATTCCTCAACGGCGAATTGAAGGAAGAAGTATATGTGGAGCAGCCACCGGGTTTCGAGCAAGGAGATAAGGTGTATCGATTGAAGAAAGCCCTATAAGGATTGAAGCAAGCTCCCAGAGCTTGGTATGATACCCTTTCTCAATTCCTAGTGGATAATGGTTTCCACAAAGGAAAGATAGATCGAACCCTATTCACCATCAATCATGGAAATGATATGCTATGGGTTCAGATCTACGTGGATGACATCATATTTGGGTCACCAAACCAGTCGCTTAGCGAGAAGTTTGGAGAGCTTATGAAGACCAAATATGAGATGTCGATGATTGGCTTGATGAGCTGCTTTCTAGGTCTTCAAGTGAAGCAGCAGGATGATGGAATCTTCATCAATCAAGCTAAGTATACTCGAGATATGCTTGCCAAGTTCGGTGTTCAGCATGCCAAAGCTGTGAAGATTCCAATGAACACGAACTGGAAGATGGAGCCAGACATAGATGGGAAGTCTGTGGATGCTACAGACTACCGAGCCTTGATCGGATCCCTTCTATATCTCACTGCAAGTAGGCCGGATATAGCTTTTGCAGTTGGAGTCTGTGCTCGATTCCAAAGCAACCCCAAGCACAGCCATCTTGAAGCTGCCAAGAGAATTCTTCGATATCTGAAGGGCACTGTCAATATGGGGCTGTGGTATCCAACGAAGGACAATTTGGAGCTCACTGGATATTCAGACGCTGACTATGGAGGATGCCGAATTGATAGGAAGTCAACTTCGGGCACTTGTCAGTTCTTGGGAAGCAAGCTGATCTCATGGTTTTCGAAGAAGCAGACGAGTGTAGCTACTTCAACGACTGAAGTCGAATATATGGCCGCTGAAAGCTGATGTTCTCAAATTCTATGGCTTCGTCAGCGGTTGAAGGACTACAATGTTGAAGCAAATGAAATTCCTATATTCTGCGACAACAACAGCGCAATTTGCATCTCTCAAAATCCAGTGCTTCACACCAGATGCAAGCAAGTGAAAATCCGACATCACTTCATTCGTGATCATGTCGAGAAGAAGGATATCAAGCTCGAGAAAATCCATACCAATCTCCAGCGAGCAGATATCCTCACCAAGCCTCTAGCTGAGTCTCGTTTCAATCAGCTATGCATGGAATTAGGGTTGTTAGACCCTGGTGAAGAGTGCTAGATCCAGGATGCACGAAGGAGTGGTCGCTAGTTTTTCATAGCGTCACTCGCTTCGGATCTTCACCAACTCAAGCGAGTCACTTCAAAAATTCCACTCGCTTGAAGAAATTGAAGTTAGGTGGAGAAAGGTGGAGTATTGGAAGAAGTTCCTTACCAACTTATAGGAATTGTTAAGCCATTGGTTAAGGGGGAACTAGTGCTTACTCTCGGTGCAAGCTACTTCCAAGCGAGCAAAGAATGCTGCTATTTTTGAATTTTGCATCGCCACAATTTACCCTAGCTTGGGTCAAAGCGAGTCTATTGCAAGTTCATTCTGTAGCTAGTAGAAGGAATCTTGAAGGTTTACCTTTTTCTACAAAAGGTTGCAGGGCTGGTGACATGCTTCTGAGTAAAATACGAGATTGTCTTGTCAGAGCATTCCCATTGTCATCCTGTCCATTTCTGCTCTGAGATAAGGACTTGTACTCATCCCCCATTCATCGTGAATAAGTACACTTACGTGATGCTCCCCTCTGGGTTGTAGTAAGCTTGTGTACTATATTCATTTCCTCCCCCATTCACTTCGATGGAGGACTCTCTAATTCGTAGAGGAAGATGAATGCCATGAAGATGAATGCCAAGAAGATGAAGTACACTACAGGTGGCATCAACAAGCTTCAAAGCGAATGCATTCATCAACAAGTGGATTCAACAACTTGAAGTCCAAATCAAATGATGTCTTCAATAAGTGGTATCAATCTCCTACGAAGAGAGATTGACTGGTAAGCGTTTCAATTTTTAAGTACACTATGTGAGCTGAAGAGTGCTAGAAACCTTCACTCACTATGTGGAAAATATGAAATGAATCTGACACAAATACAAAGAGGAAAACACTCTTGTTTATCCTCGAAGTATGTAAGTCAGAAAAATTTTAAATTAAACAAAGAAATTTATTCCAGTCACTACACATGACGAAGCGAGTGCCACGTCACTCAAGCAAGTCATCGCAAGCGAGTGCGGAGCAGTCACGCCAAGCGAGTACTTCGCAAGCGAGTAGAAGCCAAATGGTTACTCTCGTAGCGAGCGGATACGAAGTGAGGCGTATGAGCTGTCAGCACTCGAGTGCAAAATTTCACTTTTTACTTTAGCATTTAATGCAGCGGCGCGTAGAAAGAGGAATGACAGGCGCGTGGACGCCAAGCCGAGAAAAGCGGGAAAATCGCAAACAATCCAGCCGTCGAATCTGAACCGTTTTTAAATTTCAACTGCTGGATTGACGCCTATTGGAGAGACGAATCAAAGGCTGCCACGTGGCAACGCCAAGTCAGTTTGACGGTTCACTTTTCCTGTGATGACGCCGGACACATCAGATCCATCACCAAGAGTCCGCCGCCTCCACACAGGATCTTCGAAGATATTACTGTCTTGCCCCTGCCTCGTCAGCCGAACACTAGTTCTATATATATGTAACACCGAAGGCCTGCAGAAAAAATTTACAAGTCTCAAACTTTTCTCAAATCCTTCTACACATATACCATGGGCAAGAAGGAGAAGACCGAAACGATGGAGGATTTTCTGCAAACCCTCAATGATAACATCAATGTGGAACCACATCTTGATGATGTGGTGACTGAAAACGGAATATTCCGCAGGGCTGTGACCACGGCCGGCCTGTGGAAGTTTGTAACGGCGAAGCCAAAGCAGATTCTGGCCAAAGCCGTTGCCGAGATTCTCTTGAATCTCAAAGAAGGAGAAGAATCGTCAACCTTCACTCATCCACAGAGAGGAACATCGGTGGAGATCGAGCTAAGCAGAATAGCCAGTGTGTTCGATCTGCCGATGGTCGGACCGGTGTCACTGTCAGAACTGGGTATGTCTACCCAAGTGGAGTATGCTCGTTTTGCCAAACGAAGAGGAGTAAAGTTTGGGAATCCAAAGTTGAGTAACATCAGGAACGACTTAAAGGGTCCGTTCAACTTGATCTGCGAGCTGTACACGAAGTCTGTACTGTGTGGAGTTGGTTCGCTGAGCCAACTGTCAGACACCAAGATCTACGCCACTTCTGTTATTGTTGATAGCTTGACAGGGACAAGCTTCAACTGGCACCGCTGGTTCATCAACCAGATACACGAAGTTGCGGCGGACTTCAAGTACGAACAGGGAAGTACCAGTGAGATTGTTCGCAAGGGAAAGTTGAAGTTTTTCTCCAGAATCTCCTACGCTCTGGAGACGCTGTTCGAAAACATGCGGTGGTCAGGCAAGAGGGATACGGCACCGTACAAGAAAAACACTCTCTATTTTGATTCATGGAAATCTGAGAAGCTCCCGATGGACCGGGATTGCGTCAATGTAATAGTCCTCCCTTCCGCTCCAGTCGCTGAATCCTGTAGCGAGGCGGAAGAAGAAGTTCAAGCTCCTTCACCATCGAAGCGAGTGTCGAGGCAAGCGAGGTCAAGACGACCTCAGATATTGAGAAGCGTTACCACATTAATTGAAACGAGCGAGGCTGAGGAGCAGCCGCTTGTGAAGATAGCTGAAGAAGAACAACCCCAACCCCCACCGGAAAAAGAGCCACCCCAGCCTTCACCATCCAAAGTCCAAACACCCCCTACCCAAATCCAAATTCAACCATCCACCACCATTCCAACCACTCAAATTCCTACCTCACCCCAGGAATCATAATCATCTTTCCAGATTCCAAATCTTCCATTTCTAGGCACGGACCTCACCGATGCCTACAAACTTTTCTCCGCCCCACTCAATCCTCAAACAGAATCCAACCAACCCGAAGCTACTGAAGCTTCCACCCCCAACTCACAGTCCACATCAGCCGAAAGCGCTGATACCGCCCAAACAGCCAAGACAGCCGAAACCATCCCCTCTGCCATCCCTGGAACTCCCCAATCTCCGACCGAGGAAGAGAATATCCTAGAACGATATGTTAAGGATCGAGAGCAAGCAGCTGAAATCATCCATGATCGCTACCCCTCCTTGAAGATGTAAGACGATTTCTTCACCAGCGCTGTAGACTTCCTCACGTACATCACGTACAGAGGAACAGAGTACTACAAAATTTTCAATTTGCGCAGAGCAATGAAGGAGGAAGTGATCGAAGCCAAGGAGATAGAGGCTCTCACATTTGTCGGAGTTGATGGATTCCACAACTTCATCAACGAGGTCAACTACTGGGATGTGCTTGACGCAAGGGTGAAGAAGGAGTACCCTGATGCGCCCATCCCAGAACGTGAGCCTTCACAGCGTGAACTCCAGTTGATCAAGGAGCAGGAAGCCGAAGTGGGAGTGAAGGAGGCGGTGATCTCAAATCTGCAGAGTGAGATCACCAAAAAGGATGCTGAGCTGACTACGAAGGTGTTGGAAGTCAAAAATTTGCGTGGAGAGTTTGACAGAAAGAAGAAGGAACTAGAGGAGATAGTGGAGGAAAAAGCCAAGCTTGTGGAGGAGAAGGCAAGCTTGGTAGAGGAGAAATCAAAGCGGGTAGAGGAGTTGGAGAGAAGTACCCAAGATCTTCGACAATCCCTAGATGCTGAGAGGAGCAGGCTTAGGGATGTGAACACGAAGATGGTGGAAGTGAGTGGAGAGAAGAAGAAGTTAGAGGAGGAGATGGAGAAAATGAAGAGAGAGATAGAGACAGAGGAGGAGGAGAAGAGAAATATGAGGAGCAAGTACCGAGAAAATATCAACAAAGCTACTGGAAATGTTGAGAAGATGGAGAAGCAGATCTCCAACAATGAAGAAAAGATAAGGAAGCTGGAAAGCGAGCTGACGAAAGGAAAACTGAAAACTCTCGGTCTTGAGAAGGAAATTGAAATCCTCAACAGCAAGCTTGAAGAAGCAAATGTTGAGTTGAAGAGCCGGAGGAAAGCAGGCCTCGATGTAGCTCTCAAGCAGGCTCAACTTGCTAGCGACATCGAAAAGGCACAGAAGTTGGCAGGAGATTTTTCAGTCAGAATGGCCGGCGCTGCTCAAGTCTACGTCATGCTGAAACAAAGAGAGAGTGCTGTTACAACTGAAAAAGCAGAACTTGCTGCTTCCAAAGACTTCTGGTACTTCAACCTGCAAGAAGAAAGAAAGAGGATGAAGGATGAGATTGAAGCGGAGCTGGACGCTCGCTTTAGAGAAGTAGAACCGTTGGAGAATTTGATGCGGTCTGTGATGGAAAGGGAGAAGCAATGCAGCTATCTACTCGACGAAATCTCTGTGAAGACGGCAGAGCTTGTCCTTTCCAAGGAAAATGTGTTTGCAGCACGGTCAGAGAAGTTGCTTCACGATGTGCTGAACAAATTGACAGTTATCCACCAATCCATCAGCGGAACGGTGATTTCAACGACCCCTGGCAGTCTTGATGATGCCAAAAAGGGGGGAAATATGCAAAGATTAACCATTCAATCTGGAGAAGTTGGAGGATCAAGTAGTGGAGGAAGAGCGATTGAAGCCAGTGGCTTGATCGCAGGGGGAACTGGAGGTGTTGGAAGCAGTGCAGTCGATGAAGTAGTTGATGAAGCTAGAGCCGAGCTAGCAAGGATAAAAGGCAAAGGAAAGGTAACGGAGGAACCCCGCTTGCCGCTGGCCGAAAAACTTCTAGGCTCCTCAATCGCCGCTCATCCCGTTGTCCCCAGCGTTCCTTTAACTAAGGAACAGAAGGAACGATAGATTGCTGAGGATGAGGCCCTGGCCCGCTCTATGGAGATAGATTTCGCGCTTCAAAGAGCAGCTACTCATGCAGGCACATCCCCCCAAGTGCCCATTTCTGCTTCTGCCCCTGTCTCATCACAGGCACTCACTTCTGCTTTGGCCGGAATTGTTCCTGCTGATGAAGCTGCCACTCAAATGCCACCACCGCCACCTCCTGCTCAGAAAGCGTCCTTGAAGCGGTCGATGCCTGAATCCAGAGAAGATGACCCTGCTGCCAAACGTCAAAAAATGCAGCAAGTGGTCAAAGAGAAGGCTAGTCGCTTCGAGAAAAGGCAGAAGAAGAAAGAGGAGAAGAAGAAAAGGAAGGAGAAGGATGAGGAAGTGAAGGAGAAGAGGCTGAGGAAACTGGATGAACGGATCGAGTCTCTCTGGAATGAAGAAAGGCTCATCCAATCCGCGATCACGCGTAGTGCCTGGATTCCTCACACGCCTGAAGAATCTGAAGCCGTCCAACTCCAAGCTTGGATGGAAACTGGCAGGGTCACACTGAAAGAAATGATCGATTCAGGTCGTTATCCACCCGAAGAGCATGATTTCATTCGGAAGCGAGCGAATGATATGAATCCGAAGTGGAGCAGTGACGCCAGTGCTCAATTCAACTCCATCATGAAAGAAATGAAGAGCAGAATGGAGGAGGAATTGGCAATTAGGAGAGACCATCATCCCGATTCGAGGCAAATCGAGGATTTCATCCCAAGAGACCTCCTCAACACTTGGTTAAATCTGAAAGACAAATTCATCAAGGCATACTACTGGTGGCAGGTAGTGCCTCACCAAGACAAGTGCTCGAGGATGGAAGCTCTCAACAACTTCCTGCGTCATTACAACGAGAGATTGAGGCGGAAAATTTTTACTCTGGCAGAGCAAGCGAAGCCCCTACCTCTTATCATCAAAGTGCCAGCAGTAAAAGAATTTCCCATGCCCCTTCTACAGGATATTCCCAACAGAAGGGTGATTGACGCAGAAGTGGATGAAGCTCTTAGATTGGAGCGAAAGTGGAGAGAAAATCAATTCAATATCAGGACAATGGAGCCGAATGTCATGTCGGCCTACTTCATGAAAGAGGAGAAGAAAGAGGAGAAGAAGGATGAGAAGAAGGAGGAGGAGAGAGAAAAGATGGAAGAACCATGATGAAACTGCAGGAAACCTTTGAGTTTCAAGTTTCATATTTGTTTTGATGAACTGCTTGTTCATATATCCAAATTTCAATTTTTGTCAAATTGTGTCATTTACTTGCTTTGTGAATGACCTATTTATGCTACAAAACTCAATAATTTAACCGAAAAAAAAAGGGGAAAAGGAACTTAAAAGAAAAATTCAAACGAAGCCTGCAAAGGAAGCAGTCGCTTGAAGTTCTTTCCACGGTTAGATAGACTAGATTTCAATAATCTTAAGTCTTTGGGTTTTGGCATCATCAAAAAGGGGGAAATTGTTGGGAATTGTTAAGAACAACATGTTAAGGGGGAACCTGTAAGGGATATTCTATTGTTTTGATTTGATCCCAAAACCCCAAAGCGTTCTGTTCCCAAGCGACCCGTTTTTGATGTAGTTAATAGGTTAGAATTTTTCTAAGCCTACTCTGTTAGGATGGCTCTTTATTTTTATTAGATTATAGGCTTCAAAAGTTCAAGTGAAGGCCACTCACTTGAGTGTGTTTTCCAGGCGAAGCGAAGCGTGCCGAAGCTAGTAAAGCGTAGCGAGCGCTACAGTGGAATCAAAGCGAGTCCACTATAGCAAAGCGAAGCGAGCGCTACAAAGAAAAGCCGAAGCGAGTCAACGATGGTCAACATTTAAAGCGGTCACTTCAGAACCTCATTTCCCAAGTGACTCACTACAAATTGACCCTGAAGCGACTCACTTCGAAGCGGCCGCTACAACTTCAAAGCGAAGCGAGCCACTACCTACCAGAAAGCGACAGCACAACTCCCGCCCATATTTTGAACTCCAGTCAACAAAGAGATCGTCGCATTAATTACAAGATCTCCACGTGTCGAAAGCTTAATGGAGCAAAGGAGTTGACTGCCAGGCCGACAGGGCGCCGCTACAGTACTGGCTCGCTCCAGTTACTGTTGGTCTTGTAACTTAGCCGTTTTCGGCAAAGAGACAAACTGCGCTCCGGCAAAAGCAACTGCCTGCGCAAAGTATTGTCAAGAGGAGGAGGGACAAGGCCACCAACCAAGCAACGGATCTCGCCATCTCTCCGCCTATAAATAGTGAAGGATCACAACGTGAAGAGGCAGAACACTACTTGAGCATTCGAGCGCATACAGCAAACAAACACTCTCAAGCCTTTGAGCAAATCTTCGAGTCATTGTTTCCAAGTGTTCTCCGAGTTTCCAGTTCATCGGAACTCGTCTTCACAACCTTCACACTTAGAGTCTAAGCCCACTTCAAATATCCAAGCTTAGAAGAAGAGCTCTAGCCTACTTTGCATCTACTGTAAAGAGCTCTTCATAGTGTGTTCTACAACCAAAAACCCAAACCTTTGTCTGTTAGGTTTTTGAGTGTTGTCGTGAGGTTGTCTCGATCCAAGGCTCTTCTTTCATCGATTGAAGAAGTCTCGATCATAGAGTTTAGATCCAAGCTTGCACCTACATCGTTTGTGTAAAGCTCGATCGAAACTAGGCTGTAAGGAGAGCCCGTAATCTCCCTGTCTGTGTTTGACTGAAGCAAGTGAAGCTTCCAGTCTTGTCTAGGTTTGTGTAGTGAACCCGCAATCACTACGTCTGTCATCGGATCCAGGCAAGTGAAGCCCGATCTTGACCAGGCTTTTGAAGAGCCCGAAATCTTCAAGTTCTTGAGTGAAGAGAACAGTTGCCGTCGTGCAACAAGTGGACGTAGGAGCTTTATCTCCGAACCACTATAAATCTCTGTGTCGTATATCTCTCTAACCCTAATCTCTTTACTGTATTTGATTATCCATTGCACGTGCATCTAAACAAACGAACTTGGATTTTTAATTACTTAGGAAAAGATTTTAGCTCACCGAATTTCCGCATACACGAGTAAAGACTCCCTCTTGATCAAGTTCTTACTTCGGTCAAGCAGGCAAGCTACGTACTGTGATCTAGCTTCAGCTAGGTCTTAAGTATCAAACGAGCTCTTTACTTGTCACTCTAAGTTAAAGGGAAAAACTTGAAAAACTTGAAATACGTATTCACCCCCCCCCCCCCTACGTATTTCCCCTATTAACAAACCGGGACCAACAAATTGAGTTGTCGCAATCTGTTAGGTAGGAGCTCGCTTCGCTTTAGAATTGGAGCGTCCACTCAAATGAGTCGCTTCGGGTCATACTTGTAGCGTAACTTTGGAAATAGAATTCCCGAGTATTACATAAGTGAACTTTTGACCCGCTTTGACTTATACTGTAGCACTCGCTTCGCTTCGCTTTAGTAGACTTGCTTCGATTCTACTGTAGCACTCGCTTCGCTTCATTATTCTTCGGCACGCTTCGCTTCGGCTCGCTAGACTTGATTCGCTTGTAAAACACACTCAAGCGAGTGGCCTTCGCTTGGAAATCCTGCAGTCTAAAACCTAAGCGACTAAAGCAAAATAAGGAGCCATCCTAACAGTATAGGCTTAGAAAAATTCTAACCTATTCTACATCAATTAGGGTCGCTTGGGAATAGGATACTTAGGGGTTTTGGGATCAAATCAAAACATATACATTAATTTCAAAGCGTCTCATACGAGTTCCCCCTTAACATGTTATATCCTTAACAATTCCCAACATACCACAATTCTAAATTTTTATTTGCCTAGACATCAGTTTAGTTCTAAAGTAGAGGTATTGTGTGTGGTTTCGGTATATCAATCCCTGTGGATACGATACTCGTACTTATTCTATACTATACCTATTTTGTGTGGTAGAAAATAGTGCGATCAAATTTTGGTGCCGTTGCCGGATATTTTGAAATAGAATTAATAGGTGATTTAGGCGCTTTTATTTTTCTGTTTTTATTTGATTGATCTAACGTTTTCTTGATATTATCTTTTGCTTTTAAGGTAAAAAAGAAGGATCCAGACGAAGTTGAGATTGATCAAACACCACCACCCACCATGGGAGATAAGAGCTTTTATTTAGATCCGCTTTGAAAAGAGGTAACGTCGGGCTAAAGACGTAAAACATAGCACTTGTTGGGAGGTAACCCAACTCCATCTTTAATTTTCAGTTTTTGTTTTATTTGTTTTTTCTTTGAGTCTTATCTTTTCTTTAGCTTTTTATCCAAGAATTTGCGGAGCTTGTGAGTTGTAGGTTTTCTCGACGAGGTTTCGACTAAGAGGAGATGATCGATAGTAAGCTAGCTTCGGTGAAAGGTACACTCATTAACTTATCAACTTCTTCTTCTTGAAACTTATTCCTTCATCATGATTCAAAATAAGTTTGGGGGAGGGGGAAGCGTGGTTTCGTTAACTCGTTCGTATGTGCTTCTTTGTGCTTATATCTTGGATAGTAGTTTAATTTTGGATATTAGTTGAGTCTTAGGAGGTAGATGATTGAGTCAAGCATGATTTATGAGTATATGAATTGGTCAATGATAGCATGATTTTCTTTGAATATTTGGTTGATATTATGTTTGGAACCTTGGTAAAGATTATGCATGTGTGTGATACAATTGGATTATGCTTTGAATTTGGGAAACGTTTTGTTATAACCCGTGAGGATTTGAGCCTTTGGTGCATATTTATGCCTATTTTCTTTCGTGAGTGTATCATACATGTATTTGTACTTCTAGAACTTGTCTTTGTTCTCCATCGAGACTACATATGTATGTAGGAATTTAGAAGTGATTTTAGGTCATCTTTTGTTAGCCACATCTTTCCTAAACACTATCCTTTACATATATTTCCTTTGTTTGCCACTTTTGAGCCTTTATAGCCATTTGTTCTTTTAACCGGATGAAAGGAGGTAAAGGAGGAATTATGGGTATCTTGGGAGTTGTTTTGTTAGGGATTATGTTTGGAGAAGTTGTCTTTTTAGTAAGCTCCTTTGAAAGAAAGGAATTTTAGATCCCTATAAGCTCTAAAAAAAGAAAAAAAAAACAAAAAAGGAATAAAGGACTTAGAAAATCAGTTTTGAAAAGAAAAAAATATATGAGTCCTAGTTAAAAAAAAAAAAAAAGCATAAAGGGATGGATTGAATTTTTAGTATTTTGGGAGTTGAATAGAAGAAGGTTAAGAGGGGATAAGGTTAATATTTGAGAATGAATTGATGAGTAGAAGATGGAGAAAATTCCATACTAGATTGGAGTTGCTAAAAGGTTGGTACTTGGAGACGTCTAAGTCACTTAGCCTATATTTTCCCTACCCTAAACCAATGTGCCTACATTACAACCTTGAAAAAGACCTAATTGATCTTAGTTCTTACATACAATCAAGTGGTGGAGATGTTGAGATAAAGGGCAAGCTTATGGTAAGTCTTTTGCATTGTATTGATTATGAGTGAGCCTAAACACTTTAATTCTTTCATTGTGAGTTTAGAGTTCACTTATACACTTACATCTTCACATGTCTTGAGTGAGTTTCCCATTTGAAACATGATTTGATTTTATTGTACTTTTGTAGAGTCAAAACTTTGAGGTTGCTAATACTATGTTGATTGATGTTTCTTTGAAGATTTATGAGGCCGTTAGAGTTCATTATGCTTGTGTATTGTGTTTGCTTGATTGATCTATTCTTTAGTTTAGGTTTTGTTTATTGTTTGGGACGAACAATGTTTAAGTTTGGGGGATTTTGATAGGGTGTATTTTTAGCATATTATCTGTTGGTCCCGGTTTGATAAGGGAAACACAAGTAGACGGGGGGGGGGGGGGGGGGGGGGGGGGGTGAATACGTGTGTAGAAGTTTTAGCAAGGTGCAGCACTCGCTTCAAATACCAAGACCTAGCTTCAAGCTAGATCTATAGTAGAAGCTTACTACTTGATCTAAGCGAACGCTTGAACAAGAGTGAGGCTGTTTTGCAATGCAGAATTTGGTGGGCTAAACTTTTCCTAAGTAATAAAAACTCCGTATTAAGTTTGTTTACGATGCTTGTGCAATATGAATAATCAAAGCAATAAACAATTGAAAAGCTATTGCAAGAAATACGACACCAGGTTTATAGTGGTTCGGTGATAAAACACCTACATCCACTTTGTTGCTAGAAGCAACTGTTTCTCTTTACTTAAGAACCTTGAAGATTACGGGTTCTTCAAAAACCTAAGTCAAGATCGAGCTTCACTTGCTTGGATCTGACGACGACAGGGAGATTGCGGGTTCTCCACTAAACCTAATTGGACTGAGCTTCGCTCGCTTTAGTCCAAAACTGGGAGATTACGGGTTCTCCACACAAACCTAGTTTCGATCGAGCTTCACACAATCGAGGACTGTGCTAGCTTGGATCTAGACTCTATGATCGAGATTTCTACTATCGAAGAAAGTAGAGTCTTGGATCGTGACAACCTTTCGACAAACACAAAACCTAACATACAGACTAGGGTTAGGGTTTTTGGTTTTCGACAAACACACTAATGAAGAACTCTATACAATGAATGCAAAGAAGGCTAGAGTTCATCTCTAAGCTTGGATATGGAATGGGCTTAGATCTAGATTGTGAAGGTTGCAGAGACGAGCTTCGATGAAACAGAAACTCGGAGAACACTTAAACAAAGACTCGAAAGTTTGCTCGAAGGCTGGGAGTATTTGTTAGCTGTATGCGCTGAATGCTCAAGTAGTGTTCTACTCTTCTCCGTCTTCTACCTCCACTATTTATAGGTGGAGGGATGGGTGAGAGTTGTTGTTGGTTGGTGGCTTTGTCCCTCCTCCTCTCGACAGTACTTTCACATGCCTGCTGCTTTTCAAACGCGCCAGTTTGTCTCTTTGCCGAAAATGGCTAAGAGCCAATTATAACAGTAACTGGAGCGGTCCAGTACTGTTACAGCGTCCTTGTCGGCCTAGCGGTCAACTCCTTTGCTCCATTCTCTTATCGCCACGTGGACATCTGCAATTAATGCGACAATCTTCACTTGACTGGAGTTTGAACTCGTCGTTTAAATTGGAGCGGGAATTGAGCTGTCACTTTCTGTTAGGTAGGGGCTCGCTTCGCTTCAGATTTGTAGTGTCCGCTTCAAATGAATCGCTTCAAGTCACACTGTAGATGTAAACTTAGGAAATAAATTTCCCAAGTGTCTGCTTTAGTAGTACTCGCTTTGACATTTCACTGTAGCACTCGTTTCGCTTCGCTTTAGCAAACTCGGTTGAGTTCTACTGTAGCGCTCGCTTCGCTTTGCTATTCTTCGGCACGCTTCTCTTCGGCTCGTTAGACTAGATTCGCTTGGAAAACACACTCAAGCGAGTGGCCTTCGCTTGAAAATCCTGCAGTCTAAAACCTAAGTATCTAAAGCAAATTTAAAGCCATCCTAACAGTATAGACTTAGAAAAATTCTAACCTATTCTACATCAAGTAGGGTCGCTTGGGAATAGGATACTTAGGGGTTTTGGGATCAAATCAAAACATAAACATTTATTTTGAAGCGTCCCATTTGAGTTCCCCCTTAAAATGTTATCCTTAACAATTCCCAACAATTTCCCCCTTTTTGATGATGCCAAAACCCAACTTATCTAACTGTGAAAAGAACTTCAAGCGACTGCTTCCTTTGCAGACTTGTTCATTTTTTTTAAGTTCCTTTCCCCTTTTTTTTCGGTTAATATTGTGAGTTTTGTAGCAAAAGGATAAATCATTCACAAGGCTTGTAAATGACACATGCTTGACAGAAAAATACAGATATATTGATGAACGAGCAGTTCACAAAATATGGAATTAAGATTCATCTGCTGGCTTCTCCGACTCTTCCTTGCTGAAGTAAGCAGATAGAACCTTCACTTCCATTGTCTTGACATTTTCCTTGGTCTCCCTGTGAGTACTCTCCATCGCCAACGCTTCATCGACTTCATCTTCAATTACTCTGCGATCTGGAACGCTTGATCTAGGCAGGAGCGGCATCGGAAACTGCTTCATTGCTGGCACAATGATGATCTTCTTTTTGGGTTCCGAGAGCTCCGCCTGTGTGAGGATCTTCCTGCGCAGCTCCTCATTGTACAAGCACATGAAGTTGTTTAGAGCGTCCAGCCTTGAGCAGCTGTCCTGGAGAGGCACTACTTGCCAGAAGTAGTAGGCCTTGATAAATTTATCTTTGCTAGCACTCCATTCTTCCAACAGATCATCAGAGATGAATTTTTCGATTTCGCACGCATCTGGATGATTTGCCCTTCTCACAACCATCTCTTCCTCTGATCTGCTTATCAACTCCTTCATTGTCCGGTTGAATTTTGCACTCGCTGCAAAGTTGAATTGTGGAGTTTTTGAGTTGACACACTTGAGAATGAGATCGAATTCATCAACAGTGTAGCGACCAGAGTCGATCATCTCCTTTATAGTGACTCGGCAAATGTCGATATCGGCTTGAGTCTCGCAAGCTTCAGACTCATCAGGTGTGAATGGGATGAAGGCGCTTCGCGAAAGAGTAGATTGGATAAGCTTCACTTCATTCCAGTGAGTCTCGACTCGTTCTTGCACCTTCTTAATTCTAGCGAGCTTTACTTTTTCTTCCTTGGCCATTTTCCTCCTTCTCTCTTCTTCACTTATCTTCTTCTGCTCCAATCGACTGGTTTTTGTGGTGATGGACTGTTGGATCTTCTGGCGCTTCCGCGGGATCCAACTCCTTCTCCATTGGAGCAGCTCGCTTTGGTGCAGGAGGTGGTGGAGGGGGAGGCATCGCTTTGCTGGCTGAAGCGGCGGCTACAGTGGATATAGCGAGAGCAAGGGTCGAAGCGGGCGCTTGGATAGATGGCAAAGAAGGACCCGCTTCATATTGCAACGCTTGAAGCGGCTTCACCAATGGAATTTCAGTTACTCCCTTTCTGCTTAAGTCGAATTCCTGCTGCAAGGCCATGGCAATGGCTTCGTCATCTGCAAGCTGTTGTTGGGCATTGGCGGCAGAGACGGCATGGGCAGCAAGTGATGCGGATAGAAGCTTCCCGGACTGAGGCTTTCGCTTCTCTTCAAAGACAGCGATTTGCTTCCCTTTTCTATTCACTTCTTCAGTCCGTGCTTCATCATCTTCCTGCCCTTCCCCCTTCTTTGCAGTCTCCTCTACTGCGACAATCTCCTTTCCCTTCTCGGCTCCACTTCCTTCTCCTACTATTCTTTCTTTCTCCTCCTTTTCCCCCTTTTTGGCATCATCAAGACTGCCAGAGGTAGTGGTGATCAGTGATTTATGGACAAGTGCTTGTCGGAGAGATGAGAATTTGTCGTAAACAGCGTGAAGCATCCCCTCTGCTCGCTCGGCAAAGACTTCTTCCTTGGCAAGGACAATATCCGCGGATTTTGTGGAGATTTCCTCGAGGAGATACTTGCATTGCTCCTCTCGCTCGATAATGGCTCTCTCCTTCCGCTTTACTTCTGCCATCATAGCTTCAAGCGGCTCCACCGCTATGAAGCGAGCATCGAGCTCTTCTTCAATCTCCGCACGGATTTTTCTCTTTTCATCCTGCAAAATGAGATCAAAGTGAGTTTTGTTGGCGTCAAGCTCGGCCCGTTCAGCAGTAAGGGCTCTTTCGCGGTTGTTGAGCATAACGTTGATCTGGGACACTACAGCAATCTTCGTGGCAAAATCTCCTGCCTTCTTGTTTACATCATCGAGCTTGATGGCTAGCTCGGCTTGTTTTAGATCAACGTCCTTGGCAACCTTCCTTCTGCTCTCCAACTCACTCAACTCTTCAGCACGCTTGAGTTTGAGTATTTCAGTTTCTTTCTCAAGTGCATCGAGTTGGAGCTTTGTCCGGTTCAGCTCGCTTCCGAGCTTAATCAGCTCTCCATCCTTCTCTTCTACAACTTTCCTCATCTTCTCAAGATATGTAGAGACTTTGTTCTTCTCCTCTTCCACGGCGATCAGTTTTGAGTTATTCCCTTAGCCTGCTCCTTTCAGCTTCAAGCGACTGCTTGAGCTCTTCCACTCGCTTCACTTCAGCCTCGAGCTTACCCTCCAGCTCGGCTTTCTTCAAGTCGATGTTTCTGCGCAGACTCTCGACCTCCTCTTTCTTCTTCTCCACCTCCTCACTTACCCTCCTTATTTCCTCCCCGAGGTAGGCAATCTCCTCCTCCTTCACAGTCATCTCAGCCTCATGTTGTTTTATCAATTTTTGCTCATGTGCAGTTAGCGTTCACTCTGGGATCACTGCATCGGGACAAGCACGCTTCACTGCAGCGTCTAGCAGCTCCCAGTATCGAGCTTCATTGATGAAAGCGTGGAAGCCGTCTACACCAACGAACTGCAACATCTCTGCTTTCTTCTCGGCAAGAGTACTCTCGGAGAATGCTTGTCGGAGTGCGAAGATCTTGTAGTACTCTGTGTCACGATAGGTAATGTAGGTTAGGAAATCGGTGGCTTTGGTGAAGAAGGCTTCAGTCATTTGGGTGTTTGGGTAACGGTTCTGGATTTCTTCTGCGGCTAGCTCCCTATCGGCTATGTAGCGTCATATGGCCCTTTCCTCAGAAGTTGGGGGTGGGGGTTTTGTAGGTGCTGGAATGGTAATTTCAGTGGCGGCGGTGTCGGTGGTGTCAATGGTGTTGGTGGGATTATTGGGGGTTGAGGCTTGGACTATTTGGGCTGCTTGGGTAGGAGCCTGTTGGATTGGCTCATAGAGTGTGAAGGCGGCATCTGGGTCAGTATAAAGGAAAGGTACGTTTGGAATGGGAATCGAGGAAGCAGATTCTTCCTCGTATAGAGAGTGATGGGAGGTTTGGGGTTGGGCTGTTGTTTCAGCTTGTGGTTGAGGTATTTGGGTGGCTTGGGTTTGAATATGGGCTGGGGAGGCTTGGGGTTGTTCTTTGGCTGGAGAGGGTTGGGGTTGGTTAACTTCCATTTCCTCAAGCGGTTGCTCCTCCTCCTCACTTGCTTCTACAAGTGAAGCGACTCGCTTCACTTTCTTCGCACGCTTGGGAGCCGCTCGCTTCGCAGGTGAAGCGGCTCACTTCAATTGCCTTCCTCCTCTCTCGGCAATTGGAACTGCAGGACGCACTTCCACTTGCAGAATTCCCCGATCGACGATGATTTTGTTGGTCTTGAACATGTCGTAAAAGACACTGTTCTTCTTGTACTCCTCAATGCCTGTCCAATTCCTGTTTGGGAACAATTGCTCCAAAGCATAAGACAGCTTCGAGAAAAATCGAAGCTTCCCTTTCCGCACAATTTCTTATTTGCTTCCCTCCTCGTACTCAAAATCTTTGGCGATCTCGTGGATTTGGTTGATAAACCAGCTGTGCCAGTTGAATTTCGTTTCGATCAGACTGCCGACGATGGCGCTGACGATAAAGAGTTTGGAATCGGAGAGTTGTCCGAGAGTCCCGATGTTGCACACCACGGATTTGGTGTACAACTTGCATATCAGGTTGAATGGCTTCGCCAGATCAGTGCTCATGTTGTTGCCCTTCACCTTCCACACAGCATTCCGGCGGGCGGCGAACCTCTCAAACTCCACCTCCACGGAGAGTTCCAGCCTAGAGAGTGAGTCCACACCCTCTCTTGGCAAGTTAAAAGTTCCGGCGACGTCTACTAGATCTACTTTTACAAGTTCACTGTCATCTGGATCGGTGATGGTAGACGTCGTCCGCCCTTCCTTTAGATTTAGGAAGAACTGGGCAACTTGCGGGGCCAAAATCTTTTCCGGTTTCGCCGTAACGAAGTTCCACAGGCCAGCCGTGGTCACAGCCCTGCGGAAAAATCCGTTTGCTTCCACGATCTTCTCGTCGAGATGAGGTTCGACGTTAATATTGTCTCCGACGGTGGCTAGGAATTGTTCCATCGTCTGTGTTGCAGTTTTCTTCACCATGGTTGAGATATGAGAGAGAGATGAGTGAAGATTTAAAGAGGTTTAGACTCGTGAATTTGCATGGATTGCAGAAGCTTTCACAAGAATGGCAAATTTAGGGGGTGATAAAAATCCTGCAAGTCTGCATCGACTCCCTTATATAGATTTAGGGTTTTGCTGACGTGGCGAGGGTGAGTCGGTAATTTCCCCGAAAGTTCTGAGTAGGGGCGGCGGCTCTTGGCGACGTGACTGACTTGTTAGGCATCATCACAGTAAAAGTGAGCCGTCAAGTTGAGTTGGCATTCCACGTGGCCTCCCATGATTTGCTTGTTCAAACGGCGTAGATCCAGCGGTTGAGAATCATAAACTGTTGAGATTCAACGGCCACATCTCTCGCGATTTTGGCGGTTCAATTTTGAAGTGAGTCTCACGCACCCGAAATTTATGCCTTGTACCTTATCTGCATTTAATGCAAAGTGAAAAGGTAAAATTGCACTCGAGTGTGTACAGCTCATACGCTCGCTTCGTACTTGCTCGCTTGAGTGTAGCCGCTTGGCTTTTACTCGCTTGCGAAGTACTCGCTTGGCGTGACTGTTCCACACTCGCTTGCGATGGCTCGCTTGAGTGACAGAGCACTCGCTTGACCATCTGAAGCGACTGGTTTAAGAAATTGAGATTTCTTTGACTTAATTTAAAATGTTTCTGACTTACATACTTCGAGGATAAACAAGAGTGTTTTCCTCTTTGTATTTGTGTCAGATTCATTTATATTTTCCACATAGCAAGTGAAGGTTTCTAGCACGTTTCACATTACTTAGTGTACTTGAATTGAAACACTTACCAGTCAATCTCTAATTGTAGGAGATTGATACCACATATGTAGATCTTTTTAAGCTTGATCTTCTTGGCATTCATCTCTTCCATCTTCCTCTACGAACTAGAGAGCCCTCCATCGAAGTGAATGGGGGGGGAGAATGAATAAAGTACACTAGCTTTCTTCAACCCGAAGGGAGACTCACTTTTGTGTACTTATTCACGATGAATGTGAGATGAGTACAAGTCCTTATCTCAGAGTAGAATAGGACAGGATGACAATGAGAAGCTCTGACAAGCCATTCTCAGTTTTACGCAGAAGCATGTCACCAGCCCTGCAACCTTTTGAAGTAAAAGGTACCCTTCAAGCTCTCTACTTAAGATCTACAGAATGAATATGCATTCGGCTCACTTGACCCAAAATAGGGAAAATTGAAGCGATGCAATATTCAAGGTGAAAGATGAATGAATAAACACCTGGCAGCTCAACTCAGTTAACAGTGAGTAATAAGTGAGTGATTATCCACGATGAAGGAGATGAGAAGACATGCTCCTCTTCGGCGGAAAGATGGGAAGAGGACGCAAGGTCTAGGTGCCAGCCCTGCCTAAGCTTTCACCGTTTTTACGAGGGAAGGCCTGATACAAGACCCAAACCTTTACTAGAAAAGGTACTTGCAAGTGTTTATACCCACTTGCTAGGAATCCCAGGCTAGGTAGCAGCTTTCCTTGCTCGCTTTGGAAGTAGACTGCTCTGAGAGCAATCAATAGTTCCCCCTTAACCATAGCCTTAACAATCATGTTAGTTGGTAGGGAACATCTTCCAACACTCCACCTTTCTCTACCTTATTTCTCCTTCTTCAAGCGAGTGAGTTTTGAAGCGACTCGCTTGAGTTGGTGAAAATCCAAGGCGAGGAACGCTTGGCGGCAGGCATCCGCTCCCTTGTGCATCCTGGATCTAGCACTCTTCACCAGGATCTATTAACCTTAATTCCATGCATAGCTGGTTGAAGCGAGACTCAGCTAGAGGCTTGGTGAGGATATCTGCTTGCTGGAGATTGGTATGGATTTTCTCGAGCTTGATATCCTTCTTCTCGACATGATCACGAATGAAGTGATGTCGGATTTCCATGTGCTTGCATCTGGTGTGAAGCACTGGATTCTGCGAGATACAAATAGCACTGTTGTCACAGAAGATTGGGATCTCATTCGCTTCAACTCTGTAGTTCTTCAACTGCTGACGAAGCCACAAGATTTGAGAACAGCAGCTTCCAGCGACCATGTACTCGGCTTCTGTCGTTGAAGTAGCTACGCTTGTCTGCTTCTTCGAGAACCACGAGACAAGCTTGCTTCCCAAGAACTGACATGTGCCCGAAGTTGATTTCCTATCAATTCGGCAACCTCCATAGTCAGCATCTGAGTATCCCGTGAGCTCCAGATTGTCTTCAGCAGGATACCATAGCCCCATATTGACGGTGCCTTTGAGATAGCAAAGGATTCGCTTGGCAGCTTCAAAGTGGCTATGCTTGGGATTGCTTTGGAAGCGAGAGCACACTCCAACTGCAAATGATATATATGGCCTGCTTGCAGTGAGATAGAGAAGGGATCCAATTAGAGCACAGTAGTCTATAGCATCCACAAACTTCCCTTCTAGGTCAGGCTCCATCTTCCAGTTGGTGTTCATTGGAATCTTCACAACTTTAGCATGCTGAACACCAAACTTGGCAAGCATATCTCAAGTATACTTTGCTTGATTGATGAATATCCCGTCATCTTGCTGCTTCACTTGAAGACCTAGGAAGCAACTCATCAAGCCTATCATTGACATTTCATATTTGGTCTTCATCAATTCTCCAAACTTCTCACTAAGTGACTGGTTTGGTGACCCAAATATAATGTCATCGACGTAGATCTGGACCCATAGCATGTCTTCTCCATCATTGATGGTGAAGAGAGTCCGATCTATCTTTCCTTTGCTGAATCCATTATCAACAAGAAATTGAGATAGCGTATCATACCACGCTCTAGGCGCCTGCTTTAATCCATACAGGGCCTTCTTCAATCGATACACCTTATCTCCTTGCTCGAAGCCCGGCGGCTGCACCACATACACTTCTTCTTTGAGCTCTCCATTGAGAAACGCGCTCTTGACATCCATTTGATAGATTTTGAATTTCTTAGCCGCTGCATAGGTAAGAAATAGTCTAATGTCTTCAAGCCTGGCCACTGGAGCGAAGGTCTCATTGAAATCAATCCCTTCCTCTTGGCAGTAGCCCTTGGCGACGAGTCGAGCTTTGTTTCTCACGACGTTGTGGTCCTCGTCCGTCTTGTTCTTGAACACCCACTTGGTGCCAATCACATGCTGGAATTTGGGACGATCCACTAGATACCATACGTCGTTCCTGATGAATTGATTCAGCTCTTCTTGCATGGCAATCACCCAATTTGAATCAGCTAGGGCTTCCTCCATGCTTGCCGGCTCAATATTGGATAGAAAGCTGATCGCACTATTTTCTACCACACAAAATAGGTATAGTATAGAATAAGCACGAGTATCGTATCCACAGGGATTGATATACCGAAACCACACACAATACCTCTACTCTAGAATTAAACTGATGTCTAGGCAAATAAGAAATTGAGATTGTGGTATTTATAACTAGGCAAATAAATAAAAGACTCAATTAAACATATAAGGAAATAAATAAACAAGGAAATAGCAAGCCAAATAAAACAAATTAGGACACAAGCAATTAAATAAATAAGGAAAGTAAACAATTAAGGAAAAGTGTTGATTCTAGGGGAGCCTACCTAATCAAATATATGCAAGTAATTAATGAGTACAAGTAACCAATTTAATCCAATCTAAATGTGATACATGCAAAAATAACCTACACCCTAATTAAAGCAATGCAAGTTGTCACCTAACAAGATCCTAATATTCTTTCGAATTGTAAGAATCAAAATCAAGTGCAAAATAGAACAAGTATCAAGGATATAATCAACTAGGTTCAACTAAGACACCAAATCAAATATATATGAACATATAATAATTCAATTATCAATTAAGACAAATCAAACTATTATATCATGCATTCATGAGATCTATTATGCAATTATCCTATCAAGGCATAAACACATAACTATGCATACACAATTAGTGATCAATTAATCATGCATGAGAATAAGCACCATGAAAACATGCACCTAGATTGGAAGGCTAATTGTACACAAGAACACTTACATAAATTCAATTAGGCATTCAATCCCTAAAATCAACTAAGGAATTTAGCTAGACATAATTAAAAGAAAGGTAGAAGGAAGATTAAACATAAGTAAAAACATAAAGTAAAAGAGAAAGGGATAGAAAAACTCTTGAATCTTGATGAATCTTCAATCTTCAATTGTCTTCATACATAAAATAAATCTAGATCTAAAAGTATAAAAGTATGGAGAAAAGAATAAAAACTAATCTAAAGAATGTAGGAGAGTGGAGGAACTTGTTTACAATGATAGGTTTAGAGGTATTTATAGGGTAGAAGTTTACATCCAATACCTAATTGTACAAGGAAACCAAGAAAAAGTCAAAAATAGCCTTTTAGAGAAAATCCCGTCTGGAAAACAGGAGGCACCTCTCGACACCTCTCTCGATCGAGAGGGTGGTCGAGAGGGTCGAGAGGGTTCTGCGCAACATTCTTATTTCGGTCATATCTTCCTCATCCGAACTCCGAATTGACCTCCGTTTTCGCCTACGTGCTCCTATCGAACTCCTCTTCAATGCTATGCTTTCACTTTTCCAGAATAACTCTTTTACAAAATCGTGAAAAGTCAGAACTTGGGATCAATACTTCATCTCTTCCTTGATTTCATCGCCTCTTGTCTTATCTTGGGTTTTCTCGACTCAAAAGCCCTAAAAACACTCAAAACAACCCAAAAGCGTAATCTAGCTCGAAATAACATAAACAATATAAATCATGAGCTAAACTATCAAAATACTACAAGAAAACGATAATATAACACTTAGATGATAGGGTAAAAATGCACCCTATCAAAAGCAACTGAACATGGCGCTTTCTCCAATCACTTGGCTTCTGGTCACCACGCCTTTGGATAAATCTCCAATGATTTGGCTGGGTGAATGATCTTTGAGCCATGCACGATTGGATCTACTAGCATCTGCTTCTTCTTCATGCGGGTCGCTTGCTTCATCATTTGAAGCGACCGGATTGGGTGCTTGGCCTGCATTCGCTTCCAGAATCTTGGGGGCAGCTTCAACCTTTCTTTGAGCAATTGATTGCTTGAATCTTTAACTTCTTCTTCATCTTCAAGCATATCCCATGTCAGTGGATTGATGGGTTCCTCGCTTGAAGTCTTGTCATTCGCTTGAACCTGTTCCTGTGGAAGACTTAAAGAAGATTCATCAAATACAACATGGGGTGATTCCTCCACAATTAGGGTTTTACAATTGAATACCCTATAAGCTTTGCTAGATGTAGAATATCCTAAGAATATTCCTTCATCCGCTTTGCTTTCAAAAGCTTTCAATTGTGACTTCCCATTGTTGTGAATGAAGACCCTACAACCAAATATATGGAAATAGGAAATATTAGGAATTCTCCCTGTCCATATTTCATATGGTGTCTTATCGAAGCGTTTGTTGAGAAGCGTCCGATTCTGTGTGTAGCATGCAGTGTTAGCAGCTTCAGCCCAATACTTCATCGGAAGCTTCGAATCTGCAATCATAGTACGAACGGCTTCTTTGATGATTCGATTTCTTCTTTCAGGAACTCCGTTCTGCTGAGGTGTACGAGCTGCAAATGTTTGGTGTGCTATCCCATGCTCCGTGCAGTATGCTTCAATTGTGGAGTTTAGAAACTCTGTGCCTTTGTCGAAGCGAATGGTAGCGATCGCTTGATTTTTCTCCACAGCGAGGTGCTTAAGCAATTGTGGCAATTTGGACAGCGTCTCCTTCTTGCTAAAGAGAAATACAACCCAAGTGTAGCGAGAGAAGTCGTCGACTACAATGAGAGTATATTTTCTTCCATTGACGCTTAATGGAGTGACTGGTCCATCAGATCCATGTGAAGTAGCTCCAGCACTCGCTTGGAAGATGCTTCTTCTAAGCTGGCGAAGTGCTTCTTGGTCTGCTTCCCTCGTTGGCATGGTGAGCAAGTATGGTCTTTGACGAAGACTTTTGGGTATGCCCTTCACCAAACCCTTACGAGCTAAGCGACTGATCGTCTTGAAGTTGAGGTAGCATAAGCGTCTGTGCCATAGCCATCCAGCTTCAGTAGCACTTCTAGCGACCAAGCACGTTTCCTCTTTGCAGCTTTCCCATTGCGCAACGTAAACATTCCTTCGTCTTATTCCAATGAGCGCAATCTGGGATGTGAGCTTGTTCTTCACCGCGCACTTGTTGGAGATGAACTCCACCTTGTATCCTTTATCACAAAACTGTGAAATGGATAACAAGTTGTGCATCAGTCCTTCCACATAGGAAACTTCTTCAATTCTGAGCTTTCCTATCTTCAGTGCGTTGTATCCCTTGGTGGTTCCTCGAGAGTTGTCACCAAAGGTTACATGTGGACCCTTCTTCTCTGTATAGTCTTGAAGTAGAGCTTTCATGCCCGTCATATGTCTTGAACATCCACTGTCCAAGTACCATATTGGTTGACCTTCACTGGGCATGGGATCCATGGCGCTCACCTGCAATTAAGCCAATTTTGGTACCCAAATCAGTTTGGGTCCTTCCAGGTTAGTCCCCTTAGGTACCCACACTTGCTTCACTCTCTTTTGAGAGTTAGCTTGTGTTTTGGGCTTCTCGACCTTTCTAAACTGTGACTTCTGCTTGGATGCAGCTTCACATATGCAGCAGTGTGCATGAGGGGAAGCGACTCGCTTGAGACACACCTATGCTCATGCCTTTTTGCTTATATCCTGAAGCGACTCGCTTCGGATTAGCCATAGGCTTTGAGACTGATTTAGGGTTTCTAGTCTTATCAAGCGTCTCGCTTGGTTTCTTTGAAGCGGTCAAACTTAGGGTTTTAACCCTGACTCGCTTGGGAAACTTTTGAGGTTTGAAGCTTCCTATTGGTCACTTCAAACACTTCCCCCTCAACGTAAGTACGGTTGGACCATCTCCAATCCGACTCACGTGACACATAGACATTACTTCTCTTTTTGAAAGGAAGATCCTTTGTCTCTAGTGTCTTGGTTTGAGACTTAGAAGCTTCAACAGTTTTCCCTTTACTTTTTGATTGGTAAGGTTTAGCATTTTGAGTGCTAGGGACTGTTGATTTAGGCTTACCCTTAGATTCCTCCCTTGAAGAGAAAAACATCTTCATGGGTTTCTTCTTAGGGTTCTCAAACACTTTGCCCTTGTCTTTGTTAGTGGTTGCTTTGGAGGCAGTGGGCACATCCAAAGGAACTGATGGTGTTGTGTTAGAAGCACCAACAAAGACTGTAGGCTTGGAAGGTCCACCCTCATACCCAAGGCCTCCCTTTCTACCAAAAGGTAGAAGCGAGCTCTCTAGTGCCTGCCTAGCGAATGAGGCTTTGTTCAAGTTGGCTACTAGTTTGGATTGGGTTTCATACCTTCCATCCAAGCTTTTATGTCTAGCAAAGAGGTCCTCGAACTTACTAGTCATAGCCCTCAAATTAATCTTGACTTCATCAAGTTCAGTGGCTAGCTTTCGGTTCTCTCTATCGCTCTCAGACATAGCTTGTTTCAACATTTCGTGGTCACTTAACAATTTCTGATGTTTGTTAAGCAGCTCACTCCATGTTGAGGAATGATCTTCCTCTTCGTGCTCATGTGCCAGTGTAATTGAATTGATGGGGGGATAGAAAAATACCTCTCCCGTGTCTTCATCGGTGAGCGCCAATAACCCAAGATCCTCTCCCTCGCTGGAGTTTGGATCAGTGAATGCATCTGAGTCGCTTGAGACTTCCTCGTTTGAAGCGACTGGTGACTCGCTAGCAACTAGCGCTCGCCGGGAGCTTCCCTTTTGGCCTTCAATTCTTCACGTTCCTTGGCACTCAGCTTTGGGCAGTCAGACTTGTAGTGGCCCATCTTGTGGTAGTGATAGCACTCCTCATCCATCATATCCCTTGAGGTCGGATTTGATGTTTCTTCTCGCTTTCCTTTTACATCTTGAGCATCAGTGCTCTTTCCCTTGTATTGCTTGTAGAATCTCTTGTACTTCCCCACGCGTGAATTCATCTTGTTGAAATTCTTTGACAAGAATGCATAGTGCTCCTCCAATTCCTCTCTTGTCACCTTGGCAATTGTCTGATCGTTTGGCGTTTCTGCCGCTTTGAAAGCGACCCCCTTTGATGACGTAGGACCTTCGTCTTCATCGTCCAGGCTCATTCGATTGAGATCGAATTCGTGAGCCTTAAGCTTGGAGAACAGGATCTCCGGTGTGAGCTTCGATAAGTCCTTTGTTGCCAAGTATAACTCTTTCATGGTCTGCCATTTCCGTGTAAGAGCTCGGACAATCTCGAGATTTACTTCTTTGTCAGTGAATTCCTTGCCAAGTGAGATGAGAGTGGCAATGATGTTGGTGACGCGCAGTTCGAAGGCGTCAATTGATTCTCCAGACTTCATTGTGAGACTCTCGAACTCTCTCATCAGCACAGCAAGCTTATTCTCCTTAATCTTGTCAGTGCCTTGGGAGATTAGGGCTAGGGTTTCCCACATCTCCTTCGCAGTAGTGCACTTCCTGATCCTAGGAAGATAAGCATCTGACACCGTGCTCTGCATAGTATGGCGTGCTATGCGATCTAGATTGGTGATCTTGAAATCATTGGAAGAATAGTCTTCCTTCGCCTTGTCAACATACTCTTGTCTGACATGAGCTTCTCGGCCTTCTGCAGCTGGAACATTCACTGAGATGGCTTTCTTGATCTCGATAGGTCCTTCTTCAATGACCTCCCACATCATGTCGTGGATGGAGCATAGAAAGCTTTCGACACGAAAACTCCATGTTTCGTATCCTTCAATCGAAAACTGAGGAAGATTAGACGCACTGTATGTAGACATGATGAAACGTCAGTAGTAATGCAGTATGCTATACGTGAGTGAGGGTTTTGATGCACTTAGGAAAAATGGATCCGGTTCTGTGAGACAACGTGAAACGAGAGGGGACTCGCTTCAGGTATGCAAAGCAGTGGCTCGAAAGAACCCCTGCTCTGATACCACTTGTTGGTCCCAGTTTAATAAGGGAAACACACGTAGAGAGGGGGGGGGGGGGGGGTGAATACGTGTGTAGAAGTTTTTCAACTTCTTTTCCTTTGTCTTAGAGTTTAGCAAGGTGCAGCACTCGCTTCAAATACCAAGACCTAGCTTCTAGCTAGATCTATAGTAGAAGCTTAACACTTGATCTAAGCGAACGCTTGAACAAGAGTGAGGCTGTTTTGCAATGCGGAATTGGGTGAGCTAAACTTTTCCTAAGTAATTAAAAAATTCGTATTAAGTTTGTTTCGATGCTTGTGCAATATGAATAATCAAAGCAATAAACAATTGAAAAGCTAGAGCAAGAAATACGACACCAGGTTTATAGTGGTTCGGTGATAAAACACCTACGTCCACTTTGTTGCTCGAAGCAACTGATTCTCTTCACTTAAGAACCTTGAAGATTACGGGTTCTTCAAAAACCTAAGTCAAGATCGAGCTTCACTTGCTTGGATCTGACGACGATAGGGTGATTGTTGGTTCTCCAATAAACCTAACTGGACTGAGCTTCACTCGCTTTAGTCCGAAACTGGGAGATTACGGGTTCTCCACACAAACCTAGTTTCAATCGAGCTTCACACATTCGAGGACTGTGCTAGCTTGGATCTAGACTCTATGATCGAGACTTCTACTATCGAAGAAAGTAGACTCTTGGATCGTGACAACCTTTCGACAAACACAAAACCTAACAGACAGACTAGGGTTAGGATTTCTTGTTTTCGACAAACACACTAATGAAGAACTCTTTACAATGAATGCAAAGAAGGCTAGAGTTCTTCTCTAAGCTTGGATATGGAATGGGCTTAGATCTAGAGTGTGAAGGTTGCAGAGACGAGCTTCGATGAAACATAAACTCGGAGAACACTTAAACAAAGACTCGAAAGTTTACTCGAAGGCTGGGAGTATTTGTTTGCTGTATGCGCTGAATGCTCAAGTAGTGTTCTACTCTTCTCCGTCTTCTACCTTCACTATTTATAGGTGGAGGGATGGGTGAGAGTCGTTGTTGGTTGGTGGCTTTGTCCCTCCTCCTCTCGACAGTACTTGCACAGGCCTGCTGCTTTTCAGACGCGCCAGTTTGTCTCTTTGCCGAAAATGGCTAAGAGCCAATTCTAACAGTACCTGGAGCGGTCCAGTACTGTTACGGCGTCCTTGTCGGCCTGGCAGTCAACTCCTTTGCTCCATTCTCCTATCGCCACGTGGAGATCTGCAAATAATACGGCGATCTTCACTTGACTGGAGTTTGAACTCGTCGTTTAAATTGGAGCGAGAATTGAGCTGTCGCTTTCTGTTAGGTAAGGGCTCGCTTCGCTTCAGATTTGTAGCGTCCGCTTCAAGTGAATCGCTTCAAGTCACACTGTAGATGTAAACTTAGGAAATAAATTTCCCGAGTGTCTGCTTTAGTAGTCGTTGACTCGCTTTGACATTTCACTGTAGCACTCGCTTCGCTTCGCTTTAGCAGACTCGCTTGAGTTCTACTGTAGTGCTCGCTTAGCTTTGCTATTCTTCCGCACGCTTCGCTTCGGCTCGTTAGACTAGATTCGCTTGGAAAACACACTCAAGCGAGTGGCCTTCGCTTGAAAATCCTGCAGTCTAAAACCTAAGTATCTAAAGCAAAATTAAAGCCATCCTAACAGTATAGGCTTAGAAAAATTCTAACCTATTCTACATCAAGTAGGGTCGCTTGGGAATAGGATACTTAGGGGTTTTGGGATCAAATCAAAACATATACATTTATTTTGAAGCGTCCCATTTGAGTTCCCCCTTAACATGTTATCCTTAACAATTCCCAACATTATCTAAGTGTTATATTATCGTTTTCTTGTCTTATTTTAATAGTTTAGCTCATGTTTTGAATTGTTTACGTTGTTTCGAGCTAGTTTACACTTTTGGGTTGTTTTGAGTGTTTTTAGGGCTTTTGAGTCGAGAAAATCCAAGGCAAGACAAGAGACGACGAAACAAAGGAAGAAGATGAAGTATTGATCTAAAGTTCTGACTTCTCACGATGTTATTGAAGATTTATTCTGGAATTATTGAAGCATATCATTGAAGAGGGGTTCGATAGGAGCGCGTAGGCAAAAACGGAGGTCAATTCGGAGTTCGGACGAGAAAGATACGGACGAAACGAGAAAGACGCGCAAACCGGCCAACCGGCTCGGCCAGGCACTCGGCCGAGCCGCCGGTCGTGCCAATCGAGTTCCAAAAACAGTAGCTCCGCGCGGCCACGCGCGCGGCCAAGCCAAAAACACGGGAATCCTAAAATTGGGATATTTTTTATTTCCTTAACCTAATTCTTGTACATTTAGGTAACAATTACGAACCCCTACCTTATAAATACCCCAAAACTCATCATTGTACTCAAGTTTTGATAGTTTTTCATAGATTTCATAGATCCATACTTCTAGATTAGTTTTTATTCTTTTCTCTACACTTTTTACATTCATGTATGAAGACAATTGAAGATTGAAGATCTATTCAAGATTCAAGAGTTTTTCTATCCCTTTCTCTTTTATTTATGCTTTTAATTATGTTTATTCTTCCTTCTACCTTTCTTTTAATCATGTCTAGCTAAATTTCTTAGTTGATTTTAGGGATTGAATGACTAATTGAATTTATGTGAGTGTTTTCTTTGATTACAATTAGCCTTCTAATCTAGGTGCATGTTTCATGGTGCTTATTTTCATACATGATTACTTGGCCACTAATTATGTGTGCATAGTTATGTTTTTATGCTGTAGCTGGATAATTGCATAATTGATTTCATGAATACATGGTATGATGATTTAATTGTCTTAGCCGAAGTTAGATTATCATATGTTTGCATATAGTCGATATAGGTGTCGTAGTTGAACCTAGTTGATTATACTATTGATACTTGCTCTCTTTTGCACTTGATTTGATTTCTATGAGTCCGAGAGGAGATTAGGATCTTATTAGGTGACGATCTATACTGCCTTAGCCGGAGTGTTAGGTTATTCTTGTGCATCACATTTAGATTGGATTAAATTGGTTAATTGTATTCATTAATTGCTTGCATATATTTGATTAGGTAGATTTCCCTAGAATCAACATTTTTCCTTACTTGAGTTTTACCTTATTAGTTTATTTGTTTTGTTATTTGCTAATTTCCTTATTTGTTTAATTGAATCTTTTATTTATTTGCCTAGTTATAAATACCACAATTCTAAATTTTTATTTGCCTAGACATCAGTTTAGTTCTAAAGTAGAGGTATTGTGTGTGGTTTCGGTATATCAATCCCTGTGGATACGATACTCGTACTTATTCTATACTATACCTATTTTGTGTGGTAGAAAATAGTGCAATCAGTGGCGTATGCTAAGATTGTGGATGAATTAATGG
Organism: Thymus mandschuricus; assembly: GCA_029379335.1. NCBI lineage: Eukaryota > Viridiplantae > Streptophyta > Magnoliopsida > Lamiales > Lamiaceae > Thymus > Thymus mandschuricus. The sequence continues at coordinate 21,233,806 of CM057081.1, forward strand.
GTCGTTTCGTCAAATCCGAGGTGGTTCAGATTCCTCGAGAAGAGAACACAGAAGCTGATTAGCTGGCACGAATAGCCAGCTCTGTGGAAGGAACATGGGCGGATGAAATTGTGATATGCAATGCAGATGCTAAATGGAGTAAAGCCGAAATACAGGCTATTGAAATAATGGAGGATTGGCGAATCCCGATCATCAGAGCCCTAAAAGAACTTCCCGAAAAGGCTGAAGCCACAACTTTTGCTAATGATGGTAGGCTGCCGCGCGCTTTCAAAACTAAATTCTGTCTAATCGGAGACAAATTATACAAAAGGGCGTTTACACACCCCTATCTCAAATGTCTATCAGAACCCGAGGGAGAGTACGCATTGCGTGAAATACACGAGGGCGCGGCGGGTGCACACACTGGGTTCAAAGACCTAATTAGAAAACTACTCAGAGCTGGATTCTTCTGGCCTGCAATGGAAAAACATGCTAAAGACCTAGTTAAGAAGTGTGACAGTTGTCAAAGAAATGGGAAACTTATCCACAAGCCCGCCGAAGAGCTAGGAGCAATGATGGCACCTTGTCCCTTCGACAAATGGGGGATTGATATAGTAGGAAAATTCCCTACAGCCACAGGCGGAAGGGTATTCTTAATCGTAGCTGTAGACTACTTTACTAAATGGGTTGAGGCTGAAGCTGTAGTAAAAATCACGGAGCAAGTGGTGAAGAAGTTCATCTGGAAAAACATATGCTGTCGATACGGAATCCCGAGAATCCTAGTCGCAGACAACGATGCTCAATTCACAGGGTCCCTCGTACGAACCTGGTGCAAAGAAATTGGAATCGAGCTGAGATTTGTAGTTGTAGCTCATCCTCAAGCTAACGGGCAAGTAGAGGTAACAAACAGAACCATTGTAAGCGGCATTAAAGCCAGGTTAGAAAAGGCCAAAGGAAACTGGGCCGATGAATTGGATTCAGTGTTGTGGGGATATCGAACCAGTCCTAAGATAGCCACAGGAGAAGCCCAGTTTAATCTGGTTTATGGGGCAACGACAGTAACACTAGTGGAGGCAGAGCTCAAATCACTAAGGATAACCGCCTATGATGAAAATCAGAACTCCTCCTTAATGAGGGAGAACCTGGACATGGTTGAAGAACTCAGGAGCAAAGCCCTTCAGAAGGCGGAGAGATACAAGCAACAGGTGCGAGATGCATATAATAAGAAAGTGCAGATCCGGAGGTTCTGTAAGGGAGATCTGGTATTAAAGAGGGTATATGCCCTTAAGCCCATGGGAAAGCTAGATGCAAATTGGGAAGGACCATACTTGGTAAAAGAAGTATATTAAAGGTGGAGCTTATGAATTACAAGACGAGGAAGGAAGGGTGCTACCCCGACCGTGGAATGTAAATAATCTAAAGAAGTACTATGCTTAGGATAAGAAGGAGCTGATTTCCCAAAATCCACTTTATAGAGTGCGAGAAATGGTCCAGGAAAATGGGAAGGGTTCTTCTATAAAGCAGATTATCCAAAGAAAGGTAGAGTTCAAAGCTATTAACAAAATGAGTTATAATTCATTCGATTTCTCATAACTCACTTGGGGGGGGAGTAGGGGGATTCCCCTATATCCCATTATATTAAAATGCTTTATGCATATAAACCGGGAGCGTTAAGCAAGCATCAATAAGACCAGAACATAATCTTTTTTCAGCAATTCAAAAGACATAGAATAAACACCTGAGTCAAGGAAGCGAGAAAAGGAAGTAGTTGTTCCAAACTTAGGGTTGTAAAATGAGCACCCTAAAAAACCAAAAGAAGTTGTTTATTACCAAAGAAGTAGAAATAAACAGGCTAAGCAGAAACACCAGAGTCAGATAAGGAATCTGTACAACTCTGAAAGGAAGAAGAGGAGCTATTGCTATCCTCTGCAACTGAACCTACAAAGGAGAAGGTGAAACCAGAAAATTAGCCCCTCTCAAACAAGCATAATCGACAAATGATAATGAGGCAGTGTACCTCTTTCCAGCTTCAATTTTTTGTTCTTCCTCTCATAGACCGTCTTAACTGGGGGTTTTCTCTTGCCCCCAGCCCGTACGGATGCCTCGGCTTTTCTGGCCCTCTCGATTGTGAGTAGCTCAACCATTAAAGTAGCAACGTGCCGGCAACGCTCTGAGTCATGGACAATGGCATCCTCGGATGTTAGGAATCCGCCCACTAAGGGCGCAAGAATGACCTCACACTTCTCCTCTTCTGTCAGATACCCATCATACATCTCGTGCTGGGTAAAGAGGTTCTTCAGCCTTTGAAAGTATGCTCGCATGTTAGGGAAATCCTCGAACTCCAGGAAATCCATCTCCCTTCTGGTCAAGAACCTGAGTAGTTAGAATCTAAGAGAATCTGAGATATCCTCTGAGTAGGCCAGTTCGCAAATTTTCCGACGAAGGGAGTCGAAAGGCATGCCTGAACAGTAAACATAAATGGTGCGAGTCAAAAATAATAAAGCTAAGGAGGCTAATCAGATGCAAAAGTTAAATTGTTTTACCCATAATCTACAACACACCCACTAAAGGTAATATGTAGTATTGTCAAAAACGGAGTTACAAAAATCCCTAAAAAACTGGTTTTCCTCTTTTTCCTTAAGGAAAATAAGAAAACAAAGGCAAACGAGAGAACGTTTTCTCAGCCTTAAAATCACTGATAAATAGGAAGATTACCTGTTTAGTTCAGGCGAAACGAAAGAAAAGAAATGACAGCCTTGTTGAATATGAGATAAGCGAGAAGAGTGAAAGGGTCGCCTTTTTCTCCTCTGTGGATAGTTTGAGAGATGATAAAAAAAAATAATAAAAAAATAATAATAAATCTTCCCCTTGGAAAACCAAATGTCGCACTATTTTTCCACGCGACAAGACCTGTGTGACGCTAGCAAAGAAACCATTTCCCGCCTAAGTACCGAGGCAGAAGCTTGTAGCGCACGCTTCTGAAACTGGGGGGGAATAGCTGATAGGGACTAATATCAGCTTTACCGTGTGGTATCCTCAAATGATAGTTAAAATTGAGTTCTAAAGGCGTCAGATGCCATATAGGAAACAAATGCCACACTTGAGGCAGGAAATGCTAGGATCATGCTCAGAACCGACCCTTGTACAAGAGGCTATACCAGATTCTTAAGCATCTTTAGAGGCCCAGGGATCTGCTCAACACACCATCCACATGACTCTATGCACCCTAGAGTGAGGACCACTAAATTAATGACGGAGGGAACCTTGTCCCCCTGAAAATTCCTCTCTTGTCCTCCCTTTGCACGAACATTCACCTTTTCCGTCCTTTCTACACCTATAAATAGAGAGTGATCTCACCACTCCAAGGACCCTGGGGGACACACTCTCCATCGCACTATTCCATTCACGCTCTGCTTAACACTCTTGCAAGCTAGAGCGACTGAAGTCCTTCTTCAAGGATTCTTTTCTCTCATCACTTCCATCGGCATTTCCGTCGGTAAAAAGGGCACTCCTAACAACTCAAGCCGAAGGTATAATTCTTGTTGCCTAGAGAGGACGAAGCATGAAGGCGCCTTGCGTTCTCTACTTCGCCCTCTCCTTTCTGTCTTGTTTTTCTACCTAAATGAGCTCTACGCTCCGTGAATTTAACTGATTTTATGGTTAAAAACACCCTTTGCTTAATGTTTAGCTCGATCATCTCTTTTATGTTCAAAGGGAGATGCTCTGTAGAAAATGAGTTGTTTAAGCTAATAAATCGCACGAATCTCTTATCTATTGTCGTTGTATCCTTGACACGTGAATACTCCTTACAAACTTGATGAATAATCACATAATTGTTGTAGATCTTCAACCCGGATTTATCACCTTCAATTATATCAAACAACGGGCATGTTTGCATTATTCATATTAACATTATATCGAGCAACGAACTTGTTTGCGTTATCCATGTTAACATTATATCGGAAAAAAATAGTATTATTTCAAGAAAAAAATTCATACAATTATATAAATAACGGGAGGTTTGCATTATTATGTTAACATTATATCGAACAAGGAGAAGGTCTGTAGTATCATGTTAACATTATATTGAACAACGGGCAGATTTGCACTATTCATGTTGACATTATATCGCACAACAGGCTATCGGGAATATTACAAACTTTTACTTACAAGATTTCATCAACAAAAAACTCATATAGAAGGTTTAGGGTTTACTTTTTCTAGATAGGTTAGTGTATATTTAGATCTTTTATCCATTAATAGTACGTCACGTCTTTTGTGTGCACATTAAGAATGACACGGTTGATAAGGAATTATTTATTCATATAAACGATATCATATATTCGATATTATTCGTTTTCAAACAATTTTTCCTTTAGAATTCAATTTTTTTTAGTAGTGTTAAAATTTGTGAACATACTTAATATGCACACAAATGGTGTGACAATGACATACTTAAAGAAAATTGTTATCAAATAGACATGTTCGACGGACGCTTTAAATATAAAATAAATACAAGTTTCTAACAATTTCAGTGAATTTAAAAACACGCGACTTGGCATGTTTTGATATTTTCCTTTTATATTTTGCTTAAATAAACAATATAAAGTGATTTACGTTGGCTTTTGACGTCACATGACCAAACAATATAATTATTCGAGAAATGCTAACCCTTATTTTGTTAAAAAAAAAATCCATTTGAAGGGCGTTTAATAAACAATGTTCGGCTAGACTTATTTGTATTTATTTTTACATTTTGCTTTAAAATTACATTTTAAAGTGATTTGTGTTGAATTTTGACGGGATAAATAATATCTATCATCAAAATATTAATTTAGTAACCTATTTTTTTTTTAATTATCACAAGTAACAAACAATTTAAAATAATAAAATTTTATTTAAATTACAAAATAAATCGAATACCGTCGAATTTCGACGGGCACTGCATTAGTTTATTTATATTGCAGTTTGGAGGTCGCATATAATCTAACCACAAAATTATGTTTATCAGCAACCTTACTCAATCCCATCCATGCAACTTTCACATTATTATATTAATTTCTCTCTCTTCTACTAATTCACTATTCATCCAACATCAATCACTTATGTTTTTATATGTTTTATCCATGACAATTCAAAATTACCCAACTTCAACATTATATATAATTTTTTAATATAAAGATTAAAGAAACTTCAATTTGTGGGGGATTGCCCAAAAAATTCAAGTTCCTTTTGGATTTCCTTCTTGATCAATCACAACTGCAGCATTGTCATCATATCGTATTATCATACCGCTGTCACGTTTAAGTTCTTTACAGGTACGAACAATTACAGCTCTGACTATTTCTGATTTTCCTAGAGGCATATTTGGTACTGCTTCTTTGATCACAACAACAATAATGTCACCAATATGAGCATATCGGCTATTGTGATGAAGTACCTTTACATTTTCTTTTAATCTTAGCTTTGGCCTTATCTCTACCAACTGGACGACGGATTGTTGCTGCATCACTGACAGGAGTTTCTAAAGTGTATCACTTGGGACATCTTTTCCTTCATTGGTTCTTGATTTTTTTGAGCTCCCGCGATCATCTTCATAGCTATCTTCAACTTCTGTACGAGAACGTGTACGATCTCTCCAATCAAAGCAGCTACCACTTGGGGTGGTGACATATCACTTTATCAAAAACATCTTGATGCGTAAATTTGGACTTCCCAAAAATTCTTAAGTTGTATCATGATTATCTTGAGGGGGACCAACCGCTCTTCTGTTGTGAGTAAGCCTCCTTATATGCACCAATCAGTTGTTTGAAACGATTTCTTAACGACTTCACATATCTATCTCCCAGCATCATTCTCGGATTTTCATTTATACTTTTTTTGTACAACTCCCAAATGCTATTCCACATGGTGGCCTCCTTTTGATCTTTTCTAACTATTGGATTCTCAATGACAATACACCATGAAGACATAAGCACTATGTCTTCTTGAGAAGTCCAACTTTTTGGAGTGGAAACACTTGTTCGTGGTTGCTGAACATTTCTAGAGGAATTTTGAGAGAGATGTTCCGTGACCGTGGGTTGGTAATCTACATAGTTAAGAGATTGAGTGGGAGTTTGGAGTTCTTGAGAGCTTTGGATATATTATCAAGATATATATTAGGGTAATAATCTTGAGAGTTGGAGAAATTTTGGAAATTAAAGGAAAAATTATTATTAGGATCCATTGAAATAAAGAAAATACGAAATAGAGAACGGGGAGATAAAAAAAAAAAAAAAAATGAACTTTGAAGGTGTAGAAAATTATGCAAAATCTGACCTCTATTTATACATAATTTTATTTTACAAATTATAATATATTTATTTTTTTACAAAAATATATTAAATAAAGAATATCATTTATTTATTATATTATACAAATAAAATATAGTTTCTATATTTATAAATAATAAAATATTGTATCCAACCATCAAAATATTGAAGGTTTGTTTATCAGCAGCATATTCTTGCCGACCTCAACCTTTTCAATAAAAAAAATACAAATTAATTTATATTGTGGTATGGAGGTCGCATAATATAACCCAACCACAAACCATCAATAATTTGATGGTTGGATGCAACATTTTATTATTTATAAATATGAAAACTTTATTTGTAAAATATAATAAATAAATGATATTCTTTATTTAATACTCCCACTGGCTAAAGATTCGTGACACGTTTCTTTTCAACATTTTTGGCAAGTGTTTTCGAGCTTCTTGATGATAAGTTTCAAACTATCTTTTTAAGAATTTTTTTTTTTACGGGATACTACAAGTATCAAGGTATCCCGTAAAAGAATAAATTCCTTAAAAATATAATTTTAAACTCGTCGTCAAGACGCTCGAAAACGCTTGCCACAAATGCTTAATAGAAACGTGTCACGAATCTTGAGCCCGAGGGAGTATATTTTGAGAAAATATTATAATTTCTAAAATAAATTTCTCTATAAATAGAGATCAAATTTTGCATAATATTCTCCACCTTCAAAGTTCATTTTTTTTCTCTCCCTCATCTACTTCATATTTTCTTTGTTTCCTAATAATAATTTTTTCTTTAATTTCCAAAATTTCTCCAGCTCTCAAGACTATCATCCTAATCTTGATAATATCCAAAGCCCTCAAGAACTCCAAACTCCCACTCAATCTCCTAACTATGTAGATTACCAACCCACGGTCACGGAACAACTCTCTCAAAATTCCTCTAGAAATGTTCAACAACCACGAACAAGTGTTTCTACTCCAAAAGGTTGGACTTCTCAAGAAGACATAGTGCTTATGTCTTCTTGGTGTATTTTCAGTGAGAATCAAATAGTTGGAAAACATAAAAGGAGGCCACCATGTGGAATAGCACTTGGGAGCTGTACAAAAAGAGTAAAGAGTAGAAATGAAAATCAGGGGAATGATGTTGGGAGATAGATTTGCGGAGTCGTTAAGCAATCGTTTCAAACGATTGAATACCAATGTAACCAATTGGATTGGTGCATATAAGGAGGCTTACTCACAACTGAAGAGCAGTTGGTCCTCTCAAGATATTCATGATACAACTCAAGAAATTTATGGGAAGTCCAAATTTACGCATCAACATGTTTTTGATCAAGTGACGTGTCACCACCCCAAGTGGGAGCTGAATTTGAATAGAGAGATTGTACACGTTCTCGTACAGAAGTTGAAGATAGCTATGAAGATGATCGTGGGAGCTCAAAAAATTAAGAACCAATGAAGGAAAATATGTTCCAAGTGATACCACTCTAGAAACTCTTGTCAGTGATGCAGCAACAATCCACCGTCCAGTTGGTAGAGATAATGCCAAAGCTAAGATTAAAAGAAAAGGTAAAGGTATTTCATCACAAGTGTCTTTATATTAAAAAATTATATATAATATTGGGATTGGGAATTTTGAATGGTCATGGATTAACATATAAAAACAGAAGTGATTGAGGTTGGATGAATAGTAAATTAGTAAGAGAGATAAATTAATATAATAATGTGAAGGTTGGATGGTCGCAGTTGAATAAGGTTGCTGATAAACATATAGTCTTATGGGTTGTAATGCATGGATTCTCCTCAAAACTCTATATTGCAGTATCGGATACGCCGAGGGTGCGGGTGCGGGTGAGATACGCACCTGATAGGCCACCTGGCGTATTCTGAGAATAAATTTTAAAAATAATTCCGATACGCGAGTCGGGTGTAGGTGGGTCGCGAATCGGGTGCGTTTGGGGCGATTTTGTAATTACTTGATTTTTTGGATTTCTTTTTTATTCTTATTTTACCCTAAAAATTGAAATAATTCAATAGAGATTAGAGAGGCTGCGTGTTCTTCATTTTAGAATAGGGAGGCTGCGTGTTCTTCCAGTGAAACTCCAATCGACTCTCTTTGTTCTCCAGCGGCCAACGGCAACCTCCTCTACGGCGAAGCTTGGCTCCGGCAACGACATTCAAATCGCAGCGGGTATGTTCAATAATTCTCGATTGATTGGGGTAAACTTAGTCTCAATTCTTTAAATTCAAATTCAAAATTTTGGTCTCAATTAATCTCTAATCCCACCGACTTAAGTTAAATAGCTTTTCCATACACGTAATTGTGATGTTTTAAACAATGCCTCTGGGTCTTGAAACAATTATTGTTTGTTTTCAACAGTGTATGCAGTTGGGGTTAATGGAATAGTTTTAGTTGGGGTTAATGGAATAGTTTTGTTGAACGTCAAATAATGTGGGTAATACAATTCTTCCTTTTTTAATGTTATGGATCATTTATTATTAAGGTTAGAGTTGACCATGAATAGTATGATGCCATGCCACTTACTTAACTCAAGCTCATGGCTATTGGCTATAAAATCTTGGATTGTGATTCTGACATTTATTTGTAAATATATTTTATATAGGTAATTTCTCTAAATGGCTTCTTCTAATTCTGTGAATGCTGAAAGTGATACATGTAATGAATCTAATGATGAAATAAATGTTAATGAAGTGAATTGGCCTTTACGGAAATATGTAGCAAAGCAAACTAAACTTGGAAGGGGAAGGGGGGGGGGGGGGGGGGGGGGGGGGGGATGCAAGATTTAAATGTTTGTAATGCAATAATACATATGCGGACTCTTACTCAAGATTGAGAAACCACTTGTTGAGGAATTCAACAAAGGAGATTGCCATATGTCAGAAAGTCACTGTAGCTAATGTGCTTGAGATGTCACAAATTGAAGAACATGCAGCTAGCATAAGAGATGTAGTTAAAACTAATGATGTACCTTTGCCTCGCTCAGTTGATAGTGCCGGGTCATTTTCTATAAATATGAATGAAACACAACCCTTTTCGTTTACTTTAGAAGGTTATGATTCGAAGAAGAGAAAAATAAGTGATGGCCCTCTAGGAAAAGCTTTTAATGTTCAAGCTCGAGAGATAATAGATGGTGAGATTGCAAGGATGTTTTACTCGGCTGGACTTCCTTTCAACCTAGCGAAAAATCCACACTTTATCAAATCTTATAGCTTGGCTGTAAATAGCAATGTTTGCAAGTTATACCCCTCCGGGATACAATGCTTTGAGAACAAAATTATTGAAAAAGAAGAGAGCAAATATCCAAACTTTGCTTGAAGCTACGAAAAGCACATGGAAGTCGAAGGGGGTGACTATAGTATGTAATGGTTGGACACACCCTCAAAGAAGGCCACTAATTATTTTTATGGCTATCAATGAGGGTGGACCGATGTTTATTTGCTCGATGAATTGTCAAGGTGGGTATAACGAACTTTAATCAAGGATCATAATTAAGGTTGGTGTTCCTAATGTTATTCAAGTTATCACGGATAATGCCCCGGTTTGTAAGGCTGCCGTAATGTTAGTAGAACAAGCTTCTCCTAGTATTTTTTGGAGTCCATGTGTTGTGCACACTCTAAATCTTGCTTTGAAAAATATTTGTGCCGCAAAAAACACTGAGCCCAATGAGATCACTATGTGGAATGTAGTTTGATTAGTGAAGTTGCTTCTAGTGCTATCATGATTAGAAACTTTATAATGAATCATTCCATGAGACTTTCCATGTTCATTGAGTTTTCTAAACTGATATTGGTGGTGGTTGCTGAAACTCGATTTGCCTCTATGATTATTATGTTGAAAAGATTCAGAAATGAAAAATGTCAGTTGCAATCCATGGTTATAAGTGAACAATGGTCTATGTATCGTGAGGATAACCTTGAGAAAGCTAGAATTGTAAAAGAGAAGTCGTTAGATGATGGTTGGTGGGATTCAGTTGAGTACATTCTTCGTTTTACTGAGCCAATCTACAACATGTTGAGAAGTTGTGATACGGATAAGCCTTGTCTGCATTTAGTGTATGGGATGTGGGATACCATGATAGTTGAAGTTAAAAGAGTTATCTTTGAGCATGAGAATAAGAGTGATTTGGAGGAATCAAGCTTTCGGAATGTTGCATGCAATGTGTTGGAGGACAGGTGGAACAATAGTAACACTCCTTTGCATTGTTTGGCTCATTCATTAATTGTGCGGTAGCTACTTTTTTTTTTTTTTTTTTTGGTCTTTAAGGCACAGAGTTTGTTTATTCATTGCCTGCTATTTCTAATCAAATGCATGCCACATTGTGCATCTTGTTTTGTGTAGATGTCACCTTGGTATGTTGTTTCTGATGATTTAAACTAGGCAGCATAGATAAGCCGCTGTTTTTTGGATTTATTTTATAGGATTTAAAGATGACTAGCCTAGGTTAATGTAATAGTTATATTGGTATTATTTACATGGAAAAATTAGTTGCAAGAAATGTTATTGTATGTACCCTCAACATCAAATTGTACATTAACTGAACAGTTTTCTCTTTATATCATGATTTAATTGAATTTAATCAACTGTAATAATCAAATTGGATTTAATTGTATGTACCATCCACCGTGATATCAAAGCGAAATATCATGATTGTATCAATGCACTTCCTTGAATGCTATTGTTGAAAAAGAACACCGGTGGCTAAGTATTTATGGATACTACATTACATGGCCAACAGACCAATTTTAAGGGTGGTTGTATACAGTCTTTCTTATAGAGTTATAGTACTTGACTTTTAAAATCTATAGAAGTAACTAATAAGGAAGTTTGTACTTGTAATGATCCTAGTTGATAAAATCTTTAGAAGTTGCTGTTTATATTTTTGAACTTGGTTTCTAATACTTTAAGTTATTGTAGGTGCATCACAAAGGAATGGGTTAAAGAGCATCCATATATCAAGACACCTATTGACGATCCAGAGGTTGTTAAGATGAGAAAGAATTGTAATAGACGCCTTTTTCCTAATGTAGAAACCCGAACAACTGTGACATTTGAGTTTGCAAATTTTTTTGGATGCTTTGAAGAGTTTTGCGATGAAGATTCTACACGAGATAGGACGAAGTTGGATCTATTGAAATGGTGTGTAGCTTATGGAATAGGAGCCCCACATCTTTGACCTATTGCTGTGAGACTACTTGGTCAAGTATCTTCATCATCTTGTTGTGAGAGGAATTGGAGTACTTATTCATTTATTCACTCTACAAAAAGAAATCAAATAACTCCAGCGTGCTAAAGATTTGGTCTATGTGCATAGCAATATTCGTTTGCTATCAAGAAAAGCTCCACAATATATGAAAGGAGAATCCAAGATGTGGGATGTGGTAGGTGATGCATTTGATTTTATGGATGATACAGGGATTATTGGAATTGCTAACTTACCTCTTGATGAGCTTGATTTAGAGTCTGTTTCATTTGTTGATGAAGGAGATGAACCAAACATTTCTTAGTGTAGTATTTGAAGTCTGTTTTTTCTAGATTTTGTTTTCACTTTCCATTAAGCAGCAGTGCGATACTCATGTTATTTGACTTATGAATATATTTCACGTTATTTTAAGCAATGTAGTATTTGATTTATGAATTTATTTTTATTTTTATAAATATGTGGTGTATATATATAAATAATAATATATAAAATACATAGACATATCATTCACGAATCGCACCCTAATTTTTTTTAAATCAATATCCCCGTATCCGTATCGTATCACACACGCGTATCTGTGCAACATAGCTTATGGGCAATGATTTATTTAATTTTAACAATAGGCGTGAGGCTAAAATTTAAGGGACGGCCCAATTCAATAAGTACGATTAAATTTGCAAGACCGAGGAAATAGAATACACTTCATCTGTCCATGAAATATAAGCCTTATAATTATCAGCACGATTTTTTATTTTCGTAATGAATATGTTTATAGTAGAGTTTAGATTTCACACTTTGTGGTATGTTCATGTGTTTATATGAAGTTTGAGTTCCACATTTTGTAAGTATAATATAAGTTGAGGATAATTATGTAAAACGAATTATAAGGACTACATCCTAAAACGAAACAAACACCTAGGTCGTAGACGGCCGAGAGAAAATAAAAGTGGATACTCGGTGGACGGAGAGAGTATTGTACTTCATTCATCCCACAAAATTAGTGTGGGCAATTTAATACAAATGTTGAGAATGGAGTGTTTATAGTAAAATTAGAAATGTAAAGTAGTGTAAAATTAGGTTTGTTTTTGTAAAATATAGAGCAATGAGGAAAACTTTGTGATAAAAAAAGTAGTCATCTTTTGTGCCATACAATATATAGGTTCGTGTGGACTTTAAGCACCTCATAAAAACTTCATACAAAAAGCTATGAAACAATTGTCCAAATCTCACTCTTCAAGGTATTCTCCATGTTCCGTCCAGGACGACACGTTTCTTTTGAACACGAAAGTTAAAGAGGAGGTGTTTAGGAACTTAAGTGTGTATATTCCATACCGTGTTTAATCTATATTTAAATCCTCAAACATATTGATACTTGATCTTAAATAAAAGAACATATGGAAACCTTCAATTTGATATAAAATTGTAAATATAAAATAACAAACGAACAAATTATGATAATTTTAAATTTTTTAATTTAAATAGTATTAAGATACGTATAAAATTAGGTGTTCGAATTATTTCTAATAAGGTCTAATTATTTTCATATAAGAAAACAAGTTATTTAGAGTGAGACTACCTAAAGAGGAACCATCATCGCCATATACGGGAAGGACTACATTATATAATTTTTAGGAGGTGTTTGGTATGAGGTAATGGGGGTGGGAATGGAATAGCCATTCCTACCTTTATTCCATTACTCCCCTTAGTTCGACTTTTGTTTCGGGAATACACATTCCTAAGGGATTGACTATTCCCACCTCCATGCGAATAGGCATTACTTGAGTATCCATGGTTATAGCTATTCTCATCTCTTATATTTATATGATTTTTATTTTAACAAATATTATTTAATTTATTTATAAATAATTAGGTTTTCCTCAATATTTTTTTAAATATATGAGTATATTTCGTCATTACTTTATCTCTCTAAAATTTTCGTATCATCATTTTCTCTCTCTAAAATTTTTGTAACTCGCTACTTTCTATTTCTAAAAAATTTATCACTCCATCACTTTCTCACTCTAAAAATTTTTTTATAACTTTCTCTCTCTAAATTTTTTTCATAAAGTTTTTTCACTAAAATATTTTTCCTCCTTCACTTAGTTTCTCCCTCTAAAATTTCTCTCTCTAAAAATTTTCATTTTCATCACTTTTTCTCCCTCAAATTTTATTTCTCTCTCTAAAATTTTTAACTTTCGTCACTTTCTCTTTCTAAAATTTTCTCTCTCTAAATATTTCACTTTCATCACTTTCTCTCTCTAAAATTTTCACTTTCGTCACATTCTCTCTCTAAAATTTTATTTCTCTCTCTAAAATTTTTAACTTTCTTCACTTTCTCTCTAAAAATTTTCACTTTCGTCACTTTCTCTCTCTAAAATTTTTTCTATCATCGTTTTCTCACTCTAAAAATTATCTTTTATTACTTTCTCTTTCTAGTTTTATTCTATCTCATCATTATTACGTAGTATACTTGTATGATTTAAATAAAAAATTATAATAAGAAAAAAAAATTAATTGCAATATTTTGGTTATTACTTGTGCAAACCAAGCAAGGGAATGAAAATTTCATTCTATTCCTTTCCCACCTCCATTCCTTTCTCATCCCTATTGCATTACCTCATACCAATCACCTCCTTAGCACTTTCACACCTCAAATCAATTCATTATAGTGCTGAAAACATTTCAACTAATCAACATCTGAAACAAAGATTATTATTTTCAGATATAGTGAATAGCCTCTATGATATTTCTCCTTCGTCCCGCTCATATACAGAGATAACTTTTCGGTGGCACCCGAATTAAGACAGGTGATCAATTTTTCGGTGGCACCGGAATTAAGAGTATTAGATGGATTATATTTATTGTTGACAAGGCCATGTACTTTCATTCCGATGCCATGATACAATTATAATAAGATTCACAAGTTCGGCACAATATATATGCTCTTATTATGCGAAGAACAGCTTCCCATAACTTTGCTTCAAAAACGAAGCAACAAAAAGAAGAAGGCGGGCGTCTACATACTTATATCAAGAAATATCACAAACTTCGATAGAACATGTGGTTAGTGCTATTATGGACTCCCCGATAAACACATTATTAATTCATATTAAACGGAGAGTACTAGGAGTTAGACGTCGGTTACCTTTAGTTAGACGGTTTCCCGTTTGAAGTACTAGGTACTGGGGTTTCAGCTGAAGAACTTGACCCTTTGCTTATCTTTTCATCAAAAGTTGCTGGATCTAGAAATGATTGGTACGGAGGCAATCTACATCATATATTAGTAAAAATTAGCACATAAGTCGTTACAAACGAAGGTAATTGGAATTTTGAGGACCTTTCTATTCTCTACCTGCTAGCAGTAATAGTTTGTCCATCTATATTCATCTTCACATCAAATATATTGCCTGCAAGAGTTGTAAAATCATTAGTTGCTACACTTATAACCATGTCAATTACTTGTTGTGTGTCCAACAATAAAACTATCTTTAAGGTTTTAGATTTCTCCATAAAATTACACGTAACAAAGCGATGACAATGCTTTTTTGAGAATACTAGGTAGGGGCGGATGGAGTTTTAGGATAATCAAGCAAAGAAATCTCTATATAACTTAGCCAAATGGTATTGCAGTTGGATAGTATTCTCACAAATAAGAGCACATAATTTATGAGCGAACAGATTATGAACATAATTAAAACAAGATAAGATAGGCGGGTATGTTGGGCCTTGCAATAGTCTGCATTATTTTTATCTCAAAGTTGACTTTGTCTGTGATTATTGTGTAAGTGACTGAAATTTATTTCGAAGCGTAGCAGTTGAAATTCCATGTATTCAGATTTAAGGGAAGACACACTCAAGATATAATCAAACGGTAACTTTGGAAGCAGCAAAAATAACAAGAAAATTACTGCTGAAGAAAGCTCTAGGGCAGTCATACAATTCACTTGTTTCTGCCCCTTTATTATCTTGGAAAAAGAATTCTCAGATACGATCAAGTATCCGAAGCAGTTCATCGTGAGAATATAAACAAAGGGGTTTCTCTCCTATTCTAACTGTAGCTTACTTACACGTACGCCCATTCGCAAGCATCTCCTTTTATCTATAGTATGAGCTGAAGGAATATTTTACCTCCAAACATAGTCTTGTCTGAGAAGTACTTTGACATCAAATATTGTTTAAATTCAGCCTCGTACTTCCCGAACTTCTCAATATGCTCTTTGCTGTCCATGAAGCTTCAAGAAAAACATGAAAAACTCTTATAAAGCAGTAAAGCACTGTCATATATGCGGGACGGAGGGAGTAGTAAGTAACATTAATAATAAAACAATAACAAAATCAACATAGTCCACAGCATGATAAAGAAGAGTGAAAATATCATAGATATCAATGCAACTCTACAGCCAGGGACGGAGCCAGACTTCCTAGGCAGGGGGGTCACATTATTTGCACTAAAAAATATACATTAAAAAAATCAAAGTAAGGAAATAGTATTAATAACTTTTCGCGAGTACTGATGATGAGAATCCAGTAGAAGTTACCAATAGAGAAAGCAACTGTCCTAATCCCAGTCCCACCAAAGTAATCTTTGTCCCAAACTCAAACAAAAACACCATTTTTGTTCACAATCAATGTCTAAAAGTTAGGATTTTGTGGCAACAACAAAAAAAGGGCTCGAGAACTTCAAGAAACCTCAAATTGAGAAAATTCAGACAACAAAGTGGAGTAAAAGGGATTCATTTGGTTGGTGAGAAACAAAAAGGGAAGCTGGTTCAGAAGCATAAACAAACATAAATTGCTCCAGAACCCTTCTCACAACACATAGCTAAAAATTCAAGATTATATAAATATGGATGCAATGATTGGTAGCGAAAAACTGAACGGCTGTCCAAATTCCCAGATGCTCTATCACTCTTGATTAAAGAATTCAATTTCAAGAATAGAAAAAAGGTTGCAGTGTGCTCATTCATATCATTTCGAAATCAAGAATAGAATAGAATAGAATAGGGAATGTGGAGTGAAAGATTCTTGTTTTGATCAATGAAAGCTTTTATTAAATACAGCTCAAGAGTCTATAATCAAATTGAGTATTTGAGTAGCGTTTTTGTAGAGAAACTGTTTTAGAATAAGACAGGCTTGACAAATCATGATTCTAGAAAGGCAGTTCGTGTTTGGTTTTTCTAAATCCAGAAAAGCAGCCAGCAACTTTCATATTTTAATAACTAACAAAGTAAATAATAAGCTACTAATGTACATGATCTAAAAAAGTTTCACGAACTCGTTGATCGAAACGTAAAACCTCCAACAACTTGTAGATTATATATCACACTCCTAACTATAAACAGAAACCAAGACAGCCCACAATTTCAAATTTTTAATGGATATATTCAATCCTAACATGATTTTCAAAAGCTATATAGATGTTACCTTGTAGAATTGACACCAAGTCTACAACGATGGTAACGTAGAAATGTCGAGAAGAGGACGATCCGGGGAGAAGGGCAAGCTGACGAGCTCTGACGAGAAAGGGCAGTCTTCACAGACTTCACTAGTTAAAACAAAATCAAAACTTTTATCAATGGAGAGGGAGAGATTTACAGAATCGAATGAAAAGGAGGGAGACATTGTTAATAATACACGTCTACACATGATAAACTGTACCTGAAGAGATGGCGGCGGCTTCCGGCGAATTAGAGGTGACGGTGGCAGCGGCAACCTCTGAAATTTGCCGAGAAACGCAGATGGCAAGAGAGACAACGATAGAGAGAGAGCGAGGATTTAGAGAGGCGTCTTAATCGGCGTTCTACAACTACACGAGATGGAGATGACGACGACGGACGGCGACGGGGATGGCGCGTGATTGAGAATATGGCGACATGGGGTTACAGTTGGCGTGAGTGAGTTTCTGAATTGGGGGAGAATTGGAGAGGGTGCTGTGCATAAAAAACGACCCCGTTTCACCCTTTTCAATTTCAAGCTTTTTTTTTTTAAATTCCTTTTAGTGTTTCAATTTTTAAAATAAAAGTACAAGGACCTATTAAAACAAAATTTAGTAGAGGGACCCGATGAAATAAAAAATAAAAGTATAGGGACCCGAAGATGTGTTTTGCCAAAAATTTATAAGCTTAAAAGCTAGAATAAGGAATACATATAAAAACTAAAAGGATTTTTAAAATAAATTTACTAAAATAACCAACCTTGAAAAGGAAAAAAAAAAGTATAAATTGAAATGTAAATTAAGAAATATATACAAAACTAAATTTATTAATTAAACCCTCTGCCACTTAGCTGCCTCCGCCCCTGTCTACAGCCCTAGGTCAGATATATGGATTTATTACACCAATTTTATCGATGGCACACGATTGTAGATGGTGTAGTGGTCTATGGCAGCCGCACATCAGGTTGATTGAATAAGATGTGCAGAAATCCATACCATGACGAAAAATCTCAAGTTTCAACACAATAATTAAACTAAAAAGTTAAATTTATAGCCAAAACATTGATATCAAGTTCAATGCATAATTCGAATACTACACAATCCTCATCATCAAGCCCAACATAATCATCCAATTGTCATCCTCTTCGAATCACGATGTCTGAATTCTCAATGGATAATTGAATTAAGATTCGTCATTTAAAAAATATGAACTCTAAGCCTAATCAATTCAGAATTAGAAATATCTCCACTATTTAACCCAAGAAAAATAATCTTTCGCCAAAATTTCAGCACTGCCCATTACTTATACTACATTCATCCCATTATATTAGTCCACATTGCCTTATTGGGACATCTCATTTATTAGTTCACTTTCTAAAAATGACAAAGAATATGTGGTCACAATTAACTCTCTCTCCTTAGAATTAACTATAGCCACATATCTCTCTTTGCATTGGCTATTGTGTCCATCCCATTGTGGACTAATATAATGGGATGGAGGTAGTACATCATAGGCGTCACCTCTTCTCTTTTTAATCTCTTCTTAACAAAGATCAGACAGAAGATAATTATTCTAAAGAAAAAAGAACGCAACATGATTAACGGAGAAACATACAGTTCAAACCGTTTATGTCGCCTTTGCGTTGCAGGAGATATCCGGAGATGGTGCGCCGAACTTGTAGGTTGTCGGAGTTTGGGTGTGGAATAAGAAGAAGAAAGAAGTGAAGAACTGAATAAGAACATTGTCGAAGAGCGACAAAGAAAGCGATTCTATGTTTTCTTATTTTTTTTGTTCCTTAACACTAATACTGGGTCGGGTCGGGTCTAACCTGATTGGTGTCTAGATGTTAGGATTTTCGTCATGTTTTCGTGTCCGTTTTCCCTTAGTTTTCGTGTGTTTTCGTTGTTTGTGGCTATGATTTCGTTGTTTTGGAGTCTTTTGTATTGTAGGATAAAAAGGGAGGAAACGAGAAGAAAATGAGAAGAAAGAATCATTATATCAAAGAGGGGTTCGATAGGAGCATGTAGGCAAAAACAGAGGTCAATTGGAGTTCGGACGAGGAAGATACGACCGAAACAAGAAAGGCGCGCAATCGTCTAGCGTTGGACGACCGTCCAAGGTTTTGAAGATACAATACGAGTGCTACGTTGGACGAGCGTCCAACGTACGTTGGACGAGCGTCCAACATTCCGGCCAACTGTCTTTTCCTTGTTTAACAAGGTTTTCATACCTATTATAAATACTATTCCTTGTGAACGAATTCTACAACCTTTTACCTTAGTTTTAGCTCTAGTTTTCAGCACATTACATTCTAGTTTAGTTTTCCTTTGTTTGATCCGGATCGCTACTTCGTTCTTCAATTAATTCATGTTTTTACTTAGTTCTTCGTTCTTCGTTTAATCTCGTAAGTTCTTTATTGCTTTCTTTTATTTGATTTAATTGCTTTCCTTAGTTCTAGATTTATTTTCGTAATTGCTTTGTTTAATCTCGTTTGTTTAATTTCGTTAGTTCTTAGTTTAGATTCGTTTTTCTTAGTTTTCAATTCCTTCGCTTTCAAGTTTTCGTAGTTAGATTTATTTGCTTAGATTTTTAGATTATGTTTAATTCATGTCTAGATTCATTTTCTTTTCTTTCGTTGCTTTCTTTATTACTTTCCTTTCGATTCTTGCCTAGGTAGTTTATTTGCTTTCATCTAGTTTAATTCTTTAGATTAATTAGTTCGATTTCTTTGCTTTCTAGATTAGATTTATTTATTTGCTTTAATTTATTGCTTATTTATTTTCTTGCCTAGGATTTAGAAACAAAACCCAAAAATTCACTTTACTTGCTTTCTTAGATTTAGGCTAGATTAGGTTGTTTTGCTACACGATTATTTGCCCTGCAAAGTTTTCCTTGAGATTCGACATTGGGTTTTTACTTACTAAGTGCTAGGATAGATTTCGTTCTATTGCGAACACTTTTTAGTGAAATAAATTTTGGCGCCGTTGCCGGGGAAAACTTTAGGCTATTTAATTGTGTAGTATTTATTTTATTTTATTTATTTTGTGTTTGTTCGATTTCTTTTCCCTTCCCCTCGGTGCGTTTAATCCGTTTGTTGAGTGTTGTGTATGCTAGGTCGTCGAAGTCTCTAAAGGAAGTTGACACCTCACATCGACGACATCAATAGGAAGAAGGCACTCTTAACCGCGAAGAAGGAAGAAGAAGACGAGAGCCTGAAGCAATGGCACAAAATAAATGGAGAAGTCGCACCGTGGCTGCCATCAAAGCGAGCCAACAACGTCTTCACGCCTCACCCACCCTAGCCGTCATCTCTCATCTCTACCGAAACAAGGTGATCCCGGAAGTTTTAAATTAGATGTTGTTTTGGATAATGGAGATAGTGTGCCGGGTATATTGGATTTGGGGGCAGCCGTGAACTTGATGCCATACTCGATTTTTGAGAGTGGGTTCAAGGGATCTTAAGCCTACCAATTTTTGCATCGAGCTCGCCGAGGGTTCTTTGAGTCATCCCTTGGGGATTGTGGAAGACGTTGCATTACTTGTGAGAGGAATTCGAGTTCTCGCCGATTTTGTTGTGCTTGACGTGGGGCGAGGAGCTAGGAGTGATAGAGGTCATCTTCTCTTGTTAGGGCGACCTTTCATGGCTACTACTCAAACTCGAATCGACGTTGGATCCGGTACATTGAGCATGGCTGGTGTAGGAGGTTCGGTAACTTTCTCAATTTTTGATAAATATTCTTCTAGTTCTAATCATTTTTTCCAAACATGCTCGTATGTGCATATTACTGACGATTTGGATGAGAAGAAGATAGAGGAGAATTTTCAGGTTGCTATGCATGAGGAAGAAGCCATTATTGATGAGTTTTTGAGCAAATTGGATGAGGAAGAGATCGTGGAGGAGTTTTTGAGTAATGTGCAAGGCATGAAGGATCACAATAGTCATATGGAGGAGTCGGTTTTGAGCTTACAAGAAGAAGAAGAAATCATGGACAACTTTCTTGTCAATCTCGACGAGGAAGCACTTTTTGTGGAGGATGCATCATCAAATTTTGGAGATCGTGATATTTCTTACATGGATTTTCACACAAGTGTGGGGGTGATGAGTGTCCAAGATAACCCTCTTTTCGAGTTTCAAGCCGAAGAGAAAGAAGAGTCCACTTTTGAATCGAGAGTTGCCTATGGATGGTTAAAGACGTTGCTTGTTGCAACAGATTTTGGATGATAATTTTCTAGTCAAGCTAATGACGTTAAACGAGCGCTTGGTGGGAGCCAATTTATCGATTTTAAGGTTAAATTTGTGGTAAAGTTTCGACTATACATTTTAATTGAATGACATTGATATATGAATTTTGAACCATATTAATTTGCAATTATATATTTGCATTGTTGAGATGAAATTAGATAATATGTACTTTGGATAGTGAAAATTTTAATATTTTTATTTGGGAATATTAGGAAAATAATAATAAATAAGTATAAAATACGAATCCGCCTAGGCGGCTAGGCGCTAGTCGGCCCTTCGCCGCCCGACTAGCGCCTAGCGTTTTTTAGAACACTGGTGGGAGGCAACCCACGTAAAAAAAAATAAAAACTTCTTTTTTCTAATTCTTTTATTTTTGTCTTTGTTTTGTAGGTTGCAATTTATGGGATCGCTCGAGGTCTCGATTTTTGTGCCAAGTTGTGTCGTCAAAAGCGATAAGTTTTCCTTTTCGCTTCTTATTTATTTTCTTGCAATAGGGACATTGCATGATTTTAAGTATGGGGGGTGTTTGAAAATTATTACTTTTGATATGTTAGTTGAATTTTTGTGTTTTTGTTTTTCTCCACTTAGGAATTTGGTTGAATTCGAGTTTATAAGCATGTGACTTAAGATTGATTTGAATGATTTGATGATGGAGTATTTAGTTGTTGGAATTGATAGCATGAGTTAGGTTGGTTTAGTCTTGAGTTGTGATTAATTATGATTCGGAATTGTGGGGCATGAATTGAATTGAGTTTTGAGGAAAATGATTAATGATTTTTGGTTGAGTGATAAATCTAGATTGTTGCAACTTTGGATTGCTAGTTTACTTTCCCCTTAAAAAAAAAAAAAAAAGTTGTGGTTATATGTGAATAAAGAGTTGATAGGATTCTGCTCCTCTTACTTGTAACGTATAAAAATACTAGAGTAATGAGCATGGGAAACCACATGAAAAGGCTTCGAGAGACCCTCGAATGATTAAATTTCATGACTTACGTCCTAAATGATACTCGTGTATGTTAGAATTAAGTGTTCGTAGGTACTCTACCCCTCTTGAAAATGGGTACGGGAAACCGCACTAGGAGGCTCGATGTGACCCATCGATGATTAAACCTAGTGAATTATGTGCCAAAAACGTTCACTAATTAAAAAAAAAAAAGAAAAAAAAAAGAAGAAGATGTTTATGTGTTGAATAAAAGGGGAAGTAGGCTAGACGTCTAAGTTGTGGTGATTCTAGATATTTGTGAGATGTGTGTATCATTGCTTTTCCTCTTACTTGGATTGATTTATAAGCCACATAGTTCGTTGATGATGATTGTTTGTAACTTGGGATTAAAGTGACCTCGTTTGAGTTTGTCGATTCCGGTGATTAAATGCTCTATGATTTGGATTGTTTGGATTGAGTCTAAGTTGTGTGTTTATATTGCTTGAGGACAAGCAAAGGTCTAAGTGTGGGGGATTTTGATTGGTGCTTAGATGTTAGGATTTTCGTCATGTTTTCGTGTCCGTTTTCCCTTAGTTTTCGTGTGTTTTCGTTGTTTGTGGCTATGATTTGGTTGTTTTGGAGTTGAAAGTGCTAGTTTGTGCAAAAACTAAAAACGATCTTAATTCTGTTCTTAGAAGCAATAACAGAAAAGTAGTAAAGAACACAAGAACTTTGGTAACCCAGTTCGGTGATAACGCACCTACGTCTGGGGGACAATATATGAGAGATTCAATCCACTATAAGTAGTAGAGAGACTTACAGGACTTTACACCAAGGACTCCACCTTATGTCACCTATTCGTCTCGATTACAACTCCCTTACAATGAGATCGAATACAACCACGAGATAAACTCGCAAAGTGATAAAACACTAATATGGTTCTAAGCAACACGCCTAGACAAAACTGAACAAAGCCAGGGAAGCTTGTTCAGAAACGCACGCTCGCTCAAAAACAAAACTTGCAAAACACACGTTGCAAGAACACCAAAACTCACAAAAACTCACGAACAATAATCTCCAAGAGCGGCAGAGCATGTCTAGGGTTTTCCTTAATATATATACTCAGCGCAGAAAACCCTAGAAGATCTTCAAGCTGATCTTCTGTGCATGGAAACTTTCCATGCAGAATAAATCTTCCTTCTTCGAATAATAATATATATATAATAATATATATATAAATAAATACTTGATTCATGCATAATCCAGTCAGCAACGCAGCAGAAGACTTTGAAAGGAAAATCGCCAATACAAATCTGAGATGCATGCAACACATGCACTAACAATCTCCCCCTTTGGCATTTTCAAACACAGCATGAATTGCATGAATCATCTTATAGCAGAAGATCAGCAAACAGGAGCAGATAGAAGTACTCACACAGCAACCCAATACTTCATAAAGCATCAGACCAGAAAACATGCTCCCCCTCAAACCAAAAACCATATCTTGATAAGAACAGTGGCAAGGAGCTCACCCACAATACCAAGCTGTTCACAAGATACACACACAAAACAGATTTTGAAAAATGGTGGCAAGGAGCTCACCCACACTACCAAACCATTATCAAAATCACACAACCCTCTGCCAGCAACACAGAACTACACAGCAGCAAGAGGTAAATAACTCTGTTATCAGATCAGAACATAAAACAGAGAAAACCATCACATGACTGAAACAACCAGCAGATATCATGCCTACCATTGCTATTACAGGCCATGATCAATGAACCAGAATTCCACAAGCACCAACCAAGAAATCCAGAAATCCAGAAGTCCAGAATTCCACCTACTTACTATTACAGGCCAGCAGAGAAAATTCATATCCACAAAAAGACAAACAAATAGAGAGAGAAGAAGAATTAACAACCATCTTCTGCATTCTACTCCCCCTCAATTCATGCTATCTGCCAAAGGACTTATAGAGTAGGCTTGCTGGTGACATCTTCACCAACATCAGCAGCCTCCACTTCCACTGTGCGCTCCAACTCCACAGTTCGCTCAACCTCCTCATTAGCAGACATGAATTCAGAGTCTCCATGAACAGACTCAGCAGCAACAGCTTTGTCTGCAGTAGGCTCCACTTCACCACCAGCCTGCACAGCTGGTTCCTCATCATCAATATGGATGGACTCATCCACTTCCTCACTTACATCTTCAACAGGAGCATCAGCAGCCTTTTCTGCAGGAGTTAAGCCAGAAGGACCTGCAATATCAACATCAGCAGCAGGAGTAGGGAGAGTATCATCTTCAACCTCTGGCAATGCATCAAGCATCGACTGCACAAGCTGCCTTTGAAGACTAATGTGTTTCATCATTTTGTGAAGGGACACCAACTGAGCTTTCAGTCCCTCTCTCTGCTTTTTAACAGTAGCAGCATCAAACACAGCAGCAGGCTTCTTGGAGGATTTTGTAGGGCCTTTCTTAGAAGACTTGGCTGTATTCTTCTTGGAGGATTTTGAGGCAGCTTTCTTGGAAGACTTCCTAGAGTACTTCTTAGAGAACTGAGCTGCAGGCCTGCCTTCATCACAAAACAGATCCTCATAACCAGCAGAAAGGTTAACATTTGCAGATGACACTTCATCATCACTCTCATCTGCCATATCATCATCCAGATTGACTCCATGAATAGGCTTGAGCAACTTGGAGCTAAATCTCATAGCTTTGAGCTTCACAGGTTTAGAGTCTGTCCTCCTAGAAGGCACTCCCTGTGATTTCAGAATCCTACCAATTAGCCCTGGGAAATACATCCTCTTCATCTGGCCAATGTATTTGATGAAAGAGCATATTTTCTCAAAAATCAGCTGCCCCATATCAATGTCCATGCCCTTGCCGATGGCATAAAGAAGAGTCCCCTCTCTTCTACTGACAGAGTCCCTATGGCAGGTTGGTGTCCAGTTTCTCACAGACAAACTGTGAAGATTAGCATATTTGGACTCCAACAGGATGGCATGGTTCAAATGCTGATCATTAGGTCACTTCACAATCTGGCCTTGAGTCAGTTCAGCTGCAACTTCATCAAAGTTCAAGTCCCACAAAGCATCTTCAATAACAGGCTCTCTCCCTAGAGCCCTTTCAATCACATCAGGACTGAAATCAATCATTCTCCCCCTCACAAAGACCTTGTGAAAATCTGGAGATCTCTCATCAGTCAACCCTTCACTCAGGTTGGCATAAAATTCTCTGACTTGCTCAGGAATGTAGGTGTAACCCCTTAACACAGCATCAAGCAAATTTGCTTGCTCCAACCATTCATAAATGTCTCCTCTGTGGAGATAATGTTCTGTGACAAATCTGTCATCCAAGAAACCTCTATTCTGGAAATACTCCCATCTCATATACTCATAGATGGTCCTATGAGTGTGTGGATCAAATTTTCCAACCATATCTGCTTGAAAAGGCTCGAAGGAGACAGAGGGGGTTGGAATATCATACCCATCTGCACGATATTTGCGCAGAGCTTCCTTTTGAGCAGCAGTGAGTCTTGTGCGAGCAGCAGGGGCTTTCATTCTTCCTCTTCCCTTAGAAGCTTTGGCAGCAGTTTCTTTTGTAGCATGAGGAGCCTTCGCAGCCTTGATGGCGTTGTCCAGTAGCTTCTGAACAGCCGCCCGAGTGCGAGCACGAGAGGGAACATCAACCACCTTCCCTTTTCCTTTAGCGACCCTCTTAGCCATCCGCTCCTCTTCTTCCTCAAGATCCACAATGGGCTCTTCAGACTGAGCCACACGCTTTTCACCACCTTTCTTCTTATTGTCTTTCCCAGCAGCTTTCTTCTTCCTTTCGACAAATTTTACTGAGGAAGCTTTCTTAAGGTTCACATATTTGGACACAACCCTAGGCGCAAGCTGGATAGGAGGATCCGCAATGACGACCCATTTGCTTCGAACACGACGGCCTCCTCTTTCAACATTCTCACCATCACTGGAGAAATCACCAAGCTCGGGATCCATCTCCCTTATCTTACTCTCAACAGCACTACCTCTCTTTCTTTTAGATACACTGGTGCCTCTTCTCTGACTCGCAGAAAGAGGAGGATAATTTTCCTCTCCCAAGGGGTTTTGAGAAGATTCGCTGGAGGAGTTGTTGAACGACATTCTTGCAGAATCAGTAATTACGAGCACAAGCAAGTTTGCAGAGAGAATGCTAGGGCTACAAAGATAAAGAGGAATGAGAACTCCCTCCTCACACTATTTGAATAAATAACTGTCAGATTCCACTTATTTTCTGACAGTTGTAACTGTTCAATACGCCATGCTTCAGTAGCCCATTCAAGATTCAAAAACAAGAGCAGATGCTCTTTGTGCACTAGATCATCACTAATAGTCAACATATAATACTGCCAATTGCAGTACAACCAGAATATCAAGATGAAAATATCATCATCCACAATCTCCCAGATAAGCACCAAATCATCAACCTTCATAAGCAGACAAAAAATCCAAGAAAACCAGAAAATAAAATTAAGGTACATATATACACTAACCTTCCATGGCTCAAGAACGGTTAGTCATAAGATGCAGAGCCCAAGAGAGGCTCTCAAAAGCTCGAATCTAGCAGTATCAAGAGCTTTAGTGAAGATATCAGCCAGCTGGTGTTCAGTATGAACATGTTCAATCTTCAAAGTACCTTCTTCCACCAATTCTCTCAAGTAGTGATATCTGACATCTATATGCTTAGTCTTGGAGAACTGAACTGGATTCTTGGCTATGTTAATAGCACTCTCATTGTCACATAGAATGTGGATGATATCTTGCTTATAGCCATAATCTGTGAGCATCTTCTTCATCCACACAAGCTGAGTGCAACAACTACTGGCTGCAATATATTCTGCCTCTGCAGTAGACAATGAAACCCCAACTTGTTTCTTGCTGTACCAAGAAATGAGATTGCTTCCAAGATAGAAGCATCCACCAGAGGTGCTTTTCCTATCCACCAAGGAACCAGCATAATCTGCATCACAATAACCATGCAGCTGAATAGATGTATTGATAGAGAACCAAAGACCAATATCAGCTGTCCCTTTGATGTATTTGATAATATTCTTGACATCATTCAAGTGACTCTCCTTTGGATCAGCCTGAAACCTAGCACAAACACCAACACTGTAACAAATATCAGGTCTGCTGGAGGTGAGATACAGCAGACTCCCTATCATACTCCTATAGAGAGTGTGGTCAACAGAAGCACCTTCTGAATCCTTGTGCAGTTTCACAGTAGTACTCATTGGAGTTCTTTTGGGCTTAGCATTCTCCAGCCCAAACCTCTTAACCAGATTTCTGGCATAGGTACTTTGAGTAACAAAGAACCCTTCCTTTGATTGCTTAACCTGAAGACCAAGGAACAGATTCACATCACCAAACATACTCATGTCGAACTCTTCCTTCATTAGCTTCACAAACTCATTCACCAGCTTCTCTGATTTAGACCCAAATAGAAGATCATCAACATAGATCTGCAC
The DNA here is from genome assembly GCA_029379335.1 of Thymus mandschuricus. Classification (NCBI taxonomy): domain Eukaryota; kingdom Viridiplantae; phylum Streptophyta; class Magnoliopsida; order Lamiales; family Lamiaceae; genus Thymus; species Thymus mandschuricus. Next base: position 21,261,420 of record CM057081.1, read on the forward strand.
TAGGAGCACATCAGAATTCTCCTTCTTTACAAACAAAGTTTTATCTGCACTTCCTCTCTTGTAGCCTTTCAGTAGCAGATATTCAGACAACCTATCATACCAAGCACGAGGTGCTTGCTTCAAACCATACAGAGCTCTTTGCAGTTTGTACACATGATTAGAAAATTCAGGATTTTCAAACCCTTTTGGCTGCCTAACATACACCTCCTCCTTGAGAATGCCATTTAAGAAGGCACTCTTAACATCCATCTGGTACAGCTTGAAGTTCAGATGGCAAGAAATTCCAAGCAACAGTCTAACAGACTCCATCCTTGCCACCGGGGCAAACGTCTCATCAAAATCCACTCCTTCAACTTGTATATATCCCTGAGCAACCAGCCTTGCCTTGTTTCTGACAATATTGTCATTCTCATCAGTCTTGTTGCGGTACACCCATTTAGTACCAATAATATTGGCATTAGCTGGTTCTGGACACAAGTACCATACTTTGCATCTATCAAACTGCATGAGTTCCTCCTGCATGGCAGCAATCCAATTCTCATCAGTAAGAGCCTGTTTGATGTTCTTTGGCTCTATCTTGGAGGTAAAACAAACATGAGCCACATTTGACAACATTTTGGCATTAATCCTGTTTCTTCCCTCTTGTTTTCATACCATCATTCAGATTTCCAATGACATCATCTACTGAATGATTCTTGTGGACTTGAGTCACTTTCACTTTTCCAGGCTCATTCACAACAGCCTCCTCTTCATTGTCCTGCTCCTCTGCAGATTCTGGCACACCTTCAGAGTCAGACCTGGAAACATTCTCAGACAGACCAGCTGCAGTATTTTCAGCATCACCAATCATGGATATATCAAATCCTCTCTCATCATCAAACCTAACATTTACAGATTCAATGACTGTTTCAGTTTTGCTACTGAACACTCTGAAGGCTCTACTGTTCACAGAATATCCCAGAAAAATTCCTTTAACACCACGATCATCCAGCTTCTTACTTTGTCTCTATCATTCAGCACATAACATGTACTCCCAAAGATGTGAAAGTGCTTCACATTCGGCTTCCTTCCTCTCCAGATTTCATATGGAGTGATAGTCATCTTTGGTCTGACATAGATCCTATTTGAGATATAGCATGCTGTACTCATTGCCTCAGCCTAGAATTTTGCTAGAACCTTCTTAGCCTTCATCATGGTCCTCACCATACCTTGAAGAACTCTGTTCTTCCTCTCCACAACGCCATTCTGCTCAGGAGTGATGGGGGCAGAAAACTGATGATTAATGCCTTCTAGAGCACAGAATCCTTCAAACAAGACATTGTCAAATTCTCTTCCATGATCACTTCTGATGCTCTTGACATGCTTATCCTTCTCTCTAGTAACTCTTTTATGCAGCCTTTTGAAAGCTTCAAAGGCTTCAGACTTATCTCTCAGGAAGTCCACCCAAGCATACCTAGAAAAATCATCCACAACAACCAAGACATATTTCTTCCTTCCAAGACTCTCAATCTGTATCGGCCCCATCAAGTCCATGTGAAGAAGATCAAGAATGTTGCTTGTAGTAACAATAGATACCGCCTTGTGAGTGGCATGAACTTGCTTCCCACTCATGCATGGACCACACTGGCCTTCATGATCCAAGCTCAGCTTTGGAAGACCAACAATAACATCATTGTTCATCAAAGTCATCATATGCCTGAAACTAGAATGGCCTAGTCTTTGATGCCATATCTGAAATTCACTCATCTTGGCACTGAAATTCTTGAGATTGCTCTCAACCTGATAGCAACTGTCAGCAGATCTACTGCCAATCAAGTACACCTTCTGATTCTCATAGACAGTGCATGTGCCTTTATCAAATCTGACATCCATTCCTTGGTCACAAAGCTGACTTATACTCACCAGATTTGCCTTAAGTTGATCCACCAAAAACACACTCTTAAGCATGGGCATCCCAGGAACAGCCAAATCTCCAACTCCAAGCACTAGAACTTTAACACCATCAGCGAAGGTAACTGTTTGACCATTAACAGGCTTGATGTTTGTCAAACTTCCTCTCTTTCCAGTCATATGCCTAGAGCAGTGATAGGGTGTATTTTTACCCTATTATCTAAGTGTTATATTATCGTTTTCTTGTCTTATTTTGATAGTTTAGCTTGTGTTTTGTATTGTTTATGTTATGTCGAGCTAGATTACGCTTTTGGGTTGTTTTAAGTGTTTTTAGGGCTTTTGAGTCGAGAAAACCCAAGGCGAGACGAGAGGCGATGAAAGCAAGGAAGACGATGATGTATTGACCCCAAAGTTCTGACTTCTCACGATATTTTTTAAGAGTTATTCTGGAATTATGGAAGCATAGCATTGAAGAGGAGTTCGATAGGAGCATATAGGCGAAAACGGAGGTCAATTCGAAGTTCGGATGAGGAAGATACGATCGAAACAAGAAAGGTGCGCAAACTGCATGGATCCACTCGGACGACCACTCGGCCGAGTCAGTGGCCGAGTGAAGCTACTGCTGAACCTACTCGGCCGAGTCACCATCCAAGTCGCCGGCCGAGTGAAGTACACGGAAATTCTTAAATTTCATATTTTTATTTCCTTAACCTAATCCTTTCCCACTTAGGTAACAATTATGAATCCCTACCTTATAAATACCCCAAAACTCATCATTGTATCCAAGTTTTTCATAAGTTTTTTAGTTTGAGGTCTTCAAATCTTTCATATACTTTAGATTAGTTTTTTCTCTACACTTTTATACTTTAGATCTAGATTTATTTTATGTATGAAGACAATTGAAGATTGAAGATACATCAAGATTCAAGAGTTTTTCTATCCCTTTCTTTTTACTTTATGCTTTTAATTATGTTTATTCTTCCTTCTACCTTTCTTTTAATTATGTCTAGCTAATTTCGTTTAGTTGATTTTAGGGATTGAATGCCTAATTGAATTTATGTGAGTGTTTTCTTTGATTACAATTAGCCTTCCAATCTAGGTGCATGTTTCATGGTGCTTATTCTCATGCATGATTAACTGGCCATTGATTATGTATGCATAATTATGTGTTTATGCCGTGATAGGATAATTGCATAATAGATCTCATGAATACATGGTATGATAGTTTGATTGTCTTGGTCGAAGTTGAATTATCATATGTCTATATATAATCGATTTGAGTGTCGTGATTGAACTTAGTTGATTATATCATTGATACTTGTTCTATTTTGCACTTGATTTGATATCTATGAGTCCGGAAGGAGATTAGGATCTTATTAGGTGACGATCTATACTGCCTTAGCCAGAGTGTTAGGTTATTTTCGTGTATCACATCTAGATTGGATTAAATTGGTTAATTGTATTCATCAATTGCTTGCATATATTTGATTAGGTAGACTTCCCTAGAATCAACACTTTTCCTTAATTGAGTTTTTTCCTTGTTTGATTATTTGCTTACTTGTTAGTTACTTTATTTGTTTAATTGTTTCTTTATTTGTTTATTTCCGTATTTGATTAATTGAGTCCTTTTATTTATTTGCCTAGTTATAAATACCACATCCTAAACTCTCAAAAGTCTAGACATCAGTTTAGTTCTAAAGTAGAGGTATTGTGTGTGTTTTCGATTTGTCAGTCCCTGTGGATACGATACTCGTACTTCTTTATACTATACCTATTTTTGTGTGGTAGAAAATAGTGCGATCAAATTTTGGCGCCGTTGCCGGGGATTGATTAGATTTCACATAGATATTTTGAAATAGGATTAATAGGTGATTTAGGCGTTTATTTTTATATTTTTGTGTATTGATTTAACCGTCTTCTTCCTTTGATTAGGAAAAAATTCTTATGGCGGATCAAGGAGTGAGAAGGACTTTGAACGACCGTTACAAGCCGGTCGTTGATCAATTCCAGCAAGGAGGATGGGGGACCACTGAAGCTAACAACTATGAGATCAAGGCGTCCCTCATCAACATGGTGCAAAACAACCAATATGGAGGCACACCGATGGAGGACCCGAACGCTCACTTGAAGCAGTTTCTGGATATTTGTGCTACATATAAAGCCAATGGAGTGTCTTCGGATTACCTCAAGCTTAGCCTCTTCGTGTGGTCTCTCAAGGACGATGCAAGAGAATGGTTAGATGGATTGGACAAGAAGGAGGTCACTACTTGGAGCGATATGTGCACGAAGTTTCTCAACAAATTCTTCCCACCTTCGAGGGCTCAGAAACTCATCAACGAGATTATCCAGTTTCAACAATACGAGGATGAGCACTTCTACGAGGCATGGGGGAGATTCAAGAAGCTACTACGAGCATGCCCGAATCATGGAATTAGCAAGGAGGATCAAATCACGAACTTCTATCGTGGTTTGAACAAGATGTGTAGGAAGGAGCTCGACTACGCTTCGAAAGGAGGATTTTTGAACAACGAGTACGACGTGGCCATGGAGATTATTGAGCTGGCCGTGAATTCTAGTTATGAGGAGGCTACTGACCGTCGCATTGGAAGAAGGAGAGTTGCCAACATTGGAATCGATGCTTATGAAGACTTGATGGAGAAGTACACGAAAACAGCAAAGGAGTTGGATAACATCAAGAAAGGAGTGCTTCGGTGCGATGCTATAGTTGATGAACAAGCACCCCAACCCGAAGGAGAAGATGCCAATTTCATGCAACAAGGTGGCAAGTGGCAACAAAATCAAGGAAACAACTGGCAAGGAGAACAAGGAGGTTCGAATTACCAAGGAGGTTACAAGAAGCCTTATGTTCCCAACAACCGAAACCATCCGAACTTCTCTTATGCCAACCCGAACAACGCCTTGCAACCACCTCCCGGCTTCCATGTTGAGAACGGAGTCATCCAAGAGCCAAAGAAGGAGATGTCTACCGACGACTTGATTCGTCAATATATGGCTCAGTCGGAGAAGAGGATGACACAGTCGGAGATGAGGATGACACAACAAGATGCAAAGTTGAGGACATTGGAGCTTACTCAAAATACCTCGACTAACAACTTGGCGAGTAGCATCAATGCGTTGACCAAGCAAATGCAAATGTTGGAGACGCAAATGAGTCAAATAGCCAATGCTCAAGGAGGAGTCCACAAGCCCGGCCACTTCCCAAGCAACACCGAGCAAAACCCGAAGAACAACCATCAAGTTCACGCTATTGAGCTTAGGAGTGGCACTCGTTACACAAATCCATCTTTGGAGGACAAAGTTGAAGGAAGAGTCGAAGATTTGGGTGATGGAAGCTATTCGGAGGCGGAAACGGACGAGGCGAAAGACGAAAACCCGGAAGGAGACTCACTCGGCCGAGTCACCGGCCGAGTAGAAGGAGAAGAAAACCTGGGAGGTTCACTCGGCCAAGCACTCGGCCGAGTCGCTGGCCGAGTAGCTCCACTGGACGACTCACTCGGACGCCCACTCGGCCGAGTCACCCTACTCGGCCGAGTACCCGGCCGAGTGGAACCCAATTCCGATCCCGTTCCTACCCCGATGCACGAATCGACTCCCAAGGCTCCGTTTCCGCAACGATTGGCCAAGACGAGAAGTACCAGAGGTTCTTGGAGATGCTTCAAAAGGTTAACATCAACATCCCGCTTCTAGATGCTCTCCGAGACATGCCAAACCACATGAAGTTTATCAAGGATGCGGTGGCGGGGAAGAAGAAGTGGGCTAAGTTCGAGACGATCAACCTCACGGAGGAGTGTAGCGCGGTCTTACAAAAGAAGCTTCCGTAAAGGATCCCGGGAGGTTTACACTATCATGCAAGATCGGTGATCAAGTATTCCAAAATGTCCTTTGTGATCTTGGAGCTAGCATCAATTTGATGCCTCTCTCGATTTTCAACCGGCTCAAGATCGGGAAGATGAAGCCAACTACCATCTCTCTACTTATGGCGGATCGTTCGGTTTCTTATCCACGTGGAATAGTCGAGGATGTTCTCGTTCAAGTTCACAACCTCGTCTTTCCGGCGGATTTCGTAGTCTTGGATATGCCCGAGGATGATAATCAACCATTGATTTTAGGACGGTCATTCCTAGCTACGGGGAGAGCTTTGATCGATATTCAAGATGGAGATTTGACATTTAGAGTCAACGGAGAAGAATTAAAGATTTCCATCTATGAAGCAATGAAGAGGCCCGATGATAATCGAGAAGATGTGTTTGCCGTCCAAGTCTTGGAACCTCCTATACCTCCGGCGCCGGATGAAGTTCTCGACAAGATCATCACCAACTTCTTGCACCATTATTTGGAGATGTCCGGAGTTTTCAAAGAGATCCTCGGGTGCTTAAATCAGTTGGAAGCCATTTCACCATTGAAGTTAGCCGAATTCAAGAGATCAATTGATGGAGCCATGAGGAAACTCAAAGATGGGGGAGAAAAGAACTTTCATTTTGATCCACCTTGATATGAGGTATAGTCGGGCTAAAGACGTAAAACGTAGCACTTGTTGGGAGGTAACCCAACTCTATCTTTAATTTTCAGTTTTGTTTTATTTGTTTTGATTTTTATTTTTCCTTTGAGTCTTATCTTTTACTAAGCTTTTTATCCAAGAATTTTCGAAGCTTGTGAGTTGTAGGTTTTCTCGACAAGGTTTCGACTAGGAGGAGAAGATCGATAGTAAGCTAGCTTCGGTGAAAGGTACTCTCGTTAACTTAACCACTCCTTCTTTTTAAACTTATTCCTTCATCATGATTCGAAATAAGTTTGGGGGAGGGGGAAGTGTGGCTTCGTTAACTCGTTTACATGAGTTCTTGGATTGTAGCTTAATTTTAGGATATTTCATTAGTAGTTTTTATTTTTATTTTCGAGTCTTAGGAGTTAATCGAGTCAAATAAGCATGTGATGATAGTGTTGTGAATTTGGCCGATGATAGAAAATTTTTGTTGATTTTTGGAAAAAAATTCATGATCTTTATTATGCATGGAACCTTGGCGAAGTGATGCATTTTATTTGATGAGTTTGAAGTATGCTATGATGTCGGGAACTAGTTAGTTTGAACCCGTGAGATTTGAGCTATTTGTGCATGTTTATGCATATTCTTTGATTGAGTGATCATGCATTCTTCATTGTTTCTAGAACTTGCCTTGTTTCTCCATCAAGACCTTAGTATATTTACGAACTAGGAGATGATCTTAGGCCATTCTTTCTTAGCCACATGATTCCTATACACTAACCTTGTTCATAAACCTTTGTTTACCCCTTTTGAGCCTTTGTTAGCCGTTCTTTGTAAAACCGGATGATAGGAGGTTTGGATGGTTATGGGTATCTTTTGATAGTTGGTGATATGGAAGGAGTTGAATAGAAAAGTTTTGTTGTGGTGAAGAGGGAGAAGAAAGGAGTTTTAGATGCTTGATTTATGTAGTTAGCTATCCCTATGAGCTTAGAAAAAAAAGAAAAAAAAAGATGAGAAAAATAAAATAGAGCTTTTGTTCGTCATTAGAAAGAACATTCTTAGTTGAGCTCTAGAGAAAAAAAAAAAAAAAAGAAAAGAAAAAAAAAGAAAAAAAAAGAAAAAGAGAGAGATATATGTAAGCATAAGGGGATAGTTAGCTTTGATTTGTATAGTTGATATTTTAGCATCTTTGAGTTTGTATTTGGTGTGTTGGATGGTAGAAGATGGAGTTGAAAATCCATACTTTGGTTGGAGTTGAAAAGAGGTTGATGATTTGGAGTATTTTGAGTCACTTAGCCTATACATTCCCTACCTTAACCAATGTCCCTACATTACAAGCTTATATAAAGACCTTTTGATCCTAGTTTGTAAGTATTACATTAGGTGGAGATGTTGAGATTAGGGGCAAGCCTATGGTAAACATGTTGCATTGCATAGATGATGAGTGAACCCTTATGATGTGCATTATTTCATACATCTTTTCTTTGAGAGAGTTGAGTGTTCACTTTCATACACAAAATTTCACATGTTGGAGAGTGTTCTTTGATGGAATAGCATGTTTTGAGTTTGTTGAATGGATTGTGTTATAGATGCTAAGGTTGTGTGCATAGTTTTGATCATGATCATGAGAGATTGTTTTTGAAAAGTTTTTGAGGCCTATATAGTTCACAATGCTTGAGTCTATTGTTTATTTCGTTTTTGTTATTGTTCGGGACGAACAATGTTTAAGTTTGGGGGATTTTGATAGGGTGTATTTTTACCCTATTATCTAAGTGTTATATTATCGTTTTCTTGTCTTATTTTGATAGTTTAGCTTGTGTTTTGTATTGTTTATGTTATGTCGAGCTAGATTACGCTTTTGGGTTGTTTTAAGTGTTTTAGGGCTTTTGAGTCGAGAAAACCCAAGGCGAGACGAGAGGCGATGAAAGCAAGGAAGACGATGATGTATTGACCCCAAAGTTCTGACTTCTCACGATATTTTGTAAGAGTTATTCTGGAATTATGGAAGCATAGCATTGAAGAGGAGTTCGATAGGAGCATATAGGCGAAAACGGAGGTCAATTCGGAGTTCGGATGAGGAAGATACGATCGAAACAAGAAAGGTGCGCAAACTACATGGATCCACTCGGACGACCACTCGGCCGAGTCAGTGGCCGAGTGAAGCTACTGCTGAACCTACTCGGCCGAGTCACCATCCGAGTCGCCGGCCGAGTGAAGCACACGGAAATTCTTAAATTTCATATTTTTATTTCCTTAACCTAATCCTTGCCCACTTAGGTAACAATTATGAACCCCTACCTTATAAATACCCCAAAACTCATCATTGTATCCAAGTTTTTCATAAGTTTTTTAGTTTGAGGTCTTCAAATCTTTCATATACTTTAGATTAGTTTTTTCTCTACACTTTTATACTTTAGATCTAGATTTATTTTATGTATGAAGACAATTGAAGATTGAAGATTCATCAAGATTCAAGAGTTTTTCTATCCCTTTCTTTTTACTTTATGCTTTTAATTATGTTTATTCTTCCTTCTACCTTTCTTTTAATTATGTCTAGCTAATTCGTTTAGTTGATTTTAGGGATTGAATGCCTAATTGAATTTATGTGAGTGTTTTCTTTGATTACAATTTGCCTTCCAATCTAGGTGCATGTTTCATGGTGCTTATTCTCATGCATGATTAACTGGCCATTGATTATGTATGCATAATTATGTGTTTATGCCGTGATAGGATAATTGCATAATAGATCTCATGAATACATGGTATGATAGTTTGATTGTCTTGATCGAAGTTGAATTATCATATGTCTATATATAATCGATTTGAGTGTCGTGATTGAACTTAGTTGATTATATCATTGATACTTGTTCTATTTTGCACTTGATTTTATATCTATGAGTCCGGAAGGAGATTAGGATCTTATTAGGTGACGATCTATACTGCCTTAGCCGGAGTGTTAGGTTATTTTCGTGTATCACATCTAGATTGGATTAAATTGGTTAATTGTATTCATCAATTGCTTGCATATATTTGATTAGGTAGGCTTCCCTAGAATCAACACTTTTCCTTAATTGAGTTTTTTCCTTGTTTGATTATTTGCTTACTTGTTAGTTACTTTATTTGTTTAATTGTTTCTTTATTTGTTTATTTCCTTATTTGATTAATTGAGTCCTTTTATTTATTTGCCTAGTTATAAATACCACATTCCTAAACTCTCAAAAGTCTAGACATCAGTTTAGTTCTAAAGTAGAGGTATTGTGTGTGTTTTCGATTTGTCAGTCCCTGTGGATACGATACTCGTACTTCTTTATACTATACCTATTTTTGTGTGGTAGAAAATAGTGCGATCAAGCAGCCACTGTCAAAATACCATGTATCCTCAGTCTCAGCTAGAAGAGCAGTATGAGCTACATATCCTCTGTAAGGACCTCTGTAAGGACCTCTTCCTCCATAGACTCCAGGAGCATTTCCATAAAATCCTGGCACTCTCTGATATGAGTTGTATCCAGGATGATTAGGAAAAGGTCTTCTAGCCATATTGAACTCATCTGCTTGCAGCTTCTTGCAGTGAGGCTTGATATGCCCAGGAATCCAGCAATAATGACATATTTGAGAACTGACTTGCTGAGAAGATCTTGTATCTGCTCCCCAATCTCCATGCTGATATCCTTGAGGAACAGAAGGATAGGCTTTAGTTCGAGTTCGAGGCTGCTTCTGTTTACCCTTGCCTCCATCAAAACCAAGACCAGACTTATCCTTGCTGGATTTTCCACCAATTTTGAGAATCTCATCGAGCTTGGCAGATCCAGCAGTCATCATTTTCATCAACTTAGCCAAATGATCCATGTCACTTGGTTGTTCAGTTTCATCCACTTGAGTTGAAACTGCTTGCTTCTCTAGCTGTTCAAGCCTCAAGACCAATTTATCTCTTTCTTCCTTTACTTGCATTAGCTCATCACTGAGGGATTGATTAATCTCAGCAACTAGAAGGCACTTGTCATACATTTCCTTGTATGCTTCCTCAATCTGAACATCAACATTTCCCTCTGTGCCTTCTTCTTCATTTCCACCAAACAGATTATCAACATTCTCATCAGATTGATTACCATCAACTTTGGCAGCATAGGCTTTGCTGGGACCCTCAGGAAACACATTGTCTTCAACTCCCGAGTCATCACACTCTTCATTGTCACTATGTGTGGCAGCATAAGATTTCCCAGCTTTCTTCTTCAAATTTGCACATTCTGGCTTGATGTGCCCCTTTCCACCACACTCATGGCAGATAATAGGTGCCTTGTTTCCACTTCCAACAGCACTGTTTCCACCTCCAGCAGTGCTCTCCCCTTGACTCTTTTTTCCTCTGAACCTTTTCATAGCTTTGTTAAACTTCCTTGTGAGAAGAGCATATGACTCCAGAAGTTCTGCCTCATCACCAACACCCTTCTGAGAACCTTGATCAGCAGCAGCAACAAAAGCTATCTCCTTCTTCTTAGGAGCATCTTCATCACGCATTCCCATTTCAAACGTTCGGAGAGAACCAATCAACTCATCAAGAGTCATAGAGGAAAGATCTCTGGCTTCCTTAATAGCAACAACTTTGAAGTCAAACCTTCTTGGGAGAGATCTCAAAACCTTAGCACACAGCTTCTCCTGTGACATCTTCTCACCAAGCATAAAGCACTCATTTGAGATGTTCTTCAGTTTAGCATGAAACTCAGATATAGTCTCATCCTCTCCCATCCTCAACGCCTCAAACTTAGAGATCAGTTGCTGGAGTCTTTGAGCCTTCACTCTGCTGTTCCCTTCATAAGCGTTCTGCAGAGTATCCCAAGCTTCCTTAGCTGAAGTACACGTAGAAATCAAGTTGAAGTTTTCCATATCAACTGATGCCAGAATAGCATTTAGGGCCTTCTGATTCAATCCAGACAAAAGGACATCACTTTCATCCCACATCTCTCTGGGCTTCTTATCACCTTCATCATTTACAGGTTCAGTCCAGCCACTTAGCACAGTGCCCCACGCTTTCTCATCAACAGAACGGATGTACGAGGTGACTCTGACTTTCCAGTAGCTGTAATTTTTGCCATCCAACACGGGGGGTCTGTTCACAGAGCCTCCATCCTTCAGAAGGTCCATCTTAGTTTGCACAGCTTTAGCACACGAATCTCAGGATCTCCACCAATCCAAACCTGCTCTGGTGCCAATTGAAAGTGCGGGTTTGAGCAAAAACTAAAAACGATCTTAATTCTGTTCTTAGAAGCAATAACAGAAAAGCAGTAAAGAACACAAGAACTTTGGTAACCCAGTTCGGTGATAACGCACCTACGTCTGGGGGACAATATCCGAGAGATTCAATCCACTATAAGTAGTAGAGAGACTTACAGGATTTTACACCAAGGACTCCACCTTATGTCACCTATTCGTCTCGATTACAACTCCCTTACAATGAGATCGAATACAACCACGAGATAAACTCGCAAAGTGATAAAACACTAATATGGTTCTAAGCAACACAGCTAGACAAAACTGAACAAAGCCAGGGAAGCTTGTTCAGAAACGCACGCTCGCTCAAAAACAAAACTTGCAAAACACACGTTGCAAGAACACCAAAACTCACGAACAATAATCTCCAAGAGCGGAAGAGCATGTCTAGGGTTTTCCTTAATATATATACTCAGCGCAGGAAACCCTAGAAGATCTTCAAGCTGATCTTCTGTGCATGGAAACTTTCCATGCATAATAAATCTTCCTTCTTAGAATAATAATATATATATATATAATAATATATATATAAATAATTACTTGATTCATGCATAATCCAGTCAGCAACGCAGCAGAAGACTTTGAAAGGAAAATCGCCAATACAAATCTGAGATGCATGCAACACATGCACTAACAGGAGTCTTTGGTATTGTAGGATAAAAAGGGAGGAAACGAGAAGAAAATGATAAGAAAGAATCATTATATCGAAGAGGGGTTCGATAGGAGCATGTAGGCAAAAACGGAGGTCAATTTGGAGTTCGGACGAGGAAGATACGACCGAAACAAGAAAGGCGCGCAATCGTCCAGCGTTGGACGACCGTCCAAGGTTTTGAAGATACAATACGAGTGCTACGTTGGACGAGCGTCCAACGTACGTTGGACGACCATCCAACGTTCCGGCCAGCTGTCTTTTCCTTGTTTAACAAGGTTTTCATACCTATTATAAATACTACTCCTTGTGAACGAATTCTACAAACTTTTACCTTAGTTTTAGCTCTAGTTTTCAGCACATTACATTCTAGTTTAGTTTTCCTTTGTTTGATCCGGATCGCTACTTCGTTCTTCAATTAATTCATGTTTTTACTTAGTTCTTCGTTCTTCGTTTAATCTCGTAAGTTCTTTATTGTTTTCTTTTATTTGATTTAATTGCTTTCCTTAGTTCTAGATTTATTTTCGTAATTGCTTTGTTTAATCTCGTTTGTTTAATTTCGTTAGTTCTTAGTTTAGATTCATTTTTCTTAGTTTTCAATTCCTTCGCTTTCAAGTTTTCGTAGTTAGATTTATTTGCTTAGATTTTTAGATTATGTTTAATTCATGTCTAGATTCATTTTCTTTTCTTTCGTTGCTTTCTTTATTGCTTTCCTTTCGATTCTTGCCTAGGTAGTTTATTTGCTTTCATCTAGTTTAATTCTTTAGATTAATTAGTTCGATTTCTTTGCTTTCTAGATAAGATTTATTTACTTGCTTTAATTTATTGCTTATTTATTTTCTTGCCTAGGATTTAGAAACAAAACCCAAAATTCTCCTTACTTGCTTTCTTAGATTTAGGCTAGATTAGGTTGTTTTGCTACACGATTATTTGCCCTGCAAAGTTTTCCTTGAGATTCGACATTGAGTTTTTACTTACTAAGTGCTAGGATAGATTTCGTTCTATTGCGAACACTTTAATAGATTTCGTTCTATTGCGAACACAAGTGTGGGGGAGATGAGTGTCAAAATACTTAAATTACATTAATAATTCACTCATTATTGGAAAAAATCACTAAAATAAAAGTTATATTTTTTACCATTTAAAAATTAATTATCTAAATATTATTCAATATATAATATATAAGGACAAGCAAACACACATGAGGTGTAATAAAAACGAAACGAATTGCTAAATTAATTTAAACCCAAAATTAATAAGCTAAATACTATTTTTTATTATTGTTTCTTGAATTTTAAACATTAAAATCGATATAATATTATCGGTCAATCATACTTTCAATTTGTTTAATATTTTATAATTAAAAATATTCTTATTATACGGTATATAATAAATGTGTATCAATAACTTTTTAATGAAATAATTAATAAAAACGTTAAAAAAAGCAATTATTATGGAATAAATTAATATATTTCCTACATTTATATTTTTTGTGCCTATGAATTCAAAATTTTGCTAATCAAAACATACTTCATTTGTATTCATGGTGGAGGAAGATGAAAGTCCGATCACGAAGACATTTTCTATGTATTGAAAACTTAATTATTAGATTTATATAGATTATTTTCATTGTGGAATGTTGATATCCATGACCATTAAAATGTTATAAAAAAACATAAAAATTCAGTTTATCCCGTGCATTGCACGGGTGGCAATAACTAGTAATATATATAATAAGCCCGTAGTTATTTTTAGTAATTTTAGTTCATTAACTACATGCATTTAATTTAATTTATATTAACAAAATTCGATAATTATTTAGTTATTTAATTTTTTTATTAACTATGCAATAATTGTATATTAAAATGGTAGTATATCATTATTATACATTAAAAAAAATTAGTCAACTAATTGATAATAAACGTTACAAAAGTATAATTTAAGACAATTTAATAATTTTAGCAATTTAACTAATATGACGACTTTAAGTTTATTCCATATTTATGTTATTATGTGCCTACAGTAGTTATATTTTATACCTCACGTATATTTAAGAAACGTCCACTATTCGTTTACGATAGAGAAAGTAATTCCTACTTTCAAACTATTTCTCTTTTATAAATTTCAAATTTTACGATTGAAAAAATTTAATATTCACATCATTTTTTGCATATTGTGGATGAAAAATACTAGATCAAGATGAAACTAACATAAATCTCATAGATAGTCAGCATCTGATGCAACAAATGTTAACTAATGAAAGGAGAAAGAAAAGAGAGAAAAAAGAAAGAAAGTATACCACAATACCTAAAATATTTTTTTAATAGTCCTCACACATCGTGTGGGTGAATAACTAGTAATATATATTAGTAAGCCCGTAGTTATTTTTAGTAATTTTAGTTCATTAATTACATGCATTTAATTTAATTTGTGTTAACAGTTTTTAGTATTCATAATTGTTTAGACGACTAATTAATAGTGAACGTTACAAAAGTATAATTTATGACAATTTAATAATTTTAGCAATTTAACTAATATGACAACTTTAAGTTTATTCCATATTTATGTTATTACATGTCTACATGTAATTATATCTTATACTTCAGATATATTAAATAAACGTTCACTATTCGTTAAGATGTATTTCTTTGAAACTATTTTTTTTATTATAAATTTATAATTTCATGAAAAAAAAACAATATTCACATCATTTTTTCATATTGTGGATGAGAAATACTCCTTCCGTCCCTTTATAGATGTTATATTTCTTTTAGGGCAAGAGAATCAAGAAAGAACGGATTTGTATGTTAAAGTGAAAGTGGATGTGTAAAAGTGTTTTTCCTTTTGTAATTTTTTTTTTATCAAATAAGGAAACGTAACATCTTCCGCGAGACGTACCAAAAAGGAATACTTAACATCTATAAAGGGACGGAGGGAGTGAATACTAGATCAAGATGAAACTAACATAAATAGATAGTCAGCATCCGATGCAACAAATATTAGCTAATGGAAATAGAAAGAAAAGAGAGAAAGAGAAAAAAGAAAAAAAATTGAAACACAAGACTTAAAATATATTATCATATATCCCCACACATCGTGTGGGTGAATAACTAGTAATATATAATAGTAATCCCGTAGTTATTTTTAGTTATTTTTCGTTCATTAATTACATGCATTTAATTTAATTTATATTAACAAAATTTGATAATTATTTAGTTATTTAATTTCTTTATTAACTATTTGCAATAATTGTATATTAAACCGGTAGTATATCTGATAGGGACCAATATCAGCCTTGCCACGCGGTGTTCATCAGTGCTGTGCTGACTAGACCTTCCTTCCAGGAGCCTCAGATGCTGCGCCCGGTACAAATGCCTAGGCCCACGCAGAGGCTATAAGGTTCTGGGCATATCTTGGCTTATGCAGAAGCTGCCTTGGTCCCGCAGGCATCTGCTGGGACTCAAGGATCTGCCAAACACGCAGTCCGCATGACTCTACATACCTTAGGGTGAGGACCACTGCATTAATGACGGAGGGAATCTTGTCCCCAAAAAAATTCATTTTCTGTCCTCCACGTACAGGTACATTCACCTTTTCAACCCTTTTGCACCTATAAAAAGATAGTGATTTCACCATTCTGAAGTACGAGTTCTACACTTCTCTACACTGTTTCATTGACGTTCTTCCTTAGAGTTTTTTGTACTCTTACTGACTTGAGCGTCGGAGGTTCTTTTCGGAGGAACCTCCCCCTTTGTTCCTCCGGTTCTGTTTTGCAGGCGCCCGACGGCCTCGAACACAGAGTTTGTAGGTACAATCCTCATCATTACTCGAGGATAAGTGGAAGAACGCCTTGCGTTAACCATCTCATCCTCCATTCTTCCCTGTTATATCTCGTCTTTCGTGAACAAGGCCGGATGGATAGTTTGGGCACTTTGCGTTTTGCCTCTATCTTAGTCCCCTTTCACGGAGGAGTGATGTATCGGTGAAATCGAGCTAAGAAGATTGACGCCTTGTGTTGATTCTTCCCTTGTTTATGTTTATGATCGTTTGTATATGAATATTCCTTGCAAATCTATAAATATGATAAATAATTGTATAATTGTTGTTAATCTTCGACCCGGATCTAACAACTGGCGTCGTCTGTGGGAAATTGAGTTTAGGACGTCGATTTCCTCTTTATAAATGGAATTTTAGCTCGTTGTTGTAATATTGTTGATGATTTTCCTTATCATTTCCCTATGTGAGAAATACAAGAAAAACCGATGCTAGAGTGAATGGGTATACTGTATTTGCTGAGTAGTTTGCGATAATCTGGATGTGACTATTGGTCGATTCTGTTGAGTCCTTGATAGACTAGAAAGTTACTTGTTTTTATAAGTGTTTAGGAGTCGTTTTTAGGTCTCGTTTCGTGATTTAGTTCATGTTTTGTATCGTTTTATATCCTTTCGAACTATATTACGCTTTGGGTATTTTATCGTGTTTTAGGTACTTTTCGTGTGGAAATAACCCAAGTAGAAACGAGGATCGAGAAAGCCCAGAAACGGAGAGTCGAAGAGCCGAAGAAAGAAGCTTGAGGAGGTGACTCGGCCAACCACTCAGCCGAGTCATAGGCCGAGTGAAGCTACTGGATAATCCACTCGGCCGAGTCAGCCTTTCCCTCACCCACTCGGCCGAGTCACCGTCCAAGTCGCTGGCCGAGTGAGTCATCCAAGTCGGGACACGGGCCATGTTAATTCGCGGGCTTTTTCGACCTATTTTGATTCCTTGTACACTTATGTTTCCTTGTAAATTTCTACTCTATAAATACCTTAGGCTTAGCATTGTGAACCCGAGAATCCTTTTTAGCACTCTTTAGTTTTTATATTTGTTCAACATTGGAGTTTTATTCAAGTTTATTCAAGATTCAAGTTTCGAAGTTCTTCGCGTGTTCAAGATTCAATTCCAAGTTTTTCTTACTCTATTTTTTAATTATGTTCTTTCAATATATTGTGTTCATGTTTACTTTAATTATGTCTAGCTAAATTCCTTAGTTGATTTTAGGGATTGAATGCCTAATTGAATTTATGTGAGTATTTTTGTTTACAATTAGCCTTCCAATAGGTGCATGTTTCATGGTGCTTATTCTCATGCATGATTAATTGGCCACTAATTATGTGTGCATAGTTATGTTTTTATGCCTTAGCCGGATAATTGCATAATAGATCTCATGAATACATGGTATGGTGATTTGATTGTCTTAGCCGAAGTTGAATTATCATATGTTCACATATAGTCGATATAGGTGTCGTAGCTGAACCTAGTTGATTGTATTCTTGATACTTGTTATATTTTGCACTTGATTTGATTTCTATGAGTCCGAGAGGAGATTAGGATCTTATTAGGTGACGATCTATACTGCCTTAGCCGGAGTGTTAGGTTATTTTCGTGTATCACATCTAGATTGGATTAAATTGGTTAATTGTACTCATTAATTGCTTGCATATATTTGATTAGATAGGCTTCCCTAGAATCAACACTTTTCCTTAATTGAGTTTTTACCTTATTTGTTTATTTGCTTGCTTGCTAAGTTATCTTATTTAATTTGTTATTTGCCTTGTTATTTATTTCTTTATTTGATTAATTGAGTCTTTTATTTATTTGCCTAGCTTATAAATACCACAATTCCAAATTCCTAATTGCTTAGACATCAGTTTAGTTCTAGAGTAAAGGTACTGTGTGTGTTTTCGACTTGTCAATCCCTGTGGATACGATACACGTGCTTCCCTTTTACTATACCTATTTTGTGTGGTAGAAAATAGTGCGATCAGTCCTTCATAATTTTGAACTGCAAAATATGATTTGATCCTTAGATTATGTTTTCTTTATAGTAAAAATTATGATGGCTAAACTGCGTTTTTCCTTGTAGTGATAGTTGTGAAGAATTCTAGAAAGTTTGAGTTGAATTTGGAGCAATTTCGGAGCACCCCCAAATTCATTCTTGACAATTGGTGAGTATAAAGTTTCCTCCGAAAGTCACGAATCATGAAATCAGCCTGCGGGTTATGAGGAATTGATAATACAGAGGAAGCACCATGGTACAATCCTGGGCCCCTGTATTATCATGAACCGAAAATCACAAAAGACAAACACCAAAAATAGAGAGCCCAAAATGACGAGGTCACCCCCCTCACCATGATGAGGGGGCCCCACATTGGAAGGCATAAATTCTCTGCAAATGAGCTAAAACGTTCACGTAAGCCCTATCTAATAGGCAAAACTCTCGTAAGCCCTATCTAATAGTCAGAACCCTCATAAGTCCTATTCAATAGGCAAAAACTTCGTAAGCCCTATCTAATAGGTAAAAATCTCGTAAGCCCTATCTAATAGGCAGAACCTTCAAAAGCCCTATCTAATAGGCAAAACTCTCGTAAGCCCTATCTAATAGGCAGAACCCTCATAAGCCCTATCTAATAGGCAAAAAACTCGTAAGCCCTATCTAATAGGCAGAACTCTCAAAAAGCCCTATATAAATACGCACCATCCATCAAGCCCTATATAAATACGCACCATCCATCAAGCCCTATGAAAATAGGCACCATCCATCAAGCCCTATGCAAATAGGCAACATCTATTAAGCCCTATGCAAATAGGCAACTTTCCTTAAGCCCTACATAAGAAGGCAATATCCATAAAGACTTGTATAAGCAGGCCATACCTGTAAACGCCCTATGTAAAATGGGTGATATCTATGTAAGTCCTATTTTATAGGCATCTGGAACTAATGATCTAAAAACTTTTTACAAAATTGCAGAATTTTTGCAAAGATGACTGCCAACTCAGATGCTAACCCCAAGGAGGCTTCACAGGCTCTTGGAGGTTCAGAAAATTCTCCACTGGGGAATGAAGGATGAACACTCTGGTAACAGAAGCCAGTGTAAATGCTGAAGCTCTTTTCTCTCCTGCCATGCTCCTACAAATGAAGGCACTCATAGAAGGTGTGATTAACGGAGCTGTTGATAAAAAACCTCCATGCTTGGGGAATGAATCCTAAAGGTTCAGATGTCCAACATGATGCCCCCGAAGGAGGAGGAAGCAAAAGTATTCCTAGTCGTGTAAACAGAAGCCTAAGGATTCAAGTGTGTTCCAGAAGCTGGCCACCAGATTGCCTTTAATAACCCCGGTTTGGGAAAGTAATACAAGACCCAAAGAAATAATTCAAATGATACACGGAGGCCCTGTTTTAAATGACTTGAGCAGAGGCCTTGAGGCATCTGATAAGATAATTCCTACATCGGAGAGGCAGGAAGGAAGCCATATTGCCCTGGGGATATCCGTCGGATCCAAAGACAACAGAGCCATAATACACCAGCATGAGGACGCTCTTGTTGTCACGGTGGAAATAGAAAGATACCAAGTCCAAAGAGTATTCATTGATACAGGGGCATCTGTTAGTGTGATTTTCGAGGATTGTCTTAATCAAAATGAACCTGGGAAAGCCCCTAAATCCTGCCGAGGTGGCCCTACACGGCTTTTCACAAAAACCTGTCATGACAATAGGATCTGTTGACTTATTGTTGACATTGGGTGAGGGACCCCTTAAAGCATCAAAATTAGTCACCTTCTGGGTAGTCAGTCAGAAATCATCTTACAATGTTATTCTGGGGAGGACCGCCCTAAACTCCTTCCAAGCAATAGTATCTACTTATCATCTGATGATGAAATTTCCTGTGGGAAATCAGGTAGGCCAAGTATCGGGAAGTCAGATGGCTTCGCGGAGATGTTACATTCAATCTGTCAAGGCAGGAGAAACTAAGAAATGGGCAGTGCCGGAACCCATCGTTCCTAGGCACAAAGCAGAAGGTGAAGAAAAAAGACTTAAAGCCACCGATACCGTGAGAGAGGGGCAGAATCTGATAATCCCTGCGGAACAATTGACAGAGGTAGAACTGATCCCAGGCAAGAGTGGTTTTGTCACTAAAATTGGTACGCAGATGCCTAAAGACGTATCACAGAAGCTGGTACAATGCTTACAAAGGAACGCGGATGTTTTCACCTTTGGATCATCTGACCTGGTGGGGGTAGATACGACTGTAGCCTTACACTGCTTAAATGTGGACCCTATGGCAAAGCCAGTAAAGCAAAAGTTAAGACAATTTGGTCCTGAAGAGGACAAAATCATCAGAGAAGAAGTCACAAAATTATTAGAAGCCAAACATATAAGGGAGGTACAATTCCCAGAATGGCTGTCAAACGCTGTGATGGTAGCCAAGGGAACCACCGGCACTTGGCAGATGTGTATTGACTTCAGGGATCTGAACAAAGCATGTCCCAAAGATCATTATCCTTTACCGAGAATCGATCAATTGGTGGATTCCACGTCAGGGTGTGAATTATTGTCCATGATGGACGCGTATCAAGGCTACCATCAGGTAAAGATGAATCTGTCAGATGTCCCAAAGGCAGCATTTGGGGTCTGCGCGGGGACGTTCGGTTTCCAGAGCATGCCTTTTGGCCTGAAGAACGCAGGTGCCACTTATCAAAGAATGATGGACAAAATCTTCAAGAACCAAATTGGTAAGAACATGGAAGTATACGTGGATGACATACTGGCCAAAAGCGCCAAGGCTCAAGATCATGTACAAGATCAGGAGGAAGTATTTGCCGTGGCCAGATTCTATCACCTCAAGTTAAACCCTGCCAAATGTTCATTTGGTGTGCAAGCTAGAAAATTCCTAGGGTATATGGTTACTCCTAGAGGGATTGAGGTTAACCAGGCCAAGGTGCAAGCTGTATTGGATATGATGCCTCCACGAAATGTTAGGGAAATTTAAAGACTTAATGGAAGAATTGCAGCATTAAGTCATTTCATATCCCGATTCGCCGACAGAAGCCTGCCTTTCTTTAAAATTTTGAGGAAAGGAAGTAGGTTCGAATGGACGAACGAATGTCAGAAGGCTTTTGAGGAGCTAAAAAGCATCTGGCCGAGCTGCCCTTGCTTACCAAGCCACTCCCGCAGGAAACCTTATATTTATATATAGTTGTGGGAGAAGAATCTATCAGTTCAGTGCTTCTGAGAGAAGAGGGACTGACCCAGAAGCCCATCTACTACACCAGCAAGATGATACAAGGTGCAGAAGTGCGGTACCCGAGTATCGAAAAAGCAGCGTTAGCTGTGATGGTCACGACAAGGAAATTGAGACCATATTTCTTATCTCATAAGGTAGTGGTCAGAACAAACGAGCCGCTGAAGCAGGTGCTAGGTAAGCCGGACCTATCGGGAAGGTTAGTCAAATGGGCAATAGAGTTGAGTGAATATGACGTGGATTTTGAGCCAAGAGTAGCTATTAAAGCACATGCATTAGCCGACTTCTTGCAAGAAACCACTAGAGGATCAGAAGAAGAATGCCGGTTATGGAAGGCTTATGTAGATAGTTCGGTAACCAAAGAAGGAGCTGGAGTAGGGATCTTTATTCAAGATCCTGAAGGCCACAATTACAAATTCGCCATCAAGTTGAACTATCACGTCTCTAATAATGAGGCAGAATATGAAGCCTTGGTAAGGTGCATAAGTATATTGCAGAATATGGGTGCAAGACACATAGTAGTTCACTCAGACTCCCAATTGGTGACCCATCAGGTCCTAGGGACCTGCGAAAAAAGAGAAGAACAGATGATGGCATACGCTAATACCTTGAAAGAATTGTTGAGCGGTTTCCCTGGATCCGAGGTAATTCAGATCCCCCGTGAAGAAAACACGAAAGCCGACAAATTGGCGCGAGTAGCCAGCTCCGTTGCGGGAACGTGGTCAGAAGAAATTGTACTGTGCAGTGCAGATGCCAAATGGGTCAGGGCTGAAATACAAGCTATTGAGATAATGGATGATTGGAGAACTCCGATCATCAAGGCCCTAAAAGGAGGTCCTGAAAGAACGGAGGATACGATCCTCACGAGTGACAGCAAGTTGTCACACGCTTTCAAAGCAAAATTCTGTCTGATAGGGGATAAGTTATACAAGAGGGCATTTACGCACCCCTATCTCAAATGCTTGTCAGAACCTGAAGGAGAATATGCCTTGCGCGAAGTCCATGAGGGTGCTGCGGGAGCTCACACGGGATTTAAGAACCTAATTAGGAAACTCCTTAGAGCCGGTTTTTTCTGACCTACAATGGAAAAAAGTGCCAAGGATCTGGTTAAAAGATGTGATAGCTGTCAGAAAAATGGGAGGCTTATCCATAAGCTTGCAGAGGAACTGGGGGGCTATGTTCGCGCCTTGTTCGTTTGACAAATGGGGTATTGACATAGTTGGAAAATTCCCAACAGCCACTGGCGGAAGAATATTCTTGATCGTGGCTGTAGATTATTTCACTAAATGGGTGGAAGCTGAAGCAGTAGTAAAAATCACAGAACAAGTGGTGAAAAAGTTCATCTGGAGAACATATGTTGCCGATACGAAATCCCGTGAATTTTGGTAGCTGACAATGGTACTCAATTCATAGGGTCCGTTGTGCACACCTGGTGTAAGGAAATAGGGATCGAGCAAAGATTTGTGGCTGTGGCACATCCTCAAGCTAACGGACAAGTCGAAGTCACCAACAGAACTATCGTTAATGGCATTAAAGCCAGGCTAGAGAGGGCCAAGGGAAATTGGGCCGATGAACTAGATTCTGTATTATGGGCGTATCGAACTAGTCCCAAAACAGCTACAGGTGAAGCTCCTTTCAATCTGGTTTACGGGGCAACAACAGTAACCCCGGTAGAGGCAGAACTCATATCATTAAGGATAACCGCTTATGACGAGGATCGGAATCCATCATTAATGAGGGAGAACTTAGACATGATTGAGGGGCTCAGAAGCAGAGCCCTCCAAAAGGTGGAAAGATACAAGAAGCATGTACGGGATGCATACAATAAGAAGGTGCAGATCTGAAGGTTCTTCAAAGGGGATCTGGTGTTGAAAAGGGTAGATGCCCTCAAGCCCATGGGAAAGTTAGACACCAACTGGGAAGGACCATATATTGTAAAAGAAGTATTAAAAGGAGGACCCTATGAATTACAAGACGAGGAAGGAAGGGTACTACCGCGCCCATGGAATGTTAATAATCTAAAGAAGTATTACGCTTGAAACGCAGAAAGGGCAGAAGAAGGTTTACTTTTGGGAGTCACCCTACGATGTATGAGAAATTCTTTATGAATGGGAAATGTTTCTTCATGGAGCACTTATTTAAAAGAGACGAAGTTTAAAATTAGCAAGAACATGAGTCATAATTCATTCGATTTCTTATAACCCACTTGGCGGGGGTGGGGTAGGGGGATACCTCCTATATCCTATATTCCATTATCTTAAATTGCTTAAGAAATATATACATAATAATATATAAGCAAAATGAGTGAATTGAATTTGGCCATCTAGCAATTCAGAAGAATAAAATAGACATTAAAAAAGGGGAAAGGAAACATATCAAATTTTAGGGCCAAAAGCAAAAAGAAGCAAACATGTTCTTTATCCAACCACCATGCCCAGGAGCCATAAAATAAACACCCCAGCAAAAAACTTAGAAGGAAAGTTGTTTATAAACAGCAGATTAAACGTAATTAAGTCAGATAGAAAAATCTGAGCCAGATGATAGATTAGCAGAACTCTGGGAGAAAGAGGAGGAATAACTATTGTTCTTCGTGGTCGAACCTACAAGGGTTGCAATAAACCAAAAATTAACATCCACCAAACAAACCTAGCTGTCAGAAGGAAATTAGCATAATATGATTTGCATGTTCCCAGAGTATGGCTTACCTTCATCCATCTTCAATATTTTGCTCTTCCTTTCATAGATTTTCCTGATTGGAAGCCTATTCTTACTCTTAGCCCTCACAGCCTCTTTGACCTCTTTAGCTTTTTCAACCATAAGCAACTCATCCACCAAAGTAGGAATATGCTCATTGTTTACTGGGTTATTGACGGCTGCATCCCCGAGTGTTAGGTACCCGTCCGACAAGGATGCAAGGATAATCTCACACATTTCTTTCTCTGACAGGTATCCATCATACATCTCATACTGAGTAACAAGATTTTTGAACCTCTGGGGATATGCCCTCATGTTAGGAAAATCGTCAAAATCCATAAAATCCATCTCCTTCCGAGTTAAGAAACCAAGTAATCGGAACCGGAGGGATTCTGGAACATCATTGGAATAAGCTAAGTGGCAAATCTTCTCGCGGATAGAGCCGATAGACATATCTGAAATAATAACAAACAAATATGTACCTCATAAATAAAGGACAATCGACTAATAAACTTTGTAAGTAACACCTTCATAGGAAGGGGAAGCAAAATCGACGCGAATGCTAATTATTTATGGAGTACTGGCTAGAAATGATGTGAGAAAAAGCAGTATACGGCGTCGCCGAGCAAGAAATTTCAGCAATCCTAAATCAGCCATTTTGTATTAAAATCTTTACATCATCCCCTCAGAAATTCCTTTTATTTACTCTCCTTCGAGAAGACAAAGAAAAGAGTAACAAGAAGAGGAATGGTTTTTCAATCTTGAATTCACCAAAATGTAGCTCGTAGTAAAAAAAAGAGGGGAGGGGGGGGGGGAGATGATAAAAAAGAAGAATATATATATATATATATATATATATATATATATATATATATATATATATAGCTCGTAGTAAAAAAAAAAAGAGGGGGGGGGGGGGGGAGATGATAAAAAAGAAGAAAAAAAAAAAAAATATATATATATATATATATATATATATATATATATATATACCTGTTCGTCTTTAAAAGCTTAAGAAATGTAGAAAATGATAATCTTTCTGGGAGTAGGAAAAGTTGGAAATATGAAGACGGCGTCTTTTTCTTTCTCCCTAGATAGTGTAAGAGGTAGGAGGGAGGAAGAGAGTAGTTAAGTAATAAGCCCTCCTAAAAAAGAGAGAAGAGGAGAGAGAAAGTCTTTACATCTCCTTGCCCTCGGAAAGCTAAACCGCCGCGCCATTTTTCCACGCGACAAGACGTTCGTGATGTCATCGAAAAGATCGTTCCCCGCCAAAGCGTCCGGTAGAAGCTAATAGAGAACGCTTCTGGACCTAAGGGGGAGTAGCTGATAGGGACCAATATCAGCCTTGCCTCGTGGTGTTCATCAGTGCTGACTAGACCTTCCTTCCAGGAGCCTCAGATGCTGCGCCCGGTACAGATGCCTAGGCCCACGCAGAGGCTATAAGGTTCTGGGCAGATCTTGGCTTATGCAGAAGCTGTCTTGGTCCCGCGGGCATCTGCTGGGACTCAAGGATCTGCCAAACGCGCAGTCCGCTTGACTCTACATACCTTAGGGTGAGGACCACTAAATTAATGACGGAGGGAATCTTGTCCCCCCCAAAATTCCTTTTCTGTCCTCCACGTACAGGTACATTCACCTTTTCACCCTTTTTGCACCTATAAATAGATAGTGATTTCACCATTCTGAGGTACGAGTTCTACACTTCTCTACACTGTTTCATTGACGTTCTTCCTTAGAGTTTTTCGTACTCTTACTGACTTGAGCATCAGAGGTTCTTTCCAGAGGATCCTCCCCCTTTGTTCCTCCGATCTTGTTTTGTAGGTGCCCGACGGCCTCGAACACGGAGTTTGTAGGTACAATCCTCATCACTACTCGAGGATAAGTGGAAGAACGCCTTGCGTTAACCATCTCATCCTCCATTCTTCCCTATTATATCTCATCTTTCGTGAACAAGGCCGGATGGATAGTTTGGACGCTTTGCGTTTTGCCTCTATCATAGTCCCCTTTCATGGCGGAGTGATGTATCGGTGAAATCGAGTTAAGAAGATTGACGCCTTGTGTTGATTCTTCCCTTGTTTCTGTTTATGATCGTTTGTATATGAATATTCCTTGCAAATCTATAAATATGATAAATTATTGTATAATTGTTGTTAATCTTCGACCCGGATCTAACAATATCATTATTATACATTATAAAATTTTAGTCAACTAATTAATAGTAAACGTTACAAAACTATACTTTATGACAATTTAATAATTTTAGCAATTTAACTAATATGACGACTTTAAGTTTATTCCATATTTATGTTATTATGTGTCTACAAATAGTTATATTCTATACCTCACGTATATTTAAGAAACGTCCACTTCGTTTACGATAGAGAAAGTATATTCCTACTTTCAAACTATTTCTTTTTTATAAATTTCAAATTTTACGATTAAGAAAATTTAATATTCACATCATTTTTTGCATATTGTGGATGAGAAATACTATATCTATTAGATGAAACTAACATAAATCTCTATAGATAGTCAGCATCTGATGCAACAAATGTTATGAATAAAGTGTCAATCTATGTGACATCGAAATTATTTTTATTTTTTTTTATCAACTTGATATTGTAGAGGGTAGATCTACAATTGAAGTGGATCCGACTAGTTCAATCCGACTGATCAGATCTGAGTGAAAGGGCATTAGCAAACTGTCAAACAGAAAAAACGTAAGAGCCCTTCGATGGACACGGGTGGGGGTGTCAGCCGAAGGACCTCCGACGCTCAAGTCAGTAATCAGAAAGTAAAATAGTCGGAAAACAGTAACAAAGCAACGTAAAACGAATAAGTAAAGAATTATATAAATTCCGATGGGGATGAAGATGAGAGTGAGCAATGTGGAGATGATGAGGCGGCGCCGTCTGACTGAAGTTGAACAGACGCCGACTGATGGAGCGTGGAGGGTTTCAGAGGAGGAGTCAGTTGGTGAGTGGAATGCATGAATGCTTGAGTGCGAGAGTGAGTGAGATCGTGTCCCTGACCTAGCAGTCGGGAGTTTATATATATGACGACTGTCTGACTAGGGTTTTCCCTTCAAACCCTAGTCCGCCTCAAACTATTGAGAACGTGGGGAGATTTTCTCCCGGCTGACTCGCTCCGTCCGTTCGGTAGTTAGTTGTGATTATTCTAGATCCTTCAGCTAATTGAGTGGACCCTAGGCGGTTTGTGGGTTCAGTCGGCCCAACATAAAACGCTTTTTAATAATTAGTTGTGCCAAGCAAATTATTCCGTCTGACTGACGGGGCGATTATTTTCAATTACTTGAAGTTGGGCTAATCAAGCGTGGATAACTGGATTTGGGCCAGTCAGGCGGATTTTGCCCACTACAGATATTATTATTATTATTATTATTATTATTATTATTATTATTATTATTATTATTATTATTATTATTATTATTATTATTATTATTATTATTATTATTTCCACAAGATAAAATTAATATTCATTATTAACATATTTTTCTTAAAAGTGTCAATTATATTTAGTGCCAATCATAATGAATAAAAGTATCAATCAAGATCCGACCTCACGGTGAGGCCAGACTGACAAGAGTGTGCCCCTATCAGTATATGGTATTCACGGATAGTTTGTGCTTCAAATTCACTATCAATTTAGTTTGCGGATACGAGTACGGTAGTCCTTATCTGCACTCATGAAACTTATTTACATGAGTATTTGCAAACATATCTGCGATATACCCATGAATTATACTTATATTCGTATTTTATTTACTTATTTTCATGTTTATAAATATTCTCATGTTTTTGAAAAAAAATAAAAATTAAAGGAGTGCATTAAAAATAATTACCTTTAAATAGTTAAATGTGAAAATAAAAATACAAGGAAAACATGATTTGTGAATTTTATTTTAATGAATTTGTGAATTTCTTGTTTGCTGGTGGCAGGTTGGCTGGTATCCATGGATGGTGGGCAAACGGTACGCGCATGTGACGAACAAACGGATATTCGCGGGTGGCGGGTGGATAGATATTTGACAAGTGGTTGATACCCACGGGAAATGGGTATGGGTGGCAAATGGTACCAGTCACGGGTTGCATGTCGGACAACGGGCATAAGTCTTGTTTGCAGGTACGAGTATGAGTAGCCATTATCCGTATCCACCATACTCGATTCATATCTCTAAATTGGATGAACATTAAAATTAAAGATCAGATTAATAAATAACTCAATTATATTAATGGGAGATGATAGGGACTAATATCAGCCATATTCCACAAATAAACCAAATTATTAATGGAGAAGCACACCTTCTTCAACCTTAGGATATAGTTTCTAGAAGCTATACAGTATACCAGGCGTCATGATAAATACAGAAATCTTGTTGAAAAGGAATGGAATGATAGGCTCTGGGCGACATAAGCCTTATCATTGTTATTAAGAGAAATTAATATTCATTCCTTTAGAGATCAATAGAAGCTAGCCCACACCACAGTGTATTATCAAAGAGACTCCATGAGCACCAGACGCTCCACACAATCAAGAATCGTATGCCATGCAAGAAGCTGTGAGGTTCTAACTCCTCCCATGAGCCATGCGGGATCTGCAGGCATCTGCAAAGATAGAAGGATCTGACCAGATCCTATAAGCGCTTAGTAGAAGCTCGAGGTTCTGCGTAACATACGGTCCGCGTGACTCTATGTACTATAGAGTGAGGACCACTACATTCATGACTGAGGGTATTTTGCCTCTGTTGGAATTCCTTTTTTGTCCTTCCTTCACACGAATGCCCACTTTTCACCCTCCTCATACCTATAAATACTAAGTGAACGCACACATCATATCAACATCACTCTCTACGAACAACACGCTCCTTGGCGTACTGTTACATTCTATCTCACATTCTCTCTCCCGAGCTCCTCCGAGCTCAAGCAGTTGAGGCGTTCAAAGCCTTCTCCCGGGACGCTCTAGCTTCCCTTCACCTCCATCCATTCCTCTCGACCCCGGGAAGAATCTCTCTCTCATACCTCGTCCCAGGTCTAAGGTAAAACCCTTGTTGCCAGAGGGAATGAGGCTCGACGGAGCTCCGTTCTCCTTGTTTCTCTCCTTGTTCCTGTTCCATTTCTTCGTTATCTGCTTATATGAGTACAAAACTCCATGAATCTTGCTAGTTTATGGCTAAACACGCCTTGTACACTCTACTCATAGCTCGATTATTATTTGCCATCACTACGCAAATCATGCTCTGTATAAAATATTCATCTATGGCTTTATATGCGTATAAAACTCTTGCTCCTTACTGCTTTAACGCTTTACCTATACATGCTCTTTGCAAAACATGATGAAAAATACCTTAAATTGTTGTGGATCTCCAACCCGGATCTATCAACTGGGGCCGTCTGTGGGAAATCTTGAGTTGAGATGTCGATTTCCCCTATTTTTATGCAAATTCCAGCTCGTTGTTATAATGTTGTTTGCGATTTCCCTTTATTATGTCCTTATGTGGAGAATATGAGGAAATCTGATGCTACATTGATTGGGAACGCCCTATTTGTGGTCTAGCTAGCGGAAGCTCAGATGTGTATACTGTTGTTTGATATTGGCTAAGCTCTCCTCGGTTACGAGCTGAGGAATGTGATGTGATTTTATGATTATGCCCTCTTTGAAGCGGAAATTGTGATAAACACTTCGATCGAAAAGAAACTCGTGCTTGAGGAGCTAATTTTCTCTCTTTGAATGTGAGTTAAGATTTGATGTCGGAAGGGATTGTTAAAGCCCATGGACCCAGAGGGTGACAAACCGATATTTTATACGCATTTCAAGATGTTTTTGGTAGGTTTTGGCTTTAATATGTGTGTTTAAATGAATAGGAAATGATAGGTTTTCATACTTATGCGTTTTCTATATGCTTTGAAATTTTCTCTTGATTTCCGTGCCTATTTCAGGTGCTGTGGCAATTTTCTGGGAATGTTTGACTTATCCTATGTCAAAGAGGATCTAAAGAGGAAGCCGTAACACTTTGCGGATTAATTTTCTGATGCCGGACGAGAGAGAACGAGTCAAAACCGTGAGAGCGCGCAAACTGTGAAATGTGGGCGGAAATGCACAAGTCAACCGAAAATGCACAAGTCAAACCTCTAGTCAACTTTCGAGAAATTACAAATTTTACCCCACCTTCTCACTCAAGTTTCTCTTTATTGCAATTTGACCCCAACTTATGGGAAGTCTATAAATACCTTGTTATTTGCCTCATTTGGAGATATGTTTTTCACTTGTAATTCATTTTATGCACAACAACTTTTAGAACCCTAGTTTCCCTCTTTCCTTCTTGGTATTTTCAAATATTGTTGGATGATCAAGCTTGAAGATTGAGGATTATTGAAGCATTTTCTCTTCCTTTTACTTTCCTTGTTATTTCTATTATGAATTTCCTTCTTTTTGTTGGTTTGATTGTTAGATCTATGATGAGTGGCTAGATTTCTTTGAGGTTTCAAATGATGGATGGTGTGAATTAGGCTAGGATTTGGTGGCTATTGATGTGGATTTACCTTTCCTCTGAGTTGCCCTTGGATTTGATTGAATTTAATTGCATGAATGATTGACATCCATGAGTGCATACAAGGTGTTTGATGGAATGCCTAGGAAGCTTCCATTCATAGCACTTGGCATGAATCCTTGCTCATACTATCTAGTATTGATTTGCATTGCTCCTAGAAATAATTATGTGAATTGATGTTAGGCACTGTGCTTTTAGGAGTTGGTAATATGTTTAGAATGGTAAGCATGTTATTCAATCCACTAGTTATCAAGTCTTAGGAGGATGAGATAGCTTGATTTATGTAATGATGCCACTCAAAGGAATTAAAATGGTTTGATACATCTCTTGCCTAGTCCTTAGCCTAATCACACCGGAAATCATTTGAATCCTTGCTTGTTTTAATTGAATTTCCACTACTTGTTCTTTACATTACTTGCCTTTATTTTTGCTTGTTATTTCACTTACTCATTGCTTGCCTAGTTATAGAACACCAAAATCATGAATATGTGCTTAGATAGTATGATGGAGACAACATAAACTACTTGATTTGCTATTGCCATATTCACTCCTTGTGGTTCGACTCGGACTACTAGCTAGTTCGGTATTATTGCTAGGCTAGAATTAGCTTAGTCAATTTTTGGCGCCGTTGCCGGGGAGTGATTAGATAGACATTTCAATAGTTTGTTTAATCACTTGTTACTAATCTAAGCTTGTTTTTAATTTCTCTTTCTTTTTGTTTTGAAGGTACATGCTCACAAGGTCCAAGGGGAGATTTGTAGAGCCACTTGTCTTGGAATTTGAGAGAAGACATAGAAGAAGAAATTCTAGAGAAGAACAAGACAAGGGTGATCAAAACCCAAATATGGAAGCCATCATGAGGAGAATGGAAGAAATGCAAGAGGAAATTGATGAGCAAAAGAGGAAGGCTAATGAGGTGCCACCACCTCCTATCAACTCTATGTATCAAGCTCCAATGGAACAATATCAAAGAGGGGAGTGGGGCACGATCAATGCTAATAATTTTGAGTTGAAGACCGGCTTGATTCAAATGGTTATGAATGCTCA
This sequence comes from Thymus mandschuricus, assembly GCA_029379335.1. Taxonomy (NCBI): domain Eukaryota; kingdom Viridiplantae; phylum Streptophyta; class Magnoliopsida; order Lamiales; family Lamiaceae; genus Thymus; species Thymus mandschuricus. Next base: position 21,293,093 of record CM057081.1, read on the forward strand.
ATTCGGAGGAAGTCCCCTAGAGGATCCAAATGCACATCTCACTTCCTTCTTGGAGATTTGTGAAACCGTTAAGCTAAATGGTGTCCCTTGTGATGCCATTCGATTAAGGATGTTTGGTTTCTCTTTGAGGGATAGAGCCAAGGATTGGTACAAAGGATTGGATAAGTCGGAGATACACACTTGGCAAGATCTTTGCAAAGCTTTCTTATCAAAGTACTTCCCTCCCTCAAAGGCTCACAAGATGATTTCGGAGATTTCTCATTTCTCTCAACATGGGGATGAGACCTTATTTGAAGCTTGGGAAAGGTATAGAGAGCTCATCCGGAAATGTCCTCAACATGGTTTGAGTGAAGATCAACAAGTTACTCACTTCTATAGTGGACTCACTTCTCATACAAAGAGTGTAGTTGATGCCACCGCGGGGGGGTGCTTGTTGAACAAGCACGCTAAGGAAGCATTGAGGATAATTGAGGAGATGGCCGCTCATGCCTACCAATGGCCTATGGAACGGACTTCCACAAAGAGGGTTGCCTCTCTATCGGATGAGAGATATGATGAATTGACTTCATTATTCACTACTTTTAAGAAGGACTACGAAAAGGGCCAAAGAGACATGAAGGAGATGCTAGCCATCAAGAAATTCGAGAATGGTGATGTTTTGAGTGAGGAGGAGGTTCTCTTCATCAACCAACGAGGAGGCTTTCAAAGGGGATTCAATCACCAAAATCAAGGTTCCTACTCTACTTTCAACAATCATCCAAACCTTGCTTATGGAAACCCCAACAATGCATTCCATGCTCCTCAATCTCAAGTTGTGGATGAGACAAAGCCTCCAAGTCTTACGGAGCAAATGTTGAAGCAATTGGTGGATAGCCAATCTCAAATGGCTACTCAACAAGGAACATTTATTGCACATACGGGGCAAAAGGTCACCACCTTGGAGAATACGGTTTCTTCCATGGACAAGCATATCAAGATGCTTGAGGGTCAAATGAGTCAAATGGCTAGCCATGTTGCTTCTCAACATAAGCAAGGGCAATATCCGAGTAACACGGAGATAAACCCGAAGCAACAATGCAAGGTGGTTCGTGTGGTCAATGAAGTTGAGTCGATGAGACCTTTTGGAGAGCAAGAATGGGGGGGGGGGGGGGTCAAAGAGTTCCTCCATGGGACCTCTCCCATGATCATGATAGCTATGAAAAGAAGAAGACTCGAATGACCCTTGGAGATGAGATTTATTTTCTCACAAAGTCGAACCATTGGCCACCTTATGAGAACCTTCCACGTGAAGCCCAAGAGAAAGAGAGGATGAGCTCTTACTATCAAAGAATGAGAGCCAAAAATGGGATGATGTATGCAAGGGGAATGGATTTGAAGAGGATGGAGAAGGCCTATTACATTCATGAGCTTGGAAAGGTTATCAAAGAACGAAGAAGTTATGAAGAGTTCCAAGGTATCTATCCTACAACCCCCTTGGAAATAGTGAGTTTGAGTGAGTCTCTTGATAGTGTCGATGCTATAAAATTGAGAAGTGGAAGATCGATTGAGAAGCCAATGAGGCTTGGTGATGAAAAGGATGAAAAGGAGAAGGAAGAAGTCCTAGTGGAGGACGTTGATGATGAAGAGGAAGAAATGGAGTCTCCAAGAGCACCTATGCCAAAGGAAAATGTTCCTAAGAAGAAAGCTTTTGATTATGAAAAAGATGAACCACCTCATGAGTGGATAGAGTTTCCTACTCCGAAGAAGGATGTGATTTCCAAAGCTCCGTTTCCATCTCGTTTGGCCAAGCCCAAGGTGGACCCCAAAATGAATAGGTTTGTTGAGATGTTTGAGAAAGTGAATGTCAACATTCCTCTCATTGATGCTTTGAAGGACATGCCAGGGTATGCAAAGCTCTTAAAGGAAATAGTGGCCAAGAAAAAGAAGCTAGAAGCTTGTGAAACCATGGAGCTTTACGAGGAGTGTCATGCCATTGTGCAAAGAAATTTGTCCCTTAAAAGGAAAGACCCCGGTAGCTTTTCAATTCCTTGTGAGATCGAAGGCCAAAGATTTGAGAGAGCTTTGTGTGATCTTGGAGCTAGCATCAATTTGATGCCTCTCTCGATGTTTAGAAGGTTGAAGATTGGGAAGTTCAAGCCTACCTTGATAGAGCTTCAAATGGCGGACAAGTCCATCACTAGGCCTCAAGGAATGGTGGAGGACGTGCTTGTAAAAGTTGGAGAGTTTGTGTTTCCGGCCGACTTTGTTGTACTCGACATGCCGGAGGATCGAGACACTCCTCTCATTCTTGGCCGCCCATTCCTCGCTACCGGAAGAGCTTCTATGGACATTGAGAGTGGAAATCTCACATTTCGAGTGGATGATGAGAAGATGGTCATTTCAATCTATGATTCAATGAAGGAGCCGCGGAAAGCGTCTTGCTACAAGCTCGAGGTTGCCTCGCCATCAAAACTCGATCAAGTGCCTCAAAGGCGTGGTTTGAAGAAGCATGGAGTGAAGTTCAAGGCGAATGTGGATTATCCATCTCGAAGTGGAGGTTCACCAAGTTTGGGGGAATCAAGTTTCAAGAAGAGATCAGGGATCCATGTCATGAGAAGGTTGCGAATGTTGGAAATTTTTCAAGCTTTGGGAGCCGGGGCAAGAGGACCTCGTTTGATGTCCCTTGATTCACCTTTAGAGGTATCGTCGAGCTAACGACGTTAACCAAGCGCTCGTTGGGAGGCACCCCAACACGTATCCTTTATTTTCTCGTTTTCTTTAAGTTTAGGTTGAGTCGTTTTATTCGAATAAGAGTTGAGAAGTGGGTTAATATGTTATGGAAAGGAATTTCTAAGTGTTGGATGTTTTCCTATGCCTTAGAAATTTTTTGAGATTTTTCAAGTTGGCAACTTCATGCCTTAGAAAATTTTTGAGAATTTTCAAGTTCTTGTATTCCAACACTTAGAAAAATTTTGAGGGTTTAAATTCCAGCTTTGCGCAGTCCGGCGGTAAAATAAAAAAGAAGTAGTAAATCTCGTCGGAATTCAATTCCGTCGATTGGAATGGATTCACAAGACCCAAAAGTAGGGGGGAGAGTCATTTTCAGCCAGAAAACCCGCCGGAATCCGGCGGACGTCCGGGAGGACAGCGTAGATTTCGACCAAAGGCTCCAAATTTCAAGCCAATTTTGGTTGGATTTCAAGTGAACTTTGGTCGAAATTTAGACCTGAAATTTGCCTTTCCAAATTTCGGTCAACGGTTCCAGCCTTCCGTTGACCGAAATTTCCCTTTTCCCCCTATTTTTCAATTTGTTTTTCTATTTTCTTTTTGATGTTATCTCTTATATCCTACACCTCTCTTACCTCATTTCTCTTACTTATTCATTTCTTTTTCTTGAGATGATGAACATGTTCTTGAAATCAAAAAATCGAGAGGAGCAAAGCATGATGAAGAAAAGGAATCAACTTAATCGAGCATGTACCGGAATGAGCAACATTGAATGTGATTTACATCGCAAGCTCGGACCTTTGTGAGTGTAGTTTAAATTCCTTATTATTCTTCCCTCCAAACTCATTTTAGATTTTATTTCTAAAATAAGTTTGGGGGAGGGGGGTAGGATAAGGTCTTTAAACTACTTTTCTCTCTTCGGTTTTTCTAAAGTTGCGATTTTTAAGCTTGTATTTGCTTGATGAAGTTGTTTGTGCTTAATTGGATGCTTGAAAAGGATGAATTTGTTTGAGTGTGTTTGGTATATGATGAGAGTGTATAAGTTGGAATGTTATTCAAGTGGTTCATATGTGTGTAAATGTATGCTTACTTGCAAATTTTGCAAAATTTTTAAAATTTCTTTCGAATGAATCACTTGAAGTATTGGTTTTCATATAACTTTTTTTCACTCCTTTGCTTTCAAGAGAGATGTCGATGATGAAGTTGAGCGAAAAATGATATCATATTTTTGGAATCTTTCATGTGTGTATTGAGCATGAGATGTTTGCATGACATGATTAACTAGGAATGATTGATCTTAGGCACATGAACTCTAAACAAAAGCTTGTGAGATTTGAGCCAAAACGTTGAATTGATAACGTTCTTTTCTTTCTTGAGAGTTTGCCATGTATTGCATTGTTATCTTCTAGAACTTGCCTTCAATCTCGATCGAGGTTGCTATATGTGTCACGAGAACTTAGAAAGGATTTTAGGCCATCACTTGTTAGCCTCATTATTCCCTAAACACTAACCAAATAAAATATTAATGTTGTGGTCCCCCTTGAGCCTTGAAGCCTTTGTTGCTAAACTGGATGAAAGGGGGTGAAGGTTGGTTAAGGGAATCCATTGAGAGGTTGTGAAGTAGTGAAGTAACGAGGTTTGAGAAGTTTGATTGAAGAGATCGTTTTGAGATGAGAATACTCCTATGAGCTCTAAAAAAAAAGAAAAAAAAAAAAGAGAAAAAATGAAAGAAATGAGAATGAAATTCTCACAAAAGTGAAAAAAAAAAGTGATGAAAAAGAAAAAAAAAAAAAAAAAAAAAAAAAAAAAAAAAAAAAAAAAGGAGTTTGAATAAAGATAGTTGTGAATGAGAGCATAAAGGAGTTATTCATGAATATTTGAGAAGCTTCAATCAAGCTTATGTACTAAAGAGTGTAAAGAGGTGAAATGGTGAAGGTAGAAGGTGGAGAAATTCACACTTAGAGTGGAAAAGAGAAGGTGAAAAGTACTTAAGAGATTTCATAGTCACTTAGCCTAAAAATCCCTACCTAAACCAATGTCCCCACATTACAAGCCTAAATAAAATACCTAATTGATCTTAGTTCGAGTGCACAATCAAGCGATGGAGATCTTGAGATTTAGGGCAAGCTTATGGTAAGAGCAATGCATGCATGAGTTCGATGAGTGTAAACTTCTTTCCATACACTTGAGAGAAAGAGCGATACACTTACACCTAGTGAGGTTTAGAGTTTCGTTATGCTTGAATGATTGATTTCTTAGTTGAAAGTGTTGTGTGATCGTGGATTGTTCGATTCACCTTGGGAGTTCCATGCTTGAAAATGCTTTGTTGAGTGAGTATTTTGAGACATCGATGATCTTGAATTGCATACCCATTCGGTTTGAGTGTTTTGATTGTTTTGTTCCATTTTCGGGACGAACAATGGCTTAAGTTTGGGGAAGTTGACAAACCGATATTTTATACGCATTTCAAGATGTTTTTGGTAGGTTATGGCTTTAATATGTGTGCTTAAATGAATAGGAAATGATAGGTTTTCATACTTATGCGTTTTCTATATGCTTTGCGTTTTTTCTTGATTTCCGTGCCTATTTCAGGTGCCGTGGAAATTTTTTGGGAATGTTTGACTTATCCTATGTCGAAGAGGATCGAAAGAGGAAGCCGTAGCACTTTGCAGATTAATTTTCTGATGCCGGACGAGAGAGAACGAGCCAAAACCGTGAGAGCGCGCAAACTGTGAAATGTGGGCGGAAATGCACAAGTCAACCGAAAATGCACAAGTCAAACCTCTAGTCAACTTTCGAGAAATTACAAATTTTACCCCACCTTCTCACTCAAGTTTCTCTTTATTGCAATTTGACCCCAACTTATGGGAAGTCTATAAATACCTTGTTATTTGCCTCATTTGGAGATATGTTTTTCACTTGTAATTCATTTTATGCACAACAACTTTTAGAACCCTAGTTTCCCTCTTTCCTTTTTGGTATTTTCAAATATTGTTGGATGATCAAGCTTGAAGATTGAGGATTATTGAAGCATTTTCTCTTCCTTTTACTTTCCTTGTTATTTCTATTATGAATTTCCTTCTTTTTGTTGGTTTGATTGTTAGATCTATGATGAGTGGCTAGATTTCTTTGAGGTTTCAAATGATGGATGGTGTGAATTAGGCTAGGATTTGGTGGCTATTGATGTGGATTTACCTTTCCTTTGAGTTGCCCTTGGATTTGATTGAATTTAATTGCATGAATGATTGACATCCATGAGTGCATACAAGGTGTTTGATGGAATGCCTAGGAAGCTTCCATTCATAGCACTTGGCATGAATCCTTGCTCATACTATCTAGTATTGATTTGCATTGCTCCTAGAAAGAATTATGTGAATTGATGTTAGATTAGTAGGCATTGTGCTTTTAGGAGTTGGTAATATGTTTAGAATGGTAAGCATGTTATTCAATCCACTAGTTATCAAGTCTTAGGAGGATGAGATAGCTTGATTTATGTAATGATGCCACTCAAAGGAATTAAAATGGTTTGATACATCACTTGCCTAGTCCTTAGCCTAATCACACCGGAAATCATTTGAATCCTTGCTTGTTTTAATTGAATTTCCACTACTTGTTCTTTACATTACTTGCCTTTATTTTTGCTTGTTATTTCACGTACTCATTGCTTGCCTAGTTATAGAACACCCAAATTATGAATATGTGCTTAGATAGTATGATGGAGACAACATAAACTACTTGATTTGCTATTGCCATATTCACTCCTTGTGGTTCGACTCGGACTACTAGCTAGTTCGGTATTATTGCTAGGCTAGAATTATCTTAGTCAGAGGGCTAATCCTCTGTTTCTCTTTGAAATTCTAACTGATTTCGATGATATATGCATGAATTTGCCTGGGTATTCACCCTGTCGCGATGAATGCCTAGAATGGTAGCTATACATCAGAAAGAATATGCATTGAATGCGAGATTTATATCGTTCCTGGAGAATTTTAGTATGTACACCATGAATTTGTTTTGGCTACATTGCTCATAACAAATAAATCCAGTAATTAGAAATGATATCAAGGTCATATCTCTTTCATGACATGAATTGTGATGGCTAATCTGTTGCTGTTTGTCAAAATCTTAAGGTTGTGAAGAATTCGGAAGAAATCCCAGTCAAAAACTGCAGCAATCTCAACACACATTCGATTCACCTTGTGTACTTGGTGAGCATACAATTCTGTCTATTATCTGCTCAATATGAAATCCATCTATGAGTTGCAAAGGATTGGTGATTACAGAATAAGCATCACTACTAAAGCTAGTCGAATGACCCTGAATCGCCATAACTTAAAAACCCATGAAATAATAAACACATTAAAAGATGGAGAGCCGAAAGATGATGAGGTTGCCCCATTCACTTTGATGAAGGGAGCCCGCATCTGAAAGCAGAACCTCCTCCCAGAAGCCCTGTCTAACAGGCAACTCTCTCATAAGCCCCGTATAACGGGCAGAACCTCCAGAAGCCCTACACAGTAGGCAACACCCTCGTAAGCCCCGTATAACGGGCAGAACTTCCACTCAAAAGCCCTATTTAACAGGAAACACCATCGTAAGCCCCATACAATGGGCAGAACCCTTCATAAGCCCTATTTAATAGGCAACCCTCTCAAAAAGCCCTGTTTAACAGGCAGCATCATCGTAAGCCCATACAATGGGCAGGACCCTTCATAAGCCCTATTTAATAGGCAACCCTCTCAAAAAGCCCTGTTTAACAGGCAACATCATCGTAAGCCCCATATAATGGGCAGAACACTTCATAAGCCCTATCTAATAGGCACCTCTTTCGTAAGCCCCATTCAATGGGCAGAACCTTCTACAAAGCCCTATCTAATAGGAATTTCTTCGTAAGCCCCATGCAATGGGCAGAACTTTTCCTAAGCCCTACTCAGTAGGCAGTATCCTCACAAGCTCCATATAATGGACAAAACTCCTTACAAGCCCCATTAAATGGGTAGTCCACCCCTAAGTCTTGTTTTAAAGGCGACATTTTTACGTATCACTCCCATAAACCTTACCATTGCATTTCGGTGAGTAAAACCTCACCTAAATCCCGCCTCATAAATGGTATTCTCGAAAAACTCTAGTTAATAGACAATACCTTCATAAACCTCTAAGGAGGATATTACTTTCATAAGCCCAATCTGATAAGTAGCGCTTCTGTAAGCTTTAAAAAGTAGACCAAGCTCTCGTAAGCTCGGTTCAATAAGTAATGCTCTCATAAATCCCGCATAAAATATATTACTCTCATAGTCCTTGGCTAACAGGGAATATCTTATAAGAAAGTCCTATAAAATAGGCACTAAATATAAGAAGGGCCTATATGGCCGAGGCATCTCGTATTAAGCTTAATAAAATAAGATGCCGCACAAATTCTTAATAACCTCTCCTCCTGATCAGATCCCTTCCAGAGGCTTCACAAAGAAAGCCTTAGAAAAACACACAATCTAATAAAGTAGGCTTCGTAAAGACAGAGGTCGCCGACCTCAGCTTCATTCCGGCAAAAGCCGCCCCTTTTAAGAGTCTTATAACTAACATGCTATACTCGTTAAAGTTACAATAAATAATGCTCAAACGCAGAAAATTTGCTAATAACAAATTACATATATGTCAAGTCTCTTTCAAAGAGCATCTGGAATTAATCCTCTAAACGTCCTCAAATCTTTGCAGATCCCTATAAGGATGAATGCTGCATCAGATGCTGCTTCCAAGGAGGCTGGTCAAGCCACTGGAAATCCAGAAGATTCTGTAATTGGAAACAAAGGAAAAGGCACTATGCTGACAGAGACTAGTGTCAACATGGAGGCTCAGTTTTCTCCGGCTATGCTCCTCCAAATGAAAGCATTCGTAGAGGGTGTAGTAGAGGGAGCTGTTGAGAAGAGACTTCATACCTTGGGGACAAACCCCCAAAACACAGATCTCGTGGGCGAGACCCAGGAGGGAGGAGGAAGTAAGAGTACTCCTGCCATGCACAAGCAGAGGCCTAGGCATCAAGGCATAACTCAAGAGCTAGTCTCAAGGCTGCCCCCGATAGCAGCCGAAGAAGAAGAGGGATTTTTCACTGACTGGGAATCCCCATAAGAAGAAGGTCCTGAGGAACTCGAAGGAAATCTCAATGAGAACACTGAAAATGCATGGGCCAAAAGAGGTCAAAAGACTGAAGGAACAAAAACAGGCCAAAGAAAGGGTTCCAAAAGAAACAGAGGCGAGTGACAAAGAAGTTCGCAACCCAAACGAAGAAGGAAACCCAAAACCTTCCTCAAACAATAGGAGTGGAAGAGGCAAATCAGAACTCTTTCCCTTATATATTGATGAGAACAGTCCGTTCTCAGTAGACATTCAAACTGACCCTGTTCCAAGCAATTTCAAAACAATCTCTTGCGAATATCAGGGGAGATGAGACCCCGAAGAGCACTTGATGAAGTTCGAAAGCCTATGTCTCCTTCATCAATATTCAGAGGGGGTTAAGTGTCGAGTGTTCCTCACAACCCTGTCAGGAACTGCCCAACATTGGTTCAAGCAGTTACCAAAAGCCTCCATACACTCCTTCATGGATCTGAAAGAAGTTTTTCTACAGCAATCCGTCAGTGCTAAAAGGACCACTCGGAACTCCTTGCATCTGACGACCATAAAACAAGGTGCCAACGAAAGTCTGAGAGACTACATGACACGTTTCAATGAGGCCGTCCTGGAAATCCCAGGAGTGGAGCCAAAGCTAAAGGTGCATGCCTATGTGGATGGCTTGAAACCGGGACAGTTCTTTGCTTCTCTGATTAAGAAGGAAGCTACCTCTTTTGAAGGGCTACTGACAAGAGTCCAAAAATATATCCATATGGAAGAGGCTCTGAGCAGCAAGAGGGCTGAGTTGGCCTCTCAAAAGGAAAAGAAGCCTGAAGAAAAGAAAAGGCCAGCCCCAGATGCCAAAAAGACTGATAAGAATGAAAGATTCTTAAGATCTTTCACTCCGCTAATCAAGCAACCAGTTGACCTGCTTGAGGTGGTCTTGAGAAAGCCCGGGGTGGGTTCAGATTGAAATTGTATAATCCCTACTTTGGTAGGTAAATGTAACTCAACACGTAACACAGAAAGTAACACAGTTGAGAACACAAGTTGGTAACCCAGTTCGGTGATAACCACACCTACGTCTGGGGGAAGCTATTCCAAGAAATAATTCACTATGACGAGTATAAGGGTTACAAGATATATGAACGTCAGCCACACTGAACGATCTCTCCTCACCCGACTCTACCCTCACCAATGAATCCTCACGGTAAACTCTCTCTAGTCTACCCGAATACTTTTCTCAGAATGAAAAGATGAAACCCGATCTTGAACAAGGAATTGTTCAAGATATTACAAACACTCACCAATGAAACTAACTACCCCAATTGATGAATGTAATGAATAAACTCAACTCTTGAATGAACGAAGAAGACGACGCGCACAGCGGCTCCAATAAGATCTTCATGCTTATATAATCCACGCACAACCCTAGGAGATAATTAAGGCATATCTAAAAGATATCCTTAATAGGGTAGATATAATCTTCATGCAAATCTTCTAATTAAGGATATAATATAATATACCTTGTAACCCTTGATCCACAAGGAATTCTACTCCACCAAGAATTCCTACGCATACATAAATTATGCCATACAAAAATACTCCATGCAATCCATGCAGCAACAATCTCCCCCTTGGCATTTTATGTATGCAATCACTCCAACATATGCAACTTACACAACTCCTCCAAGATACAAAGCACCCAATGCAAAATCAAGTAGGCAAGGAGCGCACCCACATAACCATACTCGAATGCATAGTGCATAAGACTCCCCCTTGCTACAAACACTCTCTAAAGTGAAGTACTAGTCAAGCGCACCCGAACTAGAATACCACACATAGAGAGAAAATAATCATACTGCATAACACCACTTATAACACCATATAGAACACTAGCTGACCAAACAATGCTTCATCAGAAAAACCAAGCATCACAAGTAGCAATTAGTAACCTAATTACTATTACAGACCATCAACTGAATATCCACATCAGTATCCACACATCAGCAACAAAATCAGTTTGTTCATCCATCCAACCAGAATAGCAAAGTATCATAACAACCAAATCGAATCAGCAGCAGCAGAGCAAGTAAATCAAAAAATACCTACAGATTAGATTCGGGCTTCTTGCCCTTCCCTTTACTGATTTCGACTTCCCCTGACCAGACGCAGGAGAGGCGGCCTTCCTCTTCCGATTCGAGCCTGAAAGAGAACCACTGGGAGGCGCACGAGCTTGGGACCGCGTACGAAGAGCGACTCCGCCAACAGGGGGCGGAGGAGGAGGAGGAGACTTCTCCTTCCTAGCGACCTGCTTAATTCTCTTTCTTCGCTGAGGGGGCTCCACTGAAGAAGCAGAGGCCGAAACCCTAGGAGAGGGTTCTGACGGCGGCGGAGGAGGAATGGAATCAGCATCACCGAAAAGAGGGTGAAGAGTCTCCTGGGTGACCTCGTCCCTGGGAGGAGATGAAGGAACGGAATCACGGAGAGGGGTTGAAGGAGCAACATCACGGCTGGAAGATAAGGGAGCCGTCTCCGCAACCAACCCAGCACCGTACCACGGCAAGAGCTTGAGAGGAGGAGCAGGTTCGGCCAATTTAAACAGGGAATCAAGATCAATTCCCTCAGATATCTTGTAAGAAGCCATGGAAGCGGAGAGAAAAGAAAACTCCGGCGGGGAATGGCGAGAACTGAGAGAGAGATTGCGAAAATCGGCGGAGGAAATTAGGGGAAGAAGAACCCTAACACAATTTAGGAGCAGAGAAGATATACTCTGCAATAAGCAAACGCCGGTTCGAAATCCAAAGAGCAACAGTAATATCAAAAGGGCGCGCAGAAAAATAGCCCCTTTTCAACTGACAAAAATACCACGTCAGATAATAACCCAAGAGATAACACCAAACATAACACCATCCATCACACCATGAAATCCACAAATAGAAGAAATCAAATAAACATAATCTGAGCAGCTCAGATTATACACATCCCGAGTGACTTTCGTAGAGCCTCAAACCTTTCTCCATCTAAAGGTTTGGTGAAAATATCCGCAACTTGCACACGAGTAGAGACATGCTGAAGAGATAAAGTCTTGTTTTCAACAAGATCTCTAATAAAGTGGTGTCTGATCTCAATGTGTTTGGCCTTCGAATGACTGACTGGATTTTTGGATAGATTGATAGCTCCAATATTGTCACAAAACAAGACATACTCTTTCTCATCGACCCCATAATCATACAACATCTTGGTCATCCAGATTAACTGTGTGCATGCACTCCCAGCTGCTATATATTCCGCTTCCGTAGAGGATAGAGAAACACAATTCTGCTTCTTGCTATGCCACGAGATAAGATTATCTCCCAAGAAAAAACATCCTCCAGTGGTACTCTTACGATCATTAGGATTTCCAGCCCAATCAGCATCACTGTATCCGGTAAGCTTCAGAGAACTTCCTTTCCCAAACCATAGGCCAATCTTGCACGTTCCCTTGACATACTTTATGATGTTTTTCACAGCCTTGTGATGACTCTCCTTCGGGTTTGATTGAAATCGCGAGCAGACTCCAACGCTGTAGGCAATATCCGGTCGACTGGCTGTTAGGTACAATAGGCTACCAATCATGCTTCTGTACACTGTTTGTTCCACAGGTTTGCCTTCTCCTTCTTGGGTTAATTTAACCGATGTACCCATTGGTGTCCTCTTTGACTTAGAACTCTCCATGCCGAACTTTTTCACCAAGTTTTCAGCATACTTCTCCTGACTCACAAAGATGCCATCTTCGCACTGCTTGACTTGAAGCCCCAAAAAGAACTTCAATTCCCCAAACATACTCATCTTGAATTCAGAGGTCATCAATTTAACAAATTCATTCACAAGAGCCTTTGACTTAGAACCAAAAACCAGATCATCAACATATACCTGGACAATAAATATGTGACCTCCATGTTGCTTAACAAACAAGGTCTTGTCTGCACTTCCTCGAACATATCCCTTCTTCAGAAGAAACTCTGCCAACGTGTTGTACCAAGCTCTGGGAGCTTGCTTTAGTCCATATAAAGCCTTGTTCAGCCTGTAAACATACTCTGGGTGCTCGGGGTCTTCAAAACCCTTTGGTTGCTTAACATATACCTCCTCTTATAAATTTCCATTCAGAAAGGCACTTTTGACGTCCATCTGATATAGCTTGAAATCTAAGCCGCTAGCCATACCCATCAGAAACCTCACAGATTCCAATCTGGTAACTGGAGCAAAAGTCTCTCCGTAGTCAATCCCTTCCTCCTGTGAGTATCCTTGAGCAACCAATCTGGCCTTGTTACGAGTGATGTTCCCTTGCTCATCTGTCTTATTCTTGAATATCCACTTCGTTCCAATCACATTAGCACCTTCGGGAAGAGAAGTGAGATACCATACATTGCAGCGCTGAAATTCCAAGAGTTCTTCCTGCATGGCAGCTATCCAGTTTTCATCCTGGAAAGCATCATTGACGTTCTTTGGCTCAATTTTTGAGACAAAACACACGGTAGCAATGTGGGAAACCAACTTCTTGAAATCTATCTCTCTCTTCCTGGTCTGCATCCCATCATTGATATGCCCAATCACATCCGAAGCAGAATGATTTTTATGAACTCTTGTTTCGGCCATGTCCAAAGTACCAGTTTGAGTACCATCTTGAGTACCCTCCAGAGTCATCTCTTCAACTTTGACCTCTTTCTCCTTGCTAGAAATCTGAGAACTCTCTGTAGTGCTAGTGATCGGGACCTCTTCTTCAGTATTTGAGTCGCCTTCCACTGAGTCATCAAAAGTAACATTAATTGACTCAATAACAGTGCTTTGATTTTTCAAGTATACTCTGTAAGCACGGCTGTTTCTGGAGTAGCCGACAAAGATTCCTTCAATTCCCTTGTCATCAAGCTTTTTCCTTTGCACTCTATCATTTACCACAAAGCATCGTGAGCCAAAGATGTGAAGATGTTTCACATTCGGCTTCCTTCCTCGCCAGATCTCATAAGCAGTGACCTCTGTCTGCGGTCTGAGGTACACTCTGTTGCAAATGTAGCATGCCGTATCAAACGCTTCTACCCAAAGTCTAAGGGCAATATCTTTCGCCTTCATCATAGTTCTGGCAGTGCTCTGCAGGGTTCTGTTTTTCCGCTCAACCACACTGTTGGGAATTGTTAAGGACTAAATTGTTAAGGGGGAACTACATGGGACATTTGATAAATGAAGTCATTTGTTTTGATTAGATCCCAAAACCCCAAGTGTCCTTTTCCCAAGCGACCCATTTTGATGTAGTTAATAGGTTAGAATTTTTCTAAGCCTACACTGTTAGGATGGCTCTTTTATTTTGCTTAGATTAGGCTTCAAAAGTTCAAGTGAAGGCCACTCGCTTGAGTGTGTTTTCCAAAGCGAAGCAAGTCAAGCAAGCTGAAGTGAAGCGTGCCGAAAAATAGCGAAGCGAAGCGATCGCTACAGTGGAATCAAGTGAACCCACTAAAGCGAAGCGAAGTGTGCGCTACAAAGAAAAGTCGAAGCAAGTCAACGCGGGTCAATATTCACTTAAAAAGTTTCTCGGGAAAATTATTCCCAAGTGACTCACTACAAATATGACCGCGAAGCGACTCACTTCAGAGCGGCCGCTACAACTTCAAAGCGAAGCGAGCCACTACCTACCAGAAAGCGACAGCACAAATTCCCGCTCCGATTTTGAACTCCAGTCAACTGGGGATCTCCGCATTAATTACGAGATCTCCACGTGTCGAAAGCGGAGAGGAGCAGAGGAGTTGACTGCCAGGCCGACAAAGGCGCCGCTACAGTACTGGGTCGCTCCAGTTACTGTTAAACTTGGAAGTTAGCCAATTTTGGCAAAATGCCAAAACTGCGCGTCTGCAAAAGCTACTGCCTGCGCAAGTACTGTCGAGAGGAGGAGGGACAAGGCCACCAACCAAGCAACGGATCTTAGCCAACCCTCCGCCTATAAATAGTGAAGGATGAAGACGTGAAGAAGGAGAACACTACTTGAGCATTCGAGCGCATACAGCAAACAAACACTCCCAGCTTTCATAGCAATCTTCGAGTCTTTGTTTTCAAGTGTTCTCCGAGTTTCCAGTTCATCGGAACTCGTCTTCACAACCTTCACACTTAGAGTCTAAGCCCATTCCATATCCAAGCTTAGAAGAAGAGCTCTAGCCATCTTTGCACTTATTGTAAAGAGCTCTTCATAGTGTGTTTCGTCAACCAAAAACCCTAAACTCTGTCTGTTAGGTTTTTGAGTGTCGTCGTTAGGTTGTTCAGATCTAAGGCCCTTCTTTCATCGATTGAAGAAGCCTCGATCATAGAGTTGAGATCCAAGCTTACACTTACACCTTTTGTGTAAAGCTCGATCGAAGCTAAGCTGTAAGGAGAGCCCGGAATCTCCCTGTTGTTCGGACAGAAGCGAGTGAAGCTTCGTGTCCAGTTTAGGTTTGTGTAGTGAACCCGCAATCACTACGTTTGTCGTTTGATCTAGGCAAGTGAAGCCCGATCCCGACCAGGTTTTTGAAGGACCCGTAACCTTCAAGTTCTTGAGTGAAAAGAACAGTTGTCGTCGTGCAACAAAGTGGACGTAGGAGCGTTATCTCCGAACCACTATAAATCTCTGTGTCGTATCTCTCTTACCTTAATCTCTTTACAGTATTCGATTATCCATTGCACGTGCATATAAACAAACTTAACTTGGATTTTCAATTACTTAGGAAAGATTTTAGCTCACCAAATTCCGCACAAAGAGTAAAGTCTCACTCTTGATCAAGCTCTAAGCTTAGGCCAAGAGATTCGTGATTGCTTTCGATCTAGCCCTCGGCTAGGTCTTAGTATTTCCAAAGAGCACTTTACTTTATACTCTGAGTTAAGGAATTGAAGTTGAAAAACTTCAAAATACGTATTCACCCCCCCCCCCCCCCCCCTCTACGTATTTTTCCTATAGCAAACCGGGACCAACAAGTGGTATCAGAGCAGCGGTTCTTTCGAGCCTCTGCTTTGCATATCCGAAGTGAGTCCCCACTCACTTCACGTTGTCTCACTGAACCGAATCCTATTTCCTAAGTGCATCAAAACCTCACCCACGCATATTGCATTTACTGCTGATAGTTTGCTATGTCTACATACAGTGCATCAAATCTTCCACAGTTCTCGATCGAAGGATACGAGATATGGAGTTTCTGTGTCGAGAGCTTCCTATGCTCAATCCACGACCGGATGTGGGAAGTCATTGAAGACGGACCAATTGAAATCAAGAAAGCCATATCTGTGGAGGTTCCAGCCGCTGAAGGTCGTCCAGCCCACGTTCGACAACAGTACGTGGAGAAGGATAAGGATGAGTATACTCCAAATGACTTCAAAGTTGCCAATCTCGACAAGATTGCACGCCACACGATGCAGAGCACCGTGTCGGACGCATACCTTCCAAGGATTAGGAAGTGCGCAACAGCAAAGGAGATGTGGGAAACCCTAGCCCTCATCTCTCAAGGTACAGACAAAATCAAGGAAAACAAGCTCGCTGTTCAGATGCAGGAGTTTGAAAATTTGGTGATGAAGTCAGGAGAGTCCATCGACGCCTTCGAGCTGAGAGTTACCAACATTACTGCAACTCTCAACTCGCTTGGGAAGGAACTCACAGACAAGGAAGTAAATCTGAAAATAGTCCGTGCTCTCACAAGGAAGTGGCAGACTATGAAGGAGCTATATCTAGCTACCAAGGATCTAACGAAGCTCACGCCAGAAGTGCTGTTCTCCGAGCTCAAAGCTCACGAGTTTGATCTGAATCGAATGAGCCTCGACGACGAGGATGAAGCGCCCACTACGTCAAAAGGAGTAGCATTCAAAGCTGCCGAAGGGCCAAGCGAGCAGTCGCTAGCCAAGATGACGAGAGAAGAATTGGAAGAACACATTGCGTTCTTATCCAAGAACTTCAACAAAATGAACTCTCGAGTGGGCAAGTATAAAAGATTCTACAAGCAGCACAAAGGGAGGAGCACTGATGCTCGAGAAGGAAAAGGAAAGAGAGAAGAGACGACCAAGCCGATTCCGCGCGACATGATGGAAGTGGAGTGTTACCACTGCCACAAGATGGGCCACTACAAATCCGATTGCCCAAAGCTAAGTGCCAAAGAGCGCGAAGAATTGAAGGCCAAGAGGGATGCCCCAAGGCGAGCGCTTGTAGCAAGTGAAGTGCCGGTCGCTACAACTGAAGATCCACCAAGCGACTCAGATGCATTCACCGATCCAAATTCCAGTGATGGTGAGGATCTTGGATTTATGGCGCTCACCGACGAGGAAACAGGAGAGGTATTCTTCTATCCTTCAATCACTTCAATTACACTAGCACACACTGTCAATGAGGAAGAACAATCCTCTACATGGAGTGAGTTGTTTGACAAACACCAAAAATTGTCAAGCGACCACGAAGTGGTAAAACAAGCTCTGTCTCAAAGCGAGAAGGAGAACCGAAAGCTAGCCCGTGAGCTTGATGAAGTCAAACTTAATTTAAGGGCTATGACTAGTAAGTTCGAGGATCTCTTCGCTAGACATCAAAGCTTGGAGGGAAGGTATGAAACCCAATCCACTCTAGTCGCCAACTTAAATAAAGCATCATACGCTAGACAGGCACTAGAGAGTTCTCTTCTACCTTTTGGTAGAAAGGAAGGACTTGGATATGAGGGTGGACCTTCCAAGCCAACTGTCTTTGTTGGTGCTTCAAACACGACACCATCAGTCACTTTGGAAATGCCCACTGCATCCAAAGCGACCACTAACAAAGACAAAGGCAAAATGGCTGAGAACCCTAAAAGGAAGCCAATGAAGATGTCTATATCTTTAAGGGCAGATCCTAAGGGCAAGCAAAATTCAACAATCCTTAGCACTCAACATGCTAAGTCTTACCAATCCAAGGGTAAAGGGAGAACTGTTGAAGCTTCTAAGTCTCAAGCCAAGACACGAGAGACAAAGGATCTACCTCCTAAAAAGAGGAGTAATGTCTATGTGTCACGTTATCCGGACTGGAGATGGTCCAACCGGACTAACGTTGAGGGGGAAGAACTTGAAGCACTCAAGAGGCCGCTTCAAACTTCCAAGGTTATTCAAGCGAGTCGGGGTCAAAACCCTAGTTGGACCGCTTCGAGGAAACCAAGCAAGCCGCTTCGACAGACTAGAAACCCTAAGTTAGTCTCTAAACCCAGAGCTAATCCGAAGCGAGTCACTTCAGGATATAAGCAAAATGGGAAGAGCGTAGGTAGGTCTGAAGCGAGCCGCTACCCCTCTTGCACACACTGTTGCACGTGTGAAGCTGCTTCAAAGCAGTACACCAAGTTTTCGAAGGTCGAGAAGCCCAAGACACAAGCTTCATCTCAAAAGAGAGTGAAGCAAGTGTGGGTACCTAAGGGAACTAACCTGCAAGGACCCAAACTGATTTGGGTACCAAAATCTGTCTAATTGCAGGTGAGCGCCGTGGATCCCATGCCAAGTGAGGGTCAACTAGTTTGGTACTTGGACAGTGGATGTTCAAGACACATGACTGGCATGAAAGCTCTACTTCACAACTACATAGAGAAGAAGGGTCCACACGTAACCTTTGGTGACAACTCTCGAGGAAGCACCAGGGGATACGGCGCACTGAAAATTGGAAAGCTTACAATTGAAGAAGTCTCCTATGTGGAAGGACTCAAGCACAACCTGTTATCTATTTCACAGTTTTGTGATAAAGGGTACAGGGTGGAGTTCATCTCCAACAAGTGCATTGTGAAGAGCAAACTCACATCCCAGATTGTGCTCACTGGAGTTAGACAAAGGAATGTCTACATAGCACAATGGGACAGCTGCAAGGAGGAAACTTGTCTAGTTGCAAGAAGTGCTACAGAAATTGGATGGCTATGGCACAGACGCTTGAACCACCTCAATTTCAAAGCTATCAATCGCTTAGCTCGAAAAGGTTTGGTGCAAGGCATACCGAATGAAGTCTTCATCAAAGACCATCCATGCTCACCATGCCAACGAGGGAAGCAGACGAAGAAGCACTTCGCCAGTCTCGAAGAAGCCTCATCAAAGCGAGTGCTCGAGCTGCTTCACATGGATCTGTTTGGTCCAGTTACTCCAGTTAGTGTAAATGGAAGGAAGTACACTCTAGTTGTAGTCGACGATTTCTCTCGCTACACATGGGTGGTATTCCTATTCAGCAAGAAGGAGACACTGACCAAACTGCCACAACTACTCAAGCAATTGGCGGTGGAAAAGAATCAAGCTATCGTGACCATTCGCTCCGACAAAGGCACAGAGTTCCTGAACTCTACAATTGAAGCGTACTGCACGGAGCATGGCATAGCACATCAAACTTCTTCAGCACGCACTCCTCAGCAGAATGGAGTTGCTGAAAGAAGGAATCGAATCATCAAAGAAGCCGTTCGCACCATGATTGCTGACTCGAAGCTTCCGATGAAGTATTGGGCTGAAGCTGCCAACACGGCGTGCTACACACAGAATCGGACGCTTCTCAACAAACGGCACGACAAAACACCATATGAAATATGGACAGGGAGAATTCCTAACATATCTTATTTCCATATTTTTGGTTGTAGGGTCTTCATTCACAACAACGGGAAGTCACAGTTGAAAGCCTTTGAAAGCAAAGCAGATGAAGGAGTATTCTTAGGATACTCTACATCTAGCAAAGCCTACAGAGTATTCAACTGTAAAACCCTAATTGTGGAAGAATCACCCCATGTCGTATTTGATGAATCTTCTTTAAGTCTTCCACAGGAACAGGCCCAAGCGAATGAAAAGGATCAAAGCAAGGAACCCTCAAATCAACTCACTTGGGACGTGCTTGATGAAGATGATGAGATCAAGGACTCAAGCGAGCAGGATCCCAAAGGAGAAGTCGAAGCTGCCCCCAAGATTCCTGAAGCTAGTGCAGGCCAAGCACCCAATCCAGTCGCTTCAGACGGTGAAGCGAGCGACAAGGAAGCGGATGAAGATGAAGCTGGCGGATCAAAGCGAGCATGGCTCAAGGATCACTCACCTAGCCAAATCATTGGAGATCCATCCAAGGGTGTAGTGACCAGAAGTCAAGTGTTTGGAGAAAGTGCCATGTTCAGTTGCTTTCTCTCAAACATTGAGCCATCAAGCGTGGAGGAAGCCCTAGCCGATTCTAACTGGGTGATCGCCATGCAAGAAGAGCTGAATCAGTTCACCAGGAACGACGTATGGTACCTCGTGGATCGTCCCAAGTTTCAACATGTTATTGGCACCAAGTGGGTGTTCAAGAACAAGACGGACGAGGACCACAACGTAGTGAGGAACAAGGCGCGACTAGTTGCCAAAGGCTACTGCCAAGAGGAAGGAATCGACTTTGACGAGACCTTCGCTCCCGTGGCACGTCTTGAAGCGATCCGTTTATTTCTAGCCTATGCAGCGGCCAAGAAATTCAAAGTGTACCAAATGGATGTGAAGAGCGCATTCCTCAACGGTGAGCTCAAGGAAGAAGTGTATGTGGAGCAGCCACCGGGTTTCGAGCAGGGAGATAAAGTGTATCGCTTGAAGAAAGCCCTGTATGGGTTGAAGCAAGCTCCCAGAGCTTGGTATGATACATTATCTCAATTCCTAGTGGAAAATGGATTCCAAAAGGGAAAGATAGATCGGACTCTCTTCACCATAAATCATGGAGAAGATATGCTATGGGTCCAGATCTACGTGGACGACATCATATTTGGGTCACCAAATCAGTCGCTTAGCGAGAAGTTTGGAGAGCTAATGAAGACCAAGTATGAGATGTCGATGATTGGCTTGATGAGCTGCTTTCTAGGTCTTTAAGTGAAGCAGCAGGATAATGGAATTTTCATCAACCAAGCAAAGTACACTCGAGATATGCTTGCCAAGTTTGGTGTTCAACATGCTATAGCTGTGAAGATTCCTATGAATACCAACTGGAAGATGGAGCCAGACGAAGGAGGAAAATCTGTAGATCCTACAGATTATCGTGCCCTAATTGGGTCACTTCTCTATCTCACTGCAAGCAGGCCAGATATTGCTTTTGCAGTCGGTGTCTGCGCTCGATTCCAAAGCAACCCCAAGCACAGCCATCTTGAAGCTGCCAAAAGGATTCTTCTATATTTGAAGGGCACTCTCAACATGGGGCTGTGGTATCCAGCAGAAGACAATTTGGAGCTCACTGGATATTCCGATGCTGACTATGGAGGCTGCCGAGTTGATAGGAAATCAACGTCGGGCACATGTCAGTTCTTGGGAAGCAAGCTAATCTCATGGTTCTCAAAGAAGCAAACAAGCGTAGCCACTTCAACAACGGAAGCTGAATATATGGCCGCAGGAAGCTGCTGTTCTCAAATCCTATGGCTTCGTCAACAGTTGAAGGACTACAAAGTTGAAGCGAATGAAATTCCGATCTTCTGCGACAACAACAGTGCCATATGTATCTCGCAGAATCCAGTGCTTCACACCAGGTGCAAGCATGTGGAAATTCGACATCATTTCATCCGTGATCATGTCGAGAAGAAGGATATCAAGCTCGAGAAAATTCATACCGATCTCCAGCGAGCAGATATCCTCACCAAGCCTCTAGCTGAGTCTCGATTCAACCAGCTATGCATGGAATTAGGGTTATTAGACCCTGGTGAAGAATGCTAGTTCCAGGATGCACGAAGGAGTGTTCGCTTGTTCTCATGAGCGTCACTCGCTTCGGATCTTCACCAACTCAAGCGAGCCACTTCAAAACTCACTCGCTTGAAGAAAATGAAGTTAGGTGGAGAAAGGTGGAGTATTGGAAGAAGTTCCCTACCAACTTATTGGAATTGTTAAGTATATGGTTAAGGGGGAACTAATGCTTCTCTCGGAGAAAGCTACTTCCAAAGCGAGCAAGAATGCTGCAATCTTGAATTCTACATTGCTTCAATTTGCCCTAGCTTGGGTCAAAGCGAACCAACTGCAGATTCATTCTCTAGAATGTAGGAAAGCTTGAAGGTTTACCTTTTTATACAAAAGGTTGCAGGGCTGGTGACATGCTTCTGCGTAAAATACGAGATTGTCTTGTCAGAGCATTCTCATTGTCACCTGTCCATTTCTGCTCTGAGATAAGGACTTGTACTCATCCCCCATTCGTCGTGAATAAGTACACTTACGTGATGCTCCCTTCGGGTTGTAGTAAGCTTGTGTACTTTATTCATTTTCTCCCCCATTCACTTCGATGGAGGACTCTCTAATTCGTAGAGGAAGATGAATGCCATGAAGATGAATGCCATGAAGATCTAACTCAACGTGTAGCATTCAACATGTGGTAACTAATTCAAGTGAAGTCTTCAATTTGTGGTATCAATCTCCTACGAAGTGAGATTGACTGGTAAGTGTTTCAATTTTAAGTACACTAAGTGAGCCGAAGCGTGCTAGAAACCTTCACTCACTACGTGGAAAATATGAAATGAATCTGACACAAATACAAAGAGGAAAACACTCTTGTTTATCCTCGAAGTATGTAAGTCAGAAACATTTTAAATTAAGCAAAGAAATTCAATTTCTTATTCCAGTCGCTTCAGATGGCCAAGCGAGTGCTTCGTCATTCAAAGCTAGCCATCGCAAGCGAGTGCAGAACAGTCACTCAAGCGAATGCCTCTCAAGCGAGTCAAGCCGTAGCGGCCCAACTCGAAGCGAGCGGGCATGAAGCGAGTATGAGCTGTCTGCACTCGAGTGCAATTTTACTTTCTGCTGTGCATTTAATGCAGGTGCAGGAATGACGGAAATAACGGGCGCGTGTTCACACGCCTGAATTTGAAGCGGGAAAAAGCGGAGAAGATCCAGCCGTCGAATCTCAACAGGCCCCAATCTGGAACCGTTCGATCAACGCCGTATACGACAAGCCAACCAAAGAAGGCCACGTGGCGACGCCGAGCAAGTGGCGGTTCACTTTTACTGTGATGACGCCGGACACGTCAGATCCATCACCGCACGTCCGCCGCCTACCTACAGGATTTTCGGCGTTATTACCGTCCTACCCCTGCCACGTCAGCCATAACCTAATTCTATATATATGGGACGAGGCAGAACTGCAAACCTCTCACAGCCTTCTAAATTTGCCATTCTCGTGTTAGATCTGCAATTACTCTGCAACTCACGAGTCTCAACCCTTTCTACTTCATTGTTAAAATTTTCTTCGAGTTCTTTCAAAAACCACCATGGGCAAGAAAAAGAATACTGAGACAATGGAGGAGTTCATGACAAATGTTGGCGAGCACATCAACGTCGAGCCCCATCTCGACCCTATTGTCGTCGAAGTAAATGGTTTCTTCCGTAGAGCCGTGACCACGGCCGGTCTATGGAAGTTCATAACCTTAGTGCCGACGAAGATTTTGGCAAAGGCAGTGGGAGAAATCCTACTGAACTTGAGGAAGGATCAAAATACTTCCTCATTCACTAATCCACAAACCAGGAAGCCGGTGGAGGTTGATATGAGTAAACTCATCGAGGTGTTCGATTTGCAGAGAGAAGGAGGAGACTCTCTGTTAGATCTGGGTCTTTCGGCCGGAGTGCAGTATGGCCGATTTGCAGTCGCTGGAGCTGATCCGAATTTCAAGGAAGCCAACATTCGCAAAAGCTTGAAGAAACCGTTCAATCTCATCTGCGAACTCTTTACGAAGAGCATCGCATGCTATGTTGGATCCTTTGATACGCTGTCAGAAACGAAGCTGATCGGCACCACCGTGATCATCGACAGCCTCACTGGAACAAAGTTTAACTGGCACGGGTGGCTTCTCAAGCAAATCCACGAAGCTGCTGACGATTTTGCCTTCGTACCAGGAACTCCAGATAAGATTCTGCGCAAAGGAAAATTGAAATTCTTCTCAAGGCTGTCTGTTGCTCTGGAAATGAAGTATCCAGAGATGATATGGCCAGAATCTGACACGATCATCTACAACAAGCACACCACCTTCTACGACAAGTGGAAGAAAACAAAAATCCCAATGGATCAGGGACTTCTAGTTGTAGAAGTGCCCGCAGCAAGGCAAGGTGTGAAAGCACAAGCTGAAGTGTCCCAAGCAAAGCAAGCCGCTTCATCTTTGAAGCAAGTGGCTGCAAAGCAAGGGAAGAAGAAAGTGAAGCAAGACACTTCACCTGTCCAAGAAAGCGAGGCTGTGGAGAAGCCGCTTGAGGACATTGAAGTTAACAAATCTCAATCCTCACCTACTGAAACTACCCATATTCCTGAGCACACCCCAACCATGCATGAGAAGAAGCTAATGAGGGATCACGCAGAGGAGATGGAGGTTAAGAACGCGAAGATCTTAAGTTTACAAGACGAGATCACCAAAAAGAAGATGGAGTTGAAGGAGAAGGAGAAAGTGTTGGAGGCACAAGTAAATCTGGTGAATGATCTCAAGGACTCGCGTGACGCAGAACGGAGCCGCTTGAGAGTGGTGAATACCAAACTGGTCACAGTTGGTAAAGAGAAGGAGACGTTGGAAAAGGAGGTGAAGGAGTTGAAAAAGAAACTGGAGAATAAGGAGGGAGAGTTGGTGATGAAAGAAAGCGAACTCCTCAGTACCAAGAAGACTCTTGACTTACTTCGAACCCAATTGAAGAAAGTCAAAGAGGAGAGTGCCATTGACAAGAGAGAGCTTGAAAGTCTAAGGAAAAATGCTGAATTGTCGGAAAAGCAAGTCTTCGCGGTTCGAACGGAAGAGATGTTTCATACTGTACTTGACAAGATTGAGATACTTCACAAGTCTCTTACTGGAAAGACAGTCGTCCCAACCCCTGGTTTTGATGATGCCAAAAAGGGGGAAGGGATGGTACTGAAAAATGTCAATCTGTTGGAGCCACAAGGTGGAGTAGTTGGAGCTGTTGAAGTAGAGAAACTGTTGGAGGAGTGTAGTGGTACTGGAGAAGAGGAGAGAGAGGCGAAGTCTGCAAAGAAAGGCAAAGAAAAGCTCACTGTGGAGGAACCGCTGAAAAAGCCTGAAGAACCCCGCAAGCCACTTGGAGATAAAGTGCTTGCCTCTTCCATTGCTCGACATCCTCCAGTTACTGTGCTAACAAAGGAGGAAAGGCGGAAGCTAGCAGAGGCGAGCGAGACTATGGCTTGGGAGAGCGAGCGCCAGTCTAATCTGAAAACTCTTGCAGGTACTTCAAGCTCTCAAGCGCCCACTTCAGACGAAGCACCCACTTCATCTCCCCCATCATCAATAGTGAAGCGAACAGATCCAGAAACTAAGAGAGATGATTCAGCGACCAAGCGCCAAAAAGTTGAGAAGGCAGTTGTTCCAAGGGCAGAGAAGGAAAAGAGGACAAGGACAAAACGACTGCAAGTCATTGACGAACGAATTGAGAAAAATTTCAATGAAATGAAAATCATCCAGTCCGTTTTGGTCAGAAGTATCTTTGTTCCAATCACGCCAGAAGAATCCGATGCATGCCTAGATCAGGCTATGATCGACACTTGTCACAAGACTGCGAAAGAAATGATTGACTCTGGCCGCTACCCTCTCAGAGAAGAACGCAATTACATTCGCAAGCAACTCAACAAGAAGCTTCCTTTCTGGAGCAGCGAGTCAGGAAAGAAGTTCAAAACAATCATAGCACAGATGTCCAGCCGGTCGGAAGAGGAGTTGGCTGTACGCAGAAATGAGCACCCTGATGCCCGTGAGATTGAGCAGTTCATTCCTGACAAACTACTCGAGCAATGGCTACACTACAAGGAGAAGTTTATCAAAGCTTACTACTATTGGGAGGTAGTGCCATTGCAGACTGAATGCTCAAGGGTCACTGCGCTCAACAACTTCCTTAGTGTCTATGATGAGAAATTTAGGCAAGAAATCTTCGCTCTTGCACAGCTTGGAGAGCCTACACCATTAATCATCAAGGTACCAGCCAAGAAGGAATTCATCATGCCATTCCTACCTGGCACCAGTATCCTCAATCGCAGCATCATCGACGCTGAGGTGGATGAAGCCTTCCAATTGGAAGAGACTTGGAGGAGGCCAAGTATCCACAGTGCTGAGTCGATGGAGGCAAGGGTTTTCAGTGCATACACCATACCCGAAGATATGATTGCAAAGGATTTGGAGGCAGATGAAGAAGGAAAGGAGAAGGAGGAAGAAGGGAAGTGACAAGAGAAGGAAAGGAGGATGACAGGGAAGGAACTGCAGGAAACCTCCGAGTTTCAAGTTCCTTACATATTTTTTTGTGAACTTCTTGTTCATATATCCAAATTTCAATTTCTGTCTCTTTTCTGTGTCATTTACTCGCCTTGTGAATGACTTTATATTTCTGCTACAAACTCATTAATTTAACCGAAAAAAAAAAGGGAAGGAACTTAAAAGAAAATTACAAACGAAACTGCAAAGGAAGCAGTCGCTTGGAGTTCCCTTCACGGTTAGATAGACTAGATTTATTTTTATCTAAGTCGTATGGGTTTTGGCATCATCAAAAAGGGGGAAATTGTTGGGAATTGTTAAGGACTAAATTGTTAAGGGGGAACTACATGGGACATTTGATAAATGAAGTCATTTGTTTTGATTAGATCCCAAAACCCCAAGTGTCCTTTTCCCAAGCGACCCATTTTGATGTAGTTAATAGGTTAGAATTTTTCTAAGCCTACACTGTTAGGATGGCTCTTTTATTTTGCTTAGATTAGGCTTCAAAAGTTCAAGTGAAGGCCACTCGCTTGAGTGTGTTTTCCAAAGCGAAGCAAGTCAAGCAAGCTGAAGTGAAGCGTGCCGAAAAATAGCGAAGCGAAGCGATCGCTACAGTGGAATCAAGTGAACCCACTAAAGCGAAGCGAAGTGTGCGCTACAAAGAAAAGTCGAAGCAAGTCAACGCGGGTCAATATTCACTTAAAAAGTTTCTCGGGAAAATTATTCCCAAGTGACTCACTACAAATATGACCGCGAAGCGACTCACTTCAGAGCGGCCGCTACAACTTCAAAGTGAAGCGAGCCACTACCTACCAGAAAGCGACAGCACAAATTCCCGCTCCGATTTTGAACTCCAGTCAACTGGGGATCTCCGCATTAATTACGAGATCTCCACGTGTCGAAAGCGGAGAGGAGCAGAGGAGTTGACTGCCAGGCCGACAAAGGCGCCGCTACAGTACTGGGTCGCTCCAGTTACTGTTAAACTTGGAAGTTAGCCAATTTTGGCAAAATGCCAAAACTGCGCGTCTGCAAAAGCTACTGCCTGCGCAAGTACTGTCGAGAGGAGGAGGGACAAGGCCACCAACCAAGCAACGGATCTTAGCCAACCCTCCGCCTATAAATAGTGAAGGATGAAGACGTGAAGAAGGAGAACACTACTTGAGCATTCGAGCGCATACAGCAAACAAACACTCCTAGCTTTCATAGCAATCTTCGAGTCTTTGTTTTCAAGTGTTCTCCGAGTTTCCAGTTCATCGGAACTCGTCTTCACAACCTTCACACTTAGAGTCTAAGCCCATTCCATATCCAAGCTTAGAAGAAGAGCTCTAGCCATCTTTGCACTTATTGTAAAGAGCTCTTCATAGTGTGTTTCGTCAACCAAAAACCCTAAACTCTGTCTGTTAGGTTTTTGAGTGTCGTCGTTAGGTTGTTCAGATCTAAGGCCCTTCTTTCATCGATTGAAGAAGCCTCGATCATAGAGTTGAGATCCAAGCTTACACTTACACCGTTTGTGTAAAGCTCGATCGAAGCTAGGCTGTAAGGAGAGCCCGGAATCTCCCTGTTGTTCGGACAGAAGCGAGTGAAGCTTCGTGTCCAGTTTAGGTTTGTGTAGTGAACCCGCAATCACTACGTTTGTCGTTTGATCTGGGCAAGTGAAGCCCGATCCCGACCAGGTTTTTGAAGGACCCGTAACCTTCAAGTTCTTGAGTGAAAAGAACAGTTGCCGTCGTGCAACAAAGTGGACGTAGGAGCGTTATCTCCGAACCACTATAAATCTTTGTGTCGTATCTCTCTTACCTTAATCTCTTTACATTATTCGATTATCCATTGCACGTGCATATAAACAAACTTAACTTGGATTTTCAATTACTTAGGAAAGATTTTAGCTCACCAAATTCCGCACAAAGAGTAAAGTCTCACTCTTGATCAAGCTCTAAGCTTAGGCCAAGAGATTCGTGATTGCTTTCGATCTAGCCCTCGGCTAGGTCTTAGTATTTCCAAAGAGCACTTTACTTTATACTCTGAGTTAAGGAATTGAAGTTGAAAAACTTCAAAATACGTATTCACCCCCCCCCCCCCCCCCCCCTCTACGTATTTTTCCTATAGCAAACCGGGACCAACACACACCATTTTGTGTGGGGGTGATAGGTGCTGAGAATTCATGTCTTATCCCTTTGGCTTGGCAGAACTCCATGAACTCTTGGTTCTCAAACTCACGCCCATGATCACTCCTGATGGCCTTGAGTTTGCTCTCCTTCTCTACTTCTAATCTCAGACACAAAATTCTGAACGCCTCGAACGTGTCTGATTTTTCTCGCAAGAATTCAACCCATGTGTATCTTGAGAAGTCATCTACGCAAACAAGAATGTACTTCTTTCCTCCTAAACTTTCAACTTGCATCGGTCCCATCAAGTCCATGTGCATAAGATCGAGGACTTTAGCTGTTGTGATTCGGAGTACTCTCTTGTGTACCTCCTGAGTCTGTTTCCCTTGCTGACACGGGCCACAAAACTCCACATCTCCAAATCTGATCTTAGGGATTCCTTCAATGGCATTCAGCTGAATAAGCCTCTGAATGTTCCTGTAGTGTGTGTGCCCGAGCTTCTGATGCCAGATTTCACTCATCTTAGAGACGACCCTGTAGCTTGTGATCTTTGGAGTGAAGACGTAACAATTATCAGCCGATCTGGTTGCCTCCAGAAACTTATCTGTTCCTTTGTTGATGATGCAGCTATTTTTCCCAAAACTTACGCTCATTCCATCATCACACAATTGGCTGATACTGACCAGATTTGCTCTCAACCCTTCCACATATAGAACCCCTTCCAGGACTGGCATCCCAGGTATATTCAGTGTACCAATTCCTCGAATTCTACCTTTTCCACCATCACCAAACACAACTGACTCATTCGAGCAACTTTGTACATTAATAAGAAGATCCATGTTGCCTGTCATGTGCTGCGAGCAACCACTGTCAATATACCAGGAGTTCCCCACTCTGGAGCTATTACTGGTGCGAACAACATAAGCCCTATAGCCCTGGCCACGATTCCTTCTATTTTGATATTTGATCATCTCCTGCCTCTTATCACCAAGGTAGAACCGACATCTTGGTCTGATATGGCCAAGTCTATGACAGTAATGACAGAGAGGAATGAATACTTCAGAATCTGGATCGTGCTCGTGTACCTTGTGGTGTTCTTGTTTGGGTACCTCCTCTGCATCTCCTTGTTCTTCAGATTTCTGTTCAACAGCGACTGAATTTTCAGTTAGTTTAGGCCTCCATTCTTCACGTCTAACTGTTTTCCCGCTAGATTGAGTTCCAACAAAGTCATTTGAGTGTCTCAATCCTTCGACTCCTCTCTCTGGCTTGCTCCAGTCTTGCCTTTGAGCTCTTGGTTGATATTGGTATCCAACTTGTTGATAGTTGCTTCGGTTGAATCCAAGGCCCTCCTTATCTGCAGCTCTCTTCCCAAGTCTGAGAATTTCGTCAAGCTTCTCGGTGCTGGAATTCATCATTCTAATCAACTTCTGAATATGACTCAGCTCTTCATCAGTCTCCTTTCTACCGTCCTCGCATTTTTTGAGCTTTTCTTGAAGAGATTCAACTTCAGATCTTAAGGCATTCCTTTCCTTTTCAAGATTCTGAATCTGCTCCGTAAGGCTCTGGTTCAAGATCAGTGCCTTCTCACATGCATCCATCAACTTATCATAGTCCTCCTGATCTTCTACTTCTTCCTCCACGTCCTTAACCTTGAAAGGATCTTGATCATCAACAACAGACACTAGCCTTGGGCCATTTACTGTGGCCACATGTGCAGTATGAGACGTATCCTGTCCTTCTTCGAATTCAGTGCCAGTGACCTCTTCATCGCTGTGAGTGGCTTGGAACGCCTTCCTGCTGACCTTCTGATATTTGAAGGTATTTGCACATTCGCTTTTGATATGCCCAAAACCATCACACTCATGACACTGTGGTCCCCTATCTCCACTTTCTTTCTTTTCTGACACATTAGGTCCTCTGTTCTGAGAATTGCTTTGATTCTCAGACCGGTGAAATCTGGAGTTACCTTCACCATTTCCTTTCCTGAAGAATTTCTTCCCAAACTTCTTAGAGATGTATGCAATGCACTCCGCCATGTCTTCGGTAGTCAGCTCCTCTTCAGACTGACTTGTAGATGAAGCTTTGAAGGCAACAGACTTCTTCTTTTCATTTGGGTTCACACGCAAACCCATCTCAAACGTCCTCAGGGAACCAATAAGCTCATTTGGTGATAGCTCATCCACATCCTTCGCTTCCTCGATAGCAGTAACTTTGTAGTCAAATCTCTCGGGAAGAGATCTCAAGATTTTCCTTACTATCTTAGCTTCCGTGAGCTTTTCTCCCAACGAAAAGAACTCATTCGATAGGCTCAGCAACTTAGCATAGAAGTCTGAGATGTTTTCATTCTCATCCATTCTGAGGGACTCAAACTGTGAAGTGAGTTGTTGTAGCCTCTGATTCTTCACCCGTTTATTTCCTTCATAAGTGATCTCCAAGATATCCCATGCTTCCTTGGCAGATCTACACGTGGAGATAATAGCAAAAACCTCAACACTCACCCCGGCGTGAAAAGCGTTGATAGCTTTCTGATTCATTCCAGACAACTTTAGCTCCTCTTCTGTCCATTTAGTTCTCGGTTTCTCTGAGCCATCTTCGTCTTTAGGAGCACTCCACCCAGTTTCCACTGCAGTCCATGCAGCCTCGTCAATGGACCTGATGAACGAAGCCATTCTGATCTTCCAATACCCATAACTTGTGCCATCAAAAAACGGTGGTCTGACAGTAGAGCCACCTTCCTTGATAGTACTCATCGCAAGTACCACAAAAATACCAACGGATTATACCGATATCCCAGGATCTAACACCGCACCTCGATGACCTGCTCTGGTGCCAATTGAAATTGTATAATCCCTACTTTGGTAGGTAAATGTAACTCAACACGTAACACAGAAAGTAACACAGTTGAGAACACAAGTTGGTAACCCAGTTCGGTGATAACCACACCTACGTCTGGGGGAAGCTATTCCAAGAAATAATTCACTATGACGAGTATAAGGGTTACAAGATATATGAACGCCAGCCACACTGAACGATCTCTCCTCACCCGACTCTACCCTCACCAATGAATCCTCACGGTAAACTCTCTCTAGTCTACCCGAATACTTTTCTCAGAATGAAAAGATGAAACCCGATCTTGAACAAGGAATTGTTCAAGATATTACAAACACTCACCAATGAAACTAACTACCCCAATTGATGAATGTAATGAATAAACTCAACTCTTGAATGAACGAAGAAGACGACGCGCACAGCGGCTCCAATAAGATCTTCATGCTTATATAATCCACGCACAACCCTAGGAGATAATTAAGGCATATCTAAAAGATATCCTTAATAGGGTAGATATAATCTTCATGCAAATCTTCTAATTAAGGATATAATATAATATACCTTGTAACCCTTGATCCACAAGGAATTCTACTCCACCAAGAATTCCTACGCATACATAAATTATGCCATACAAAAATACTCCATGCAATCCATGCAGCAACACAGATCCCTGCTGGACATAGACAACCACCAAGAAATCCGCCTTCTGAAAGGCTCTGTAAGTTCCACAATGACTTTGGTCACATGACCAACGATTGTAGAAACTTAAGAATTGCCATCGAAAAGCTAATCCAGGAAGGAGAACTCTTGGAGTATGTCAAAAGAGAGATAGAGCAAAACAAGAAGCGTAAAGAAGCCCCTGAAAAAGTGTCTGATGCTAGCCAAGGGTCAGAACCCAAAGGCATTATTAAAATGATATATGGAGGACCAACCATGGGAGACTCCAATAGAAGCAGAAAAGCATCTGCCAGAGAATTACATATGCATGAAAGGCATGGGGTCTGGAAGGTCGAAGCAGGCCTACCCCCACCAGAAATCTCATTCGGGCCAGAAGATAACCAGAAAGTGATTCACCCACATGATGATGCGTTGGTCATCACAGTGGAAATAGAAAGATATCAGGTCCAAAGAGTCTTTGTGGACACAGGAGCCGCGGTAAATGTCATATTTGAAAGCTGTTTCAACCAAATGAGCCTCCAGAAGCCTTTAAATGGGGTCACTACGGCACTACACGGTTTCTTAGGAGACCCTGTGATGTCGCTAGGATCAATTGATTTAATGCTCACTCTGGGCGAAGGGCCTACACGAGTATCAAAGCCAGTCGCGACAACCATCTTCCTATAACATCATTCTAGGAAGAACTGCATTAAATCTGTTCCAAGCACTGGTTTCCACTTACTATCTGATGATGAAATTCCCCGTGGGAAATCGGGTGGGGCAAATATCGGGAGATCAAGAGGTCTCGCGAAAATGCTATGTCCAATCGGTGCAAGCGGGAGAGGCCAGGAAGAGGCCGATGGCAGAACCCACCACCGAAAGGGATGAGATGAAACTCGAGGGGAAAAGGCTTAAAACCCCAACCCCAGCAGAAGAAGGCCAGAACCTTTCCGTTTCAATGGAACACTTGCTGATCACCAGCAACAACCCTCCTGGAGAGCTAATGGTATCCCAGGACCCAGCCAAACAACTGTTCCAATAGACAAACAAAAGCAAAGGACCTGAAGCTGAAGCAACAGGCATATGCCATACCCCAATTGTGAAAAGGCAATGGGAAGCTTTGATAGCCCAGGCAAGGGCGAAAGTCAAAAGTGCAATGGGAGTGCTGGACCAAGAAAATGTTGAGGAGACAACAAGCAAAGAAAAGGTATCACCCTAGAAATATGCAGGGAAAACTGAGAATCACTCTCAAGAAGAAGGTACGATGGGCTATGACCCCTTATTCGTTTTGAAAAACTCTTATTCCATGATTAAGTGATGTATGAAACATTGGATCATACCTCCTTATCTTTAAAGTAGTTATATTTCGTATGTGTTTAGCCCTCAAATGAGGTGTAATTCCTTCAGTCCCTTACACCTCACTTGGGGGAGGGGGGGGGGGGGGGGGGGGGGGGGGGGGGGAGTAGGGGATACCCATACCCCATTATCCCGTATCCCATTATCTTAAAATGCTTTCATTATCTTAAAAAAATGCTATTTTACACCAAGATATTACTCCACTATTTTGTCCCATCATCCTAAAAATACCGGGAATGTCTCTATCTCACCATCTTAGAATGCTTCAGCAGATATAAACAGGGTAAAAAGTAAAGCCCCTATAAATACAAGAATAAGAGAGATAACATTCTAAGTTGATTAGGAAATAACAGAAACATGTTATAAACAGGGCCTCGAAGAAGCATCTGGCCTAAATCAAAAGTAACGATTGTTTGTGCCACAGCTAGCACGATTTCAGGGTCATGAATAAGCACCCCACCACAAAATACTCAAAATATAAATTGTTCAACAATCATCTTATCCAAAGCAACAAAATTAAGGAGATGGACTTGGAATAAAAGCTAAATCCTCAGAGCTAGACGAATGAGAGATTGAAGCTTCGCCCTTGGGAACAGGGGAAATATCAGTTGAAGGCAAGATCCAATTATCTCTGGGATGGCCTAGTGGAACGTTAAAGATATCATTCGCCCTTGAGCCATCCTCCTCACTCGATAGGATACGTGCGGAGGGAGTGGTTCCTTGAGAAAAGGAGGGACCCGCAATTTCCTTCCTCGCTAGTTCCTGAAAAAAAAAAAAAATTTTGAATCACTAAATAGATAGCAATAAACCCGTGATGGGCGGACAAAGCTCTAGCAAAGAAAAAAGGAGGAACCTCGTCAAAGGCTTTTTTCATAAGCTGCATGGCAGTAGCATCAACAGAAAAGAGAGGGAAAGGGGGAGCATCCCAAGTAGGAAAGCCCTCAAGGGCTTCAATGGGCTGGCGAAGCGTTTCAGCAGCTAGCTTTTCTCAATACCGGCATGAACCAAGGTTCCCCAGTAGGAATGAAGCAGTTCCTCTTGAGGGCCTCAGGCTTTGTTTCGAACAAATGTATTATGGGCATCAGATTGATGGAGTTAGCACGCTCCGGGACGCCCAGTTGGTTACAGCATTCGAAAACAACATCGCCAGCCCAGCTGGTGAGAGGGTCTATCATTCTGGCCCAGAAATAAGGAGAATTGATAAACGCTTCAGGCAATTGCTTCACCAAAGAGTCTATGAAAGCTTGACCACAGGGGGACATCAAGAAATTAGATCGACAAACTTGTATCCCCCTGGAAATGCCTTCATCGGAGCCTTGCTTCATCCCTTCCATGAGAGGAGAAGTCCGGGAACGTTCCAACTTTTGTTCATGAGTAAGAGTTAGTTGTTCCGCTTGCATAGCAAAGTCTGCCTTCATTTCCAACTCTCGTTCTAATGAAGCCTCTAGGGCCTTATCTAATTCCCTTATTCGCACCGATAATGAAGCAAGGCGTAGCTCAAGAGTAGAACTATACTTCTCCTTAGCACGGAGACGGTCTTGAAGATCGCGAGCCTCGACTTGAGCACGGTCCCTACTCTGTTCAACCTCTGATAGAACCTCCAAGAACTGATCAAAAGCCAAAGCCTGAGCGCCAAAGGAGGGGGTCGAAAACTGATTCACTTCTGTAAATACAGAGGAATGAAAATCACCCGCTTTTTAGAAAAAGAGGTATCAATGCTTATCCCAATCAAAGGGGAGAAAGGAAATAGGATTTTACCGTGGCCAACTAAGGGCGGTTCATGAAAGCAGAGTTCTGAACGTGGTTTCATTATTATGGTCTCCTGTAGGTTTTCGTGGTCAGATTCCAAAACCCTAGTGCCCGTAGAGGGTAATGTAGGGGCGTCGTCTAAAGAGGAAATAGGCTCAGGGTTGAGGATTCTGGCCTCAACCATTCTCTGCTCTAACTTCATCTGAATCTTTCGTAGCAATTCCCCCGTATCAGCATTCATGGCTAAAAGCAAATGCAAACAAAACTCAATCTTCTAAGAAATCTTAAGATTTTCATGTAAAAATGCTCATTATACTCACCCTTAAACTAGGTTTGCAAAAACAAAAATCGGTAATAACGATTCCTTCAAAAAAAAAAAAAAAAAAAAAAAAAAAGGAAGATAGGGGAGGAAAAGCCCCTCATGGGCAAAACCTGCACAAACGCAGGAGAGAGATATGATAATGAACACTAAATAAACTACCTGTGAGCAAGGAAGACGAAGCAATCACTGGAAACATTGAGTAAAAAAAGTGAATGTTCCCACTTTTCTCAGATGTATGATATAAAAGTGGAGAAGAAGAGAACGAAGGAAGTTAAAAAGGCCAAAGGGGAGTAGAGCGATGCCCCACTTGTTACTCCACGTCGGCCTATAAGAGAATAGGAAGCGCCTCTTTACTCCCCAAAAAGTAACGCGCCTTTTTCCCTACAAAATATATCCATTATAATATTCCTCTATTCGAAAGAGAGCCTCGACGAGGTAAAGTGAAAATAATTTCCCTACTAAGACACCTGCCAGAAGCCAACATATAAACGCTTCTGGACCTGGGGGGGGAGTAGCTGATAGGGACTAATATCAGCCATATTCCACAAATAAACCAAATTAATTAATGGAGAAGCACACATTCTTCAACCTTAGGACATAGTTTCTAGAAGCTATATAGTATACCAGGCGTCATGATAAATACAAAAATCTTGTTGAAAAGGAATGGAATGATAGGCTCTGGGCGACATAAGCCTTATCATTGTTATTAAGATAAATTAATATTCATTCCTTTAGAGATCAATAGAAGCTAGCCCACACCACAGTGTATTATCAAAGAGACTCCATGAGCACCAGACGCTCCACACAATCAAGAATCGTATGCCATGCAAGAAGCTGTAAGGTTCTAACTCCTCCCATGAGCCATGCGGGATCTGCAGACATCTGCAAAGATAGAAGGATCTGACCAGATCCTATAAGCGCTTAGTAGAAGCTCGAGGTTCTGCGTAACATACGGTCCGCTTGACTCTATGTACTATAGAGTGAGGACCACTGCATTCATGACTGAGGGTATTTTGCCTCCGTTGGAATTCCTTTTCTGTCCTTCCTTCACACGAATGCCCACTTTTCACCCTCCTCATACCTATAAATACTAAGTGAACGCACACATCATATCAACATCACTCTCTACGAACAACACGCTCCTTGGCGTACTGTTCCATTCTATCTCACATTCTCTCTCCCGAGCT
The DNA here is from genome assembly GCA_029379335.1 of Thymus mandschuricus. Classification (NCBI taxonomy): domain Eukaryota; kingdom Viridiplantae; phylum Streptophyta; class Magnoliopsida; order Lamiales; family Lamiaceae; genus Thymus; species Thymus mandschuricus. The sequence goes on from CM057081.1 coordinate 21,329,268, forward strand.
CCTCCGAGCTCAAGCAGTTGAGGCGTTCAAAGCCTTCTCCCGGGACGCTCTAGCTTCCCTTCACCTCCATCCATTCCTCTCGACCCCGGGAAGAATCTCTCTCTCATACCTCGTCCCAGGTCTAAGGTAACCCTTGTTGCCAGAAGGGAATGAGGCTCGACGGAGCTCCGTTCTCCTTGTTTCTCTCCTTGTTCCTGTTCCATTTCTTCGTTATCTGCTTATATGAGTACAAAACTCCATGAATCTTGCTAGTTTATGGCTAAACACGCCTTGTACACTCTACTCATAGCTCGATTATTATTTGTCATCACTACGCAAATCATGCTCTGTATAAAATATTCATCTATGGCTTTATATGCGTATGAAACTCTTGCTCCTTACTGCTTTAACGCTTTACCTATACATGCTCTTTGCAAAACATGATGAAAAATACCTTAAATTGTTGTGGATCTCCAACCCGGATCTATCAGGAGATAAATAGTTTTGGGCACAAATTTTAAATACCCCTTCTCAAAATTGGCGTGTAAGAAATGCCCCTAAATTTCTATACATGTGAATATACCCTTTTTTTTAATTTATTTTATTAGTGGTGGGTTCCACTTTTATATTTTATTCTTATACTAGTATTGTACACCCGCGTTATAGGGGAACATTATATATGTTGTTTTTCCGATAAGAGAATGAAGGAAAATTATAGGATTATCATAAATATCATAAACTTGAAAGCTAAATTTGTTTTGGGATTTCCAAGATAAGAATTTTCTTCGATTGCTTTCATATGATCTCTAATTTATCGACCAAATCTTAATTCCTGACCTTTTATTTTCACCGATTGCATAGTATAAAGTTATTGACATATGATTGCAATCATATAATTAAAAAAAACAAAAAAAAAAAAACTGTAGAAATGTTCAAACAAAATTAATTCGTAGTGCAAAGTACCAACAACAAATATTATAAAAGAACGAATCAATGTTTGAAAAAAATTACATAACAATAAATAATTAATGAATTAGTAGAGAATGTTGGAAATGAAGGCTAGTTATACAAAATATTAGAATGGGATTATAAAATAAATATTAGAATGAGATTATGAATGTAAAAAAGTGTTGACTACATTAATTAATTTTTCGATGTATTATGTGTAACACCAAAGTTTCTAATCCTATAGACTTGGCCTTCGCATAATATATCCTTAAATTTAGAAGCACAATTTTTCTTTGCAGTGAAATGATACCTAATACCCTACACAAATAACATAATTCACCACAAATAACATAATTCACTCGTGTAAGTACATTTTTATGATCTAAATTTTAATTAATACAGCCAGCAAAAAAATAGGAAAAAAAAGCGCTTACATGTTCGTCATGAAATATGCTTTCGAAACTAAATAGCTCTTGAATATTGCTTTGCAAAGGTTTGCCATAACATCGTATTAATCTCGCTTTCATCGCAGGTACATTCATTTCCATTTGGCTGAAAATCATTGAAGAAAGACCACTATCCAACCATTTTATAGGGTAGAAATATATAGAAAAATAGAAAAAGTATTAGGGCAGTGAATGAAATCTAGTCGAAGGTGGTACGTATTTTACATTTGATTGTGCACACACACACACACACACACACACACACACACACATATATATATATATATATATATATATAGGGGCTGGTTCTCATGGATACTACTTAGATCATGAGAACTAGGAACCCATCACACCCGTTTATTTGTTGCAGATCAACGGTTATAAATTAAATCCCATAATTAATGATAACCATTTTTTCCACGTGTGTAGGGTTATTCTTGTCTATTTCCTTATACCCAAATCCGCACATCCGCACCTTCCTATAATTATGGGATATATTTATGACTTCTAATCTACCCATTATTTGTTACTTATTTATTTCAATAATTTTATTTCTTTAATTAATTGAGTTTGTTTTTTTCTTAATTAGCAAGAAGACTCGTGTTTAACCACACTATAATTTATATAAATGCATAAAATGAATCTTTATGAAGCATTTATTATGCTAGAACGTATATTATTTTTTAATTGAAAATAGCCACACGATTTATATGATTTACTACAATATCATTTTATGAAATGCTTAATTAATTTAATCGAGCTGCTTATTTAAGCTTTTGTAATGCTTTTTTATATACCGATTATTATAAATTCTGCAAGAGATCATGGAATTTGAACCATACTTGAGTTTTCTAAATTCTAATAATTTAAAAATATTGAATTGTAAATATTTGGACAATATTAATTAAATATCTTAATAAACCTTAAAGCTAAGGAAAAGTTAAATAAGCATTTTAAGGTTATATTGATACATATATATAGCTAGATAAGCAATACAATAATAACTTCTAAACATTAGAATAAAATAATTAATTAAGCAAGTAATATACTTTTTATTGGGTGTAGAACTAAACATTGGAATAAAAACTAAACCATGTTAGGAGAAACTAAACCCTATCGGGGAAAACTAAACCCTAGGAGAAAAAGTAAACCCTAGGGTTTAGCTATTCTATAGGCTTTAATTTTTTTCGATAGGGTTTAGTTTTTTCCATGCTTAAATAATAATTATACAATGCTTAAATATTTATTAACTAGTACTATGATGCTTAAATAGTTATTAATCGACAATTAAAAGTAATATCATATGTTAATATTAGGAGTCCTTCATCTATTTGTAAAATTATATTTTATGCTTAAATAGTTATCATCAAATGCTTATTAAATTATAAACCAACGCTTAAAAGAAAACAAAATTAACATTTCCATAAGTAAAATATTATTAAAGCTTAAATAATTATCATGTGATGCGTTAATGGTAGTAAAACTTTAAAATGCCTAGAAAAGTAGTAAAGTTTACCGAGGATGCTAAAAAAGCATTTTAAAAAAAGAAAATAAGCATTCAAAAAATATAAAGAAAAATGTTAGAAAATGTGTCTATAAATAAAATATATATTAATACTAACTAGTAATAAGCACTAGGGCAGCCCGATCAAAAAAAAAAAAAAAAAAAAAAAAAGCACTAGGGCAACATAATTTAAGCATTAAAGTAAATATACGTTAAGGTCCATGCACCATATTGGCTTTTATACATTTTGATATTTTTAATGCTTAAATTAAAAATAAGCTATAAATCACTATAAATCTTTTTATTAGTAAGTAATAAGCATTACTCCACTGTAAAAGCACTGAAATGATATCTAAATAAATAAAGTAAAAGCTTTCATAATACCATTAAAAAAATCCATATAATCTTTGGACGAAAATATTAAATTATCATAACAAAAGTATAAAATAATTCTTACAAAGGGTATAGGAAAAAAAACGCCTCCCTTTTATATGGAAAATCGGTGACAAAATCCCATATTTATAGGAGTGGTTATATTAAGTAGACATTATTACCCTTTATCCAATTAAAAATGGTAGTTATTATATTTTTGAACTCATTTTCTAGCAAATCTGCAACCGTAGATTATAAAAAAATAGATGGATGAGATCGGTTCCTAGTTCTCACGAAATGAAAGGTTCCCATATGATCCAATCCCTATATATATATATATATATATATATATATATATATATATATATATATATATATATATATATATAGGAGTTGGATCATATGAAAACCAAATATTTCGTGAAAACGTGAAAACCAAAAATATAGGATTGTGCACTTTAATTCATAATTGATGCACTTTCATGTATATCATGTTGCACCAAAAATATAAATATTATTTTATTTAAAAAAATGCATATATTTTTGGTGCAACATGATATGCATGAAAGTGCATGGTTTTCGCGTAATATATATTTTATCTCTTTTTGCATGTATTAGGATTAATTCTATTTAATAGAATTTGTTTCAGTAATACAGTTGCATAATTGAACAAATTAATTGTATATTAATTAAGGAATAAAATTTGAAGTTATGATAAATAAAGAGATGAGAGGGGAGTGGGCGGCGGTCTCGTGGAGTGGAATAAGGAAATAAATCTTCTTATTTATATACTCCATCATTCTCTCATTAAAACTAATGTTGGCACAATTCTAGAATCCCTAGTCTTCTGAGAGTGACGGCAGTCATTCTTGAGTGTAGAGATTGAGGTTCCAAGATCGAGAGATGTCCACCAAGTCTCCGGATCTAGAGGTATATGATACATTCTAGAAGATCAGAACCGTAGATAGTCTTAAATCCTCCGTCTACGATAATCATAAGGTATGTACTCGAATTTTGTATGAACTTACGTTACGTGCATGATCAAATCATCACACCTAATCCAGATTTGGGATTTGGGTGGCTTTCAAGTAGCCAACCCAATTGTGTGATCGTTAGTTATTGAAAGAAAGAGACAGACAACCAATTTAGCGTGGTTCGAAGATAATCCTCTTACATTCACGTCAGGTCAAGCTTGACCTGAGAATACTTTTAACCTTTGGATTAACCTTCTCTCTTGTTCATATTAACTGAGAATCAGTTCCAAATACAATCACACTATAGTATCTAGACACGAGTTTTGGGTCGTGACCCTTTCAACTTATGTTACAACCTTACAGTAAACTAGAACCGCCATACACCTAAGATTGTAAAGCTTGACAACTTGGCAATGTAAAAAGCAAAACATATAACTTTTTCAACTCGAATCTTCGAAAGAGAAGAAGTGTTTATGTGGTTGACTTGAAGCAGCAGTGGACACTTCATGGGTGGAGTAATTCCAGTTGAGAAATCTTGATTCTTTAACACTTGGGAAACTTCGTGGATTTTCAAGCGTTGAAAATATATATGTTTGAGTTGTGATTTATGTAGATATTTTGCTTGAATGCTTGTGTTTCCCGTACCTTTTCAATTGGAATGATAGAAGTATTTATATACTTGAATTTGAATTATAGCCATTGGAGTCACTTATTATGTGACGCTAGCTGTTGTAGCTGACTCGTTTCTAGCCGTTTGGAGATTCGTCCTAGCTGGCACAACATGTGGTAGTAGTGGACATGTCAAGTCGATCCATGAAAGTATAGCATTTGACCTTGATGAAGAACTCCAACGATCTTGAAATCTTCAAGTCATATAGTAGCTAGGTTCTTGAGTGAGCAGTTTGATAAGAAGCTAGAAAAGCACATGTTGATCCTTATAGATAAGGCCGATAAAGTGACCTTAACTTAACAGTTACATGTTGAATCAATTTATTTAAAAGAATAGAGAAGTACTTCCTGCCAACCTTAAGTCTAATAATGAAAATTGCCTAAATATTTTTGATAAACATCATAAAAATGGTTTCTTATATAAGTGGCTAAAAAGTAGTTTTGTTAACCAAAATGACTATTTTAGTTTTTGATCCTTTGGTTTTCTCTGTTAATATTTGACCAACATGATATTATCCATTATAGTTTTTTGCATTCTACTACAAATAGGGGTGGTAATTCTTTCTACAAATTTCGATCCATTCCAAAACTATCATCCCAATTTTGAGATTCTTCCAAATTTCCATGAATTTGTTTGCCACATTTGTTCTTAATTTATATTTGTTCTTCACATTTATTTGTCACTTACAATAATTTTAATTATTACTCCCTTCATTTCACTTTATTAATCTTGTTCTTTTTCGATACAAGATTTTATACACAAGTGTTAAAAGTAAAAAATGGAGGAGTCTATATTGAAAATGATTAATTCTTTCTATTTTAAAATTTTGACTAATGAAATGGGACATTGTGTACTCTCCGCTCTATTCCCAAGGAGTTGAAATTAGGATGAGGGAGGTGCAACTCGTGCTGCTTAAACGAGGTGATTCAGGATCCTTCCCTATTCGATAAAGAAGGGAACGGTGCAAATAAAGCTATTTCGAGTCTTCTACTTCTAATAGGCCATGAACTAGATCCGAATCATTCTCAACGAGTCCATAAGAAGTGATCCCATTTTTTTCATCGAGTCCGGGTAGGGAGAGAGTCGTGTGGGGAAAGCAATAGACGAATTAGGCTGGACCCTTTTCTTCTAATCCTGGTCTAGAAGAATCCAAGTCCCCCTGGAATTCTTTTCCGTCGATCCCGCCGAAAAGAATGGAAGACTCTTTCGCTCTGTTGGATGCGTCGGATCCCGTATAGCGAACCACTCCAGGCTCTATGCGCCTTCCTTATTGGGTTGTTTATGAGGACTGCAACTTCCACTCAAGAAGTAACCAATTCGGTTTACGACGAAACCTAGAAATCGATCACTGATCCAATTTGAGTACCTCTACAGGATAGACCTCAACAGAAAACTGAAGAGTAACGACAGCAAGTGATCGTTTGCACACCTGAAGCTAGTATGAGAAGAGAAAATGTGATGTGTATCCTGGAGTAAAGATCTACCTGTTGAAAGACTTAAGTACTTTCCTTCTCGACTAGCTACTGAACTCACGATTGAAGCCCAAATAGAGACGGGAAAGCCGTATCGCGTACACGGGTGGAAGCAATCCAGATTGTGCTAAGGTGATCCACACTGGGCTTTGGCTTTCCGACGTGGTTTATTCCGCTTTAGGCGCTTGAGATACACATATCCTCTAAGATCTTTAGAGAAATATCTGTTTAGACAACAATTCTCTAACTCAAAGAATCTAGAAGCTTTGTTCCCAGTGCGAATGCATTACGCCCGGTTGACTCAGTTAAACCAGCTAACAACACTCTGAACTCCGAGTGGCATAGGCGCGGGAAGACCTCGCTATTTGACCTTTATAGATAGGATGAACTCCTTTAAGCTTCGTATCATAGCAGAATGAGAGCTCATATTTTTCGAGAAGTAAAGGCTACTGCTCTACGGGTATTCGTCTATTGATTGCTTTTGCCAAAAACAAGAATTATCTACTGCCTTACTACAACGACATGGTGATCAGAAACTACCAGAAATCCTAGAAAGTATCAAAAATAGGGCCTTCTTCTCCCCTTATTTGGAGGAGATTATCAAAGCTTTCGACGAAAAGGAGCTACAATCCAAAATAACAACCACAACTATTGAAGTAAGACAAAGGAAATATTTAAAATAACTGAAGTTGCGGTTGAGTAGTTGGATAACCATAGAAAATAAGTATACTTGGATTTGCAAAGAATATTGTACTACAAATGAAAGGGATAAATTAATTAAATATTAAAAATTTGAAAATTTTGATAAGTATAGTTGCATTTGCAAAGAATATTGTACTACAAATACAAATGAAGGGGAAAATTAATTAAATATTAAAAATTTGAAATTTTAGGTAGAGGCTAGGAATAGTATTATACGAAAACGCTATTCATCTATGGTAATCATATTTAATGTTTCCGCGCGCGATTAGTATGACAAGGTCACAGCAATAATTCTTTATTTATGGTTTAATTTTTTTAAATTAATTTTTGGTATAATTATTTTAAGATCTTTATAATAAAATTTTGTAATTATACCATTGCTACGTCTGTTTATGGACATATTAAATATTTCATTCGCCCTACCAAACTAATATCATCATTTAAATATATATAAAATATAGAAACGCCTCTCGACGAGACGGATAGAAGCATCTAGGCTCTTAAAAAAAAAGATAAGGAAGCATTTAGGCTCTAAAAAAAAAAAGATAAGGAAGCATTCAGTTATTTCTATAGCGTCCATAAACTTGTTTATATAAATTAACATATTTTAAATTTTTAATAAGAAAATGGGGGAAAATGCAGCTATATATTGTCTCTCGATTAATGTTCAATTTTTTTTTAAAAAAAATAAACATAATTCTTGTGTGATACACTGAGTACAATTTTGTTATACCCAGGACACAACCCAGAAAAGTGAAAAGATTTATTACCTCTATCTCATTAAATTAGCCCCATTTGATGTTTTGACTTTTTCGGCACGCGTTTCCACCGAAACCTAGTACGAGTTTTACGATATAATTTTGAAATATTATTTCTTTTACGGGATAGCCCGACACTCGTAATATCCCGTAAAAGAAATAATATTCCAATATTACTCCCTCCGGTCTTTTACAGTTGAGTCACTTTCCCGATTGGGCCGGTCTCTCCTAGTTGAGTCGTTTCCTTTTTGGGTAAAAATTAAGTATTAAACACACAACTAATTGTACCCCTTATTTTACTTAATTAACATACTAATTACGCCCCAATTTTGTACCCCTTATTTTACTTAATTAACATACTAATTACGCCCCAATTTCTCAATTTCTCCATTATCGCCATTGCCGTCTCTCTCGAAATAATTTTAAATTAATTTAAAATAAATCCAGAAAAGTTTTAATTTTATAAAAAAAAAAAATCCAGAAAAGTTTTTTATTTTAATTTTAAACATCAACAATAATTTTATAAAAAAAAAATTCCAGAAAATTTTAAATTAATTTAAAATAAATCCAGAAAAGTTTTAATTTTATAAAAAAAAATCAGAAAAGTTTTTTATTTTAATTTTAAACATCAACAATAATTTTATAAAAAAAATCCAGAAAATTTTAAATTAATTTAAAATAAATCCAGAAAAGTTTTAATTTTATAAAAAAAATCTAGAAAAGTTTTTTATTTTAATTTTAAACATCAAGAATAATTTTATAAAAAAAAAATTCCAGAAAATTTTAAATTAATTTAAAATAAATCCAGAAAAGTTTTAATTTTATAAAAAAAATCCAGAAAAGTTTTTTATTTTAATTTTACACATCAACAATAATTTTATAAAAAAAAATCCAGAAAATTTTAAATTAATTTAAAATAAACTGAAAAACAAAAAAAATATTAATTAATAAAAAACATTTTTTATATTAATTAAAACAACTCTTCTCAATTATAAACATAATCTCATTCTCTTCTCAATTACCAAACATACTTAGTACTAAACAACTCTTCTTAATTCCCGTGTCGAAAAGTTTCGACTCAACTGTAAAAGACCTGAGGGAGTATATCGTAAAACCCGTACTAGGTTTCGGTGGAAATGCATGCCGAAAAAAGTTACTGTTCAACATGGGCTAATTTAGTGAGATGGAGGTAGTACTATTTTCAGACACATCCACAGGTATACATATATGTATAGTACATGTATCAATAGCCTATATATATTTGTAGAGAGCGAAAAAGTTGCAGTTTGTGCCTCTCTCTCTCTCTCTCCCCTCCCTTTCCCATTCAGCTCTCTGTCCCCTGTCAGTAAATACCAGACTCAACACACCAATTTCCATTTCACACACAAATTTCACCCGCTTTCACCTTTGAGGAGCAACACAGCAGTAAAAGTGGAGCAACACCCGTTTGATCTAGGGTTATATTGGGTTTGAAATGCGGAGGGGCCACCATGGCTGAATCACCAACATCAACCTCTGAAAAACCCCCAATGGAGAAGGTAGGGTTAGGGTTCTTAATCGACGACGCGCTTCCGTCCTATCCGGCCAAACCCGAGCCTGAGATTGTTGAGATCCACCGCCCCCTCGTGACTCCCGAAAACACCCCTGCCGGAGAGACTGAACCGCCGGCAGAGGTGATGGCGGAGGTGGTGGGCGAAATCGTCGTCGTCGATGAAGAAGCGGAATGGCGAAATGCTATTGAGAAAGACCTGCGTGAGCTTACTATCCGTCAGGCCCAAATCGAGGGGGCCAGCGAGATATTGGAAAGCGTTTATTTGGGAGCAGGGGAGAAAAGCGAGCAGGATGAAGAAAATGATGGAAGAGAGTCAGGGAGCGTTAAAGATGGAAATGAGCTTAATGGAGGTGATGAGGATAAGGAGGGCAACGCAGCTAGTAAGCTAGACGATGAAGAGATGAAGTTGGGGAGATATAATCAGAACAATAACCGAAGGAGGATTAACTATCCCATGAGACCTGATGCAGAGGATTGTGCCTTTTATATGAAATTCGGGTCGTGTAAATTTGGGCTCAATTGCAAGTTCAATCATCCTCCTAAAAGAAAGAATCTGGTCTGTTTTAATAGTTTGATAGATTACGCAACTAATCTTTCATGCATAGTGCATCATATTGCAGTAGTTCTTAATCATCACACCGTGTTTTCTTCTTGCAGGGTGTTAAGGACAGGGCAAATCACAAGGAAGAGAACCCGGAGAAGGCTGGACAAGCTGAGTGCAAGGTTATTTCAGTTTCTTTTCAAAAAAAAATTTGTTTTTGTTTTTTGTTCTGGGTATGTGAATTTACTTTCTATATGTGGTTGCTGATAACTTATTGCTAATTATTCACTGGATATAATGTCATAGTCATTGTTTTTCTAAAAGCTCTTTGGTTTTTAAGGTTTGGTTAGTTTATCATCTGAATAATAATTATGTGAATGTGTATTCTTTTTTTCTATTGGCTATTTCTATTTCTTTTTTTCCTTTTCTTGAAGCATGAGGATATCTTGCTAATATTTTTTATGTTCTTCAATAATTTATACTGGTTGAGATTTTCCTATGATTTTCTTGTTTTGACACATCAATTTACTTGTATGCAAATGCAGTATTACATGACATCGGGAGGGTGCAAGTATGGAAAAGACTGTAAATATTCTCATGGTTCAGACAGAAGCTCCACAACCCATGCTCCAGAGTTCAACTTCTTAGGGTTGCCAATTCGAATTGTATGGCTCTTCCGCAAACTTTGAATTCATTGTATCTATGGTTTTGTACCCTTGATCTGGGCTTTGGTTTTAATTATGTTGTGAAATTTAAATCCAAAGTCTGAATAGACAAGTCAGTGGCAATTGACTGGCTCCAACAATTTTTCAGATTCAAGAGCAACCACAGCAAGTTAAAGTTACCAATTTTGAGTTTCATTATACTAGACTCTTGAAAATTGGAATTCCTGTGAATATAGTTTCTGGTTTCAAGTAGCTGCTCTTAGAAAAAAATTGGTTGTCATTTCTGGCTGTGATACCACGTAGAACTCTGAAGACCACCCAAAGCAAAGTTTGACTTGTTTCATTCAACTGTACTCAATCTGTTGGTGACTCCTAAATTGATGATAATAATCCTCTTCACAGGGAGAAAAAGAGTGTCCCTACTACATGCGCACTGGGTCCTGCAAATATGGATCAAATTGCAGATTTCATCATCCTGAGCCAATCACTGTTGGTGGTGACTCCCCTTCTGGATATAGAAATGGTGGCTCTTTTCCATCACAATTTGTTTCCTCGTCATCTGCCTCTTCGTGGTCTTCACCAAGAGCATTTAACGAGACCTCTCCATTCGTACCAGCTATGTTTCCGCCATCCCAAGGTGCTCCTACTTCACATCAAGATTGGAATGGGTATAAGGTAAATTTTTTCTTATTATGCCACTATTGTATGTTCATGTTTCAGTTATATTCTCAAAAAAAAAAAAAAAAAAAAAAAAAAAAAAAGTTCATGTTTCAGTTATCTATTTTGCTAGTAATTTTTCAGATATCTCTACCCAGTACAGCTCTGATATCATTTTTATGGGAAGATATTTGGATTTTAGTCAGAATTGCGTTACTTCTCATGCTTAGAAACTGCAAAATCTCTATGTTTCTTTGTGTGTATGTGTGTTCTCTTTACTTAATAGTTAGTAACTGATCCTTAGTTCTTATCAGCAAAACACATGTTTGGGTGGGATGGGAAATCCGTTGCTCTTAACCAACTGGTATTTTAAAAAATGCATGTTTGGATTGTGGAAGTCACATGTGGATATGGTTAACTTTTGAGGTAGGTTGGACAGTGTGGGGCTTTTTGCAAAGCGTATCCTTCCTTTTATTCGGTTTATTATTATTTTTATTAAACATTGGATAAGGAAGGGGGCAGAGTAAGGAATTACAAATTTTTATTTGAATGTCTGAAATCCTCTGATATCTTTTCATTTTTCTTTTTTCCTGAAAAGTTCTGATATCTTGTTGAAAGCTATAGTCTGTGTATACCTTTTGGAGATTATGTTGTTTCTTGCATTGATCACTGATCTGGTCATGTAATCGACATCTTGTTGTATACGTTTTCTAGTTGTAATGCTTAACTTAGCAATAAATTGTTTCCTCTAGCTCTTTAAAAGGCCAACTGGTCAAGTTGCTGTATTTAGTGAAGTAGAGATCATCGAGGATTAAAACCTCTGATCTTTGACATTATTCTGTGTAATGATAGTCACTCATGCTGAGCAATTTGTGAAATCTAGAAATATTACTAGCCGACATGGAAGTGATAAGTTCCTGTTTGGATTGATTTGGTTTATTCAGTAAGTTCGATAATGTGCCATAACTGATTTTATATTTTAAAGAATCTCAATCTCTTCTAGTAAGTAGTTTTGGTTAAGAAATAAGCAGAATTGCTGTGTATATGTTTCATGTTTTGATTTTCTCCTTTGATCTATTTCTTTTTGCATTCTTTTCAAATTGTAAGTAAAACAATTTTGTTACCTGCAGTACATGACCGTTTCTCTATAAAGTTTCTGAATAAGTGATTCTCTTTAGAGTATCTATACATAGTCCGCGAAAGGGGGGGTGGGGTGGGGGGTCCACAATCAGGTTAAATTAACCAACATGAAATATAGGGTCATTATTTACATTTTCACGAAGAAACTATTCTTTTCTATAAGTGCTATGCCTAGCAAGCAATATGGTGAATATGTTGCCCCTCTTGATCGCTGAATTGAAGGCAATATGATTATTGATCGACTGACAATTATCACCCATATTTGTCAATTTATTTTTAATGCCCTCCCCTTGCTCTGTCTTATCTGCTTCTTTTCATTTTTGACTTGTTTGAGGCTGCGACCTACTCTTCATCAGAGGGCCTACCCACACCCCCAGCTTTTGCCATGAACAATCATCTACCATCTGAGATAAACTTTCCCATGCGGCGTCATCAGCCTACTGATATTTCGGTCGAAGAATATCCAGAACGTCCTGGTGAACCGGAATGCAGCTTCTACATAAAAACCGGCGACTGCAAATACAGGTCAAATTGCAAATTTCATCACCCTAAAAGCCGTATGTTCAGGGGAAAACCAAACTCATTCACTCTGAGTGACAAAGGCCTACCTCTTAGACCTGTAAGCCTTTCTTATTTCTCTCCCACATATACACACACATAAACATGTAGCCTTAACAATATGGATATATGCTTTTCTGTTTATAGCTTTCTTTCACCTTCAACATCATCTAAACTGAGAAAATACGAGTTTGGTTTTGTGGGAAAGGAAAAACAAAGTTGATGAGCAATCTACTGTGGGATTAATCTTGTCTTAAAATCAGCTTTGCCCCCCTTTTTTTTTTGGTAATGTAGGATCAGCCCATTTGCACTCACTACCATCGCTATGGAATTTGCAAGTACGGACCAGCTTGTAAATACGATCATCCCTCAAACTTTGCTATCCTACCGACTCCATACGATCATCAGCCGCCATTTGGTAACTCAAACACGATGGATGGAGCTTTAATGCTGGGGAAAGGAAGTGAAAGTTGATTTCGTAAAGCTTGAGCTCGAGCCTAACTTAGAAAAATTGTTGGATCATTTTGTCAAGTCTTATTTATTTACTCGTTTCATGTTAATTTAGATTTCAAACTTGGAAACCCCCTGACTTATGCTTTGACTTTGTTAGTACCCTAGTACTCCCTCCGTCCACCTATTTCTGACACGCTTTCCTTTTTGGGCTGTCCACCTATTTCTGACACGTTTCCTTATTCGGAAAGAATTAGCCACTAAGTAGGTTGATTAGTAAATCCCTTATTACACTTAACATTCCATACTTAAATCTCATCCACTCATTTTTCTGCACGTAGTTCAATATAATTTAAATTTCGAAAGTTTAAATTATTATAACTTGCTCGTTTGTTATCGGAATTTTATGATTTTTATATCAAATTAAAGGTCTTTATACGATCTTTCATTTAAGATCAGACAAGAACATGTTTTTATGCATATATGATGCTCTGTTTCAAAAATATGTTTATTCCCTATAAAATACACTTTATACATTACATCCATAAACACAATACACTTTACACACTAACCACTCCCGTCTTAAAACCCGTGCAAAAAGCAAACGTGTCAGAAATAGGTGGACGGAGGGAGTACAATTTTGTAGAGACGACAACACTACATATTTGTCATGGTTCTGACTTTTACTGAAACGTAGAATAACTACCGTTATATTTCCTCTATCCTAATTATCTTGCTCCCTTTTGTTATAGAAAACTCATTTGAATTAAACAAAAAAGGAGAGAGACAAAATAGTTGAGACAGAGAGTGATTTTGAGCCCTATTTAAAAGCAGGGTAGTGTAGCACACACTACATCACGTTTTTCTGCGTTAATTCTGAAACTTGGTCTACAAGAATTACACGTCAGGTTTTGAGAGCAACAACGTTTTTTTTTTTTTTTTTTTTGAGGAGGATTAATAATAATTTACATTTCCCCTATATGGTTTACCCTTTTAGTTGGAGGAAAATGGTCTTACCAATTGTGTTACCTTTCATTGTCATGTGGCTCGGTTCCGTTGAGAGCTGCATTATTGCAAAATGATTGAAGAATCACTGGTTCTTAAAGAAAAAAGAAGGAAACAGTAATACAAGAGAAAATAAAGCGCAAAGAGAGTACTCTTTACTATAGTAGGCAAAACACCAATAGGTTAAGGAATTTTCTAACCAAATATGAGCTGAATTAAATGTTGTAGACTATATTTCTGTATATTTAAATGAAAAATCAGTTGGAACAAGTGTTTTGTTTTACTACTACTAGATAATTTTCTATCGACAGAAATTACTTCTACGAAGCAAATTAGTGATGCCAATGACAAGCAACAGTCAAAAGGAGAAGAGATCGAGAATATTAAGGGGGTGTTTAGTAATGTAAGTTTGTATTGTGCATTTAATGTAAGTTTATTGTAGTGTGAATTATTTATATTTTAACCGTTTTTAAAAGATTCAGTCATTCCAGCATTCTTTTCATTTTTTTTAATATTATTGGGAAAACATTACAAATTTACAATTGTTCTCACTTAGATTCTTCAACAGTTGATCACCACAACCATAAACTAGTTTATGTAATCATAATCTAGAATACTCCGTTACTCTTTTACTTTTCATATTTCATCAGATTAAAAATAAACGAAAAGAAATTGTAATTATACATCCAAATTATGGGATCAGTTTAACAAGGCAAGGAATTAATTAATTTCCAAACTCTATTTATTTTTTCACTTAGGTTGCGTTCTCTTTGATGCGAAAGAAAATGAGAGAAAAAAGTAAATCACCCTATAAATTTCACCATTTTCGTCACCTTTTTTCACCTTTTATCAATTAGAGAGAATTTTACCCTTTGAATTGGAGAAAATAATTACAACACTAAATTGAAGAGATAATATTTTCTCTCCATTGTAGTGCAAGTGAAGGGGGGAAAATAGAAAATGTGAGAAATAAGGAAAATTTTAAGGGTGATTTTCTCTTTTCTCACTTTTTCTTTCGCATCAAAGAGAATTTCGTACCATGATATTTGCATTATTCGAGCATTTGAACTCAGTACAAAATGAGAATTACGTACAAAATTTAGATATATAAACCGATAAAGTGCATCGATGATCTACAATAAACTTACATTAAATGCACAATACAAACTCAACTGTGGTATGGAACCTAATAAAATATTCACAACGTGGTACGAATAATGAGAACTGAGCTATTTTGTACCTGGTAGTAGTAACGATGTACAAATTGCATAAATAAAAAGCTGTCAAAATAGAGGTACAAACTGGAAGAAATTTGTACTTCGAACCTAATGAGAACAAATAAACTTAGTTGAGAAAAATCTAAATCGTGACAGGGTAAGAATAATGGTAAATTTGTACTTCGAACATATATTACCAACAAGTAATACACTATTGCTAATTTGTACTTTGAACCTACATTAACCAGCAAGTGCTCCATTAACTATTGAAATATGGTGAATGTGATAATGCATGGTTTTTTTGGTACACACTTCTTCTTTCGTACCATAACCAAATATGTAAAATGTCATACCACCATATGGTACAAATTCACATTCCTTACTATAACACGATATTTGCATTATTCGAGCATTTGAACTCAGTACGAAATGAAAATTATGTACCAAATATATATATATATATATATATATAAATCGAAAAGATTCATCGATGATCTGCAATAAACTCACATTAAATGCACAATACAAGTTCAATTTGTGGTATGAAACCTAATAAAATATTTACGACGAGGTACGAACAATGAGAAATGAGTTATTTTGTACCTGGTAGTAGTAACGATGTACGAATTGCATAAATAATTTTCGATTGAGAGCTGAGTTTGATTATATAATTTTTGTGACGATTTGTTGAGAGTAGAGAGTAAGATGGACGATTTTCAGTCAATAGAAAAAAATGAAAAAAAAAAAATAAAATGGAGAGAGAAGATGATGTTAGGGAAAAAGGAATGATAAAGAGAGAGAAGAGAAAGAAACATATTAATTATTGAGGAGAGAGAAGAAAAATAGTCTCATTAATTATTGAAGAGAGAGTAATGGTAAAGTGAGAGAGACAAAGGGGGATAGAGAGAACAAGCATGAGAGAGGAGAGGAGACATAAATTATTTTGTCTTTTATGTGAAAGTGACATAAAGTAAAAAAGTAGGTGATGATGTTGACATTTCGAGAGTATTTTTGTTCAAAATTTAAATTGTTGGGTATTTTTTTTGTAAATTAAGTGGGTGACCAACTTTTAAGTTTACCAACTTGAAGTGGGTATTTGACCCTATTTCCTCAAATAATAAAACGACAAATAGGTTTGTTGAGACAAAAGGAATTTATGAATCTAATTACTCTATATTTATTCTAAAATCTCTTTTTCAAGTTGCAGATTTTTTTGAAACCTAGGCATATAAATCTTTGTGATCGAATCCGTTTCCGTTTTCTTTTCCTTGTTTGCTCGTTTACTTTGAGAGCATTTTGTTTATATCGAACATGTCATACCTACTATAACTATTAGTTTCCACTTTCCATGATTTATCATTAATTATATATTCCAAAAACTACGGAGGTATATATATAGCAAATAGGGCTACAAGGGGGAGAAGATGCCGACGGCGGCCGTGAGCGGAGCGGTCCTGGCACTGGCGCAAGAGTTGCATGCAAACTCACTCGGCAATCGCCGCTTTCGTAAGTAAACAGAATTAAATCTGCATGCATTGAGTCCATAATTGATGAATAATATCCGTACTTTAATTAACACATACATATTTTACCTTAATTTTCAATTCATGAATAAACAGTACATATATAATGTTTGGAAGAAATAATTTTGATTGAACTTATGGCAGGTGTGACGAGATGTGTGTTGAAGATGGCTGCCGGAGCGGTGGTCGGAAGAATGATCGTAAAGTGGGACAAAGAAGCCCAGCGGCGCAAGCAAGGCTAAAAATCTGTAATAAGCATTTTGTGTATACTAGATTTTGCAGTCGTACAATGATACATGACAACTAGCCATGTTTTCTGAAGAAAACATAAATTGATAAAATAGTAAATTTCGTATACAAAATATCCCATGTACCGTTGAGCGCCTAATCTTCTTGTTCATATGGTCATTCGTTTCAGATTATTATATCATATGTACATTAATTTCTCTCTTTAGTAGTGACTCGTATTTTCCTTTTATCCCTTTTGTGTCATTTAGAAGATCTATATATATCAATAGTAAAATTAGAAGGAAAAAAATGGTCTCACACACGTTTTGGAGTACTTTTAATTTTTATTGAAAGGACGAACGGATGAGGCAAATGGAAAGGGATAGCAACAAAGATACTAAACAGATTCCAAAGCAAGGTCGGGCATCTGAAATGAAAGGGAATGCTAATATATTAGATAGTTTAAGTAGAATTCTAGCGTGTAGATCTAGAAGTGGGATTGAAGTTTTACGATCCCGAAGAATGTCAACAAGTACCGAACAGTTTTAACATCAAGTGGAATAAGAATGTACATGATAAACTACAAGCCATGTCGAAGAATTCATAATCCATCCTACCAAGAACATAAAAACCAATATATGCCTCACATTTTAAATTAATAACATGACATGTAACAAAATTCAACATTAATTCAACGATTTAAATTAATATCATAAAATAAATGATATTTATTTTAAAAAAAATGCGTTAAATTATGCAGGACGGAGGAGATACGTACAACAACGATTCGCACTATAGCTCGTTCGGTAGGAAATTATTATAGTGTGCATGTCTAGTACATTTATCACCCCCTTAATTATATTTTCTTTGATCGGAAACACCATAGTATGTATACACAGTGTTCTAAAAGTCACCGTCCAGGCGGTGCCTAGACGCTAGTCAGTACCTCGCCGCCCGACTAATATGTAATCCGCCTAGGCTTTAAGCGATACCCCAACGAGCCGATGTTGAAGCTTAATCAATAGTCTATATGTATTAATTAATCGACGATTAGACGAACTATGTTACTCTATCCATGATTTTTTATTTATAATTATGAAATTAGCCTATCAATTGTCATACTATGTGTATTTATTATAAATTTGGCAATAATATTGTAAGCATAGTAAAAATAAGCATTGTAGTTCTAATCCGCCTAGGCCCCGCCTAGGCGCTAGTCATGCACCCCTCCACCGTCCAACTAGCACCTAGCGATTTTTAGAACATTGTGTGTATGCATTAGGGCCATGTCTCATATATTATTAAGTAAAAGCAAGAGGTAAAGTGCGAGGAAGATTGAAAAATATTATGGTTTCCCGAATACCTAATATTCTCGAAACATAAGGAGGAGGATAAAAAAAAAAATAGAGAAATCTCTTCATTCTATTATCATCATACTTATTACAAACGTCTCACTACAAAAATCTACCGGATTGCCTACTCCTTTTCGACAGAATTGCTGACGGAAATCCCTGTCGCCAACGGAATCCTGATGGAGAAGAGTCGGTATTTAAACACATATATATTTTCCGTCGGCAATCCATAGACAATAGGACAGATTCTTGACGACGTCGTTTCTCTAGAAAACTAACAATTGGGCTTCTCCGGGAGATCGCCGCAGCTCCCGACTGCTCCGCTGCCGCATTTCTTAGTGCAGTAATCCAGGCAGCATTGGTATCTCTTCTCAGAATTACTCACATTGCAAGCGCAAAGATACTCGTTGACGCAGAGAAGTGCGCATTCGTCTATCTCGTTCTTTCTTTGCTCGAAACCGCCAACGCTGTGCGGTAGTGCAGCGTTGGCTGCTACTATTAGCATGAGAAGGAACACGGCGGCGGCACTTCCGGTACCGGTAATCGCCATTTATGTATTCTTTTTAGTTATGTAATCTTTTTTACTATGTATTCTTGGATGGGTGACTAATAACATACAAGACCATGTACATTTATAGTGGTTGCAAATGGCGATTTTGTTTTAATGGGGTTTTCCATAATTTGATACTTTTTTCCCCCTCAGATACAACTTTTTGGAGAGCATTTATTGTTAAAACATTGTTTTTTTTTTCCTTTTCAAATTAGTTAATTAAAAGTATAATTATTGATAAGATTGATATGGCGAAACTATGCGACCAATATCTTATCAATATATATATGTTCAATTTCGCTTCTTGTTATGGAATCAAATTAACTAAAGTTATCGTTAAATTGACTATTTAAATATATGGAATATCAGATCAATAATATTGGAAGGTGGTGAATCATAACCTTTGAAATTAAAAATAAGGTTAGTGATTAATGGGAAAATATTTTTAATCTTACTATAATTGTAATTTAAATTTAATTTATAGTTATATGGAAATTTTTGTTTGGACATAAATCAAATCTGAATTGTTCCATAATATATCTGCATTCTATAATTACAATCAATCAAATCTGAATATTATACAAGGATCGTTCTAATTGCAAACAATTAAGAACACAGCGTATACTAAAATTTTGACTTTGTGTGCGTGTGTTGGTCAAGCGGTAGTGTGTTAAGTTTCGGGACCAAAGGTCCCAAGTTCGAATCCTCCGTGACGCGGCCTTTAAAATTTCTGTTATTAATTGTTTTTTTTTTTTTTTAAAAATTGACTCTCCATCAATTCCCAAAAAAATTAAATCTATATTGCATTTAAAATATTCATATATATGCGTAACATTCATTTTTCTAAGCACGTAGAGTATATTATACGCAAATATAAGTAAATCATACAAATTGCTCTATTATTAATGACCAAGACAATAGGTTTAACAGATATGAATTTGCTTTGATCACTAGATTATAGGAGCTACAAAAAAACACTATGTGAAATAACTAATGTCTTCTTTGTACTCCCTCCGTCCCACACTAAATGTTCATGTTTTCTTATGGAAACATCCCATTTAATTATCCACTTATCCAAAATAGACATTTTACACTCTCACGTCTAATATAATATAAACTCGTCTCTCTTCTTGCGTTGGTTACTTTATCATTTGTCTAGTGGACAATTGTCATGAGACAATGAGACAGAGGGAGTATGTTGTATACTGATTGCAAAAGATTGCAGTTAAGACAAGACTCAGTAATAAACTTTGCTACATTACCTGAATGGCAGGGGCGGTTCTTGGGGACCGTGCAGGGCCCGAAAAAAAATTTAAAAACCGGGGTCCCAAAAAATATATACTCCCTCCGTCCCGCCAAAGACGTTACATTTCTTTTTGTCAATTTCTGGCACGTTTTTCCACACTTCTTGATGAAGTGTTTTAAAATAGATTTTTGAAATTTTTTTTCCTTTGCGGGATAATACAACTATCATAGTATCCCGTAAAAGAAAAAATTATTCAAAAATCTATTTTAAAACGCATCATCAAGAAGCGTGAAATGTGCCAGAAATTAACAAAAAGAAATGTAACGTCTTTGGCGGGACCGAGGTAGTAATTTCAAATGTATACATAGTACTATTAAAAAATAAATTAAAATTTTCATCTAGTTTAGTAGTAAAATTATGTATATTATTTAATTTAATGGGACCTGAGTTCGAAACCTATATGTTTTTAGAATTTATAGAATTACATATAAATAAATCTAATATCAGAGGCATAAACATCATTTCTTGATGCATAATACATGAACAATCTCGAATCAACTATCACGAACACGAGCGGTTTTTGTATTATGGCCTTCCTCAACTAAATCTATGTAGGGGGCTTTACCTTATCTTCCAAATGGGGAGAAGATAAACTTTGTTCGATTTAGTATATCGGGGATTGATAGGATATGGTCCAACCACTAGGACCAAGCAGTGAGCCCAACCAAGAATCTCAGCCTAGATGAGTTCGGCCAATGAAGAAACCTAACCCTAGAGACGTAGGAGTGTTGAACGCACGCTGAAAAGATAGGCATGTGGAGTTCGAGTTATGTGTTGCTTCATGGATTGCATGGTTCGATTATTTATGGCAAGATTTATGTATGCAAGGAATAGTTCGGTTGGTTTGGAAGTCGTATGATATAAGGATTCATTCCTTATTATTTTATTCACACGGATTATGGGAAGATATGCACGAAGATCTTATTAACCCTATTAAGGATATCTTTTGAGATATGCCTTAATTATCTTTTAGGGTTTTGCATGAGTCGTATATAAGGATGAAGATCTCATGAGGGCCGTTGCGCGGATTGGAGATTAATTGCGAGCTCTGTTTCTTCGTGTTCATGAAAGTTGAGTTAATTCTTTTCATTCATCAATCATTGGGGTGGTTAGTTTATTGGTGAGTGATTGTAATACTTTGAACGATTCCACGTTCAAAGTTGGGTTTAACTTTTTAATTCTGTGAAAAGTATTTCAGGTAGACTAGAAAGAGTTTACCGAGGATTCATTGGTGAGGAGTAGAGTCGGGTGAGGAGAGAACGATCAGTGTGGCTGTCGTTCACTAGTCTTGTATCCCTTATACTCATCATAGTGAATTGTTTCTTGGAATAGCTTCCCCCAGACGTAGGTGTGTTTATCACCGAACTGGGTTACCAACTTGTGTTCTCAACTGTGTTACTTTCTGTGTTACGTATTGAGTTACTCTTACCTACCAAAGTAGGGATTATACAATTTCAATTGGCACCAGAGCAGGTCATCGAGGTGCGGTGTTAGATCTTGGGACATTCGTATAATCCGTGGTATATTGGTGGTTCGTGTGATGAGTACTATCAAGGAAGGTGGCTCTACGGTCAGACCATCGTTGTTTGATGGCACAAGTTATGTGTATTGGAAGATCAGGATGGCCTCGTTCATCAGATCTATTGACGAGGCTGCATGGACTGCAGTGGAAAATGGCTGGAGTACTCCAAAAGATGAAGATGACTCAGAGAAACCTAGATCAAAATGGTCAGAAGAGGAGCTAAAGTCATCAGGTATGAATCAGAAAGCTATCAACGCCATACACACTGGTGTGAGTGTTGAGGTCTTTGCCATTATTTCCACGTGCAAATCTGCCAAGGAAGCATGGGATATCTTGGAGATTACTTATGAAGGCAATAAACGGGTGAAAAATCAGAGGCTGCAACAACTTACTTCGCAATTTGAGTCTCTCAGAATGGACGAGAGTGAAAGCATTTCAGAATTTTATGCTAAGTTGCTGAGTCTATCAAATGAATTCTTCTCGTTGGGAAAAAAGCTCACAGAAGCCAAAATTGTGAGGAAAATCCTGAGATCTCTTCCTGAGAGATTTGATTACAAGGTTACAGCTATCGAGGAAGCAAAGGATGTTGATGAGCTATCACCAAATGAACTTATTGGTTCCTGAGGACATTCGAGATGGGCATGCGAGTGAATCCTAGTGAAAAGAAGAAGTCTGTGGCGTTCAAGGCTTCATCTACAAGCCAATCTGAAGAGGAATTAACTGCCGAAGATATGGCTGAGTGCATTGCGTATATCTCAAAGAGGTTTGGGAAGAAATTTTTCAGGAGAGAAAATGGAGAAGGGAACTCCAGATTTCGTCGGACCGAGAATCAAAGCGGTACTCAGAACAGGGGTCCGAATATTTCAGAGAAGAAAGAAAATGGAGATAGGGGACCACAATGCCATGAATGTGATGGTTTTGGTCACATCAAGAGCGAATGTGCAAATACCTTCAAATATCAGAAAGTCAGCAAGAAGGCGTTCCAAGCCACACACAGTGATGATGAGGTCACCGATACTGAGTTTGAGGAAGGACAGGATACATCTCATACTGCACATGTTGCTACAGTAAATGGTCCAAGGCTCGTGTCTGTTGTTGATGATCAAGATCCGTTCAAAGTTAAAGACGTGGTGGAAGAAGAAGATGATCAGGAGCACTATGATGAGTTGATGGATGCATGTAAGAAGGCACTGATCTTGAATCAGAGTCTTACTAAGCAGGTCAAGGATCTGGAAGGAGAAAGAAGTACTCTAAGATCCGAGGTTGAATCCCTTCAAGAAAAGCTCAGAAACTGTGAGGATGGTAGAAAGGAGACTGATGGAGAACTGAGTCAGATTCAGAAGCTGATAAGGATGATGAATTCCAGTACCGAGAAGCTTGATGAAATTCTCAGGCAAGGAAAGAGAACTGCAGATAAGGAGGGTCTTGGGTTCAACAGAAGTAATTATCAACAGGTTGAATACCAATATCAACAAGGAGCCCAAAGACAAGACTGGAGCAAGACAGAGAGAAGATTTGAGGGATGGAACCGATCCAATGATCATGTTGAAGCTCAATTCAGTGGAAGATCTGTTAGGCGGGAGGAATGGAGGCCTAAACCAACTGAAGCTGCAGTAAATGTTGAGCAGAAGTCCGGAGAGCAAGAAGCTCCAGATGAGGTACCCAAACAAGAACACCACAAGGTACCTGAACATAATCCTGATTCTGATGTTTTTATTCCTCTTTGTCATTACTGTCGTACTTGGTCACATTAGACCAAGATGTCGCTTCTATCTTGGTGATAAGAGACAAAAGATGATCAAATATCAGAACAGAAGAAATCAAGGCCAGGGCTATAGGGCTTATGTTGTTCATACTAGTAACAGTTCCAGAGTGGGAAATTCTTGGTACATCGACAGTGGGTGTTCTCAGCACATGACAGGCAACATGAATCTTTTGGTTAATGTGCAAAGTTGCTCTAATGAATCTGTTGTGTTTGGTGATGGTGGAAAAGGCAGAATTCGAGGAATAGGTACGCTGAATGTACCTGGCATGCCAGTCCTAGATGGGGTTCTCTATGTTGAAGGCTTGAGAGCAAATCTAGTCAGCATCAGTCAACTGTGTGATGAAGGAATGAGTGTAAGCTTTGGAAGAGATAGTTGCGTCATCAACAAAGGAACAGATAAGTTTCCGGAGGCAAACAGATCGGCTGACAATTGCTACATTTTTACTCCAAAGATTACAAGCTACAGGGTCGCTTCTAAGATGAGTGAAATCTGGCATCAGAAGTTTGGGCATACTCACTACAGGAATATTCAGAGGCTCATTCAACTGAATGCTATTGAAGGAATTCCTAAGATCAGATTTGGTGATGTTGATTTTTGTGGACCGTGTCAACAGGGGAAACAGACTCAGGAGGTACACAAGAGAGTACTCCGAATCACCACAACCAAAGTTCTTGATCTCATGCATATGGATTTGATGGGACCCATGCAAGTTGAAAGTCTAGGGGGAAAGAAATACATTCTAGTATGTGTAGATGACTTCTCCAGATACACACGGGTGGAATTCTTAAGAGAAAAATCAGACACATTCGAGGCATTCAGAGTTTTGTGTCTGCGGCTGGAAGTGGAGAAGGAGAGCTAACTCAAGGCCATAAGAAGTGATCATGGACGCGAGTTTGAGAATCAAGAATTTATGGAATTCTGCCAATCTAAAGGAATAAGACACGAATTCTCAGCTCCTATCACACCTACACAAAATGGTGTGATTGAAAGGAAAAACAGAACCCTGCAGAGTACAGCCAGAACTATGATGAAGGCTAAGGAGATTGCCCTTAGACTCTGGGCTGAAGCATTTGAGACGGCTTGTTACATTTGCAATAGAGTGTACCTTAGGCCACAGACTGAGGTGACTGCTTATGAGATCATGACGAGGAAGAAAGCCAAACGTGAAGCATCTCCACATCTTCGGTGCACGATGTTTTGTGGTAAATGACAGAGTGCAAAGGAAGAAACTTGATGACAAGGGAATAGAGGGAATCTTTGTAGGCTACTCCAGAAACAGTCGTGCTTACAGAGTGTACCTGAAGAATCAAAGTACTGTTATTGAATCAATCAATGTTACATTTGATGATTCATTAGAAGGTGAAGGAAGTACTGAAGAAGACCTTCTGATTACCAGTACTTCAGAGAGTTCTCAGAGTTTCAGCAGAGAGAAGGATGTCAAAGTAGAGGAGGTAACAATGGAGGGTACTCAAGATGGTACTCCAACTGGTACTCCTGACATTGCAGAAACGAGAGTCCATAAGAATCACTTAGCTTCAGATGTGATTGGGAATATTAATGACGGGATACAGACCAGAAAGAGAGAGATAGATTTCAAGAAGTTGGTCTCTCACATAGCGACTGTATGTTTTGTTTCAAAGATTGAACCCAAGAACGTAAATGATGCGTTCCAAGATGAAAACTGGATAGCTACCATGCAGGAAGAATTGTTGGAATTTCAGCGCTGCAATGTATGGTATCTAACACCACTTCCCAATGGTGCTAATGTAATTGGGACTAAGTGGATATTCAAGAATAAAACTAATGAGCAAGGGAACATCACTCGTAACAAAGCTAGATTGGTTGCTCAAGGATATTCTCAAGAGGAAGGCATTGACTACGGGGAGACTTTTGCTCCAGTTACAAGACTGGAATCTGTAAGATTCTTGATGGGAATGGCCAGCAGCTTGGATTTCAAGCTATACCAGATGGACGTCAAAAGTGCCTTTCTGAATGGGAATTTGGAAGAAGAAGTATATGTCAAACAACCGAAGGGTTTTGAAGACCCTGAGCACCCAGATCATGTGTACAGATTGAACAAGGCACTGTACGGTTTGAAGCAAGCTCCTAGAGCTTGGTATAACACTTTGGCTAAATTCCTTCTCAAGAAGGGATATGTTCGAGGGAGTGCTGACAAGACATTGTTTGTTAAGCAGCAAGGAGGTCACATATTTATTGTGCAGGTTTATGTTGATGATCTTGTTTTCGGGTCTAAGTCAGATTTTCTTGTGAGTGAATTTGTGAAATTGATGACTTCTGAGTTTAAGATGAGTATGTTTGGAGAACTGAAGTTCTTTCTGGGACTTCAAGTCAAGCAGAGTGAAGATGGCATTTTTGCGAGTCAAGAGAAGTATGTTGAAAATCTGGTGAAAAAGTTTGGCATGGAAAGTTCAAAGGCAAAGAGGACACCAATGGGTACATCAGTCAAACTGACTCAAGAAGGAGAGGGCAAACCGGTTGAACAAACTGTATACAGAAGTATGATTGGTAGTCTACTGTACCTAACTGCCAGCCGACCAGATATTGCTTATAGTGTTGGGGTATGCTCTCGTTTTCAATCTAACCCTAAGGAGAGTCATCTCAAGGCTGTGAAGAACATTATAATGTATGTCAAAAGGACGTGCTAGATTGACATATGGTTTGGAAAGGGAAGTACTCTGAAGTTAACAGGATACAGTGATGCAGATTGGGCTGGTAACCCAAATGATCGTAAGAGTACAACTGGAGGATGTTTTTTCTTGGGAGAAAATTTAATCTCGTGGCATAGCAAGAAGCAGAACTGTGTTTCTCTGTCTTCAACTGAAGCAGAGTATGTAGCAGCAGGGAGTGCATGTACTCAGTTGATCTGGATGACCAAGATGTTATCTGACTATGGGATTGATGAAAAGGAGTATGTCTTATTCTATGACAACATTGGGGCTATTAATCTCTCGAAAAATCCAGTCAGTCATTCAAAGGCCAAACACATAGAGATCAGGCACCATTTTATTAGAGATCTTGTTGTGAACAAGACTTTATCTCTTCAACATGTCTCTACTCGTGTGCAGGTGGCAGATATATTCACCAAACCTTTAGATGGAGAAAGGTTTGAAGCTTTTCTAAAGTCACTCGGGATGTGTATAATATGAGCTGCTCAGATCATGTTTATTTGATTTCTTCAGTTGCTTGGGTTCATGTTGTTATGAGTTGTGTTATGTTTGGTGTTACCTTTTGGGTTCTTGTCTGACGTGGAGTTTTTTGTCAGTTGAAATAAGGGGCTATTTTTCTGTGCGCCCTTTTGCTATTACTGTTGATGCCTAGGAATTTGAACCGGCGCTTGCGTATTGCTGGGTTCTCCCTATCTCATTCTCGATTGTGCTAGGGTTTGTTGCTCTCTCATTATCTCCGCCGGATTCTGCTGCTTCTCCGTTGAAATTTCTCTAGATTTATGCCTGAATTCTTCTTCCTCTCTGCTTAAATGGCTTCGTTCAAGTTATCCAATGGGATTGATCTCAATGCTCTGTTCGAATCGGCCGAACCCATTCCTCAAATCCGCTACTTGCCGTGGTACGGTGCTGGTTTGGTGGAAGATCCTGCTCCCCAAACTCATCCTAGAGATAATGCCCCTCCATCTCCTCTCAGAGAGAATGCTCCGGTGTCTCCGCCCAGAGATGAGGTTTCTAATGAACCTCTCCAGCCTCTTTTCGGCAATGATTCCATGCCTCCTCCTTCCGAAACCACCCCTAGGGTTTCGGTTTCGGCTTCGTCAGTGGATCCTCCTCCACGAAGAAAGAAGATTAAGCAAGTGGCGAGGAAGAACAAATCGCCTCCAAGGAAGAACAGATCTCCTCCTCCTCCTCCTGGTGGCGTCGCCCGAAGGACACGCTCTCAAGTTCGTGCTCCTCTCGGTGTCTCTGGTTCCGCTACAAATCGGAAGAGAAAGGCCTCTTCTCCTGCTTCTGTTCAGGACAAGAAGAAATCTGCCAAGGGCAAGGGCAAGAAGCCCGTGATTGATCTGGACTCGGAGTCTGATGCCGAGGTCCCCGTTCCCAGTGACTCAGATGCGGAAGATCCTGTTCCTCCCTCGTCTTCGAAAGGTACTAATGCTCCTCCTCTGCCTGCGGGTTATGCGTTCATGCCTGTCTTCCGAACTGCCTCCTTTGCAAAGTTTTGGGATATTAACTCTGAGAAGATAATTATAGTGGATAAGTCTGCCAGGGAATTTGATCTGCGTAGGGCAGGGGTGTTTGACTGTATCTTTGAGGCCAAGTTGTTAACCACCTTGGCTGAGGAATTTTGCTGGGTGAAAGATGTGATTATGGAGTTCTACTCCAATTTGAGTCTGTCGATGTTCGATATTACATCCCCTGATTATCATCGAGGTTTTGTTAGGGGGAAGTTTTTCAATCTGTCTCCCTCTTTGATTGATGCCTTCGTATGTGGTGAAGTTGTGAGAGAGAGTTTTGAGCCCATTGATGCAAATCTGATTGCTGCCACTCTGCTGGACGACGAAGATGCTAAGTGGCCAGTGAAGGCTAAGAAGCTTAGGGCGTCTTCCCTTGCTCCCAAGTACAAAGCCCTGTACTACATTGCTAATAGGAACTGGGTTCCTACCACTCACAAGACTTACGTGAATCTCTCTCTGGCAACTCTGCTGTATAAGGTTGGAAATGGTCTTCCCGTGTCTTTTGGAAGGCTGGTCTTTGACGCTCTTGCTAAGCATGCAGAGAAAGTGGTCTCCTCCAACAAGGCTATCTGCTTCCCTCGGTTCTTGTATGCCTACATTTGCAAGTTTGTGGAATTTGAAATTCCTGAAGGTGCTAAGGCTCCTGCTGCTTCTTACATGAGGTTCACTAAGGCTCAGACCGGTGTAGAGCCTGAGTCTCCTCCTTTCAGCTCGAAGGCAGAGAAGGCATCTTCTTCCTCGATGCCTCATGAAGAGAATGTGGATGATATTCAGCTGCCTTTTGGTCCTGCTCCTCCTCACTATGAGCCTGCAATTGCTAAGCTCATGTTCCAAGCCATCTCTTTAGAATATGAGTCCACCTGTGAGCAGATTCGGTTGCTGTTGAAGAAGAAAAAGGAGATTGAAGATCTGCTTATCTTGGCTGGTGGTACTCCGCAAGGGGGAGTTGCTGATGCTCCTGCTCCTGTCCCTGATGTTGCGGTTGGTACAGAAGAGGATGAGGCTGTTGATGAAGAGGTTGTTGCGGACCAGCCCTAGCTTGGCATTTCATGTCTGCATTCAAGGGGGAGATGTATGTAAGTTGTTTTTCTGTTTTTGCTGCCTTGATGCTTTGCTGGAATTCTGGATACTTTTATTTTTTGCTGGTGGGTGGTTGGACAAACAGACATTTTTATTTAATGGGGTCTGTAATAGTAATTAGGATGATGATGGTTCTTGGCTCTTCATATCTGTGGATGCATGATTGTTAGTCTGCAGTGTGTGATTATCAGATGATGGTTGGTTCTGCACTGGTTATATGTGGTGTTCTGAGTGGTGTTATGCAGTGCTTATTGTGTCTCTCTCTGTATGTGAGTATTCTAGTGCGGGTGCGCTTGGCTAGTGCTACATATTAGAGAGTGTTTGAAGCAAGGGAGAGTTATTTTACACTATGCATTTAAGTATGGTTATGTGGGTGCGCTCCTTGCCGACTTTTTTGCATTGGGTGTTTTGTATCTTGGAGGAGTTGTGTGAAATTGTGTATGTGCGTGTGATTGCATACATAAAATGCCAAGGGGGATATTGTTGCTGCATGGATTGCATGGTTCGATTATTTATGGCAAGATTTATGTATGCAAGGAATAGTTCGGTTGGTATGGAAGTCGTATGATATAAGGATTCATTCCTTATTATTTTATTCACACGGATTATGGGAAGATATGCACGAAGATCTTATTAACCCTATTAAGGATATCTTTTGAGATATGCCTTAATTATCTTTTTGGGTTTTGCATGAGTTGTATATAAGGATGAAGATCTCATGAGGGCCGTTGCGCGGATTGGAGATTAATTGCGAGCTCTGTTTCTTCGTGTTCATGAAAGTTGAGTTAATTCTTTTCATTCATCAATCATTGGGGTAGTTAGTTTATTGGTGAGTGATTGTAATACTTTGAACGATTCCACGTTCAAAGTTGGGTTTAACTTTTCAATTCTGTGAAAAGTATTTCGGGTAGACTAGAAAGAGTTTACCGAGGATTCATTGGTGAGGAGTAGAGTCGGGTGAGGAGAGAACGATCAGTGTGGCTGTCGTTCACTAGTCTTGTATCCCTTATACTCATCATAGTGAATTGTTTCTTGGAATAGCTTCCCCCAGACGTAGGTGTGTTTATCACCGAACTGGGTTACCAACTTGTGTTCTCAACTGTGTTACTTTCTGTGTTACGTGTTGAGTTACTCTTACCTACCAAAGTAGGGATTATACAATTTCATTATGGTAGGATTCTACATATGTATGTATAAATAGAGGCTAGGTTAGAGGGAAGGATCATCTACACTCTTTGTACTTTATACGCTAAACCCTAATAAACGCCGTCGCATACCTTTTTCTCCATGGACGTAGATCTATCATCATAGATCGAACCACGTAAATTCCTTTGTGTTCTTTCAATTATGTCGATTTTTTTTTCTTGTGGGCTATAATTTAAGATCACAACAAAAATATACTCGATCACTGGCGCTGTCTGTGGGAACCTGATAAATTATGTGGATCGAGTCCATGTGTTTTGCCGTTGATCAAGTCTCATGGCTCCTAAGAAACGACCAACAAAAGCAAACACGTCAAAAGCCACCACAGTTGCTATGAGAAGTCGGGGGAACCTAGTGTGCCACGAGCAACACCATGAGGAACCTGAGGAAAAACATGAAGAAAACGCTGATGACACTAATCAGCACCTGAGAGAGGACGGTGAGTTGCTGTTGCCACCCCCGGAGGGAAACGTTCCGGGCGGTCAACCCGGGAGGCGGACCCCAGATGGACATATTGGAACCCTCACTGCAGCCCGGGAGCAAGAGTTGTTCGAGCTGGGAGTCAATCAAGTGATCACCCCCGCTAATCCGGCAGTAGGCCCCCAACAAGAAAGCCCTAATCCCGAAACAGGAGCCCACCTCGCTTCACCACCTCGCGCTCAGCCAGACATCGAAGGGCTAATGAGGGCCTTTCTCAACACTGAGAAGGCTCAAGAACTGTTCCGACAGTATAAGGAAGAACACCGAAGTGGGACTCAACAAGGAAGGGGAAGAGGTGGAGGCCGCGAGCGAAGCTTGGAGATCGTGGGTGAACACCGAGTCAATCCCCCACCTGTAGCAGAAGGCTACGACCATCGCGACCTTATCCGGAAAAACCGAGGTCGATGACAGGAAATGCATCTCCAAAACGAGCCTGCTCGGAACTATCCCCGCGGAACCGGGATCTTCAACGCATACGGGCGAATTCGTAGCCCCTTATCCGACGAGATCCTCAATACTCCCATGCCCGCGGGGTACAAGGTTCTTGATGGGATAAGGCCCAATCCATAGGCCCAAATGATAAAGAGCCCAAGCCCAAGGAAAGATACATAGAGAGAGTTCGGCCCGATGCAAGGCCCAAGGAACAGAGAACACGGGATCATGGGAAGTAACCGACCCCCCCCCCCCCCCCCCCCCCCACGATTATAGGCAATTAAACGCCATTATGGGATAGATATGTAGGAGAAAAACTCTCTGTACACACACAATCTAGATACAATAGATACTTCATTTTCTTGCCGTGGACGTAGATCTATCCTTAATAGATCGAACCATGTAAATCTCTTGCATTCTTTCAATTTCGTTTCTACTTAGCCTTCTTTTGATTGATTACAACTAAACCAAGATTCATCATTGGCGTTGTCTGTGGGAACTACAAATTTTGTGAGTTGAATCATCGTTTTTTCTGGTTAATCAATCCCCCATGGCTCCCAAGATTCAATGGGTTCATTATCAACGGGGAGGAGGTAGGATAGAATATGCCTTATAGAATTGTTGAAGAGTTTTGATATTGGATTTGTTGCTGATGGTATGCCACAAATATAGTATGCTCACTCTATCAACAATATAAAGAAAGAACTTTAGAATCGACCATATAGTATGCTCACTCTATCAACAAATTTGCTTTAATTTGTTGTCGTCAATGATGTATTGTGATTGCATAGACTGCCCAAGATCATTGTTCTTTATCTTTGATATCATTAACTCCTTATGACTTATACTTTTGGTTGTGATCAGGCGCCCACAACCAAAACATTGGAAGAAAGACGAAGCCGAGACCTCAAAGAAGAAGACATGAGATTCAGATGATTATAACGACAATTGGGAGTTTCTTGACATAGATTTACCCTATTGCTGACTTCTACTATGAAAATCCAAGTGCAATGAGAAACAAATGCTCATATTTTTTCGTCGAAGAAGGTTACAGCCTAGCTTTTCGATCTTAATATGTTCATATCTTTTGTATTTGGGACTGAATATCTAACATGTTAACTATCATTCTGCTCTAACCGTTGCAACTTTTTACACTAGTAGTAATTTTTTAATTCATCATTCTGATTTTGTATTCACTTCTCCTTTATACTACAGTATTATATACTCGTCGCTGGATGCCAAATTAAGCATCATTCAATTGGTAAGATGACCGATCAGAGACGAGTATCGCTCTATTTATTAAAAAAAGCCAAGTACAAATGGCATTTTTGTAATTTAATTAAAGTACTGAGGACATTTTTGTCATTTTGTAAAATTATTAACTATTTTTCAAATAATTTGTCTTTAAAAAAATTATTACCGAATGGTTTCCTCTATGGAAGGCAACGTTTCAATTTTATAGCAACTTTTCATCATTAAAGGTTTTTGTTGGAACTCCCTATATATTCAATTTTCAATGAACTATTCATTCGTTTCCATTTTGTATCAGCCCACCAACAATTATGACCATTTCAAATTTTTGTGTTACTTATGTCCCAAATCAGGTACGTTCAAGAGTTTAATAACTAACTATTTCATGCCTCATATAGTCATATTGTTCAAATATGCAGGTTTGTGTGGAAGAATATTAACAAAATTGAAGAGATTATACATTAGACACCGGCCGATGGATTCTCTTCTGTCTTCATAAATGATGATGCCGAAAGAATATCAAAACAAAGCAAATGTGAATATGTGATTGCATCAATATGCTATAGATTTAGATAAAATAAATTATAAATATTGTATTTTCCTCGAATGTAAACGATGAAGCATCTATTGTAATATATTAATTTAGTGTAACTTTCAT
Organism: Thymus mandschuricus; assembly: GCA_029379335.1. NCBI lineage: Eukaryota > Viridiplantae > Streptophyta > Magnoliopsida > Lamiales > Lamiaceae > Thymus > Thymus mandschuricus. The sequence continues at coordinate 21,362,433 of CM057081.1, forward strand.
TATGATTATACTCTGTACATATAACCTATATATGTAAATTAGTTGAGGGCTTTCGTCGAACAAGTGACCTGTCCATAAATATATTTATGTTGTGCCTCAATATTGCTTTATCTTATTTGTTCATATTATTTATGTGAATCTTTATTGAATATTATAGGATGTAATATCACCTTTTGAAATTTCAGGAAAAAAAAGTTTAGAAAATATATTAATATATTGTCATCTATATACTATATAAAAATAAAATCTAAGGGTTAATTTTGTAATTTCACTTCTATATAAAGGGATATTTTCATAAATTATTAGAACAAAATTATGAATAAAAAACTAATCAAAAAATTAGGTTGGCACGTGTGACTAATTTGTCACATGAAAGGACACAAAATCTCTTCAATTAACTAAACCCGTTTGCCAAACGACACCATGGAACCTGCCCAATTTAATCCAAACGATGTCTCATATTATCAAGTTCTCTAACTTAATATAATGGTGCACTAGCCGACCAATTACATTGTTGGTCATGCGTCAAATATTGAAAATTTTGGGCTATCAAATGTTTGGTTTGAGAACGATGGAAAGTGCCATTCAAGACTTTCAAATTATTCAGAAATAAAGATAATGTGGTTTGATGTTGTTCAATTGGCTAATTATTCCATGAAATCCTTTTGCTACTTGAAGAAGATCAATGGAATGGGAGAGGAAAAAAAAAAAAAAAAAACGAAGTGTGCTAAATCAACTAACTATTTCACACATTATTTTATGTATATTGAAAATTGTCTTAATTTTAAAAATAAATAAATTAATATGGTGTATATTTTTCTCTTCCTTCTCTCGATATATATATATATAGATACTTTACTATTATGAATTTATGGTCTTCTTTTTTACATTTTGGGATTCTTATATTTATGTTTTTGTGTTTATTTTCTTCAATAATCTATTATCTAATCATCACTATTGTTGTTGTTTTTTATGTTATAATTTTTGAGTTAACATTATTATTGTAATCTGTACCATTCTCTCTATCCTAAATACTCGATGATTGTTAGTTGTCGTAGATTTTATTATTAGTAACGTAAAATTATTGTCGTAATCATGCACCTTCCCTAAGTACTGTATATATGGCTAATTGGCTATAGTCTAAGATGGAGTGATAGTTAATACTGAAAAGTAGATTTGTTCATTGTGGTTACTGTAACAACTTCTTTTCAAAGATAACTATATATATATATAGTCATTCATGAATTAGTTATTATGGTAATTTGCAATTGTTCGAATATTGTAAAACCGAAACTGCGCCTCCAAATTTGGCATTACAATCCATGCTCCTAAAAATATTTAAATAACTTTTCTTGAATCGATGGCTACAACTATTTACAATTTGTACATTTATCGTTTGTTAAATGATAATAAAAAGACGAATCAAATTTCAATTTTTATATATTTTATAAATTTAACGATGTCAATATTGCTTTCTATGATATTAGAATATAAAACGATCGAAATGATCGAACTAAATAATGTTAAAGTGAACAAATGGCCAATCAATACTCACGAATTGGGAAAAGACATATTATCTCTATATCTACATATACATATCATAGTAATATTTATATCACAAATTTCTTTTAGAAAATAATACCGTGCATCGCATGGGTAAATGTTCTAGTTGCATTAACTGCAAGGTGCTAATTCCCTATAGCACACGTCAAATATAATGTTAGAAATAATTTTACTAAGCAGCGCCATACACTTTCACATATGCGCACGCCATGTGGCACTGACGTGGCAGTGCCACGTCAGCGTGCGCACTCCGGGTGCTCAACGTATGCCGATGCGGCCTGCCACGTAGCATACGGCGTACTCTTCGGTGTATGCTTGAGAGTACGCGCGATGAGAACACCATACGCCACGTGGCGAATTCTGATTGACGCTTTTTTTTTTCCCTTTTCTTTTGCCAATTTTTTTCCTTTTTTTTTTTTTTTTTTTTTTTTTTTTTTTTTTTTTTTTTAATCTTTCTTACGCTTTCTTTCCCTTTTTAATTTGTGATTTTTTTCATTTTTCTTTCCTTTCCTTTTTTTTTTTCGATTCTTTTTTTTCACTTATTTATTATTTTATTTTCCTTTTCTTTATTTTCCTATCTTATGTTTTCTTTTCTCTATCTCATTTTCTTTGTCTTGTTTTGATTTATTTTATTTAAAATCTCGTATTCAAATGACAAAAAAAATTAAAACGAAAAAAGAATTTAAATACAATTAAAAATGTCCAATCAACATAGTCCAGTCAGCATATAAAATAAACAGCATACACCGTACTCTAAAATGCACTAGTTTTCAGCATCCTCCGTACTCAGTACTAGTCAGCACACTTTTTTTCTAGCATACGCCGTACTCCCGTACTCTGCTGCTAATATTTTTTTACTACTCCTACCTACTGTCCTATAATTTATTAAAACTCTATAGCAAATGAATTTAGTGCTCTTCTCGGTTCATATAATCCCTCTTTATAAGATAATTTATTACAATATTATACATAAGATTTAAATTATTAACTTATAAATATAGTTATTCGATACCCAATATTCAAAGCAATTAAAATAATACAATTGCACACAATATATACTTCTAAAAAAAATGAATAAGAGAGAATTAACATGTATGCTAAGAAATTAATCTATAAATATAACAATGGCAAAAAAAAAAAAAAAATAGAAGATCTAATCCTACCGTAAAAATTAATAGCACTTCCTCGGTCTCACTTATACAGGGCCATGTGCAAGTGGGATATAAGTATTTGAGTTAATATAATAAACTACCCCATATGATTTAGTGAAATCAATATAAGGTCACTCACTTAAAAAATACAAATTTTACCCAATTTTGACATGAAAGGACACAAATACCCCCATTTCCTATCTCTCTTCACGCGCGAATATCTCTTACTCCTATCTCTCTTCACGCGCGAATTTTCTCCCTCTTCCTCTCTCCCTCTGCTATTTTTTTCCCTCTCTTCTCCGCTACCTCCCTCCGCTGCCATCCATTGTCGCCGTCGCGGAGGCCGGTTTTCCCGTTCGTCGACCATGAGGATCTCAAATTCCACCAAATCCGCACCGGTGATCTCCAAATTTTGTTCACAGATTCCGATTCGGATACCGATTTGAACTCATCGTCCATGTTTTCACCGTCCGATTCGAGTTCGCCGCTGCACTCCCCGATTGCTCCAGTGAAGAAGAAGGCGGCGGATGAGACTAGGAAGTTCGGTTTGAGGACGGGGATGTTGAATTCCAAGGCGAATGCCTTTGTGTGGTTCCTCTGCAGGGCGCTTGCCTCCACGCGAGGGGCGGTGTTGACTTACCGATTCGCGGCGTTCGCCACCGTTCTGGTCACGTTTCTATACTTCCAGCGGCGAAGGAGGCTGCGTGGCGGGGAAGAGAACAGGGATCAGCTCATCGCCATGAACAAACAAAGAGACGAGGTACGTTAGGGTTTGCGGCAAGTAGCCTTCTGGCTCTTCCACCTGTCCGCGATAATGTCCGTGTGAACAGGGATTTCGACAACTCCGGTGTGGCGGTGGCGCCGCTGTCTGTGACCAGTACACGGAACAGTGAGGGTTGCGATTCTGCCTCTATATGAATCTACAATGAAAGCAGAGTTCCTTCTTCTGTGAATTGCTTGTCTTTCTTGGTGATTCATCTTTCTACTTTTAAAATTTTATGAGGTGTTTGATTTGGTTTGCAGAAACTAAATTGAAGGCTTCATTAATGTTCCCATGGTATTCTAGGGTTTAATTTAGTTTCCTTGCATCTCTGTATTCTCTCAGCTGTTATAAGATGATACTTGATCCATTAATGATCAAATGCAATGAACTCAAGGTGCAAAAACTTCTCCCGTGCTTCGCGATCCAGCATTCGTTGGCAGACATTAAGCTCCGAGATAGGAGTCACCACTGCATTTGTGCAATTTTGTCGAAAGAAAAACCTTCCACCCAAATCTAGTTCTAACAAAATGCTCTAATTTACTTGCTCAAACTGATACTTTTTAGTTGTGCTGATTTGCTGTGACTCTCTCCCCCCCAGATATCCCGATGAAGAGGCAGGTGAGATCCCGATGGCCTACGTTGTGAGGAAACCAGGTGTCACCATTTCCGCAGCTCAGATAATGGAGTTGATCGTAAAACAGGCAAGTCGACTTGTTGTAATCTTCTTTACTCTCTCTCAAATTTTCATTTGCATATACATATTAGCAGCTCACACATGATCAAGGGCGAAGCCTACCCAGAAATTGTAACCTACCCCAACAAAGATGAAAAAAATATGTTATTCATCTTTCCATTTCAAATATGTTATTAATATGAATTTCTTATACAGTTTTGGGTACGATTTCAATATTTTCATATATTTTTTATACCAATTGACTCATATTTATGGTCATTTTCTTGGCCATCATTATATAGTCATGCAAAAATATTAGTATGTCGTAGCAAATAGGGTTTAGGTGGTGTTTTGGTGCTTTATAGTGTAGATAGTCATGCAAAAATTTTAGTTATGAATTTTAATCCAATTTTGGGTATGAATTTTATATTTTCGTTCCACTTTGTATAAATTTGATTAATTTGTTTGTTTGTTTACATTTTTTTTCTAATTTGTTACTAAATATTATGTATTTCTTATTCGATGTGGATTTGAATTTAATAGTTCGTACCTCTTCTTCGTGGCAAAATAAATCATTTTCCTAAAGAACACACATTATTAATGTAACGACTTGTTTATTTCTTATTTCCTTAACTATAGTTTTGTTACGAATAACCATATTTCGTACCGATTTAACATTAATTTGTTTTTCGCACTGATTTTACTATGTGTTGCACTGATTTTGGTTAAAATTTGTGAAATATGTTGGTATTGGTTCTGTTTTGAACTGATTTTGTTAATATTGGAGTGTTTTTTTCAGATTTTATTGTTCGAAATGATCTCTATATACTGAATATGCTGTGTTTTGGTTAAAATCTGTGAAATATGTTGATATTGGTTCTGTTTTGCACAGATTTTGTTAATACTGTACTGTTTTTTCATATTTTTGGGTTCGAAATGATCTAATTCGTACTGCACGTGTTGTGTTTTGGTTAAAATTTGTGAAGTTTGTTCATATTGGTTATGTTTTGAACAGATTTTGTTAGTATTAAAGTGTTTTTTAAGACTTGCTGGTTCGAAATGATCTAATTCGTACTGCATATGTTGTTTTTTTTGTTATAAACTATGAAGTTTGTTTATACTCCCTCCGTTCCACTCTATTTGGTCTGCTCTATTATTTTATACCTCACATCTATTCACTCTATAGGCCAAATGGAGCGGAACGGAGGGAGTATTGGTTATGTATTGCACAGATTTTGTTAATATTAAAATGTTTTTTAAGGTTTAATTTTTAGTTTCAGGGTTTAATTCCTCATTAGACTTTAGTACGAAGTGAATCTATTTCGTACCAATACATAGTTGATTTAGTACGAAGTGAATCTTATTCGTACCAATACATAGTTGCTTTAGTACGAAGTGAATGTATTCCTACCAATAACTGCATAATTGCATACTCAAATATTTGTTTCGTAATTCTTATATATAACCGGTACGAATTCTTTATATTTCGTACCTCCTTAAAGTTATACGAATATCACAGCTACAGTAGTCAGAAAAGAGAAGGAAAAAAAAAATCGAAAATTCAAAAATAAAATATAAAATATAAATTAAAAAAAAGAAGAAAAATAATGAGGAGAGAAGAGACACGTGGAAAAGGGAGAAGGAGGGGGAGGAAAGAAGAGTGGTTTTGACTAGTAAAAGTCAAAGTCTATTAGTAAGGGTATTTGTGTCCTTTCGCATCAAAAATGGGTATTTTTTGTATTTTTTAAATGTGTGTCCTTAATTTGATTTTCTTATACCACATTGGGTATTTTATTTTTCCCCTCTAAGTATTTTCTATACCTATATTAAAACGAATCTGATCCTACAAAATAATATATTGTCGAGAGAGAGAGAGAGAGAGAGAGAGAGAGAGAGATTGGTTCATATGCTAACCATATTAGTTAGTGAAACCTAGGAACTTATCTAGACCCTCAATTTCAATAGATTAGTGGTTATGATTTATTCATGAAAATTAATTAAAAAAGGTATTTTATTTAGAAAAATGGTATTAATGTAATCTTTATTTATTTGTTCCATGTTTTAAGGGATTAATCGTTCATCTTTCATATGTTTAGCCTGTCATAATCTTCTTCTTCTTAGAAAAGGAAAAGTAAAAAAAAAGTTGGTTGAATTACCGCTAATGAAATCAAATATGGGAAGTATATGAATCACTTGAGATGGATTAGATAAGGATTTTTTTCATAAATAAGATACTTCTTATAAATAATAATGTTATTGCACAATTACCCTTAAAAATAAGTTTATAATAAAAATATTATAGACAATATATTATTTTGTAGTATCAGATTCTTTTTAATATAGGTATAGAAAATACTTTATATCCCACTTGCACATTGCCCTGTATAAGTGGGACCGAGGAAGTGCTATTTTTCTGGTAGACCTCCGTTTTGGAGGTCTGTTAGAGCATCAGCATTAGAGTACGGGAGTACGGCGTATACTAAACAAAAAGTGTGCTGACTAGGATTGAGTACGGAGGATATTGAAAAGTGGTGCATTAGAGAACGGTGTATGCTGTTTATTTTATATGTTGACTGAATATTTTAATGTGTTATTGAATTCTTGTTTTGTTTTAATTTTTTTCGTCATTAAATACGAGATTTTTAAATAAATCAATGTGTGCATATTTGAAAATATAGAATAAATATTAACTGAAAAAAATAGATAAAGGAAATAATTAAAAATGAAAACAAAGTAAAAAAAGGAAAAAAAGAAAAAGGAAAAGGAAAGAATACGTTTAATAGAAAAAGAAAAGGGGAAAGAAAAGAAAAAAGGGGAAACAAAATCGGAAAATAGGTATTAAAAAAAAAAAAAAAAAAAAAAACGAATGAAATGATGTCACTTGGAGTATGGAGTACGCATGAGGCGTATGCACATGCATACACCTTTGTGTACGTCTTACGCCACGTTTCACGCTGCATCAACGTCCATCGGGAGTACGGCGTGTGCACGCCGATGTGGAGGTGCCACGCCAGCGCCACATGGCGTGCGCATGCAGGAGTGGGTTTCTATGTTAAACTGCTCATGTAGTACATATTTGAGGATGTATTATTGACTATAAAAATGAAAGTGGAGAGAACCCAACCAGCAGGAGTTGGTTTTCTCTACGGATTTTCTCCGATTTTTTTTTTCGACATATAAAATTCAATATTTTTAGATATTGAAACAATTATTTAAAATTTTAATTTAATTTATTATATTTATTCGATTGTCTGAAAATTAATTTATATATTGAATTAAAAAAAACATTACATAAAACTTTAAAAAAATACGAAAATTACATAATTAAAATACTATATTCAATTTTTTTCCTCAAAAATTCGATTTATTAAAACAAATAAAATAAAATAAAATAAAATAAAATAAAATAAAATAAAATAGGAGTTTATGTCATGAATTATGACGTCACATATGAGTTTGGATTGAGTTCTCTGCAGCGAAACCAAGCGGATAGCACCCGATCGAGTGCGCTAAATGGGGGCGGATGTGGCTCGGTAGCTGTGATAACAAGCCACAACTCCCCATTAATTAGAGGTGCTCTTAAGAGATTACAAAATACCAAAGATTTAAATTTCATTAGATTGCGATATAATCAAATTAATGCAAGCTTTAAACATTATATAAACTACAAATAGAGTGCAGTACAGAGAACCTTTATATCAAATAGTTGCACAAGACACCAAATTGAAAGAAACGTTGCAGAAAGAGATTAAAAAGCATCCTTTTCAGCACATGAAACACAAATTCCAAAATGCACACACATTGAGAGAGAGAGAGAGAGGGATTTTAAGCGTCGAGATCAGCTTGGAGATAAGCCTCAATGGCCTTGAACATAACCAAAGCCTTCTCTTTCCCCTCCTTTATCTTCTCTTCACTGATCTCGACATCGTCCTTGGTGTGGTAAATGCTCCTGTTCTTGCAAATGCTTCCTCCATCATCAGTTGGAACGATCTTGATATGATAAGTGATGGATTCCATCACTCCGGAAAGAACATCACCCTCGATTATACTGTAAGTGTGGGTCAGGTTCTCCTCATCGATAGCATCAACTCGATGCTTTACGCTCTCATACTGACTCCCTTCGCCAAAATGGATAACCTTCACAGTTCCAACACCACCATCTCCTTCCAAGATCTCGACTTTCTTGATGGCTCGAGGCATGATCTTCGGAATGAGGGTGTCGGCATCGAGCACCATGGCTTTAAACATCCTTGGAGCTGAGATTGAAGAAGGGATTTCAATATCATAAGTGATGAAGGATATCGAAATTACGAAGGAACATAGGTAGTATTATATAAAAGCGAATTACGAAGGATACTTTTGCGATTTTGCTTCTATTGTTTTTTCTTTTTTTAATCTAATTTTCCTAACTTTTTTTTAGTAGTTATACAATATTAAACATCATACGTAGGAGGTTGCATCCTTTTCACTTCCAAACCGTTCAATATCGAAATTGATGATTTTGATTTGTTTTTTCACACTGGGAATGGACACACAACCTTTTAAAATGAGATTTTAAAAAAATACTTTTAAAATGAGATCTTTATTTTCCGGACTGATATATAATTTGACTATTTTTTTTAAATTTCAAATTTCCACGAATCTAATAGAAGAAAAAAAATTAACTCTCTTTAATTAATTCTGTATACACGTTGTTAATTAAAAACAAAAATAATTATTGTACAACTTAAGAAAATGATAATTTAAAAATAGAGATGAAATGTTGCTTCATTCATGAAACGTCGAAAGAAAAACCTTTTCGCGTTCTAAGCGGTATGACTCCTTATATTCTATTTTAAAAAAATTGTTGTCCACCATATATGTATTCAGTATTTGATCGCCGACCAGCGTAGTGATCGGGTATCATCTGCGTGAGAAATACTTTGCGTTCTTTTTCACCGTTTCAAGTTTTCAACCTTTTCGATTTCAAGTTGCTTTTGACAATGATCATATATGACGCCATTGTATGGACGTGCACATATGTGGAAAGTGAATAATCTTTTTATCAATTTTGATGATTGGATAAGATTCATAGTTGGTTTTGATGTTAAAAGAATTCCTTTTGATTTCTCCACAAGCCCATGCTCTTGAGATTACTTTATATGGCCAGAAAAACAAAACTGAATTGGATTACTGTTGTTTAGTTTGTTCCTCCCAAAATCCAATTCCGATTATGCCTTATTCTCATTTTAAAACTCACAATCTTTGTCCGTTCTAATTATTTGTGCTGTCTCTCTTTCTCGAGGTTATTTTAATATGCTTCTGTCTTGCGTTATAATTGATGATCAATTCATCAACTAGAGTTTTTGAAAAGCGGAAAGGTTATAAATTATTAGGCAAACTAATGGTAAGTTTTGGTTATCTCATCTTCGTAACTAACGTGATTAATTTTGATATTGTGGGTTGTTTGGTTGGCATGATTGGAGATCGATCTAGCTTTTGTAGGACAATTAATATCAAAATGACAAGAAGAACATAAGAGAATCACGTGGTTCGATCTATCAGAATATATCTACGTCCACGGGTGAAATGGTATTTTTATAGTGTATGGGCGTGTAATGAGTACAATGAGTAGGAAAGTGTGTACATCCCCTAACTCTAATCTAGCCCCTATTTATATACAAGTATGTGGAGTTTGACTCTAATTAATACAAAGTCTTCTCCTATAACGATTCTTTGAGTTTATCTCCTCCTTTGTGATAAGCATCCGATTCTTCTACGTCTCTTAGGACTTGAGTTGTATTCGTTGAAGGAGTTCTTCATGGGCCGAATCCTCTGTGGGCCGAGCTTACTGTTGAGCCTATTTATATTGGGTCCAATGCTTGTGCCTAGTGGTTGAGCCATATCCTATCACATCCCCCCCTAAAAAAAAATAAAAAATAAATAAAAAGACGTAGAAGTGCGGATGTGATATTGGCAGTGGCATAGTTGACTTGGGATCCCACGACATACATGAGTTGGGATCCCTGGACTTATAACTTAGTCGAATGCCTAGAAGTCAAATCGTGTTGTCCCGCCGAAGTGGGCTTGGAAGAGTTGATTGCCCCATCAAATTTTTGGATTATAACGAAGTTGAATGTGTTGTCTTGTTGAAGCTGAAATAGAACGTTATGCCCATGTCGAACGTGGAACGTCTGCCGAAGTCGAATTCGGAACGACGCGCCGAGGCCGAACACGAAATACGTCATACGCATTTAATGTGAGTAGCAATTGGAGTCCCGATAAAGTTGGGACGTGATGGGTTAATGGACGTGAACAGTTACTTTTAGGGTTTGAATATCTTCCTCGATACGCCATTCCTTATTTCATTTGCGATTTCAAATTCCTCAAAGTTATATTCTTTCTGCAAAATCTCTCCCTCTCTCGAGCGTTCACTGTTCCGGTTTTGTAGATACCCGCCATCGATTCTTTACTTTTCATCCGTTAAACAAGTAAGTTATTTTGTTATGGCTCCCTCTTCCGCCGGTGAATCGTTGTTGCCATGTGTTTCGCCGGTGGCAGCTCCTTCTCCCTCTTTCTTCGCCGTTTTAGAGACGTTCACCGTCGTGTCTGCTATTCCGTCGTTGTTGTCGGTCACATATCCTGAATCAGGGGATTGGGGTAATGTTTCCGCCTTTTTCTCATGTCTAAACGAGTCTCAAATTAGGGATATTGCCAAAACATACTTTATTCCTTCTTCCATCATTCTTGTCGTTCCCCGATCGGAGGATATAACTTGTTGTCCTCCGGAGGGTTTTCTTACCATATACAAAGATTCCCTTAAATATGGACTTCAGCTTCCTCTACCTTCTGTGTACACCGAACTGCAAGTCCGGTTCGGTATCCGCCCTACTCAAATAATGTTGTATTCCTTTCGGCAGTTGACTGGCCTAGGCGTTGTCACCGGCTGTCATGGGTTTCATATTATCCCCAGCCTTGTCCTCAAAATTTTTCCAATTTAAATCCAGCCATGTTTGGTTTTATCTAACACCTCAGCTGTTGGTCCCGGTTTGTTAATGGGAAAAATACGTAGAGGGGGGGGGGGGGGGGGGTGAATACGTATTTTGAAGTTTTTCAACTTCAAATCCCTTAACTCAGAGTGACAAGTAAAGAGCTCACTTGAAACTTAAGACCTAGCTGAAGCTAGATCTACAGTATGTAGCTTGCCTGCTTGACCGAAGTGAGTACTTGATCAAGAGGGAGTCTTTACTCGTGTGCAGAATTTGGTGAGCTAAATCTTTCCTAAGTAATTGAAATTTCCAGAATGAATAATCAAACAAGAGATAGTTTAGGGTAAGAGAGATACGACACCAAGAATTATAGTGGTTCGGAGATAACGCTCCTACGTCCACTTTGTTGCACGACGGCAACTGTTCTTTTCACTCAAGAACTTGAAGGTTACGGGTCCTTCAAAAACCTGGTCGAGATCGGGCTTCACTTGCCTGGATCAAACGACTGTCGTAGTGATTGCGGGTTCACTACACAAACCTAACAAAGACTGGAAGCTTCACTCGCTTCAGTCAGACACAGACAGGGAGATTACGGGCTCTCCTTACAGCCTAGCTTCGATCGAGCTTCACACGAACGATGTAAGTGCAAGCTTGGATCTAGACTCTATGATCGAGGCTTCTCCAATCGATGAAAGAAGAGCCTTGGATCTGGACAACCTAACGACAACACTCAAAAACCTAACAGACAGAGTTTAGGGTTTTTGGTTGACGAACACACTATGAAGAGCTCTTTACAAGAAGTGCAAAGATGGCTAGAGTTCTTCTTCTAAGCTTGGATATGGAATGGGCTTAGACTCTAAGTGTGAAGGTTGTGAAGACGAGTTCCGATGAACTGGAAACTTGGAGAACTTTTAAAACAAAGACTCGAAGATTTGCTCGAAGGCTTGGGAGTGTTTGTTTGCAGTAGGCTCGAATGCTCAAGTAGTGTTCTACTTCTTCACGTCTTCATCCTTCACTATTTATAGGCGGAGAGATGGCCGAGATCCGCTGCTTGGTTGGTGGCCTTGTCTCTCCTCCACTCGACAGTACTTTGTGCAGCCAGTATGCTTTTGCAGATGCGCAGTTTGTCCGTTTGCCAAATCTGGCTAAACTCCAACTTCAACAGTAACTGGAGCGAGCCAGTACTGTAGCGGCGCCCTGTCGGCCTAGCAGTCAACTCCTCTGCTCCACTCCACTTTCGACACGTGGAGATCTTGTAATTAATGCTACGATCTCCTGTTGACTGGAGTTCAAAATATGGGCGGGAGTCGCGCTGTCGCTTTCTGGTAGGTAGTGGCTCGCTTTGCTTTGAAGTTGTAGCGGCCGCTCTGAAGTGAGTCGCTTCGTGGTCATCTTCGTAGTGAGTCACTTGGGAATAATTTTCCCTAGAAACTACTTTGACTCGCGTTGACTCGCTTCGGCTTTTCTTTGTAGCGCACGCTTCGCTTCGCTTTAGTGGGTTCACTTGATTCCACTGTAGCGCTCGCTTCGCTTCGCTTTGGCTTTGAACTGTAGCGCTCGCTTCGCTTCGCTTTGGCTTTGGACTGTAGCGCTCGCTTCGCTTCGCTTTGGCTTTGAGCTGTAGCGATCGCTTCGCTTCGCTAGTTTCGGCACGCTTCACTTTGGCTTGCTAGACTCGCTTCGCTTCGGAAAACACACTCAAGCGAGTGGCCTTCACTTGGAATTCCTGCAGTTTAAAGCTAAGCAGAATAAAGCCATCCTAACAGTTTAGGCTTAGAAAAATTCTAATCTATCATCTACATAAAAAATGGGTCGCTTGGGAACAGAACGCTTTGGGGTTTTGGGATCAAATCAAAACACTATATTTTTAAAGTGTCCCATGTAGTTCCCCCTTAACATTTTCGTTCTTAACAATTCCCAACAATTTCCCCCTTTTTGATGATGCCAAAACCCAAGAGACTTAGATAATGAAAATCTAGTCTATCTAACCGTGAAGGGAACTCCAAGCGACTGCTTCCTTTGCAGCTTCGTTTGTAATTTTCTTTTAAGTTCCTTTTTTTTTCAGTTAAATTGTTTGAGTTTGTAGCAAAATGTAAAGTCATTCACAAAGCAAGTAAATGACACGAAGTAGACAGAAATTGAAATAAGATAGATGAACATCAGTTCACAAAGTATGAAGCATGAAATTCAAAGATTTCCTGCAGCTTCATCCTTCTCCTCCTTCTCCTCTTCCTTCTTCTCTTCTTCATCAGCAAAATCAAGAGTGTAGGCTGATAGAACTCTTGTTTCCATGGTGTTCACGGTGTGTATGCTTGGCCTTCTCCATGCATTCTCCAGCTTGAACGCTTCATCCACCTCCTCATCAGTGACTCCTCTGTTAGGAACGTCCGTGCCTGGATGAAAAGGCATGGGGAAGTCCTTCACTGCTGGTACCTTGACGACAATTGGCTTGGGCTCTGCTTGTTCAGCCATAGTAAAGATTTTTCGGCGCAACTTGTCGTCATAGGTGGCAAGAAAGTTGTTGAGAGCACTTATTCGAGAGCATCGATCCTGCAGCGGCACTACCTCCCAGTAATAATAGGCTTTGATGAACAAATCCTTGTAGTATAGCCACTGCTCGCGCAGATCTCTCGGGATGAAGTCCTCGATCTCCCTTGCATCCGGGTGCTCATTCCTCCGCTTGGCCAACTCCTCTTCTGACCTCTTTGACAGTTGAGCCATAATCTGTTTGAATTTTGCTCCCGACTCGCTGTTCCACGATGGACGCTTCTCATTGAGTCGTTTGCGAATGTAATCTTGTTCATCTTTGCGAGGGTAGCGACCAGACTCAACCATTTCCTTAGTCGCTACGTCGCATGCATCGGCTATGGCTTGAGCTTCGCAAGCTTCGGACTCATCAGGCATGTGAGGAATAAAGGCACTGCGCACTAACAAAGATTGGATAAGTAACACTTCATTGAAGTATTCCTCAATCCGTGCGTCAATCACTTGGAGTCGCCTTGCATCTGTCCTTCTCTTTCTCTCGCCTTCGATTCTCCCTTGTTCTCTTTCCTTCCTCTTTCTTTCCTCCCTTCCAGCTTTTGAAGCAACTGCTTGCTTGACCTTTTGGCGCTTGGCAGGGGGGTCATCACCTTTTATCTCCTGTGCAGTTCGCTTCAGTGGAAGTTTTGGCAGTGGGGGAGGCGGCATATCCTTCTTCGTAGCGGCACTTGAGGGGACGACTGCTGATTTAGTGAGTGCAGCAGTAGCCGAAGTGAGTGCGGCTGACGAAGCTGGCGCGGCGGCTGAAGCGGGGGCTTTGGGTAAAGCGGCCGCTTGGGAACTAGATGAAGCACCTGCAGCAATAGAATTTTTGGTTAGATTAAACAGCTGCTCCATCTCCCACGCCAAGGCAGCATCCTTCTCCACCTGCATCCGCCTTTCCTCATTTGTAATCACGGTCACCGGAGGATGCTGTGCAATTGAGGCACTCAGTACTTTTTCATGAAGCGGCCTGCTGGGCTCTTCGGGCTTTTTCATTAATTCCTCCTTCGTGAGTTTTGTCTTGCCCAGAGCCCTCGCTTCATCTACATCCTCCTTACCTCCAACATCATTGCCTCCCTCCAGCATCGATTCTACACCAACTCTGCTTCCCCCTGAACCTCCAGTTCCTCCTAGCTTCACTTGTCCTTCCCCCTTTTTGGCATCATCACTGCCAGGGGTTAGGATCATTGATTTTCCGGAAAGGGTTTGGTGAAGTGAGTTGACAGTGTTGAAAATGGCCTCCAACTTCTTTTCGGCTTTCCCCACAGTTGGAGCCACCAGATCAGCAGTTTTGATTGAAATTTCTTCGCGTAGATACTCGCACTGCTTCTCTCTCTCCACAACTGATGCCATCATCCTCTCTAAAGATTCTACTTCTCTGAAGCGAGCCTCTAGCTCCGCTTCAATTTCCCTCCTTATATCCGCCTTCTCCTCCTGCAAGTTGAAGTACCAGAATTCCTGAGCCGCTAGAAGTTCTGCTTGCATCGTCTCAAGGCTCCTCTCTCTCTGGTTTAGAGAGAGATGGAATTCGGCACTTGCAGCCATCTTTTCTGTGTATACTTCGCCCAGCTCCTTGACCTTTTCCAGTAGTAGAGTCAGTTCAGCTTTTTGAAGATCAATAGCCTGGGCACTTCTCCTCCGACTCTTCAGCTCCTTTTTATCGAGCTCACTTTCTTGCTTGAGCAGCTTCATCTCATTTCTGAGAGAGTCCAGAGCCTTTTTCGTGCTCAGCAGCTCACTTCCCTTCATCACCAACTCTCCTTCTCTATTCTCCAGCACCTCCTTCAACTTCCTTACCTCCTTCTCTAAATCCTTCTTTTCCTTGCCAACTGAGACAAGCTTGGCATTCACCTCCCTCAAACGGCTCCTTTCCGCATCAAGCGAGCCTTTGAGTTCAGTGATTGTTGTAGATTGATCTCCTACCAACTTCACCTGCGCCTCCAGCGCCTTCTCTTTCTCTCCTAGCAACTTCTCCTTTTCCTCCACCTTTTCCTCCAACTCCTTCTTCTTCCTGTCAAAGTCTTCTCTAAGACTGATGACCTTCCCCGCCTTCTTCTCCATGTCCTCACTCATTTTTGTAATCTCGCTGTGAAGGCTAGCGATCTCAGCATCTTTTAATTCCACTTCCTCCTTATGCTCCCTGATGAGCTTCCTTTCTTGAGAAGTGGGCATTCGCTTTGGAATGATAGCGAGTGGATAAACTTCTTTCACCTTGAAATCCAGCTTATCCCAGAAGCTGGTGCCGTCAAGGAAATCATGGAAACCGCTTGCTCCAATGAAATTTAGCAGTTTGGCCTCCGAATCAATCAATTCATTCTCCGTGAAGGCCTTCATGAGCCTGAAAATTTTGTAGTACTCCGTTCCACGATAAGTGATGTACGTCAGGAAATCGACGACATTGGTGTAAAATGCGTCGCTCCATGGAACATTGGAGTAGCGGAGATTGATTGTCTTTGCAGCTTGCTCTCTCTCTTTGATATAGCGTTCGCGAGCCTGCTTTTGAATGGTGAGGGCAGGGGTTATGAATTGAGGAATGATGGGGAGTTCTCCAACAGTATAGGCGGTATCGGCTGTAGCTGCCGATGTCGAGGGGGATTGGGATGAGGTTTCTTGGGTTTCTGAAATTTGGATGGCTTCGGTGAGTGGTTGCTGGGTTTGGAATGGCTGGAATGAGGTGTAGGCTTCGACTGGGTCAACTTGGAGTAAGGGCATTTCGGGCATTTGAAAAGAAGATGCACATTCTTCTTCATGGGGAGAGAGGGGGGTCGTTTTTGTGAGGGGTTGTTGGGTTGAAGAGGCTTGGGGTTCTGGTATCTGGGTTGTTTGGGCTTGAATTTGAAGTGGGGGTGATTGGGTTAAGGGTTGGTTTTGAGTTTGGGTTTGAGTCGCTTCAATGTCCTCAAGCGGCTTCTCCACCGCCTCGCTTTCTTGGACAAGCAAAGCGACTCGCTTCGTCTTCTTGCCTCGCTTTGGCGCGGCTCGCTTCCCGGGTGAAGCGACCGGCCTTACTTGGCTCACTTCGGCTTGCCTTTCGGCAACCGGTCTCGCTACGGGCACTTCAACCTCGAGAAGCCCCAAATCCATCAATTGCTTGGACTTCCTCCATTTGTCGTAGTAGATGGATTGCTTGTTGTAGACGATGGTGTCTGTTTCCGGCCATGCATTCCCCGGAAACTTCTTTTCCAAAGCAAAAGAGAGTCTTGAGAAGAACTTCAGTTTCCCCTTGCGGAGAATCTGATCGGCGCTCCCCTTCACGAATGCGAAATCGGCAGCAGCTTCGTGAATTTGTTTGAGGAACCAGCCATGCCAGTTGAAGCTGGTTCCGGTGAGGCTGTCGACGATAACTGCTGTGGCGATCAGCTTCGTCTCGGAAAGAGTATCCAGAGTTCCGACGTAGCACGCGACACTCTTCGAGAAGAGCTCGCAAATATGGTTGAAGGGGGCCTTCAAACTCGAACGGATACTGGCCTCCTTAAAATTTGGATCTGCTTCGGTGGTTGCAAATCGACCGTACTGAACTCCGGCCGAGAGACCCAAATCCAGTAATGAGTCTCCTCCTTCTCTTGGCAAGTTGAACGTGCCGATAAGCTCACTCATGTCCACCTCCACTGGCTTCCTAGTCTGTGGATCGGTAAAAGAGGATATGTTTTGCTCCTTCCTCAAGTTTAGCAGGAGCTCGCCGACGGCTTTGGCCAGAATTTTTGACGGGACCGCCGTCACAAACTTCCATAGTCCGGCCTTGGTCACGGCCCTACGGAGAAAACCATTTCTCTCGATGATGGTTGGATCGAGATGAGGCTCGACATTGATATGTTTGTCGACCTCCGCGAGAAACTCCTCCATCGTCTCGGTGTTCTTCTTCTTTCCCATGGTGATTTTAGAGAAATTTGAGCAGAGTTTAAAAAGAAGGGGTTGAGACTCGTGAGTTGCAGAAATCGCAGATCTAAACACGAGAATGGCAAATTTTGAAGGCTGTGAAAGGTTTTCCAGTTCTGCCTCGTCCCATATATATAGAGTTAGGTCTTGGCTGACGTGGCAGGGGTAGGACGGTAATATTGCCGTAAGTCCTGTAGGTAGGCGGCGGACGTGCGGTGATGGGTCTGACGTGTCCGGCGTCACCACAGTAAAAGTGAACCGTCAACTTGCACGATGTCTCCACGTGGCCTGCTGTGATTGGGTTGTCTTATACGGCGCTAATCCAACGGCTACAGATTGGGGGCTGTTGAGATTCGATGGCTGGATCTTCTTCGCCATTTCCCGCTTCAAATTTGAAGTGAGAACCACGCGCCCGTTATTTCCGTCGTTCCTGATTCTGCATTAAATACTTGGCAGAAAGTGAAATAGGCACTCGAGTGCAGACAGCTCATACTCGCTTCGTGCCCGCTCGCTTCGAGTTGGGCCGCTAAGCCGTGACTCGCTTTGAGTGACTGTTCCGCACTCGCTTGCGATGGCTAGCTTTGAGTGACGTAGCACTCGCTTGGCCATATGAAGCGACTGAAATAAGAAACTGAATTTCTTTATTTAATTTTAAAATGTTTCTGACTTACATACTTCGAGGATAAACAAGAGTGTTTTCCTCTTTGTATTTGTGTCAGATTCATTTCATATTTTCCACATAGCGAGTGAAGGTTTCTAGCACGCTTCAGCTCACTTAGTGTACTTAAAATTGAAACACTTACCAGTCAATCTCACTTCGTAGGAGATTGATACCACAAATTGAAGACTTCATGTTGGATTAGATACCACTTGTTGAATGCTACACGTTGAATTAGATCTTCATGGCATTCATCTTCATGGCATTCATCTTCCTCTACGAATTAGAGAGTCCTCCATCGAAGTGAATGGGGGAGAAAATGAATATAGTACACAAGCTTACTACAACCCGAAGGGAGCATCACGTAAGTGTACTTATTCACGACGAATGGGGGATGAGTACAAGTCCTTATCTCAGAGCAGAAATGGACAGGATGACAATGAGAATGCTCTGACAAGACAATCTCGTATTTTACGCAGAAGTATGTCACCAGCCCTGCAACCTTTTGTATAAAAAGGTAAACCTTCAAGCTTTCCTACAATCTAGAGAATGAATCTGCAGTCGACTCGCTTTGACCCAAGCTAGGGCAGATTGAAGCGTTGCAGAATTCGAGATAGCAGCATTCTTGCTCGCTTTGGAAGTAGCTTGCTCCGAGAGTAAGCATTAGTTCCCCCTTAACCATATACTTAACAATTCCAATAAGTTGGTAGGGAACTTCTTCCAATACTCCACCTATCTCCACCTAACTTCATTTTCTTCAAGCGAGTGGAGTTTGAAGTGACTCGCTTGAGTTGGTGAAGATACGAAGCGAGTGCCGCACAAGGGAACAAGCGAACACTCCTTCGTGCATCCTGGAACTAGCATTCTTCACCAGGGTCTAATAACCCTAATTCCATGCATAGCTGGTTGAATCGAGACTCAGCTAGAGGCTTGGTGAGGATATCGGCTCGCTGGAGATCGGTATGGATTTTCTCGAGCTTGATATCCTTCTTCTCGACATGATCACGAATGAAGTGATGTCGAATTTCCACATGCTTGCATCTGGTGTGAAGCACTGGATTCTGCGAGATACATATGGCACTGTTGTTGTCGCAGAAGATTGGAATTTCATTCGCTTCAACTTTGTAGTCCTTCAACTGCTGACGAAGCCATAGGATTTGAGAACAGCAGCTTCCTGCGACCATATATTCAGCTTCAGTTGTTGAAGTGGCTACGCTGGTTTGCTTCTTTGAGAACCACGAGATTAGCTTTCTTCCCAAGAACTGACATGTGCCCGAAGTTGACTTCTTATCGACTCGGCATCCTCCATAGTTAGCATCGGAATATCCAGTGAGCTCCAAATTGTCCTCCGCTGGATACCACAGACCCATGTTGACAGTGCCCTTCAAATATCGAAGAATCCTTTTGGCAGCTTCAAGATGGCTGTGCTTGGGGTTGCTTTGGAAGCGAGCGCAGACTCCGACTGCAAAAGCAATATCTGGCCTACTTGCAGTGAGATAGAGTAGTGACCAAATTAGGGCACGATAATCTGTAGGATCTACAGATTTTCCTCCTTCGTCTGGCTCCATCTTCCAGTTGGTATTCATAGGAATCTTCACAGCTTTAGCATGTTGAACACCAAACTTGGCAAGCATATCTCTAGTGTATTTAGCTTGATTGATGAAAATTCCATTATCCTGCTGTTTCACTTGAAGACCTAGAAAGCAGCTCATCAATCCAATCATAGACATCTCATACTTGGTCTTCATCAGCTCTCCAAACTTCTCGCTAAGCGACTGGTTTGGTGACCCAAATATGATGTCGTCCACGTAGATCTGAACCCATAGCATATCATCTCCATGATTGATAGTGAATAGAGTTCGATCTATTTTCCATTTGTGGAAGCCATTCTCCACTAGGAATTGAGATATCATACCAAGCTCTGGGAGCTTGATTCAACCCATACAGGGCTTTCTTCAAGCGATACACTTTATCTCCCTGCTCGAAACCCGGTGGCTGCTCCACATACACTTCTTCCTTGAGTTCACCGTTGAGGAATGCGCTCTTCACATCCATTTGATAGACTTTGAACTTCTTGGCTGCTGCATAGGCTAGAAACAATCTGATAGCTTCAAGCCGTGCCACTGGAGCGAAGGTTTCGTCAAAGTCGATTCCTTCCTCTTGGCAGTAGCCTTTGGCAACGAGTCGCGCCTTGTTCCTCACTACGTTGTGGTCCTCGTCGGTCTTGTTCTTGAACACCCACTTGGTGCCAATAACATGTTGAAACTTGGGACGATCCACGAGGTACCATACGTCATTTCTAGTGAACTGGTTCAGCTCCTCTTGCATGGCGATCACCCAGTTAGAGTCGGCTAGGGCTTCCTCCACGCTTGATGGCTCAATGTTTGAGAGAAAGCAACTGAACATGGCACTTTCTCCAAACACTTGACTTCTGGTCACTACACCCTTGGATGGATCTCCAATGATTTGGCTAGGTGAGTGATCTTTGAGCCACGCTCGCTTTGATCCGCCAGCTTCATCTTCATCTTCTTCCTTGTCGCTCGCTTCATAGACTGAAGTGACTGAATTGGGTGCTTGGCCTGCACTAGCTTCAGGAATCTTGGGGGCAGCTTCGACTCCTCCTTTGGGATTCTGCTCGCTTGAGTCCTTGATCTCATCATCTTCATCGAGCACGTCCCAAGTGAGTTGATTTGAGGGTTCCTTGCTTTGATCCTTTTCATTCGCTTGAGCCTGTTCCTGTGGAAGACTTAAAGAAGATTCATCAAATACGACATGAGGTGATTCCTCCACAATTAGGGTTTTACAGTTGAACACTCTGTAGGCTTTGCTAGACGTAGAGTATCCTAAGAATACTCCTTCATCTGCTTTGCTTTCAAAAGCTTTCAACTGCGACTTCCCATTGTTGTGAATGAAGACCCTACAACCAAAAATATGGAAATAAGATATGTTAGGAATTCTCCCTGTCCATATTTCATATGGTGTTTTGTCGTGCCGTTTGTTGAGAAGTGTCCGATTCTGTGTGTAGCATGCCGTGTTGGCAGCTTCAGCCCAATACTTCATCGGAAGCTTCGAGTCTGCAATCATGGTGCGAACGGCTTCTTTGATGATTCGATTTCTTCTTTCAGCAACTCCATTCTGCTGAGGAGTGCGTGCTGAAGAAGTTTGATGTGCTATGCCATGCTCCGTGCAGTACGCTTCAATTGTGGAGTTCAAGAACTCTGTGCCATTGTCGGAGCGGATGGTCACAATAGCTTGATTCTTTTCTACCGCCAATCGCTTGAGTAGTTGTGGCAGTTTGGTCAGTGTCTCCTTCTTGCTGAAAAGGAATATAACCCAAGTGTAGCGAGAGAAGTCGTTGACTACAACTAGAGTGTACTTCCTTCCATTTACACTAACTGGAGTAACTGGACCAAACAGATCCATGTGAAGCAGTTCGAGCACTCGCTTTGATGAAGCTTCTTCGAGACTGACGAAGTGCTTCTTCGTCTGCTTCCCTCGTTGGCATGGTGAGCATGGATGGTCTTTGATGAAGACTTCATTCGGTATGCCTTGCACCAAACCTTTTCGAGCTAAGCGATTGATAGCTTTAAAATTGAGGTGGTTCAAGCGTCTGTGCCATAGCCATCCAATTTCTGTAGCACTTCTTGCAACTAGGCAAGTTTCCTCTTTGCAGCTGTCCCATTGTGCTATGTAGACGTTCCTTTGCCTAATTCCAGTGAGCACAATCTGAGACGTGAGTTTGCTCTTCACAATGCACTTGTTGGAGATGAACTCCACCCTGTACTTTTTATCACAAAACTGTGAAATGGACAACAGGTTGTGCTTGAGTCCTTCCACATAGGAGACTTCTTCAATTGTGAGCTTTCCAACTTTCAGTGCGCCGTATCCCCTGGTGCTTCCTCGAGAGTTGTCACCAAAGGTTACGTGTGGACCCTTCTTCTCTATGTAGCTGTGAAGTAGAGCTTTCATGCCGGTCATGTGTCTTGAACATCCACTGTCCAAGTACCATACTTGTTGACCCTCACTTGGCATAGGATCCACGGCGCTCACCTGCAATTAGATAGATTTTGGTACCCAAATCAGTTTGGGTCCTTGCAGGTTAGTTCCCTTAGGTACCCACACTTGCTTCATTCTCTTTTGAGATGAAGCTTGTGTCTTGGGCTTCTCGACCTTCGAAAACTGTGATCTCTGCTTTGAAGCAGCTTCACACGTGCAACAGTGTGTGCAAGAGGGGTAGCGGCTCGCTTTAGACCTACCCATGCTCTTCCCATTTTGCTTATATCCTGAAGCGACTCGCTTCGGATTAGCTCTGGGTTTAGAGACTGACTTAGGGTTTCTAGTCTGTCGAAGCGGCTCGCTTGGTTTCCTTGAAGCGGTCCAACTAGGGTTTTGACCCTGACTCGCTTGAGAAACCTTGGGAATCTGAAGCGACCCAGTGGGAGCTTCAAAATCTTCCCCCTCAACGTCAGTCCGGTTGGACCATCTCCAGTCCGGATAACGTGACATTACTCCTCTTTTTAGGAGGTAGATCCTTTGTCTCTCGTGTCTTGGCTTGAGACTTAGAAGCTTCAACAGTTTTCCCTTTACCCTTGGATTGGTAAGACTTAGCATGTTGAGTGCTAGGGACTGTTGAACTTTGCTTGCCCTTAGGATCTGCCCTTAAAGATATAGACATCTTCATAGGCTTCCTTTTAGGGTTCTCAGCCATTTCGCCTTTATCTTTGTTAGTGGTCGCTTTGGATGCAGTGGGCAATTCCAAAGTGACTGATGGTGTAGTGTGTGATGCACCAACAAAGACAGTCGGCTTGGGAGGTCCACCCTCATATCCAAGGCCAGCTTTCCTACCAAAAGGCAGAAGCGAGCCCTCTAGTGCCTGCCTAGCATATGATGCTTTGTTCAAGTTGGCAACTAGAGTGGACTGGGTTTCATACCTTCCCTCCAAGCTTTGATGTCTAGCAAAGAGATCCTCGAACTTACTAGTCATAGCCCTTAAATTAAGTTTGACTTCGTCAAGCTCACGGGCTAGCTTTCGGTTCTCCTTTTTGCTTTGAGACAGAGCTTGTTTTACCACTTCGTGGTCGCTTGACAATTTCTGGTGCTTGTCAAACAACTCACTCCATGAAGAGGATTGTTCTTCCTCATTGACAGTGTGTGCTAGTGTAATTGAAGAGATTGAAGGATAGAAGAATACCTCTCCTGTTTCTTCGTCGGTGAGCGCCATAAATCCAAGATCCTCACCATCACTGGAGTTTGGATCTGTGAATGCATCTGAGTCGCTTGGTGGATCTTTAGTTGTAGCGACCGGTACTTCACTCGCTACGAGCGCTCGCCTTGGAGCATCCCTCTTTGCCTTCAATTCTTCGCGCTCTTTAGCACTGAGCTTTGGGCAATCGGATTTGTAGTGGCCCATCTCGTGGCAGTGGTAACACTCCACTTCCATCATGTCGTGCGGGATCGTCTTGGTCGTCTCTTCTCTCTTTCCTTTTCCTTCTCGAGCATCAGTGCTCCTCCCTTTGTATTGTTTGTAGAATCTTTTGTATTTGCCCACTCGAGAGTTCATCTTGTTGAAGTTCTTGGATAGGAACGCAATGTGTTCTTCCAACTCTTCCCTCGTCATCTTGGCTAGTGACTGCTCGCTTGGCCTTTCAGCAGCTTTGAATGCTACTCCTTTTGACGTAGTGGGCGCTTCATCCTCTTCGTCGAGGTTCATTCGATTCAGATCGAATTCATGAGCTTTGAGTTCGGAGAACAGAATCTCCGGTGTGAGCTTTGATAGATCCTTGGTAGCTAGGTACAGCTCCTTCATAGTCTGCCATTTCCTGGTGAGAGCTCGGACAATCTTCAGGTTGACTTCCTTATCTGTGAGTTCATTCCCAAGTGAGTTGAGAGTTGCAGTGATGTTGGTAACTCTCAGCTTGAATGCGTCGATGGATTCTCCTGGCTTCATTATCAGGCTTTCAAACTCCCGCATCTGAACGGCGAGTTTGTTCTCCTTGATTTTGTCTGTTCCTTGAGAAATGAGGGCTAGGGTTTCCCACATTTCCTTTGCCGTTGCACATTTCCTTATTCGTGGTAGATAGGCGTCCGACACGGTGCTCTGCATCGTGTGGCGTGCAATCTTGTCGAGGTTGGCAACTTTGAAGTCATTTGGAGTATACTCATCTTTATCCTTCTCCACGTACTGTTGTCGAACGTGGGTTGGACGACCTTCAGCGGCTGGAACATCCACAGATATGGCTTTCTTGATCTCGATTGGTCCGTCCTCAATGACTTCCCACATCCGGTCGTGGATGGAACATAGGAAGCTCTCGACTCGGAAACTCCAGATCTCATAGCCTTCAATTGAAAACTGTGGAAGACTAGAAGCACTGTATGTAGACATGGCAAATAGTTAGTAGTATATGCAGTATGCGTGGGTGAGGTTTTGATGCACTTAGGAAAATAGGATCCGGTTCAGTGAGACAACGTGAAGCGAGTGGGGACTCGCTTCGGATATGCAAAGCAGAGGCTCGAAAGAACCGCTGCTCTGATACCACTTGTTGGTCCCGGTTTGTTAATGGGAAAAATACGTAGAGGGGGGGGGGGGGGGGTGAATACGTATTTTGAAGTTTTTCAACTTCAAATCCCTTAACTCAGAGTGACAAGTAAAGAGCTCACTTGAAACTTAAGACCTAGCTGAAGCTAGATCTACAGTATGTAGCTTGCCTGCTTGACCGAAGTGAGTACTTGATCAAGAGGGAGTCTTTACTCGTGTGCGGAATTTGGTGAGCTAAATCTTTCCTAAGTAATTGAAATTTCCAGATTAAGTTTGTTTAAGATGCAGTATGCAATGAATAATCAAACAAGAGATAGTTTAGGGTAAGAGAGATACGACACCAAGAATTATAATGGTTCGGAGATAACGCTCCTACGTCCACTTTGTTGCACGACGGCAACTGTTCTTTTCACTCAAGAACTTGAAGGTTACGGGTCCTTCAAAAACCTGGTCGAGATCGGGCTTCACTTGCCTGGATCAAACGACTGACGTTGTGATTGCGGGTTCACTACACAAACCTAACAAAGACTGGAAGCTTCACTCGCTTCAGTCAGACACAGACAGGGAGATTACGGGCTCTCCTTACAGCCTAGCTTCGATCGAGCTTCACACGAACGATGTAAGTGCAAGCTTGGATCTAGACTCTATGATCGAGGCTTCTCCAATCGATGAAAGAAGAGCCTTGGATCTGGACAACCTAACGACAACACTCAAAAACCTAACAGACAGAGTTTAGGGTTTTTGGTTGACGAACACACTATGAAGAGCTCTTTACAAGAAGTGCAAAGATGGCTAGAGCTCTTCTTCTAAGCTTGGATATGGAATGGGCTTAGACTCTAAGTGTGAAGGTTGTGAAGACGAGTTCCGATGAACTGGAAACTCGGAGAACACTTAAAACAAAGACTCGAAGATTTGCTCGAAGGCTTGGGAGTGTTTGTTTGCAGTAGGCTCGAATGCTCAAGTAGTGTTCTACTTCTTCACGTCTTCATCCTTCACTATTTATAGGCGGAGAGATGGCCGAGATCCGTTGCTTGGTTGGTGGCCTTGTCTCTCCTCCACTCGACAGTACTTTGTGCAGCCAGTATGCTTTTGCAGATGCGCAGTTTGTCCGTTTGCCAAATCTGGCTAAACTCCAACTTCAACAGTAACTGGAGCGAGCCAGTACTGTAGCGGCGCCCTGTCGGCCTGGCAGTCAACTCCTCTGCTCCACTCCGCTTTCGACACGTGGAGATCTTGTAATTAATGCTACGATCTCCTGTTGACTGGAGTTCAAAATATGGGCGGGAGTCGCGCTGTTGCTTTCTGGTAGGTAGTGGCTCGCTTTGCTTTGAAGTTGTAGCGGCCGCTCTGAAGTGAGTCGCTTCGTGGTCATCTTCGTAGTGAGTCACATGGGAATAATTTTCCCGAGAAACTACTTTGACTCGCGTTGACTCGCTTCGGCTTTTCTTTGTAGCACACGCTTCGCTTCGCTTTAGTGGGTTCACTTGATTCCACTGTAGCGCTCGCTTCGCTTCGCTTTGTCTTTGAACTGTAGCGGGCGCTTCGCTTCGCTTTGGCTTTGGACTGTAGCACTCGCTTCGCTTCGCTTTGGCTTTGAGCTGTAGCGATCGCTTCGCTTCGCTAGTTTCGGCACGCTTCACTTTGGCTTGCTAGACTCGCTTCGCTTCGGAAAACACACTCAAGCGAGTGGCCTTCACTTGGAATTCCTACAGTTTAAAGCTAAGCAGAATAAAGCCATCCTAACAGTTTAGGCTTAGAAAATTTCTAATCTATCATCTACATCAAAAATGGGTCGCTTGTGAACAGAACGCTTTGGGTTTTTGGGATCAAATCAAAACATTATATTTTTAAAGTGTCCCATGTAGTTCCCCCTTAACATTTTCGTTCTTAACAATTCCCAACATCAGCGTTTGTTTAAAGTAAACACAAAATCGAAGATATGGAACTGGTAGAGGAAAATTTTCTTCTGTCAGGTCGATGGTTCTTTTCCCTGCACGTGGAAGACGAAGACACGAGGTCACCGATTTGGACTTCGGTGACCTCGAAGTATCAACAGATAGGGCAGGCCATATCAATGATACTTTCTCCGAGGCCGGACTTGCCGAAGTGGGGCTAAGCCCTTATGATCCCGCCATCTCGGCGGCTCCGGAGAAGGGTGATGCTTCACTTCACGTACTTCAGCTTTTCTATATATTTATTTGTTTTTTTTTTCTTGTTTTTTACTAACTCATGCTTCTTGATGTCTGTTACAGTGGATTTTGCCAATCCCGCGAAGAAGAGGGCTAAGAGGTCGAGGTTGACATTGGAGTCAACCGCCGATGTGGGGTAGACCACGTCCGAAGCCTCTTCTGAGAGGACTGAGGATTTTTTTTAGCTCTCCCTCTCCGCCTCCCATTTTCCGCCGCCTCTAGAAGGAGAAGTGGGTCGATCCCATTGTTGTTCCAACTGCGAATGTGGAGTGCAAAATCGTACGCACTCAGTCTGCTCCTCGTCCTTTCCCCGAGGTAATTTATTCATGTTTGATCTCGTACTTATGTTTCTTTCACTGCTTCTTCTTTCTGGGTTATAATTTTGATGCTTGATTCCTTGGTATAGTGCATTGAGTCGGCGATTGTTGACCTGGCACGGTGTCTGATATCGTCCGCGAGGCGGCCTCGCAGTTTGAGTGAGTTTCTCGCATTGCCCAGAACCTAGAGGAAGAGAAAGCCGACATCATTTGAGAGGTGACCAAGGCCGAGGCCGAGGTCCGAGTCTTGAAGAGGTCGGAGGCTGCGGCGGCGTCAAATGCCGAAGTGGCGAAGGTCAAGGTCGCCCTTCTCAGGGCCGAAGTAAATGCGACGAGGCGCCGCGAGGCCGAGGTGCGGCCTCCCAAGGCAAGGTTGTACGTGCTGTGGCGGAAAGAATCTTCTGGTCGAGGAGGTTTTCCACTCTTGCCAATGAGCTGGCCGCAGTGATCAACACATCGGTAGTGGCGACTACTCTTGACGAGGTCGCCGCTGATTACCCGGACTTGGATAAAACCAAGTATAGGTATGAGACGATCCCAAGGAAGGAGCTGCTTCGTGAGTATGTCGAGGTCCTTCTCGAGCAGACAGAGGCCTTCCCAGTCGTGGAAGCGCTGGCTTCCTCATCCATCCTCCTCTTTGCCGAAGGTGTCCGAGCCTGCCCGATGGACAGGGACCCTGTCATCGAGACTGTGATTGCCGACCTCGGCAAACAAATCAAGAAGCTCGAGGTCGGTACCAGTTCACAGGAAACAGGCAAGCCACGAAGCCATATCCTCACCAAGGTTGATTCCAAAGCCGAGGCGAGGGAGTGGGTTGAGGCGGAGGCCAATGAGAAGGAGAGGGGTGAGGTGAAGAAGCTAGCCGAAGTGGAGAAGCCAACCGAGGTTGAGGTTGATGCGCCAAAGGACGCCGAAGCGGAGGTGGGGACTTCTAGAAGGGTCAGTTGATCCCTTCCTTTTTGTTTTGTCTTTCTTTTCATAGATCCTTGTAATTATGACATCATTCGGATGTCGCTTTTGACTTCGCCTGGAAAAGGCTTTAATTAAATCCAACTTTTATAAAGAAATGTCTCCTTTTAAATTTTGTAGTTTGCTCCCGAACCTGTGGATTTGACTTCGTGGTTGAATGAAATAAAACGGCTAAACTGAGTTGTTGAGTCCAAAGATGTCGAAGTCCTCCACTGGCAGGCTAAACCTGAATACGCGTGTGATGAATCTGACGTGAAATTAAAAGCTGCATAGGAGAAGTATGGCAAGCTTCAAGCTCGGTATCTGGAGTTGGAGGAGAAGTTGTTGATTACAAAAGACAAGGCTAAGGAGGTTGCCGAAGAGCATGACGAGTACGAGAAAGTTATCCACCGAAGTGGAGGAATGACCATCTCCGAGGTCGAGGCGAAAGTGTTGGAGCTCGAAGATTGATAAGGCTTTTTATCACCTCTCAATAATAAAATAACCGAACTAGTGAGTAGTTCGGGTCGAACCACAAGGAGTGAGTGTGGCGAAAGAGAAATCAAGTAGCTATCATAGTTCTATCATGCTATATAAGCACTCAATAAGCATATTTTGGGGGTTTTTCTTCAACAACAATGAAAATAGACTCAACTTAAGCTAAACTAAGCAAATAACAATGCAATAACAAGTAAACAAGTAAAGGAAGACAAGTAACAAGTAAACAAATGCAAAGAACAAATAAGTAAACAAACAAGGAAAACTCAACAACTAGTAGATTGAATAATATGCTTACCATTCTAAACATTTTATTTCCCTTGAGTAACATTCTTACATAATTCAAGTTATCTTATCCTCCTAAGACTCAACAACTAGTAGATTGAATAATATGCTTACCATTCTAAACATATTACCAACTCCTAAAAGCACAATACCTATTAACTAACAATCATTCACATAATTCTTAGTAGGAACAATGCAAAATCAAAGTTAGCTAATATGAGCAAGGATTCATGCCAAGTGCTATGAATGGAAGCTTACTAGGCATTCCATCAAACACCTTGTATGCATCATTGGTTGTCAATCATTTATGCAATTAAATTCAATCAAATCCAAGGGCAACTCAAGGGAAAGGTAAATCAACACCAATAGCCATCACATCCTATCCTAATTCACATAATCCATCATTTCAAACCTCAATGGATCTAGCCTAGCATGGATCTAAGGATCAAACCATCAACAACAAGCAAAAACAAAATGAAAATGACAAGGAAAGGAAATAGAGAAGAAATCTTCAATAAAACTTCCATCAAGATCTTTATCGCTTGGTTGTGTGCTAGAACTAACATCAATTAGGTCTTTAAATAGGCTTGTAATGTAGGGACATTGGTTTAGGTAGTGAAATTTAGGCTAAGTGACTCAAAACGTCTTCTAAGTACTTCACCATTCTCTTCTCCATTCTAAGTATGGATCTCTCCATCTTCTACCTCACCATTTCACCTTTTATGACAATGAAACTCTAGCCTTTCTTGGAATGTTTCATAAAATCTAAAGACTACTCCCTTATGCTCTTATTCTTTCGCACTTTCTTTATTCTTTTTTCCGAAGAACTATGTTCTTAACCTTTTCTTCTTTCTTTCTTTTTTTTTTCTTTTTTTTTTCTTTTTCCTTTCTTTTGTGAGAACATCGTTCTCGATTTTCTTTTTCTCTCTTTTTCACATATGAGCTTATAGGAGTATCTTTCTCAACTAAAACCATTCCAAATACATTCAAATCAACCATCATTTAAAGCAAATCTTCAATTCAAACCAAGGATTCCCTTAACCCCTATCATCCGGCTTAAGATAAAAAGCTTCTTTAGGCTCAAAACGGGACAAGAAAGGTTATGAATTAGGGTTAGTGTTTGGGAATAATGAGCTTCTCAATTGATGGCCTAAAATCATTTGAAGGTTCAAAGCACACATATAGCAACCTCGATCGAGACTCAAAAGGCAAGTTCTAGAAGTAATGAATGCAATGCAGGGCAAGCTCTCAAGAAAGGAAAAACACATTAGTTACTCAACGTTTTAGCTCAAACCTCACTTAGCTTTTGTCAAGAATTCAAATGTTTAAGATCAATCACTCTAGTTAATCATGCAATGTGACCAAATCATGCTCAAACACACTTGAAATATTTCCAACAATGATACCTTTCCTCTCAATCATCATCGACATCTCCCTTTATCATAATGGAATTGACAACCACACTTTGAAAACCAAGATTTCAAGTGATTCATTCGGAAGAAACTTCAAAAATTTTGCACATTTTGCAAGTAAGCACACATTTAAGCACATACGAATCACTTGAATTCACTTCCTATCCACTCTCTCTCATCACATCAACATTCAATATCTTCACATACCAAACTCACTCACACTCATTTTCATCACTTCAAGCATCCACATCAAGCACAATCAATTCTATCAAGTAAATACAAGCTTATAAATCACTAAGCACACAACTTAATGAAAAACCGAAGAGAGAAAAGTAGTTTAAAGACCTTATCCTACCCCTCCCCCAAACTTATTTTAGAAACTAAGTTCTAAAATGAGTTTGGAGGGAAGAATAATAAGGAATTTAAATTACACTCACAAGGGTCCAACGCTATGCTTGCCAACGCTTGCTCGATTGGTATTGGCCCTCCGTTCTTGCCTCGTTTCCAACCTCCTTTGACCTTATTACTTGACCAAACAACTCATGAAACGAGAGTGAAATAATGAAAGAAATTTGAGCTCTTGTGAGTTTCTTGGAAGTTAGAGAAGCAATGGAGTTTGGTGTCTTGAATGAGGAAGATACGGTGAATAAATAAGTGCACAAACAAGATGAAGAGGGGAAGTTGGCAGTTAAACCTTAATAATATGGAAGAGGAGTGTCTTAGGAGTACATAGGCGAAAAAGGAGATTGAATCAGAGTTCGTACGAGGATGAACGAGGCGAAACGGCGAGATAGCGCACGGCCGGCAGCAGCCCACGGTCAACGGCAGGCTAGGAGCGTTGACCGCAATTTCCGGCGGTTGGCCGCGATTTCCACTGACCTTCCGGCCATCAGCCATGCTCCGGCAGGTTTTTTCCGCCGGCCATGACCCTCCCCCCTACTCTCGGGTCTTACGAATCCATTCCAATCGACGGAATCGAATTCCAACGAGTTTTGCTACTCTGTTTTGCCTTTTCCGTGAAACTGAGCAAATCTGGAAAATTTTCAAAATTTATCCTAAGTGTTGAAGCATAAAAAACTTGAAAAATCCCAAAATTTTTCTAAGGCATGGAAATGCACCCAACATTTAAAAATTCCTTCCTAAGGCATGTAACCTCACTCCCAACCCTTATTCAACCAAAACGACTCAAAAACATTTATTCAAAAACGACAGAAACGATAAAAGGATACGTGTTGGGGTGCCTCCCAACAAGTGCTTGTTTAACGTCGTTAGCTCGACGATACCTCAATGTAGCTCATGGGACATCAAACGAGGCCCTCTCTTGACCTCCAAAACTTGTAAACCTCACATGTAAAGGATCGGCAATCTTTTCTTAGAACTTCACGCCTCCTAGATTTTTGAAACCTCCTCCTCGATATGGAAATGCATCATCACCCTTCTCATCAAGTTTCACTTCGTCATATTTGTCGTGGAATAGATTTCTAAACTTCAATGGTAACTTTACTCCATTCATTCTCATTCCACCTCTCTTTGGACTTGGAGCTTGAACTTCCTCTTTATAAGGGATATCTTCCAAAAGGATGCCTTCTTTTTCATTTGGAAAAGTATCATCAAACATCCATGAAAGTGAGCTTCCAAGCTCAAAGCTCTCATCTTCATGTGAAGTTGGCAACTCATCCTCATGTGGAGTAACACCCCCAAACTTAGCATGCTCCTCACATTCCTTCTCAACTTCATCATGCCATGCATATGGCACATATGGCTCTTCCTCATCTTGTGACTCTTGGAAAGGCATTGAAGGTGGAGACATCAATGGAACTTCATAATTCCAAGGTTGGAGTGGATGCTCTTCTATGTTGCTCAAGAATAGGCCTTGCTTGTGTTGGGAATCCACTTGATTGGCCATTCGACTCACTTGTTCTTCGAGCATTTCGACGTGCTTTCCCATGACCAACACCGTATTCTCCAATGTAGACACTTGTTCACACGTATGAGCTATAAAAATACCTTGTTGGTTGGCCATCTCATCTTGTTGAGAAATCATTTGGGCTTGACTCTCCACCAAATGCTTCATCATTTGTTCATTGAGATTTTGAGACTTCTTTTCTTCCACAAGTTGTTGGTTGATGTGAATCACCCCTTCTTGACCAAGAGTCTCTCTACTCTTGAACCTTTGCCACTCTTGCCAATCTTGTGTTTCCATCAACGCCTCTCTAGTCCTTTCATACTCCTTCTTGAGGTGGCACTACAACAAAAAAGGGATATTGGGACACTTATTTAGAGACACTTTTAATTAAGTGATGCTACATGTTAATTTGGGGCACATAGTGAAATAATTTTAAAATTGGGGCACTTAAATGAAATAGGGGGGAAATTTTTTTCACTTAAGTTTCGGCAGAACCAAATCGCGCCATTCTTCCAGTGAAAAAAAACCCTCCCCTCTGCCTCACCTCTCTTTCACCAGCTAGCCCTCCCCCTCACCTCTCTTTCACCGGCGCCCTCCCCCTCCGCCTCACCTCTCTTTCCCCGGTCAGCCCTCCCCCTCCGCCTCACCTCTCTTTCCCCAACGCCCTCCCCTCCGCCTAACCTCTCTCTCCCCGGCGCCCTCCCCCTCCGCCTCACCTCTCTTTCCCCAACGCCCTCCCCTCCGCCTAACCTCTCTCTCCCCGGCGCCCTCCCCCTCCGCCTCACCTCTCTCTTTCCCCGTTTCGTGGCCCAGAACTGAACCTATTGGGGGAAAATTGAGAGCTACTTTTTCCCGTAAAGCAACGAAGGGGAATTCGTGATTTTTGAAGCCTTCGCGAGTCGAGATCGATCGAGGTATGAATTATCGAATTAATCCTCTTTTTTCACTTTGATTTTGAGTTATTATTCTCGTGTTATTGTAATAATCTAAGGAACTATCGTTGAGGTATCGAAATTGGGGGAGACATGTGTGTTTCTGGTTTTTTAGGGTTAAGGATTTCATATGTTTTTTGTCTGTTTTTTTTTTTACTGTATTCATCTGGATTTATAAATCCCTGCAGTTTCTATGAGTTGCGTTTTGATTGATTCTAGTTCGTGTGGATTTTTGAGTTTATTTTGCCAGTTTTAGTCCTTAAGCATATTCAGTCAATGGTGAATTGTTCTTCGATATTAATTCCCCATGCAGAAATTCCCCATGGCCCATGCCCTAATTGGGGACTTATAGATTTGAATTTGCAGCTGTTGTCGCTCCCTAAATCGCTAGAGAAGCTGGACGAAGGTTTCTCTCTCCCTCTATGTCTCTGAGTATCGTTTTTGTGATGTTATAAGCAGCATTGCATATTTCGGTTGTTTAATAAGGGTTCTTGGCAGCAATTATGAGTACTGACTTGTTTGTTCACTAATTTTGGATTGTAATGTATTTTCATTATTTTTTTTGTTGGATTTTGTGTTTAAATTTGGCAAATGTTTAGAGAATTTTAAGAAAAATTGAAATGTGTATTTTCCTTTCATTGAAGATTACTCTTTGTCATCGTCTGTTTGACGCTTTGTATCAGGTCACATTCTTCTTAGTTATAATTGGAAATCAACCTAGTTTTACTCTAAGATAAGATCAATAAATTGATTGAGTCTATACACAGAAATATCCTAGAAAAGCCATTGATCATAATATTGTTGTCCAAACATTAATAAATTATTTTTGTGAAGAAACATGAAACTTTTGACTACTGCTACTCATTTCCTGATTAATTAATTGAGATTTTGGATGATAGCATTACCCAAAATTTCCAACAACTATCATTGCTTGTAGCAATCCTTTTCCTTTAGGTAATTAAATGTCTTTTAGCCAAAGAGATATGTTATTGTAAGATTGGGATCAAATAGCACTTTGCAAGGCTGTACCTGTAGAAGTGTAAAACTTTGTTTCTTTTATGAATAATAGGTAGCTGAAGATGCACACAGTAAAGAGATTTGCAATGGGAGGGTGCCCCGATGCTTATATCTACATGGTAACTACTAACTTTCAGAACTTGATTACACTACTCATTTTTTGATTTCTTGATTATATCATGGTATTGAATTGGAGAAAAGTTGACCTTGAACTGCATTTGTGTTTGTGGCAAAGTTCGTTAGGTCTTACACATGAAACTGTACTCGAGGGAACGGAAACAGGTATGGTCATATCCCCCTGGGCTTACCCCTTATATTTGCTTAGTAGGCTTAGCTTTTCTGTTTGAATGTGTTTGAACTTATTAGCATATGTTCAGCTTTATCTCTTTAGGTATGTAACCTAGAGATTGATGATTGAATAATTATCTAAAATTTTAGAGGCCTTTTCAAACTTATAAATATCTAGTCTAGTGTAGATTAGTTTCTGCCTTCAGCAATTAACAATTTCAATGAAGCAAGAAATTACTAAAAGAACCAACTCAATTTAATTTAGTGTGTTGTAGCTTTTACTGATTTAATGGCCCCTTTATGCTATTTACTTCTCTTGGGCTTCTTTGGTTAGTTAAGTGGACTTTCAAGGTGACCAACGATCTCCAAGAATGCAATCCAATCAGTAACTCTAAACTGCGTTTAGTCCAAGTTGGGAAGCAGATTCTTCTAGCATCAAAGGTAGGGCTACTTTTTTCTTATGGATGCTAGTTTATTTCAAAACTATGAGTACATTTACTTAACCTGTTTCTACATGATTTCTAGTGATGGAGGGTCGTTTGCCTCATGATAGTAATATTTCCGCTCTTAAGATGCTAAGAGTTCAATGTAAACTAGAGGTAAGCATCTTCGTTCAGTGCAGTTCCTTGGGGAACGATGACAATCTCATAATCTAAGATACACTAAAATTTGATTCGAGAGCATGACTAAATTGATAACTGCTTCTTTTCATCAAGATGTCCTGCCACAATGTGCTCAACTCTTATTCCCCTTGAGCTATGACGCAACTAAGATAGATCATGCCTAACGACAAACTTATTTTTGCAGGGATTTCAAATTCTGTAGGAAAACTGTTTGCAATAATCAGTACAATCGGAACGGGATTCTTCGTGCAGTGGATAGGTTCGTTTCATGGTTTCAGGCATTCTTGACTCTTTCAGCATGTCTTTATTTTGCTAGAGCCATATTCTGGAATCACTATGCTACCGAGAAAGAGTTCTAAATTATGCGACGGACCAATATCTCCTATAATATACTATAATATGTGAAGGAAAGTAGATATATTCAATTCTTAGCAAATGTATAGTGTTCTTTTTTATTGTTTTGTTTTCCTGGAATGTGGAGATTGGGGAGTTAATGGAGTTAAAGACTGAGAATGCATTGTATAGAGATGTTATGCAGCGAATTATTCTATATATCATTATTCTTTGGATCAAGATTGGACCTTATTGTGATCTATCCGAATATTATTACTATTTTTTCTACTTTTAATTCTTTTATAATTTTAATTTATGTGCTCGAATTATATTTAAGAGCATAAATAAGTGGCTTGAAATTCCATTATTGGACACAAATAAGTGTCTCAATGTTTCTTTTAAGGGCACAAATAAGTATATGAATATTTTATTTAAAGGCATGAATAAGTGTCTCGATATTTATTTTGAAGGCACAAATAAGTATCACCTAAACTTATTGGCTGTAAATTTAGAGCTTTAATAGGACAATTTTATATGCCCTGAAAATCAATCTCGGTACACAAGAAAATGACCGGAAAGACATTTCTGTTGAGGCACTTAAAAAGTGTCTCCAACTCTTTTGCGACACGATAACACGCGGCACATATGATAAGTGCCCCGAAAATTATATGTGCCCCAAAAGACTATATATTGGGGCACTTTTCAGTGTCTGGAAAGCCATTTTTTGTTGTAGTGTGGGCATATTGAGAGCAAGATCCTCATATTCATCATCTAACATGGAGGTAACTTCCTTGGAATGCACCTTTTCCATAGGCCATTGAAAAGAATTGGAAACCATTTCTTCAAGAATCCTCGTGGCTTCCCTCACATCTCGATGTAGCAAGCAACCTCCGGAGGTAGCATCTACGATGATTCTTGTTTGTGAATTCAAACCACTATAAAATGTAGTGATTTGTTGACTCTTGTCTAGGCCATGTGGGGGACATTTCCTTAAGATCTCATGAAACCTCTCCTACGCATCAACTAGCATCTCATCATCCTCTTGGGAAAATCGATAAAACTCTGAAATTAGGCTTTGTACCTTGGAAGGTGGAAAGTATTTTGAGAAGAAAGCTCTACATAGGTCCTCCCATGATTTGATTGAAGCTTTGTTAAGACTTTGGTACCAATCTCTAGCCCGGTGTCGAAGTGAAAATCCAAAGAGCCTCATCCTTATCGTATCATTTGGCACTCCTTCTAGCTTAATAGTACCACAAATGTCGAGGAAGGAGTGTAAATGATCATGAGGATCCTCGGTGGCCTCTCCTCCAAATTGATTTGCTTGAACCAAACGGATCAAACCCGGCTTAAGCTCAAAGTTAGGTGCATCAATCGTGCCCCATTCTATCCCTTGATAGCTCTCCCTCGGAGGTTGGAATATCTCAATAAGAGGAGGTAGTTTAGCCTCTTGAGCTCTTGTTCCTTGTTCTTCAAATCTTGTGATGTGATCACGCTATGCGGAAGCTACGGAAACGAAAACACACGCCAACTAGCAACTGATTCAACCCAATCCACGAATGTGACAAACTCCCCGACTACGACTCTAGAATACACGAAATAGGTAAAAACAGAAACCTAAGCAGAACAACTCGGATTAAGCTCAAATTTTGACACGAAGTACAACCTAGGGTTAGGAACAAAATATCCAAAATTCAGCAAAATCGCACGGGTAGATTTCATTTGGCTCGGTGGATAGTTTCGGGTCGTTTTAGGGTTCCAAAACGAATCTGAAAATTAAACGAATGGGTTTCAGGCTTAGGGAAGGGGTACGGGACGGTGGGAATGATTTGTGATGATGTTTAGACGGTTTATGATGGCTGGAAACAAAAGAAACGAAATAAAGTGGTGAAAATTACCAGAAACGAACCTCGAATCTACAGGGATTCCAAACGCGTCTGCACAGCAATCTTCGTGGCTCGATTAACCCGGATACTACGAGATATCACGAACGAATCGATTGAATTCAAGTTTGAGGTAGCCAAACAACAAGCCCTACCAAGAACTTTCAGTTTGCGAGACAAGAGAATTTAGCGTGAAAGCTGTTTTTCATTCAATCAAGTCTGTCTAATGTTAATTTTGAAAATCACATAAATACTACCCTAATTCTGAAAAAAACTAGGGCCGAAATTACTAAGTAATTGGGCCTGAATAATCTCGAAAATTCATAATAAATAAAATACAAAGTTTAAGCCCAAACAAATATAATAAATCTGAAATAGCGGGCTTGTCTTCCTTTCATCCTTGATGGGCCTCCGAATCTCCGTCTTCAACGCTTGATAAGTTCACCATCTTGTATTGACAAAATCCGACTCCATCATCCTCCAATTTGTGTTGAAGGTAGCACTGCAAATATCCTTGAAGTTTTTGAGCTCTCGATCTTGTCATTGGTCCATTAAGCTGCAAATCCGGATTCAACTCGCCAATGCTAGCTTCAGTCTCATCATCTTGTTTCCATAGCCTCCGAGAGCTTTCTAAGAGCTTCCATTTCTTTTTCTCTAGAGGTCTTCTTTCCCTTGTCGAGGTCCAAGATAAAAAGCTCCACATGTGTAACAATGCAAAATCAAAGATAGCTAATATGAGCAAGGATTCATGCCAAGTGCTATGAATGGAAGCTTACTAGGCATTCCATCAAACACCTTGTATGCATCAATGGTTGTCAATCATTTATGCAATTAAATTCAATCAAATCCAAGGGCAACTCAAGGGAAAGGTAAATCAACACCAATAGCCATCACATCCTATCCTAATTCACATCATCCATCATTTGAAACCTCAATGGATCTAGCCTAGCATGGATCTAAGCATCAAACCATCAACAACAAGCAAAAACATAATGAAAATGACAAGGAAAGTAAATAGAGAAGAAATCTTCAATAAATCTTCAATATCCAAGCATATTCTTCATCAAAATTTGAAATAACTAATAGGGAA
Source organism: Thymus mandschuricus (assembly GCA_029379335.1). Classification (NCBI taxonomy): domain Eukaryota; kingdom Viridiplantae; phylum Streptophyta; class Magnoliopsida; order Lamiales; family Lamiaceae; genus Thymus; species Thymus mandschuricus. The sequence goes on from CM057081.1 coordinate 21,400,861, forward strand.
AGAGGGAAAGTGATTGGGGTTCTAAGGTGAATGCTAAAAGTGAATAACAATGTCTCTCCCACTACAAAAGAGGAAATAAACTAGTATTTATACTTCTAAAACAAGCTAAGGGTCAAATTGCAATAACTAGAAAGTAATGTAGATGAGATGGGGTCAAAAATGCAATTTCCGGAACTTGAGCTCAAGGATTTCGCGCATTTCCCGGTCTTCTTCGTCTTCTTGCGCACTCGTACGGTTTTGGCTAGTTCTCTCTCGTCCGACCTCGGAAAATTGATCCGCAAAATGCTATGGCTTCCTCTTTCAATCCTCTTCAACATAGGATCATTCATACATACACAGAAAATCTCCACAGCACCTGAAATTGGCACAGATATCGAGAGAAAACGCGAAACGTATAGAAAATACGTAAGTATGAAAAACCTAGCATTTCTATCACTTAAACACACATATGAAAGCCAAAACCTACCAAAAACCATCTTGAAATGCATATAAAATATAGGGTTGTCACAGATCGGTGTGCCAACTACCGAAGTGAGTATGGCCGAGCTTCATGGTAGTTCTAGGAGCAAGTGGCCGAACTAAAGAGGCTGGGCGGATTCTACAAGACTGTCCTACTTCGTCAATCGCAGCTCTGGCGGTAGCTAGCGTCCTTTACCGAGGCCGAGGCTTCATCCTCTTCCAGTGTACGTTCTGCTCCGAGGCTACTTGATAGCCAACTGCGGGAGTCTTCTTGCAATGGCAGCCAGAGACTCAGTGTTAGTTTTGGGTGGGCCCGGATGGGGAGTATAGATGGGTAGGAAAGATGGCTTCATCTCAAGCAAAGCAGCCGCCAACTCCAACATCCCCGCTCCCAACTCCGACCTCCCCACCTTGCTCTCCAAATTCGAATCCCTAGGCCTCTCCCTCCAAGACCTCATCGCCCTCTCCGACACTCCCACTATCGACAAAGCTCGCTGCTCCGCCTTTAACAACTGCTACTTCACCAACATCCACTCCGGCGAGGGACTACTGGCCTCTGACCACACGTTGCTTGCTGGGGAGAAGCGTGCGATCGTGGAATCTTATGCCAATGATGTCAATCGATCTCTTCTTCCAAGATTTTGCAAAGTTGACGGTGGTTATGGGAAGCCTGCAAAACGATGAATTTTTCCACCATTGTTTTCTAACTTTTTTTACGGATTTTTTGTAATTCTAAATTATTGGAGCTTGACTGGACTCGAGGGTTACAAGAATGGATTTGATTTGTTTATCGGAGAACGATTTCTTATACCATCTCCACAGCCATGAATACGAACTCAAGTTTCTAGAATCTCCTCGAAGCACAGCCGTAGCTGCGGCTGCTGCCTCTGCTGCCACCGGAGAGTCAAATCGCCACCTCCGTACAGGTGGCGGTGGAACCAGCTTGGCAGCTCCATTAAGTACGATCCGATGAACGAGTACATCGTGCACATGACAGGTCCCTCCCACTGGTCCGCTGACTCCACACAGACGAACGACGGGAGGTGACGCCGTCAGCAGCCGTTCCTTGAAACGGTGGGGGAGAAGAGCAAGGACCTGGGGAGTGACAAGGTATAGTTGTTGCCTCGGATTCAAGATGCTGGAGACGTTGAGCCGCCAACAGGAAACCATTAAGAAGTTAACGTTGATATGGAGGGCGAAAATAAGAAATCGCGATTTGGAAAAAAATGTTAATTAATAATTAAACTATTGTAAATGGCGTGGAATATAATTAACGGAAAAGTTAACAGTTCTTTCAAAACCGTTAAAAGTGAACTCAATAGATTTCAAATGTGAAAGTAAAAGAATCTATTAAAGATACAAATATAGTATAAGGACCTATCAAAACAAAATGTAAAAGTACAAGGACCTTCAAACGAGTTTTGCCTAATTGTTATTATTATTGTTATTAATTATAAACTAAGGTTGCATTCTCTTTGATGCGAAAGAAAAGGAGAAAAAAAAGAAAATAACCCTATAAATTCCACCCCTTTTCTCACCTTTTATCAATGAGAGGGGATTTTACTCTTTAAATTGGAGAAAATATTTACAACACCAAATTGGAGAGATAATATTTTCTCTCCATTGTAGTGCAAATGAAGGGGAAAAATTGAAAAAGTGAGAAAAGGTGAGAAAAAGGGTAAAATTTATAGGGTGATTTTCTTTTTTCTTTCCTTTTATTTCGCATTAAAGCGAACGCAACCTAAAGGTAAAATATTGCAACATTTTTTCCCTTGAAAACATGAGTATATGGAAAGGACGTGCTTCATGTTCCTACCATTTTGGTTTGTAGCATAAATTTTTGGTTAGGAATTCATTTAACTTCAATTATTTACTTTGGCTTAAAGTAGCAAATATTATTTTTGCCTAGGAATAAAGTATCACATTAATATTATATTATTTATTTATGTAAAAACACTCTCCTTTTCATCGTGGATATTTTTAACATGTTCACCGTTGATGTGGCAATGACAAAGTTTACTTCTTTTAGATATATGTGGTAAATATTTAAATATTTAATTTATTAATAGTATGTCATGTCATCCGTTAACTTATAAGAATGTCCAAACAATGGGTAGAAGAACATTTCTCTCTATGTATATCTTCGACAATTGGTGATGCAATTATGATATGGACTTATAAGAATGTCCAAACAGTGGGTAGGGGAACGTTTCTCTCTCTAGGGATAGCAACGGGGCGGGGCGGGTCCGGGTATTGCTTTCTCACCCCCGTACCCACCCCAAAAATTCCCCCCCAAACCCGCATCAAAACCCGTTTAAATTGATGCAGGGATGGGGCGAGGATTACCCGGCGGGGGAAACCTGCCCGTCGGGTACCCGCTAACATTTTTTTTTCAACTAAAAACCAATTTTTTTAAATATATAATAAATTATTAGATGCTAAAATTATTTTTAAAATTAATAAATTTTATTAATATTATAATTATAAAAATATTAAATAAAGATAATTAATATTAATTTTATTTAAAATTTAAATATAAATATAAATTTAAAATATAAATATTAAATTTATTATTGGGGCAGGTATGGGGTGGGGATCTGTAAACCCGCCCCCGCCCTGAACCCTCTTCGAGTTTATGTTTCCATACCCGTCCTCGAACCCAAACCCGAATACTTCCCCCCCGTCCCCGCCCCATTAGGGGCGGGTACCCGCGGGTACTCGAACTCGCGGGTAAAATTGTCATCCCTATCTCTCTATATATATCTTCGATGATTGGTGATGCAATTATATATTTAGCATACCATTTAACTTTTTATTTCAATTTCTAATCGGGGACAAAATTAAATATGTATGATTCATTGATTCTTGCCTTCCTGATCCTTTATATTTATTGTTCATTACGTAATGTTTATGTTTTTAAGAGTATATACTATGTTTGTAGGAAAACATATTACTGATTATAAATTTTGAGCGCTACAGAGGATTCAAACTCCGGATTTTTAATCCCAAAATTTAAACCCTTTACATTTTAGTTGTGTTCATTTACTTTTTGGAATACAGGGGGTTTATGATTCGATTATGAAAACAACTATTTTTAAATAATTTAAAATAAATTTTAGGAACATAAAATTTTGACACAACGTTATAAAGTACTCAAATCGAATGTTTAAATCATTACTACTTACCATTAGATATTAATACATTTAGACCGTCCTATAATAATTAATCCAATATTATATTATAATAGCAAGAATGCATCTATAAATAACTTCGTCTTAATCATTGATGAAATGTCATATCTCATATGTATCCGTTTGCAATATTACGTTCCACCATATGATTCCACATTTTAATGTCTAATATTATAAGGCATAATGAAAATTAGATCACGGGCAAGCATGGCCGGACTTGTGTGAAAGCTCACAAGGCATGGGCCTTGGGCCCAAACTTTTTAGGGGCCCATTAAAAATTATTTTTCATATATATTACTATATGTATATGCCTTCTAAATAATATTTATGATATATTTTCCAATTATATATAGGAGTAGAAGCATCCCCTCTCAAAAAAAGAAAGATAAAAGGAATGACCATTATATGTAGAATGTTTTTTAAGAGAATGATTGAAGAGGGTGAATTATTTCTCGATATGCTTAAATCTCCTAAATCTCCTACAAGATTTTTGTTAACCATATCAGTTTTGTATTGGCTAAAAAGTATTTTTGAAGTTAAAATAGATTGAGACCTATTTACAATCAACTATGTTGTGAGACAAGTTGAATGGATTGGCTATGCTGAAAATAGTCGATCAATTTGATTGCACAAATTTTGATAAATATTTTTGCTTCCAAAACTACACGATGAGTTATAATTTGATAGAGTAAGAACCTTTTTTTCTCCATTTCATGTCATTGATATTATTACTATATTATATGATGAATTTTTTTTCCCGTTATTAAGGGGCCCATTTTTTCGTTTTCGCCTCGGGCCATGTGATGTACAGGACCGGTCCTGCGGGCAAGTATTCTAGTTGGAATTAATATAAAGTACATTTTTAAGTCTATGTGCTTTTATTTTTATTTCGAATGGTCTTTGTACATTTTCTATTTAAAATAGTCATTCTACTTCTATTTTCATTATCATTGGGTTCTTATTTAACAAGGCTAGCGGAATTGATTGCTAATTATATTTTGTTATTTGTGTGAGTGTGTTGACCTAGAGATAGAAAGTTAAGTTTCGGGGTCAAATGTCTTGAGTTTGTGTACTCCGTAAAGTGATCTTTAAATTTCTGTTGAAGCTTAACAAAAATTGTTATCTATAATATATGTCAACCAGTCCCTAAAATAGAATTATATATCATGCCTAATTCAGAATTTATAAAATTTTACACATTTTCACACCTTTTTCATCTCCTTCATCGGTTCTCTTTTAACGATTTCTCCCGATTGATGTTGTTCACAATATATTTTGCAAATTCTGGAGAGGTTCCTTCCGGCATAGTTTATTTTTTATTCTGGAAAGTTTTGTTGGTATAGTGTTAAAGAAAATTTCTCAAGGGTAATTCTATACACAATCTCCATTTTACTCCTTACGCCCCCCTCTTATTGTAATAATAATAATTAATTGTATATGTACAATATTAACCCTAGAGCCTCCACAATTCCTATCGTTCTCTCCACACACCCGTTCACCATACACGTCCCCATTTTTTCACATCTCCCTCACCTCTCTCGATTCTCCCTCACGAATTGCCACCGAACAACTCTTCTTTAAAGTGATTTTTTTGTGTGTGCGGGCTTCCGTGTAAGGCGATTTTTGTTTTTGAGTTTTATCTTACAAAGTACTAGATGTTGAATGAATAATGAAAGAATCCGACGGCGGCTGCAAACGAACGACGTTAGAGTAAGGGGAATAATTGGAAATTTAAAGAGAAAAAAATGGAGAAAAGGAATTGAGATTCAAAGATTTCAGAATTTGAAGTTTGAAATAGTTTCACATATTCGACAACTTCACGGCGATGCTGGTGGTAGTTGTCTTGGACGGCCGCCTGCAAAGTGAAATGAGAGGGAGAGAAAACAATTGTGGTTGTTAAAATGGTGATAGTGTTTGATTTTTTGGGGGCTGCAGGGATAAATTTGTACATTCGTAGTATATCTGTTTGATTAATTAAATTGGAGATTGAACGGAAAAAATATGGGGGTTATGGACAGAATTACCCATTTCTCAATTATGATGAAAAATGATGGAAAAGAAAATAATCTATATACTATATAAAAACAAGACACGAAGGGTACTTCTGTAATTTCACTTCTAATTTTTTAATTTAATTTCTGTAATTTTGATAAAAATTGTTTTATGAAGGGTTGTGTTGTTTCAAGTTTCAACTTACAGACCGTTCAACTAAAAAAAAATATTTGTTTGGGGAAAAAAATTCTAAAAATTAAACCAACGTGTCCTTTGAGTGAAGAGTGATGTGTCCTTTTATCAAGTTTGCAACCTTTATATAAAGCCATACTCTCACGACCAATCTCATTGTTCGTCAAATAACTAAAGGAGTTTAGATTGTTTTTATTACGCTGACGAATCTAATTAATGGAGGTATCTATATTATTTCCGAAGATTATGAGAAGTAATCCAAGGTAATCTATATTTTTATCTCTTCCTTCTCTCATACAAATGAAGTTAATCATTATTATTGTTTTTATTATTATTGAATTAATAGATTATTAATTGACCTGCATTTTGTACGGTAAATATTGTTTTCAACAGTATCAGTTAACACTATTAAACAACAATAACTGATTTAAAATTTGGAGTAAGAAAATAGCGTGTATAAATTGATTTAAAATTGGAGTAGCAGTATATGGCTCATAGTTTATAGTATTTAATTTAGTTTAATTTTTAATATGATAGTTCAATTATCTCTACATTCGAGGCTTCGAGCTATCCATTAATTTTTGGTGGTCAGAATATCCATTAATCATATGAATGGATTAATTAGCATAATTTGTTCTAGATAATGTTAGTTGTATTAGTTCAATTATTTAAATAATCAATACATATCTTTTATGTTTTAATTTTTTTGGCAGATAGTACGTATGAAAAATTTAATTGCTATTAGTATTACCATTTAATTTAGATTTAAATATAGCAGAGCCTTTCCAAACATGCTCATATTTATGAAATGTTTAAATAATGAATTTTCAACAATGGCTAAATTTATGGAACAAATGTAAATTTTGATGCATTTCAAAAGCATCACACTTTTACAATGTTATTTTAATTTGTATATTTTCTTCAATTATAATTACTTATAATCTTTAACTTATTTAGGCTATATCTAAACATATAATACCATGGACTGTAAGGGTTATATCTATCATGAAAAATAAATAAAATTAAGTACAACAATAAAGTATAAAATTAGTGCCATAAAACCATCAAACTAAGTGATAATTAAATACACCATCATACTATTAATTTATTCATTGTTTTCTTCAAATTTCAAAATAAAAATTTCATAAACAAAGTATGTTATTCTGAATATGATGACTATTTAATTGATTGTATGTAAGCACCGATGTTTGAAGTTAAGCAATCTTGAGAAATAAAATACATATGTACATAAATTAGAAATTATTTATCATTTATCTCACAAATAACAAAAACATTTAAAATTATTAAATTATTATTTGGAAACCATTGAATTAATGATCTAAATTTGAATTTAAAAATTTTAAGTAACTATAAAAATATATTTGGCCGCGCATCGCGTGGGTAAATTTTCTAGTTACATTTAAAATCTTAATTATTTCTTTCTTTTTCCTATACCTCTTTATCTATGATGAAGAATTTTACTCTTTCTTTTGTCCTTCCTTTTAACTCCAATGGAAAGAAAATATTATCCACCGATACGGAGTGCAAAATTTTCCTTCCATTGGAGTGAAAATGAAGGAGAAAGAAACAGTAAAATTCTTCATCATAGATAAAAGAGATGATAAAAAGTGAAAAACAAGGAACAATTTAAAGGGTGATTATTTTCTTTTCCATAGCTTTCTCGGGATAATTTTCCAAAAAAGAAAACGCAACCTTAATATTAAAAGAATGGGTGAAATAATAAAACTATATATAAATTAAATTTCGAATTAAGCAAATAACAAAATCTTATATCATAGTTTCATAATCACCATGAATGCCTAGCTCAAGATTCAAGGGGGTGAGTCCTCAAACTTGAATGAGGAAAACAATGCAAGGCAAGGCGGTGATGAACGACAGCACCACAATAAGAAATTTGAACGGAGTTAAGAAGGAGGGAAAAGATTCAAATTAAGAATTTAACTATAAAACCAGAATGACATGTTATTTAACTATAGAAAATATCATGTTTTTGTTAGTTTTGTATTTTTATCATGAATTATATTTAAAGTGTCCTACATTTAAATAGACTAAAATGAGTTGTACTTTACTAATAAATATTATTCAGTCCACGTGCGAATGCACGTAATATTTTGCTAGTATTTAATAAACTATTTGTCAAGAGTTTGCTTCTTCGTACCACACGGGCCACCATCTTGTTGTGAGGCCTATGAATCAGTAGGATGGCATAGACCCCCACCTGGGACTCTTAAAATGAACTTTGATGCTTATGATTCAAAGAGGTACATGGACCGGTCTTGGGGCATCTTCCGAGACGAATTCGGCGACAAAATGCTTGCTTTTGCTATGAAAAATGATGTTGTGTACAAATATTGCAATTGCTAAGGCCCTTGCATGCCGTGAGGGTATACATGTTGCTATTGAGCAGAACTTTCGGAGCATTACCATTGAGATGGATTGCTTGGAGCTGGTTCGCGAAGTGAAGAAATCAACTCACACCCTCCATCTTATTTCGAGAACATCGTCGCATCAATCCAGACATCCTTCCACTAGCTAGAAATAGTTAAATTTAGATGGGTTAGAAGGTCTATTTATGCGCTTGCACATAAAAAACTCTCGCGTTATATGTCGATGTGTCTTGCCCTGTTAGGTTTGTGGGCCCTTTCCCTCCCCAGTTCCCAGATGTCGTGCAGAGTGGAGCTCTGCTTCCTTAGTTTCTAACTGCCTCTTTTCTCCTAAAAATAATAATTAATTAAAAATAAACGAAAAAAATAATTAGACACAATAATAATAATAATAATAATAATAATAATAATAATAACAATAATAATAATAACAATAATAAGAATAACAATTTAATAACAATTTAATAATAACAATAGTAATAATAATAATAATAATAATAATAATAATAATAATAATAATAATAATAATAATAATAATAATAATAATAATAATAATAATAATAATATAAGTAGTAGTAGTAGTAGTAGTAGTAGTAGTAGTAGGAGTGAGGGGTAAATTAAGGTGCTTCTTGTTGGCCTTAGGGATGACAAAAGAATATACCCAACCGAAAGCATAGAGGAGCAGACTTTGTGTTCACATAAATTCACTCACAAAAGACAAAATACTATTTTTAATTTGACTATTAATTAATTGGCTCACAAACAACATAAATATGATTGTTTGTTCACGAGTTTACTCTTATAGAAGCTTCCTTTCATGGCTAATATTAAAATATAAATATTACTCACTCCATCTCATTCAACTTAAGCTGGTTGACCTTTTCACTAACTTTGAAATTTTGAAATAATGAATTTAAAATAAAATTTTGTAGTATATATAATTTTATTCGTACAATATTATGAGTGTTGTAGTGCCCTATAGAAAAACTCATCATTATAAACTTCAAATTATCTAGATAGTGAATCGACTCAAATAGAGTTGGACGGGGGAGTACGAGTACCTAACTATGTAATGAAATTGAGACAATTTTTTATGTGATTAAATGTAGAAACAAGAGATTCTAGCTATTTACGTAGTTTTCATCTTTACATCGGAACCTGGTGAAGCATCTATACTTTTCTTTAAACTAAGTTTCCCACACTATGCGTAATGTAATTATATTAATACAAATGATATAGGTTACGTCATGCATGCGCGTGACATGCATTTCTTCAATTCTGTATGAAGTACAAGTTTCTTTGGGTAAGTGCATGTAAAAACCAGGGCCCGACTTTGAGCAAGTTTATCGAGTTTAGATGCAAAGAGAGTCCGAAAAAATTGGTTTCAAAATTATAAATTGAAGTTCAGAGAAAAGAAAATGTAATGCTATGAATCGTAGGAGTATACGTGAATGTAGAAATACAACAATAAAATAAGAATTAGTATATAATACTACCTATGTGTCACGCCCCGCTCGAGAGAGGTCAAATCTTGGAGGTTTCCCAGAATAATCTAGAATTTACTCGATGAGTCTGGCACCTTGCAGAACATTCCGGAATCCTCTTGAACATAGTAGAGACTTGTAGAATTCTCTAGAATCTCGTAGAATCTCGTAGAAGATTATAGAAGGAGGTGGAAGCCTCTAGTCATAGAAGGATCTAGACATGGGAATGATCTAGAACCCCTCTCGCACTTGTATAAATAGGCCCTTGGCCATTCATTTGTAAGCATCCAAGATTCAAGCAATCAAAGTTCTCCTGCATTCTCTCAAACTCTCTCTTTGCCTTCTTGTGTTCTTAACCAAACGACTTGGTGGGAAGGTTGCCTAGCTAGTGTCGAGGCGAGCTAGTCTAGGACCGCACGACGGGTTGAGGAAACTTCGTGGGGCACAAGTTTCAGTCTGTGACAAGTGGTATCAGAGCCAGGTTAGTGGTTATGTTGCTTCCGCAAGGCAAGAAGGTTGCTCGTGAGTTCGTGAGAGATGGAGAACGTTGCCAACAATGCTGCGCAAGATAAGACCAAGAAGAGGGACAAGTCCGTGGACAAGAGCGCTGCCATGGAGACTCGGGTGGCCCGGATCGAGAAGTTCATGGACGAGCACATAGGTGTCCATGAGGATTTGGCCCTGACCTTGGAGGGCCATGCCATGAGGCTCGAGACGCTCGAGGAAACAAATGAGGCATTCGAGGATCAAATGTCCAGGATTCTAAACGAGATGAACTGGAGCACGATGGAAGAGCTGCGTGCAAGGATCCCAGATGGCTTAGCGGGGGTGATCGATAGACTCGTCACCTAGATGGAGGACATGCGGGCAAGGATGGCCCACTATGATCGGGCATTGGCTAACGGGGAACGTTTAGGTGCGGCACCTCCCCGTCGGGACGTCCCCAAGCCAATGCCATTCAAGGGATCGAGGAATGCGAGGGAGGTCGACGACTTCCTATGGAGCATCGAGCGGTACATAGTGTCCACCAATGTGCACGACGATGCTACGAAGTTGCAGGAAGCACCATTCTACCTAGCATATGTGACATTGCTATGGTGGAGGGTTCGAGAAGCAGACATAGCTCGTGGCACGTGTTGGATGGAGAGGTGGGAAGATTTCAAGACCGAGTTCAAGCGCCAGATCTACCCGGAGAACGTGGAGTTTGAAGCCCGGTCTAGGCTCAAGAAACTCACGCACTCAAAGACCATCAAAGAGTACGTGAAGGATTTCAAGGAGATCATGCTCGAGCTGCCAACTTTGACGGATCAAGAGTCCCTGTTCGCCTTCGTCGATGGGCTCAAGCCGTGGGTGAAGCTTGAGATACAACGGGCGAATGCACAGAACGTGGCGGGTGCGATGGTGGTGGCTGAACGGTTAGTGGAGTTGAAGATCTCGGTCGACAAGCCCAAGTTCCGGAAGGAAGACAAGGGAAAAGGTGGGGGAGACCGCCCACAAAAGACGGGATCGACAAGCCAAGGCTCGAGGAAGCAATCGGATGATTCGGGTAAGCCAAGAGTTTGTCACATATGTGGTGCCACTAACCATTTAAAATTTAATTGTCCATTCCGAGGGAAGAAGGTGGTTGCGGTCACTGAGCAGTCGGATGAAGAGGACCCTCAGATGGGGTCCCTCAAGCTCCTTAGCGCGGTTAAGGCTCGCATAGAACCGGCGAAGGGGCCAAGGAAGGGGTCGATGTACGTTGAGGCGATAATCAGCTCCGGAAAGGTGAAGGCGCTCGTTGACACGGGCGCAACACACAACTTCATGAGGGAAGGAGTAGTGAAAGCGATGGGGTTGGTCGTTACCCCAACAAAGGGATCCATCAAGTCCGTGAACGCTAGTGCCAAGCCGGTGGCCGGTGAGGTGAAGGGAGTCCACGTACAGATCGGGGATTGGCGTGGTGCGGGTTCCTTCACGGTCATACCCATGGACGACTATGAAGTGGTTCTCGGGCTGCAATGGTTCGATTAGGTACGGGCCTTCATCGTCCCTTACTCCGATTCTTTGATGATAATCAACGAGGAAGGTGCTAGTACCATCCTGGCCAAGCGGGAGGCGAAAGGATCGGTAGCAATATCGGCCATGCAGGGGCCTAGCATGCTGCGAAGAGCCGTTCGCCGCATTCTCTATGCCCGATGATGACGAGGACGACACCAAGGGGATGGCAGAGGTCACCAAGGAGGTCAAGGACGTATTGGAGGAGTTCAAGGACGTGATGCCCAACGAGCTCCCAAAGAAGTTGCCACCCAAGAGGGACGTGGATCATCGGATCGAGTTGGTGACCGACTCGATGCCGCCATCCCACACACCCTACAGGATGGCACCGCCCGAGCTAAAGGAGTTACAAAGGCAGTTGAAGGAGCTGCTCGACGCGGGGATGATTCAGCCGTCCATGTCCCCCTACGGAGCCCCGGTGTTGTTCCAAAAAAGCACGACGGGTCCCTGCGCATGTGTGTGGACTACCGGGTGCTCAACAAGTTGACGGTGCGGAATAAGTACCCGATTCCACTCATCGGGGAGCTTTTCGACCAACTTGGAGGAGCCAAGTGGTTCTCGAAGATCGATTTGCGGTCGGGCTATTGGCAGGTGCGGATAGCCGAGGGAGATGAGCCCAAGACTGCCATGGTGACGAGGTACGGGGTCGTACGAATTCCTAGTCATGCCCTTTGGCTTGATGAATGTACCGGCCACATTCTGCACGATGATGAATAAGGTATTTCAACCCTACCTCGATAAATTTGTTGTCGTCTATCTTGATGACGTCGTTGTGTACTCACCCACGTTGCGGGAGCACGTGGAGCATTTGCAGATGGTGTTTCAGGCCTTGAGGGAGAACGAGCTCTACGCGAAGTTGGAGAAGTGCTTGTTTGCCCAAGATGAGGTGTCGTTCCTTGGCCATCGGATACGAGAGGGACAGATCATGATGGATCGGGCCAAGGTGAAAGCCATCCAAGATTGGGAGCCACCCAAGGACGTGTCCCAACTTCGATCCTTCTTGGGACTCGCCAACTACTACCGCAAGTTCATTCGTGGGTACTCCCAGTCCGCTGCCCAGTTGACAGAGTTGAAGAAGGCACGATCGTGGGTGTGGAGCGAGGAGTGTCAAGAGGCCTTTGAGCGACTCAAGGCCGCCGAGACGGAAGAACCGGTCCTTGCCTTGCCGGACCACACTAAGGCATACAAGGTGCACACGGATGCGTCCAACTTTGCTATTGGGGGGGAGTGCTCATGCAAGAGGGGCACCAGGTGGCATACGAGAGCCGGAAGCTCAACGAGGCGGAGCGGAGGTACATCGTGCACGAGAAGGAGATGACCGCGGTGGTGCATTGTCTACGCACTTGGAGGCACTACTTGCTTGGGAGTAAGTTCATGGTCCGGACGGACAACGTAGCCACGAGTTACTTCCAAACCCAAAAGAAGTTGACGCCCAAGCAAGCCCGATGGCAATAGTTCTTGGCCGAGTTCGACAACATACTTGAGTACAAGCCGGGGTGACAAATCATGTAGCCGACACATTGAGCCGGAAGGCGGAGCTCGCGGCTATTTGCCAAGCCGAGACGTACATCAAGGAGTGGATACGTGAGGGCTTGGACAAGGACCCGATGGCACGACATATCATGGAGTTTTTCAAGGAGGGCAAGACTCGGCGGTTTTGGATTCAAGACGGGCTTCTCTTCACCGAGGGAGATCGAGTGTACGTGCCAAAGTGGGGAAGTTTGCGACGGAACATCCTCAAAGAGTGTCACGATTCGATGTGCGCGGGGCATCCGGGCATGCACCGCACGATGGCGCTCGTGGAGGAGACCTACTACTAGCCCAGGATGCGCGAGGACGTCGAGGCGTACGTACGGACGTGTCTTGTGTGCCAACAAGATAAGATCGAGCAACAACAGCCGGGCGGGCTGCTCCAACCGTTGCCCATTCCGGAGCACCCATTCGAAAGCGTGCCGATGGACTTCATCACATGCTTGCCCAAGTCCGATGGATGGGGACGATCATTGTGGTGGTGGATCGGTTCTCCAAGTACGGCACCTTCATTCCAGCACAACCCGACATTACGGCCTTAGACACGGCCAAGTTGTTCGTGAAGCACGTGGTCAAGTATTGGGGATTGCCGAAGACGATCGTGAGCGACCGAGACCCGCACTTCACCGGGAAATTTTGGTCCGAGTTGTTCAAGTTGTTGGGTTCCAACTTGGCCGTCTCGACGAGTTTCCACCCGCAGATGGATGGCCAGACGGAGCGGGTGAACGCATTGTTGGAGTTGTACCCGTGGCACTTCGTGAGCGCCAACCAACGTGATTGGGCCACGTTGTTGGACACGGCGCAGTTCTCGTACAACCTCCAAAGAAGAGAGTCGACCGAGAGGAGTCCGTTCGAGTTGGCGACGGGTAGAAAACCCATGACCCCAATCGGTCTCGCAACGGGTTACAAGGGGCAAAGTCTGTCGGCCTACACCATTGCCAAATCACTCCACGAGGAGACGGACTTGGCCCGGGCATCTTTGGACAAGGCCGCCATGAAGATGAAGAAGTGGGCTGACCTCAAGCGATGGGCGGTCGAGTTCAATGAGGGAGATCGAGTGATGGTGAAGCTACTCCCTCAACCATTCAAGGCATTTCGGTCGGTGCACAAGGGGCTTATCCGAAGGTACGAGGGACCGTTCAAGATAGTGCGGCGGGTCGGGAACGTGTCATATCGTGTGGAGTTGCCCATGTTTCATGTGAGCCAACTCAAGCCCTATCACAAAGACACGGAGGATCCTACACGTGGGCAATCAAGTCGGGCACCCACGGCCGTGACAACCTCATTCGACAAGGCGGTTGAAGAAGTCATCTCACACCGGGAAGTTCGAAGGCGGGTGTTTCACTAAAAAGTGTTCGCAATAGATGAAATCTATCGTAGCACTAGCAAGTAAAAACCTATGTCGAATCTCAAGGAAAACTTAACAGGGCAAATAATCGTGTAGTAAAAACAACCTAAACTAAGAAAGCAAGTAAATAATATTTTTGGGTTTTTGGGTTTAAAATCCTAGGCAATAAAATAAATCAAAGCAATTAAAATCAAAGCAAGTAAATAACTAATCTAGAAAGCAAAGAAATAAATCTAACTAATTAATCTAGAGAATTATATTAAAAGAAAGCGATTAGACTACCTAGGCAAGAATCAAAAAGAAAGCAATAACAAAAGCAAAGGAGAAAACAAATCTAGACATATTAAAGAAATCTGGAAATTAAAACAATAAATCTAACTCTAAGAACTTGGAAAACGAAGGAATCGAAAACTAAGTAAAACGAATCTAATCTACTAATTTGAAATCGAATGAATGGAATTAAATAAACGAAAGTAAACGAAGCAATTACGAATTAAATCTAGAACTAAGGAAAGCAAATAAATCAAGTAAAGGAAAGCAATAAATAAATTACGGAATTAAACGAAGAACGAAGAACACGAACTAAATGAAAGAAGTCTTGAATTAAAAACGAAACGAAATGAAGAATCCGGATCCGAACAAAAGGTAATCTAAACTAGAGTATTTGATGCGGAAAATAAAAGCTAAACGAAGGTAAAAGTGTTGTAGAATTCGTGTACAAGGGGTAGTATTTATACTAGGTATGAAAACCTAGTTAAACAAGGAAATAACAACTGGCCGCTACATTGGACGGTCGTCCAACGTACGTTGGACGCTCGTCCAACTCAACACTCGCACTTCATCTTTAATTCCATCTGGACGCTCGTCCAACGCTGGACGCGCTTGGCCAAAGTACCCTGGACGGCCTTCCAACTGCTTTGGACGGTCGTCCAACTCCATATGCTGCCCGTTCTCGCTTCTTCTTCAATTTATCGCCCTTTTTCGACCCACTTTCCTCCAATCTTTCACCTTTCAAACCTACAAGATCCAAAACTCTAAACAACCAAATCATAGCCCAAAGACACACGAAAATACACAAAAACACAACGAAAATGGACACGAAAACACGGCGAAAATCCTAACATCTAGACACTAATCAGTGAGATGTTCCACCCTATAAGGAGTACTTTGTGAGATGGAAGGGGCTACCGGATTCCGAAAGCACTTGGGGGCACGAGGAGCACTTATGGCAATTTCGGGACCGGATCGAAGAGTATCATGCCAAGGTCTTGCCGAGGACGGCTTCGACTTAGGTGGGGGAGAATGTCACGCCCCGTTCGAGAGGGGTCAAATCTTGGAGGTTTCCCGGAATAATCTAGAATTTACTCGATGAGTCTGGCACCTTGCGGAACATTCCGGAATCCTCTTGTACATAGTAGAGAATTGTAGAATTCTATAAAATCTCGTAGAATCTCGTAGAAGATTATAGAATGAGGTGGAAGCCTCTAGACATAGAAGGATCTAGACATGGGAAGGATCTAGAACCCCTCTCCTACTTGTATAAATAGGCCCTTGGCCATTCATTTGTAAGCATCCAAGATTCAAGCAATCAAAGTTCTCTTGCATTCTCTCAAACTCTCTCTTTGCCTTCTTGTGTTCTTAGCCAAACGACTTTGTGGGAAGGTTGCCTAGCTAGTGTCGAGGTGAGCTAGTCTAGGACCGCACGGCTGGTTGAGGAAACTTCGTGGGGCACAAGTTTCAGTCCATGACATATGTCCCTTGTTATTAGTCTATCATTTTCGTCTATCCTACTTATTACTCTCATTTTTTTTAATATAAAAGAATATTTGACTACAATTAACTTTTTCCCTTAAAATTGGTTATAGACATATATCCATTTCTTCCTTAATTTTTGTACTCATTTTAAATGGGACTAATTTCAAGGGACGACTGAGCATCTTTATTTTGTTTCTTTGAACTCCTTTATCATTTGCCTAGTTGATCAACCATGCTCGCTTCCATTTTCCTTTTATTTTTTTCCTCCTTCTTTCCTTTTTTTCCCTTCGTTTTCTTTCCAAAAATTTAAACCCTATATCTTCTTTATCAACCTTATTATTTTTGTTAGGGTTCTCGAGCACCACCATCGACCACAATTAGTACAATATTGTCCGCTTTGGATCGAGCCCATACGGTTTTGTTCTTGGACTCTTTCCTAAAAGGCCTCATACTAAAGGAGTGGTGCTCCCCTTTATATATAAGGTCCACCCACCTTATATTAACAATGTGGGACATGTTGTTTGCAACATAAAATCTAACAATCCTCCCCACAAACACAAGGACCATATATCCTGAGCCCTCCCCTCAAATCTAGTAATGTATGCACCCCTGTTGCTTACTACTCGAGAATCATGAGTGTTTCAAAGAATGACATCACCTTCTCAGTGAAAACAACGTCTCTGCTAATCAACTTTTTCTTTTTATTAGGCTCCATGCACCATATTTTGTAACTTTTTACACCATTAGGATACCCAAGCATTATGCACTTCAAAGCCCTTGACTCTAGCTTGTCTTGCTTTATATGTGCATAAGCCAAACACCTAAAACTCCTCAAATAAGAATAATCAACAACCATTCCATTCCAAACTACATCTGGATTGAAATGGTTTCAGAAGCTGAACATTTGTTAATAAGATAACAAGTTGTGGATGTAGATTCTCCCCAGAATTTCCTTAACAAACCCGAGCCCAACAATATGCATCTAACTCTCTCCAAGATAATTCTGTACATATTTTCCACCAATATTTTGTTATAGATTTCTAGGTATAGTCATATGCCTCTTGATCCCTTTGTTTCTGCAATGCTCCAGAAATTGTCCCGAGAGAAATTCCAATCCGTTGTCCGTCCTTAAACACTTCAGTTTAACACCTTTCTCCAGCTCCACTTCATTACACCATTCCTTAAACTTTACAAAAGCGTCATCCTTAGATTTCATAATATAAATCCAACCTTCCTTGACAAGTCATCTATAAATAAGATGAAATATTTACCACTTCCCATAGTCTCTGTTCTCAAAGGCCCCCTAAGATATGAGTGAACATACTCCAATGGTGCAAATGAGGTGCGCTTTCCTTCTCCATACGGTTGCTTCTTACTCTTACCCACGATGCATTATTCTTAAGAGGCAATCTTGAACTTAGTAAGATTCTTGAGCAAGTTCTGCTTCAATAGCTCATTTAGTTCCTTTTAACATGGCCTAGCCTTGCATGCCACAGATTTGACTCATCCTTCACACTGGTCTCCACTTTGCCAGTAACTGTTTTAGCCATGAGATAGTATAAACTATTGTTTCTAAGTCCTCTCATAACAGTATTTGAGCCATTCATAACGTTGATGTAACCTCCAGAAGACTTAAAACAGTATCCCTTAGAATATACCTGACTTCCATGAGAATCTTGAAGAAACCATCATGAAATTTAAATCTGACGCTTCCAATCCCTTTGATACTATAAACTTGATCATTCCCCAAAAGAACAGCCCCAAATTCTCATACTTCAGGTCAAAAAACCAACTCTCATTCGGATACATATGGAAAGAGCACCCCGAATCCAAGATCCGCTCATATTCAATATGATAATTCACCACATTTAACATCTCCGCGGATTCACAATGCTCTGTGACATCTGTTAAGTCTTGTTTTTGATGATTATGCGTCTTCTTCCATGAATAACATTCATCCTGATATGTCATGGCTTCTTACAATGGAAACACGCCCTTGTTTTCTAGGCATCTCCATCTTTTCCCTTTGACTGGCCAAACTTCTTTGTGTCTTGAGAGAACTTCTTCGACTTCCCCAACTTTGTGAATTTCTGCTTCACATTCAAGCCTTCTCCCACAAGTTCTAGCTTTCCGTCGTTCAGTTTCTGCAACTCCTTTGCCCTCAAAGCAGACTCCTCCTCCATCAAGGTGATGGTACCACCCCTACCATACAACATAGCATCTTTCAAGTGATTATAAGACCAAGGCGAAGAGTTCAACAGGATAATCGTCTTATCCTCACCATCAACCTTGATAGATCCGGGTTAAAGATCTACAACAATTATGTGATTATTCATCGTGTTTGTAAGGAGTATTCACGTATAAAGGATTACAAACAGCAATAAGTAAGAGACTAAGAGATTAATGCGATTTGTTAGCCTTAACAACTCATTTTTCACAGAGCATCTCCTTTTGGACATGAAAGAGAGAATCGATTTAAGTATTAAGCAAAGGGTGTTTTCAACCATAAAATAAGTTGAATCCATAGAGCGTAGAGCTCGTTTGGGAAGAAAAACAAGGGAAGAAGAAGAGGGCGAAGTAGAGAACGCAAGGCGCCTTCATGCTTCGTCCTCTCTCGGCAATTATAATTATACCTTCGGTTTGAGCTGTTGGGGGTGCCCTCTTTACCGACGAAGCTGAAGACGGAAGTGATGAGAGAGAGGAGAATCCTTCAAGAAGGACTTTGGTTGCTCTAGCTTTCGAGAGTATTAAGCCGAGCGTGAATGGAATAGTATGGTGAAAAGAATGTATGTGTAGTATGCGTGTGTTGGATGTGATGAGATCACTCTCTATTTATAGGTGTAGAAAGGACGAAAAGGTAAGTGTGTAATTATAGATAGGGAAGCAAGGTCGTATTCCACGAGGACTGATTAACCTAATGAGTACTAGTCTAATTTCCTAACCTCTATCAAGACGAATAGATCGTTGGGTTTTGTTTTACTAAACTAATTAAAAGCAAATGAACTTAAACAAATAATAAGCAACGAGTGAATCAAATAAGAGAAGAATTATTCTAGAGCTTCGGTTTCGACGAACATACGAATTCAATTAAATCACAATCAATCAATCACATAGAAGACTCGACTATTACTAGAACAACCACTCAATAAGCTTAAACCTACTTCCGTAGTGCCTAAACCGTAGATTTCATGCAAGAACTGTTGTGCCCAACTAATATCTAACACATGAAACTCCTAAAGGTTCAAAAGGTTATAAGCTCTCACACAATTCTCAAGATCTCTCGACTTTATTGAAGTGTGTGTCCTATGTTCCCAATTCGAGTGTTAATTCTCATCTTCCGCCTATCGAATCAACACAATAAATCATGCGAATTTGGTAGCAAATCAAATAAGCAAGCAATAAACTCAAGAACATACGAAGCAAAGAAAGTCGTGATTGATTAATGAAAACTAAATCGAATATATAATATTCATCTACTCCCTAGCTCTAGAATAATAGAAATTTAGCCCGACATATTGAGGACAACAATCCCAAGATACGAAATAAGCATAATCGAAAACAAACAAAAACCGTAGAGTGAACTAGAGCTTCGAATGTTTTCGCCTCGAATCCTTCGTTCTTCTCCCAAATCCGATTCCAGTGTCGCACTTTCAATTCTGCCAATTTGAGATAAGATATGAGATGTTCTCTCCCTTCTTCCCTCCGCCTCTATATGCTCTTCCTCCAATCTTTCTGTTACGCAAATCCCTCAAAGCAAATCGTAACCGCCGCGTTTTTAGATGCTCTTTCCATACATGGAAGACACGGCGGCAAGTGGAGAGGAGCGCGGCCGCGTGGCCCAGGCGCGAAGATCGCCCTCCTGGGCACAGCAAGGGAGGAATGGAGACGCGGCAGCGTCGGAGCAAAGTGAAGGCGAGGCTGGCGAGAGGAAGGACGCGGCCGCATGCACATGCATGACATTGGAGAGTGCCGCATTGACTTGTCTTGTTGGGCTACCCTTTACTTTGGGCCATGGTGAGCTTAAGGCCCATGGCCCAAACTATGGGTTTTTGCTCCCTTTTTCTCCTTTTCGCCTACAAAACTCAACGAGACCAAGATCAAGTGCAATATCCTAGAATATAAGAAATATCTATTGAAAGTATCGAACTTGTTCATGATAATAGCACTAGAACATAACCATAAGCTCTCGAAACACATAGAAAATCCGTGTTTATCAACCCCCCAAACTTGAGTGAATGTTTGTCCTCAAACACAAAAACGAAGCAAAGAGACAAATCAACAATAAACACGGATTAGCAAAGTGACAATGAATTTTGGCCTCAGAAAAATTTTATTAAACCAAAATCATCACAAACAAATCACCGCAATCATCGATTAGCACATCATGATCATATTTCAATAATCTAACTTCTTCGAAACTTGGACCCTCACGACATAGGAGTATATGTGAGTGAAACTCTCAACTCTCAAGTATGTATAGATAGGTAACTTTTTCACTCAATTCAAAGCATACATAATATCTACCATAAGCTTGCAATTCATCTTAACCTCTCCATTGCTCAATGTGTGCTTATAATAAAGATCAAAAAGGACTTTAATGAAGGTTGTTGATAACCACATATTTAGCATGCTTTAGAGTGCGTCTCGATGCGTGTTTTGGTTCGGATTTGTGCTTAAATGAATAGAAATGATAGGTTTTTACCATTTATGCCTTTTCTATATGCTTTGAATTTTTCTCTCGGTTTCCGTGCTGATTTCAGGTGCTGTGGCAATTTTCTGGGCAAGTTTGACTTAGCCTATGTCAAAGAGGGTCGAAAGAGGAAGCCGTAGCACTTTGCGGATTAATTTTCCGATGTCGGACGAGAGAGAACGAGCCAAAACCGTGAGAGCGCGCAAACTGGAAATGTGGGCGGAAATTGCACGGGTCAACCATTAATGAAATAGTCAACCCTTCATTCAATTTTCCATAAATTACAGATTTTACCCCACCTTCTCAACTTAAGTTTCTAGTATTTGCAATTTAGCCCCAATGCTTGGGAAAACTATATATAGCTAGATATTTTCCTTATTTGTCATGTAATTTGACTTGTATTTCATATGCACAACTTCTCTTAGAACCCTAGCTATTTTCCCTCTTTCTACTTTGGTATTTTCAAATATTTGTGGATGATCAAGCTTGGAGATTGAAGATTTATTGAAGATTTTTCATTCCTTTTCCTTTCCTTGTCATTTCTATTATGATTTCTCTTATTTTCCATGGTTTAATTGCTAGATCTATGGCTAGCTAATTTTGCATATGGCTCCAAGTGATGGATAATTTGATGTAGATGATAGGAATTAGATTCTAGGATGTTGATTTACCTTCCCCTTGGATTGCCTATGGATTGGGACTTTAATTTGTATGCATGAATAATTGATCACTAGGAGTGCATCTAAGGTGTTTGAGGGAATGCCTAGGAAGCTTCCTTTCATAGCACTTGGCATCAATCCATACCCATATCACTTGATTTCATCTCTTATAGTTCCTAGAAAGAATTAGATGAGTTGGATGAGAGTTGGTAGGTTATCTTAGACATGATTTGAGCTATTTGGAGTTGATAGAGTAGTTAAAGGCTTAGAAAGCATTTGTTGCTCTATTAATCAACTTGTTAATCACCCTAGTAAGGTAGGTTAGCATATATGATATAAGAAACCATCCAAGGTGGATTAAATTGGCTTGAAACACCTAGATTCTAAGACCTACATCATCATCATATTGGAAATCACTTGGATCCATGCCTTTTAATATTGATATTCTACATTTGCATTTTACTTGCTTTGTCTACTTTACATTGTTGAGTTTACATTCCACTTTACTCTTTGCCTAGTTTAGTAAAAAACCAACTCATGACCATGTGCTTAGATAGTATGATAGAGACTACGTGAACTACTTGATTGTCTATCGATACATTCACTCCTTGTGGTTCGACCCGGACTACTAGCTAGTTCGGTTATTGTATTATTGATAGGCTAGAAATAGCCGAGTCAATTTTTGGCGCCGTTGCCGGGGAGTGATTAGATAGACATTTCAATAGTTTGTTTAGTCACTTGTTACTAATCTAAGCTTGTTTTTTAATTTTTCTCTCTTTTTGTTTTGAAGGTACATGCTCACAAGGTCCAAGGGGAGACTTGTAGAGCCACTTGTCTTGCAATTTGAGAGAAGACATCGAAGAAGGAATTCTAGAGAAGAGCAAGAAATGGGTGATCATAACCCGAATATGGAGGCTATTATGAGAAGGATGGAAGAGATGCAATTAGAAATTGATGAGCAAAAGAGGAAGGCTAATGAGGCACCACCACCTCCTATCAACTTTATGTATCAAGCTCCAACGGATCAATATCAAGGAGGAGAGTGGGGCACTATCAATGCCAACAATTTCGAGTTGAAGACCGACTTGATTCAAATGGTGATGAATGCTCAATTTGGAGGAAGTCCCTTGGAGGATCCAAATTCACATCTTACCTCTTTCTTGGAGATATGTGACACCGTTAAGCTCAATGGTGTCCCTTGTGATGCCATTCGACTAAGGATGTTTGGTTTCTCTTTGAGGGATAGAGCCAAAGATTGGTACAAAGGGTTGAACAAGTCGGAGATTCACACTTGGCAAGATCTTTGCAAGGCCTTCTTAGCAAAGTACTTCCCTCCCTCAAAGGCTCACAAGATGATCTCGGAGATTTCTCATTTCTCTCAACATGGGGATGAGACCTTATTTGAAGCTTGGGAGAGGTATAGAGAGCTCATCCGGAAATGTCCTCAACATGGTTTGAGTGAAGATCAACAAGTAACTCACTTCTATAGTGGACTCACTTCTCACACAAGGAGTGTAGTTGATGCCACCGCGGGGGGTTGTTTGTTGAACAAGCATGCAAAGGAAGCATTGAGGATAATTGAGGAGATGGCCGCTCATGCCTACCAATGGCCTATGGAGCGAACTTCCACAAAGAGGGTTGCCTCTCTATCGGATGAGAGGTATGATGAGTTGACTTCATTAATCACTACTCTAAAGAGTGATTATGAGAAGGGCCAAAAAGACATGATGGAGGTAAGAGCCATCGAGAAATACAAGAATGATGAGGTCTTAAATGAGGAGGAGGTGAAGTACATCAATCGTTGGAATCAAAGTAATTTTCGAAGAAATTATGGAAATCCTTCCTTCAACAATCATCCAAATCTCTCCTATGGAAATCCGCAAAATGCTCTTAATGGTCCTCAATCTTCTCCTCCCGGATTTGGTGTTTCACATCATGTTGTTGAAGAGAAGAAGCCTCTCCAACCGGGGATGGAAAGCATTATCCAACAAATGGCCGCTCAACAAAGCACTTTCATTGCCCAAACGGGGCAAAAGGTCACCACCTTGGAGAACACGGTTACATCCATGGACAAGCATATCAAGATGCTTGAGGGTCAAATGAGCCAAATGGCTAATCATGTTGCTTCTCAACACAAGCAAGGGCAATACCCTAGCAATACGGAGGTGAACCCCAAGAAGAATTGTAGTGCTATTACTACAAGAAGTGGGAGAGTTTGTGGAAACAAAGATGAAGGTGTAGAGGTTGATGAAGAGCCTCTTGTTGAAGATTTGTCCTATGAGGAGGAGGATCACGTGGTTGAGACAAAAAATGAGGAAGTGAGAAATCCTATTCTTGAGAGGGAGTTTCTTAAGAGGAATGATGTGGTGGAAGTTCCTTTACCTACAAAGGATGTCATCACCAAGGCACCTTTCCCCCATCGTCTACCAAAGCCCAAGATAGATGAGAAGATGAAGAGATTTTTGGCCATGATTAGCAAGGTGCAAGTTAATATTCCTTTGTTGGATGCATTGAGAGATATGCCCGGGTATGTGAAATTCTTGAAGGATGCCGTTTCTAACAAAAGGAAGTTTGATTTGCTTGAAACCATCAATATGAGTGAAGAGTGTAGTGCGGTTCTCCAACGAAAGCTACCTCTCAAGCAAAAGGATCCGGGATCGTTTACCATTCCTTGCTTTGTTGGAGGTCAAAAATTTGGTAATGTTCTTTGTGATCTTGGAGCTTCGATTAATTTGATGCCTTTGTCTATCTTCAAGAGGCTTGACATTGGAAATCTTCGTCCCACTCCGGTTTGTCTACAAATGGCGGACCGTTCTATCACTTACGCACAAGGAATTGTTGAAGATGTGCTAGTGAAGGTAGAATCCTTCATATTCCCGGTAGATTTTGTTGTTCTTGATATGCCGGAAGACAAAGAGATGCCTCTCATTCTTGGGAGACCGTTTTTGGCAACCGGGAGAGCCTTGATTGATGTACATGAAGGGAGTCTCACTTTTCGAGTCAACAATGAGACCCTCACCATCTCGATCTATGATGCAATGAAGAAATCAAAGGATCATGACTTTGAGGAGTGCAATGTCATAGGGGTTGTATCACCATCTCAAAGAGAGGATCGTTTGGAATTCAAAGACTCCGCATACTCCGAGCTCGATGAAGCTTGTGATGAACTTTTGAGCGCCCTAGCTCTTTTGGACTCTCAAGAGTCTTCGTCTCCTATGGACCCACAAATTCTCTCGTCGTCTCAACATGAGCATGATTTATTCCCAAACAACACCGAAGAGAATCCACTCCAAGATTGGAGCTCTAAGGATGAAGGTATTTCTCATACTGTAATTCCTAAAGATTCTCTAGGAAGAGTTGAAAAAGATGATGAGGAGAAAGCTAACTTTGGGGGTGTTACCCCTCATAAAGAAGTTGTGAAGTTCTTTGAGGATGTAGACGAAAGGAAGGAGGAAATGGATGACTGTGATCCTTTGATCTTTGGTTTGTCTTTCGTGCCTACAAGTCAAGTTTCGGAGGAATTGTGTGAAGGAAGCCTCACTTTTCGAGTTAATGGAGATGAGACGATGTTTCATGAGCCGGAAGTTGAGATTGAATTGCCAATTCTGAGTGAAGAGAAGTGCTACAAGATCGGGGTCGAGTCTCGGGTGAGGCTTGTGTATCCGTTTCATGGAGGAGGTACAAGGATGAATGAAGCAAAGCCTCCTTGGAAGATAGGAGATCCATTTCAAGACGAATGTGGAGACGTCAAATTTCGAGGCAAGGATTCGTTTGATGTACCATGAGCTCTATTGAGGTATCGTCGAGCTAGCGACGTTAAACAAAGCGCTCGTTGGGAGGCACCCCAACACGTATCCTTTATTTTCTTGCTTTCTTCAAGTTTAGTCGTTTTAGTCGAATAAAAGTTGAGAGTGGGTTATAATGTTGTGGAAAGGAATTTCTAAGTGTTGGATGCTTTCTTATGCCTTAGAAAAATTTTGAGTTTTTTTCAAGTTGGCAATTTCATGCCTTAGAAAAATTTTGGGAATTTTCAAGTTCTTGTATTCCAACACTTAGAAAAATTTTGAGGGTCTAAGTTCTACTTTTGCGCAGTCCGACGGTAAAATCTAGAAAAAATAGCAAAACTTGTCGGAATTCGATTCCGTCGATTGCATTGGATTCGTAAGACCCGAGAGTAGGGGGTAGGACATTGTCCCGGGCCGAAAGGGCCCGGGAGGGCCCGACAAGAAACGGAGGTCAGCAAGAATGGCGGCCTAAATGGCGGCCTAGGCTTCACCCGCCATTTCACCCGCCAGCCACCTAGCCGTAGGCCGCCATTTTCGGGTGTTTTCAAGGCTAAAAATGGCGGTCAACGGCCCTCCTTCGGCGTTGACCGCCAAAGCTCCTCCTCCCCTATGCGCAATCTCGCCGTTTCGCCTCGTTCTCCCTCATACGAACTCCGAATTGCATTCCGTTTTTTGGTATAGATTCCTCTTTCAACCCTCTACAACATAGAATTGTTTTGAGTAATTTTTTTTTTTTGTTTGTTTTTTTTGGTGTAAATAAGTTGTCAAATTAGGGCTGGAACATGAGGAGGAAGGTATCTCAAATCATCCCCTTACATGGGCTTATTGTTCACCCCTTGAGCTATGCTTTGATATGTGATTACTAATTTGTGAATTGAGATTGAATGTTGCTAGGGGGTGACAAAGAGAAGCAATGCATGAAGAAAGGGAGGTCATTCAACTTAATCGAGCGCGTACCGGAATGGGTAGCATTGAATGTGATATACATCCAACGCTTGGACCTTTGTGAGTGTAGTTTAAATTCCTTATTATTCTTCCCTCCAAACTCATTTTAGATTTTGTTTCTAAAATAAGTTTGGGGGAGGGGGGTAAGATAAGGACTTTAAACTACGTTTCTTTCTTCGGTTTTTCATTAAGTTGTGTGCTTAGTGATTTATAAGCTTGTATTTGCTTGATAAAGTTGATTGTGCTTGATTTGGATGCTTGAAAGTGATGAATGTATTTGAGTGTGTTTGGTATGTCATGAGGGTGAATAAGTTGGAATGTGATTCAAGTGATTCATACGTGTGTAAATGTATGCTAACTTGACTTGAAAATTTTGCAAGAAGCATCACTTGAGTTGTAGTGCTTTTCGTTCACATGGTTAGATATTGTGGTTATCGCTCCTTTGCTTTCAAGAGAGATGTCGATGATGATTTGAGCGGAAAATGCATCATATTTTTGGGATTTCTCATGTGTGTATTGAGTATGAAATGATTGCATAACATGATTAACTAGGAATGATTGATCTTAGGCACATGAACTCTAAACAAAAGCTTGTGAGATTTGAGCCGAAACGTTGCATCAATAACGTTACTTTTTCTTTCTTGTGAGTTTGCCATGTTTTGCATTGTTATCTTCTAGAACTTGCCTTCAATCTCGATCGAGGTTGCTATATGTGCTACGAGAACTTAGAAATGATTTTAGGCCCTCGCTTGTTAGCCTCATTATTCCCTAAACACTAACCAAATGAAACGTTAACTTTGTGGTCCCCTTTGAGCCTTTGAAGCCTTTGTTGCTAAACCGGATGAAAGGGGGTGAAGGTTGGTTAAGGGAATCCATTGAGAGGTTGTGAGTAAGTGAGAAAACGAGGTTGGAGTGGTTTGATTGAAGAGGTCGTTGTGAGATGAGAATACTCCTATGAGCTCTAGTGAAAAAAAAAAGAAAAAAAAAAGAAAAGAAAAATGAAGGAGATGAGAATGGAAGTCTCATAGAAAAAAAAAGTGATGAGAAAAAAAAAAAAAAAAAAAAAAAAAAAAAAAAAAAAAAAAAGAGAAAAGAGTTGAAAAGAAAGGAAAAAGTTTGAATAAAGTTAGTTGTGTATATGAGAGCATAAAGGAGTTATTCATGCATATTTAAGAAGCTTCAATCAAACTTGGGTATGAAAGAGTGTTAAGAGGTGAAATGGTGAAGGTAGAAGGTGGAGAAATTCACACTTGGAGTGGAAAAGAGGAGGTGAAAGTACTTAGAAGATTTCTTAGTCACTTAGCCTAAAATCCCTACCTAAACCAATGTCCCCACATTACAAGCCTAAATAAAAGACCTAATTGATCTTAGTTCGAGTGCACAACCAAGCGATGGAGATCTTGAGGTTTAGGGCAAGCTTATGGCAAGAGCAATGCATGCATGAGTTCGATGAGTGCAAATTTCATACCATACACTAGAGAGAAAGAGTGATACACTTGCATCTAGAGAGGTTTGTAGTTTCATTGTGCTCAAGTGATTGATTTCTTGGTTGAGAGTGTTGTGTGGTTGTGGATTGTTTGATGCACCTTGGGAGTTCCATGTTTGAAAATGTTTTATTGAGTGAGCTTTGAGGCATCGATGATCTTGACTTGCATGCCCATATGTGCTTATGTTCTTTGATTGTTCGTTCCATTGTCGGGACGAGCAATGGCTTAAGTTTGGGGGAGTTTGATAACCACATATTTAGCATGCTTTAGAGTGCGTCTCGATGCGTGTTTTGGTTCGGATTTGTGCTTAAATGAATAGAAATGATAGGTTTTTACCATTTATGCCTTTTCTATATGCTTTGAATTTTTCTCTCGGTTTCCGTGCTGATTTCAGGTGCTGTGGCAATTTTCTGGGCAAGTTTGACTTAGCCTATGTCAAAGAGGGTCGAAAGAGGAAGCCGTAGCACTTTGCGGATTAATTTTCCGATGTCGGACGAGAGAGAACGAGCCAAAACCGTGAGAGCGCGCAAACTGGAAATGTGGGCGGAAATTGCACGGGTCAACCATTAATGAAATAGTCAACCCTTCATTCAATTTTCCATAAATTACAGATTTTACCCCACCTTCTCAACTTAAGTTTCTAGTATTTGCAATTTAGCCCCAATGCTTGGGAAAACTATATATAGCTAGATATTTTCCTTATTTGTCATGTAATTTGACTTGTATTTCATATGCACAACTTCTCTTAGAACCCTAGCTATTTTCCCTCTTTCTACTTTGGTATTTTCAAATATTTGTGGATGATCAAGCTTGGAGATTGAAGATTTATTGAAGATTTTTCATTCCTTTTCCTTTCCTTGTCATTTCTATTATGATTTCTCTTATTTTCCATGGTTTAATTGCTAGATCTATGGCTAGCTAATTTTGCATATGGCTCCAAGTGATGGATAATTTGATGTAGATGATAGGAATTAGATTCTAGGATGTTGATTTACCTTCCCCTTGGATTGCCTATGGATTGGGACTTTAATTTGTATGCATGAATAATTGATCACTAGGAGTGCATCTAAGGTGTTTGAGGGAATGCCTAGGAAGCTTCCTTTCATAGCACTTGGCATCAATCCATACCCATATCACTTGATTTCATCTCTTATAGTTCCTAGAAAGAATTAGATGAGTTGGATGAGAGTTGGTAGGTTATCTTAGACATGATTTGAGCTATTTGGAGTTGATAGAGTAGTTAAAGGCTTAGAAAGCATTTGTTGCTCTATTAATCAACTTGTTAATCACCCTAGTAAGGTAGGTTAGCATATATGATATAAGAAACCATCCAAGGTGGATTAAATTGGCTTGAAACACCTAGATTCTAAGACCTACATCATCATCATATTGGAAATCACTTGGATCCATGCCTTTTAATATTGATATTCTACATTTGCATTTTACTTGCTTTGTCTACTTTACATTGTTGAGTTTACATTCCACTTTACTCTTTGCCTAGTTTAGTAAAAAACCAACTCATGACCATGTGCTTAGATAGTATGATAGAGACTACGTGAACTACTTGATTGTCTATCGATACATTCACTCCTTGTGGTTCGACCCGGACTACTAGCTAGTTCGGTTATTGTATTATTGATAGGCTAGAAATAGCCGAGTCAGTTGTAATGTAGGCTCTTTGGTAGGTAGGAAATATTTGGCTAAATGAGTACAAATCCCAAAATAATAACTCTTAATTCCCACAAACACTCAAGCCAATAGATAATAAAGCTTCAATTCCCACTCATTCATCCATTCTAAACCATCCCCATCACTCAACCATCTTAGTTCTCCCTCTCTACTCACTTATGTTCTTTATTCCACAACCTTCATTTTTTTTTTTCCCATAATATAAGCGAACTAGAGCTTATGTGAGCAAAGGGATCCTTATAATTCCAACCTCTCTCTTATTTTTTCAAATTTCTCAATACAGACCAACAAAATCCTATATAGTATCCCCATCCCACAGTTTATCAAAGAAAAAGGTCTAAAGGCTCAAGGGAGTTAAACTAGGATTTATGTATCATTTGGATAAGAGAAAAGGGAAGGAATGTGGCTAAGAAAGATGGCCTTTGATCATTTCTAAATTATTAAGCACACTAACGCAACCTCAAGGAAGATAGAAAAGCAAGTTCTAGAGACAAATATGCATGCTTGAACAATCACACTCAAGAAAGAAGATATGACTATAATCATGTGATAGTTAAGGCTCAAAACTCACAACAAGGGCAAATGTTTGATCCAAGTTTGAAAGAAGAAGAGGTGGAAGAGTATTTCGTACTAACCCGGAATTCCACACGCCGGGGTAGCTCCATTCTCTTCATTCCCTTTCTCGAAAAGGTGTGCCTCTTGATTTGAAAAATTATGCACACTTTCTAAAGTACACTCATCAAAATAATTAGAGCATAAATATAAAGAAAATTTTGAGGAAGAGAAAGGAGTAGAAATGCAAGCCTCGGTAGGAGTTTTGGGCGACTCCATAGAACTTTTTACGGTGTAAGAATCACACACACCAAGCACTTTGCACTCCTCTACCGATTTGACTTCTTCTTCCTCAAAATACTTCGAAGGCTTGTAGATGGAGAAAGTGCAACTCTCATCATTTACCCTCAAGGTAAGCTCTCCTCTTGCAACATCAATGAGTGCTTGGCTCGTCGCCAAAAATGGTCTCCCAAGAATCAAGGGCATATTTCGGTCTTCCTCCATATCGAGAACAATAAAATCAGCGGGAAAGATGAAATCATTAACCTTGATAAGAACATCTTCGACTATGCCTTGAGGATATGCCACCAAACGATCCGCCATTTGAAGAGCTATGGTGGTAGGCTTCACCTCTCCAATTTTTAGCTTCCTAAAAACTGAAAGAGGCATGAGATTGACACTTGCACCCAAATCACATAACGCTCTTCCGAATTTCATCCCCCCAATCTCACAAACAATTGTGAAACTACCCGGATCTTTGGACTTGACGGGCAACTTCCGTTGTAAGATAGCACTACACTCTTCATTCAAGTTCACTGTCTCAAAATCTCCCCACTTCTTCTTCTTTGATATCACATCTTTGAGGAACTTGGCATACTTGGGCATTTGTTGTAGAGCTTCTACCAATGGAATGTTGATTTGGACCTTCCGAAAGATGTCCAAAAATCTGGAAAATTGCTCATCCCCCATCTTTTTTTGATGCATTTGAGGAAAAGGCATAGGAACATGCAAAGGTGGTGGTAGGGATTGGGGCTTGTTTCCTTCCTTCTTCTCCTTCATGGCCAATGTGAGCTCTTCATTTTCCTCTTGAATCCTTACACTTTTGGGCTCGTGATCCGGCATCTTCGGTTCCTCATATGTGGTGTCACTCCTCAACATGATGGCTTTGCATTGCTCCTTGGGATTCACCACCGTGTTGCTTGGAAATTGCCCCGGATTATGTTGATTGCTCAAAGAGTTCGCAATTTGGCTCACTTGCTTCTCTATCATCTTCACTTGTGTCTCAATCGCGGACATTCTTGTATCGGAACATGAGATGTATTTCATGAGTACATCTTCCAAATTCGGCTTTTTCGGCTCATTGATCACACCATTAGATGCTGAAAATCCGGGCGGTGGTTGAAGGGCATTGTTCGGATTCCCATATGCAAGATTCGGGTGAGAATGGATTGCTTGATAGCCTTGGTATGCACCTTGATTCGAATGGCCTCCTAGATAACCTCCTTGGTTTTGACGGAAGCCTTGATTGTTGACCCAATTTGCTTCTTCGAATTGAATCTTCTCCGCTGTTGGATTATTTCGGGCTTGCATCATAGTCTCGAACTTGCTAGACAAGGCCGCTATCTGATTTGTGATTGCAAGAAGCGGATCCTTGCTCTCGGCCACAGCTACTTTCTTTAAACTATTCCTCTATGTTGGCCACTGATAGCTTGTGCATGCCATGTTCTCAATTATCTCAATGGCCTCATCTCCCCCTTTGCATAACAATGCTCCTCCAGCAGCAGCATCCATGAGCCTTCGTAGTTCTCCACTACAAGCATTATAGAAAATCATAATGCGGGTAGCTAGATCGAAGCCATGGTTTGGACACTTTCTGATCTTGTCCTTGAACCTCTCCCAAGCTTCGTAGAGACTCTCCCCTTCATATTGTTGGAAGTGAGTGATCTCCATCTTCAACTTGAACATGAGTCCCGGAGGTTGGAATTTGAATAAGAACTTGTGAGCTAGTTCATCCCATGTAACGTCTCCTCCCAACTCAATAGATTGGAACCACTGTTTTGCCTTGTCTCTCAAAGAGAATGGGAAGAGGCGAATCTTAATAGCATCCTCGGGTGCTCCATTGATCTTAACTGTGGCACATAGATCCAAAAACTGACTGAGATGGGCATTCGGGTCCTCCAAAGGACCTCCTCCATATTGATTTTGTTGGACCATTGATATCAGGCCTGTCTTCAACTCGAAGTTATTAGCATCGATGGCTGGTCCGGGAATTCATCCATGAGCTATGACATTCTGAAACTGATCCCGAATAGGAGCTGGTTGAATGTTTGCTCGTTCTTGAGCTTCCCTCAAAATCCTTAACTGCTCCCTGAGTTGATTGAACTCCTCTTGAGTTGCCATTTTCCTCTTGTTTCTCTTTGCGTTGTTTCGACGACAGGTGGCTTCTATCTCCGAATCTACAGGATCTAAAGTGATACCTGAAGACCTTGTGCGCATTCACCACCTATACACCAACATAGAGAACAATTAGACAACTCAAATGAATTAAAATTGAAAATAAAATACTGAAAAATAAATGTCTAAATTAATATCAAAGAAATCTAACTAATATCACTAGAACGAAAATCGGTCCCCGATAACGGCGCCAAAAACTTGTTCACTAATATTTTTACTACCTCAAGTGTACGGGTGTAATTATAGATAGGGAAGCAAGGTCATATTCCACGAGGACTGATTAACCTAATGAGTACTAGTCTAATTTCCTATCCTCTATCTAGACGAATAGATCGTTGGGTTTTGTTTTACTAAACTAATTAAAAGCAAATGAACTTAAACAAATAATAAGTAACGAGTGAATCAAATAAGAGAAGAATTATTCTAGAGATTTGGTTTCGACGAACATACGAATTCAATTAAATCACAATCAATCAATCACATAGAAGACTCGACTATCACTAGAACAACCACGCAATAAGCTTAAACCTACTTCCGTAGTGCCTAAACCGTAGATTTCATGCAAGAACTGTTGTGCCCAACTAATATCTAATACATGAAACTCCTAAAGGTTCAAAAGGTTATAAGCTCTCACACAATTCTCAAGATCTCTCAATTTTATTGAAGTGTGTGTCCTATGTTCCCAATTCGAGTGTTAATTCTCATCTTCCGCCTATCGAATCAACACAATAAATCATGCGAATTTGGTAGCAAATCAAATAAGCAAGCAATAAACTCAAGAACATACGAAGCAAAGAAAGTCGTGATTGATTAATGAAAACTAAATCGAATCTATAATATTCATCTACTCCCTAGCTCTAGAATAATAGAAATTTAGCCCGACATATTTAGGACAACAATCCCAAGATACGAAGTAAGCATAATCGAAAACAAACAAAAACCGTAGAGTGAACTAGAGCTTCGAATGTTTTCACCTCGAATCCTTCATTCTTCTCCCAAATCCGATTCCAGTGTCGCACTTTCAATTCTGCCAATTTGAGATAAGATATGAGATGTTTTCTCCCTTCTTCCCTCTGCCTCTATATGATCTTCCTCCAATCTTTCTGTTACGCAAATCCCTCACAGCAAATCGTAACCGCCGCGTTTTTAGATGCTCTTTCCATACATGGAAGACACGGCGGCAAGTGGAGGGGAGCGCGGCCGCGTGGCCCTGGCACGGAGATCGCCCTCCTGGGCGCGGCAAGGGAGGAATGGAGACGCGGCAGCGTCGGTGCAAAGTGAAGGCACGGCTGGCGAGAGGAAGGACGCGGCCGCATGCACATGCATGAAATTGGAGAGTGCCACGTTGACTTGTCTTGTTGGGCTACCCTTTACTTTGGGCCATGGTGAGCTTAAGGCCCATGGCCCAAACTATGGGTTTGCTCCCTTTTTCTCCTTTTCGCCTACAAAACTCAACGAGACCAAGATCAAGTGCAATATCCTAGAATATAAGAAATATCTATTGAAAGTATCAAACTTGTTCATGATAATAGCACTAGAACATAACCATAAACTCATGAAACACGTAGAAAATCCGTGTTTATCATTAAGCCGAGCGTGAATGGAATAGTATGGTGAAAAGTATGTATGTGTAGTATGCGTGTGTTGGATGTGATGAGATCACTCTCTATTTATAGGTGTAGAAAGGACGAAAAGGTAAGTGTGCATACGTAACAAGGACAAGAAAGGAATTTTCAAGGGGACAAGGTTCCCTCCGTCATTAATTTAGTGGTCCATACTCTAGAGTATGTAGAGTCACGCGGATGGTGTGTTAGGCAGATCTCTATGCCTTAGCAGATGCTGGTCGATATGGGATGGCCTCTGCACAGGAAGGATCTGCTCATAACCATACTGCTTCTGCGCTGGGCGCGGCATCTTTCGCTCTAAGGGTAGCACCTGCGCCGAGGGTGGCATCTGAGGCTTTCAATATTCTCATCCAGTCAGCACTCAAAGGTGCCACGAGGTAAAGCTGATATAGGTCCCTATCAGCTACTCCCCCCCAAGTCCAGAAGCGTGCGCTATAAGCTTCTGCTTGGCACTAATGCGAGAAAAAATTATCTTGATGATGTCATAAGGGTCTTGTAGTATGAAAAAAGGTGGTGCGTCGATTATATTTTTGAGGCGGGGTAAATATAGAGACTCTCTATCTTATCATTGCCTTTTGGTGTAATCGAGACAGAAAAAGGTAACCTACTTTTTGAGGAGTAGTTATTCACTCCTTTTACCCTCTTCTCCCCTTTTCCCTTCACATACTTATCAGAGAAAAGGGGGAAGAGCGACGCATTTGATCTTTCTGCTTTCTCCTTGCCCAGAAAGGCTAGTACCCTCTTTGCTCCGTAATTTCTTAAGGACGAACAGGTATCCTCTTCCTTATTTTATTATCTTTCTTCCGCCTTTTCATGAATCGCGTATTGACGGATTAAGAATTAGGAAACCCTCCATTTTTATTTTTTTTGAAGATATCACCCTCGAGGTTTTACCCCTTCATTATTCTACTATTTCAGCTATGTCTATTGATCGTTCGCCAAAAGATCTGTGAGTTGGCTTACTCTGACGATGTTCCCGAATCCCTCCGATTCCGGCTGCTTGGCTTTCTGACTCGGCAGGAGA
This sequence comes from Thymus mandschuricus, assembly GCA_029379335.1. Taxonomy (NCBI): domain Eukaryota; kingdom Viridiplantae; phylum Streptophyta; class Magnoliopsida; order Lamiales; family Lamiaceae; genus Thymus; species Thymus mandschuricus. Next base: position 21,436,164 of record CM057081.1, read on the forward strand.
TGGATTTTGTGGACCTTGGCGACTTTCCTGATATGAAGGCATACCTTAGGAGGTTCAAGAATCTTTTCACCCAATATGAAATGTACGATGGGTATTTGTCGGAGAAAGAGAAATGCGAACTCATCCTCTTGTCTTTGCCTGGGGGGTATCTATCGCTCGAGGACGGTGCCGCTAACCTAGGAGTCTATGAGCACCTCCTCACTCTGATGGCCGAATTACTTAGGATTGAAAGGACTAAAAAATTGAGGCAGCGACAAGGGCTAAGGATGGAGATGGATCTCCAGTCGAGAGAGTCTATGAAAGAAAGAACAAGAGGTTGAAGATAGATGAGGGGTAAGTTATATGATCACTGAATTATGCTAATCCTATTCTGACCACCAGGGTTGCTTGCTGAATATTTGTTCTTGTGATCTTTTTAGGTTCAACCTTTAAAGATAATAGTGCTCCCCGTTCCTTCTCTCAGGGTTCTACAGGTCCACTATCTAGCTCCGAATCTTCTGTCTGATTTAATCATGTTTTTAATCTGGTGTCTATAAACAACTTTTTCTTTAAAATTTTGGTTGGGGTGTTCGCCTTATGGCCCCTAAATATGGTATTTGGGCAAGAATATGCTTACTTCTTTCTGTTTTCGACTCTGAACCGTTGCCCTTTCTATTCTGCTTTTATTATTATTTTTGCATTTTAAGATAATGGCATCTGGGATACACATACGAGGTATCCCCCTATTCCCCCCCCCCCCCCCCCCCTCCCCCCAAAGTGAGTTACGAGGAATCGCATGAATTATAACTCATTGTATTGTTAGTTTTGAACTCTACTTCTCTTTAGATAATCTGCTTTATAGAAGAACATTTCCCATTTTCCTTGGCCGTTTCTTGCACCCCGTAGGGTGGATTTTAGGAAATCAACTCATTTTTATCCTAAGCATAGTACCTCTTTAGATTATTTACATTCCAAGGTCGAGGTAGCACCCTCCCTTCCTCGTCTTGTAATTCATAAGCTCCGCCTTTCAATACTTCTTTTACTATGTATGGTCCTTCCCAATTTGCATCTAGCTTTCCCATAGGCTTAAGGGCATCTGCTCTCTTTAATACCAGATCTCCCTTGCAGAATCTCCGGATCTGCACTTTCTTATTATATGCATCTCGCACCTGTCGCTTGTATCTCTCCGCCTTCTGAAGGGCTCTGCTCCTGAGCTCTTCAACCATGTCCAAATTCTCCCTCATTAGGGAGGAGTTCTGATTTTCATCATAGGCAGTTATCCTTAGTGATTTGAGCTCTGCCTCCACTGGTATTACTGTTGTCGCCACGTAAACCAGATTAAATGGGGCTTCTCCTATGGCTGTCTTGGGACTGGTTCGATATGCCCACAGCACTGAATCTAATTCATCGGCCCAGTTCCCTTTAGCCTTTTCTAACCTGACTTTAATGCCATTTACAATGGTTCTGTTTGTTACTTCTACTTGCCCGTTAGCTTGAGGATGAGCTACAGCTACAAATCTTTGCTCGATTCCAATTTCTTTGCACCAGGTTCGTACCAGGGACCCTGTAAATTGAGCACCGTTATCCATGACTAGGATCCTCAGAATTCCATATAATCATATGTTTTTCCAGATGAACTTCTTCACCACTTGTTCCGTGATTTTTACTACAGCTTCAGCCTCCACCCATTTAGTAAAGTAGTCTACGGCTACAATTAAGAATATCCTTCCACCTGTGGCTGTAGGGAATTTTCCTACTATATCAATCCCCCATTTATCGAAGGGACAGGGTGCCATCATTGCTCCCAGCTCTTCGGCGGGCTTGTGGATAAGTCTCCCATTTCTTTGACAGTTGTCACACCTCTTGACTAGGTCTTTAGCATCTCTTTCCATTGTAGGCCAGAAGAAACCGGCTCTGAGTAGTTTTCTAATTAAGTCTTTGAACCCAGTGTGCGCTCCAGCAGCACCCTCATGTATTTCACGCAACGCGTACTCTCCCTCAGGTTCTGACAGACATTTGAGATAGGGATGTGTAAATGCCCTTTTGTATAGCTTATCCCCTATTAGACAGAATTTAGTTTTGAAAGCACGCGGCAGCCTACCATTATTAGCGAGAGCTATGGCTTCTGCCTTTTTGGGAAGTTCCTTTAGGGCTCTGATGATCGGAATTCTCCAATCATCCATTATTTCAATAGCCTGTATTTCAGCTCTAATCCATTTAGCATCTGCATTGCATAGCACAATTTCATACGCCCATGTTCCTTCCACAGAGCTGGCTATTCGTGCCAGCTTATCGGCTTCTGTATTCTCTTCTCGAGGGATCTGGACCAGCTCGGATTTGACGAAACGACCCATCATTTCGTCCACAATCTTAGCGTATGCCACCATTCGCTCTTCGCATTTTTCGCAAGTTCCTAGGACCTGGTGTGTTACCAATTGGGAATCCGAGTGGACCACTGCATGGGTTGCACCCATGGTTTGTAATAAATCCAGACACCTGACCAGGGCCTCATATTCGGCCTCGTTGTTAGAGACATGATAGTTTAGTTTGACAGCAAATTTATAAACATGATTCTCAGGGTCTTGGATAAAGATCCCTATCCCTGCTCCCTCTTTGGTAACCGAGCCATCAACATAAACTTTCCACCATTGGTACTCTTCCTCTTCACCTCTGGTGGTTTCTTGTAGGAAATCAGCCAGCGCTTGAGCTTTAATAGCTACTCTTGGCTCAAAGTCTACATCTTACTCGCTTAGCTCTATCGCCCATTTGACTAATCTCCCTGACAGGTCTGGTTTGCCTAATATTTGCTTCAATGGCTCATTCGTCCTGACTATCACCTTATGTGATAAGAAATAAGGTCTCAATTTTCTCGCCGTGACCATTACTGCTAATGCTGCTTTTTCAATACTCGGGTATCATATTTCTGCTCCCTGTATCATCTTACTTGTATAGTAGATAGGTTTTTGGGTTAGCCCCTCCTCCTTCAGGAGTACAGAACTGATAGACTCCTCTCCTTACAGCTATATATAAATATAAGACCTCCTGTGGTGCGGGCTTAGTGAGTAGAGGCAACTTTGTCAGATGCTCTTTCAGTTCTTCGAAAGCTTTTTGACATTCCTCAGTTCATTCGAACTTACTTCCTTTTCTTAAAATTTTGAAGAAGGGTAAGCTTTTGTCGGCCGATCTGGAAATAAAGCGACTCAACGCCAAAATTCGCCCGTTGAGACTTTGAATTTCTCGAATGTTTCGCGGCGGTGTCATATCTAGCACAACTTGCACCTTGGCCTGGTTAACCTCGATTCCTCTAGGGGTAACCATATAGCCTAGGAATTTTCCCGCTTGTACACCGAAGGAGCACTTGGCTGGGTTTAGCTTAAGGTGATACAGCCTGGCCACAACAAATACTTATTCCAGGTCCCTTATATGGTCCTGGGCACGCACACTCTTGGCTAGGATATTATCAACATATACTTCCATGTTTTTGCCAATTTGGTTCTTAAAGATCTTGTCCATCATCCATTGGTAGGTAGCACCTGCGTTTTTCAAGCCGAAAGGCATGCTTTGGAAACCCAACGTCCCAGCACAGACCCCAAATGTGGCTTTTGGGATATCTGATGGATTCATTTTAACCTGATGATAGCCTTGATATGCATCCATCATAGACAACAATTCACACCCTGATGTAGAATCTACCAATTGATCGATTCTCGGTAGTGGGTAATGATCTTTGGGGTAAGCTTTGTTTAAATCTCTAAAGTCAATGCACATCCTCCAGGTGCCTGTGTTTCCTTTGGCCACCATTACTGCATTTGATAACCATTCTGGGAATTGTATTTCCCTAATGTGTTTAGCTTTGTTGGTCCCGGTTTGTTATAGGAAAAATACGTAGAGGGGGGCGGGGGGGCGGGGGGGGGGGGGTGAATACGTATTTTGAAGTTTTTCAACTTCAAATTCCTTAACTCAGAGTATTAAGTAAAGTGCTCGTCAAATATACTAAGACCTAGCCGAGAGCTAGATCTAAAGTAATCACGGTTCTCTTGACCTAAGCTTAGAGCTTGATGTGAGACTTTACTCTTAGTGCGGAATTCGGTGAGCTAATATCTTTCCTAAGTATTTAAAAGTTCCAAGTTATGTTTGTTTAGATGCAAGTGCAATGGATAATCAAACACGAAAAATAATGATTTTAGGGTTTAGAGAGATACGACACAAGATTTATAGTGGTTCGGAGATAAAGCTCCTACGTCCACTTTGTTGCACTCGGCAACTCATTCTCTTCAATCAAGAACTTGAAGATTACGGGCTCTTCAAAAGCCTGGTCGAGATCGAGCTTCACTCGCTTGGATCTGACGACAGACGCATTGATTACGGGTTCACTACTAAAACCTAAACTGGACTGGACTTCACTCGCTTCAGTCTGACAACAGGGAGATTGCGGGCTCTCCTTACAGCCTAGCTTCGATCGAGCTTTACACGAACGAGGTAAGTGCAAGCTTGGATCTAGACTCTATGATCGAGGCTTCTACAATCGATGAAAGTAGGGCCTTGGATCGAAACAACCTAACGACGAACACAAAAACCTAACAACAGAACTTAGGGTTAGGGTTTTTGGTTTACGACGAACACACTATGAAGAACTCTTTACAGTAGATGCAAAGATGGCTAGAGTTCTTCTTCTAAGCTTGGATATGGAATGGGCTTAGACTCTAAGTGTGAAGGCTGTGAAGACGAGTTCCGATGAGACTGGAACTCGGAGAACACTTGGAACAAAGACTCGATGAATGCTCTAAGGCTGGGAGTGTTTGTTTGCAGTAGGCGCTCGAATGCTCAAGTAGTGTTCTACTTCTCTTCGTCTTCATCCTTCACTATTTATAGGCAGAGAGATGGCCGAGATCCGTTGCTTGGTTGGTGGCCTTGTCCCTCCTCCTCACGACAGTACTTGCACAGGCTGGCTGCTTTTCAGATGCGCAGTTTTGGCTCTTTGCCGGAAATGGCCAAGATCCAAATTCAACAGTAACTGGAGCGAGCCAGTATTGTAGCGGCGCCTTTGTCGGCCTGGCAGTCAACTCCTCTGCTCCTCTCCGCGTTCGACACGTGGAGATCTCGCAATTAATGCAAAGATCTCTAGTTGACTGGAGTTCAAAATCGGAGCGGGAATTGGGCTGTCGCTTTCTGGTAGGTAGTGGCTCGCTTTGCTTTGAAGTTGTAGCGTCCGCTTTGATCGAGTCGCTTCGGGTCATAGTTGAAGCGTCTATTTTGGAAAATAAAATTTCTTTCTGAGTATTACTTAAGTAAATATTGACCCGCTTTGACTTTCGCTGCAGGCGCTCGCTTCGCTTCGCTTTAGTGGACTCGCTTCGATTCCACTGTAGCGCTCGCTTCGCTACGCTATTCTTCGGCACGCTTCACTTCGGCTCGGTAGACTCGCTTCACTTGGAAAACACACTCAAGCGAGTGGCCTTCACTTGAATTTTTTGCAGTCTACAATCTAAACAAAATAAAGCCATCCTAACATAGTAGGCTTAGAAAATTTTCTAATCCTATTATCTATATCAAAAATGGGTCGCTTGGGAACAGAACGCTTGGGGGTTTTGGGATCAAATCAAAACAACTATTTGTCTCACTTCGAAGTGTCCCATATGAGTTCCCCTTAACATTTTGTTTCTTAACAATTCCCAACAAGCTTCTAGTAGTTTCGTAACTTCCTCCCTGATGATTTTATCTTTCTCGGGGCCGAATTGTCTTAGCTTTTGCTTTACAGGCTTTGCCATGGGGTCCACATTCAAACAGTGCAATGCTATGGTCGCGTCCCACCCCTACCAGGTCAGATGACCCGAAGGCAAAGACATCTGCATTCTTTTCCAGGCATCTCACCAGTTGTAACGATATGTCTTGAGGCATCTGAGTACCAATCTGGTGAACCCACTTTGGCCTGGGATTAATTCTACTTCTATCAGTTGTTCCGCAGGGACCATTAAACTCTGGCCCTCTTTAATAGTGTCAGCTTCCTTGACTCCTTTTTCCTCTTTTTCTGGTTTATGTCTAGGGGCAAACGGATTCCAGCACAACCCATGTTTTGGCTTCCCCTGTTTTGACAGATTGTATATAGCATTTTCGTGAGGTCATCTGATCCCCCGATATCTGTCCCACTTGACCTCCCGCGGGGAATTTCATCACCAAATGATATGTTGATACTACCGCTTGGAAAGAGTTCAGAGCAGCTCTTCCTAAGACAAAACGTTATAGGATGATTTTGATTAACTATCCAAAAGGTGGTTAATCTTGATGCCTTAACATGTCCTTCACCCAAGGTTAATGTTACATCTACTGATCCTACTGTCATGATGGGCTTCTGCGAGAAACCATGGAGGGCCACTTTAGCAGGTCTCAGAAGCTTCCCTTGAGACATCTGATTAAAACAATCCATAAGGATCACGTTAACTGGGGTCCCTGTATCGATGAATATTCTTTGGACTTGGTATCCCTCTATTTCCGCCGTCACCACAAGGGCGTCGTCATGTTGATGTATAATAGCTTTATTGTCTTTAGGTCCAAAGGACATTTCTGGAGTGACATGGCTTGACTTTCTCTTTTCAGAGGCATGGGTCATTTTGTTGGGTGCCCTCTCCGAAGGGGCGCTTGAATTGGTAGTCATCTTGGCAGGGTTCTGCAAATGTTTGAAGATCTTTAGTGCGTTAGTTCCAGATGCCTTTAAAATGAGGCTTAAACAGATGTTGTTTGTTTCTGACAGATCTTTTACAATTAGGAGTCATTTGTACAAGTTTTTTATAGATGTTGTCTGCTCATGCAAGGCTTAAGGGGTAGTGCCTGTTTGTATAAGGCTTGATGGATGGTGCCTATTTTCATAGGGCTTAATGCATATTTTCATAGGGCTTAATGTATGGTGCCTAACTATGTAGGGCTTTTTGAGGGTTCTGCCTACTGTGTAGGGCTTATGAAGTTTGTGCCTATTAAATAGGGCTTTTGAGGACTCTGCCTATTATATAGGGCTTACGAGAGTGTTGCCTATTAGATAGGGCTTTTTTTTTTCAGGGTTCTGCCTACTGTGTAGGGCTTATGAAGTTCGTGCCTATTGAATAGGGCTTTTGAGGGGTTCTGCCTTCAAATGTGGGGCCCCCTCATCAGGGTGAGGGGGGTGACCTCGTCATTTTCGGCTCTTTGTTTTCAGTGTTTTACTTTGTGTGTTTTCGGTTCATGGTAATACAGGGGCCTACGACTGAATCTGAGTCGTAGTGATTCCTCTGTAGCTACCAATCCCTCATAACCCACGAGCTAGTTTTATAATTTTGAATTTTCGAAAGAACTTTAAACTCACCAATTATCAGAGATGAGTTGAATACACTTCAGGATCGCTGCGATTTTGATTCAACTTTCCTTCGAATTCTTCACAACCTTCGAGCTTCGCAAAGAATACAATTCAGTTATCATAATTTCTATTAAGAGGAGAACATAATCTTGAGATCACTTCTTACTTCGCAGCTCAACATCATGAAAGGCTCAACAGAAATTAATTCACAGTATTCATATCCAAGGTTTCTAAGAAGACTACTTAACTAACACCGAATATACATTCGTTCTAACATCCCTCTCTCGGGTGTTTCTTGCACAAGGAAATAACAGAGAAAAATCTTAACAATATTATCACAACCAGCTAGAATTCCAGTAATACCGAAGAGATTAATGTCTTAGACTCAAAAACTTCAACAGCATTACAAATAACGAGTTAAAAATCCGCTTATAAGAAAGGAAATCAACGTCTTAAACTCAGTTTTTCCCACAGACGGCGCTAGTTGATAGATCCGAGTTAAATATCTACAACAATTATGTGATTATTCATCGTGTTTGTAAGGAGTATTCACGTATAAAGGATTACAAACAACAATAAGTAAGAGACTAAGTAAGAGATTAATGCGATTTGTTAGCCTTAACAACTCATTTTTCACAGAGCATCTCCTTTTGGACATGAAAGAGAGAATTAAGACAAGTATTAAGCAAGGGGTGTTTCCAACCATAAAATCAGTTGAATCAATAGAGCGTAGAGCTCGTTTGGGAAGAAAAACAAGGGAAGAAGAAGAGGGCGAAGTAGAGAACGCAATGCGCCTTCATACTTCGTCCTCTCTCGGCAATGAGAATTTTATACCTTCGGTTTGAGCTGTTGGGGGTGCCCTTTTTACCGACGAAGCTGAAGACGGAAGTGATGAGAGAGAGGATAATCCTTCAAGAAGGACTCTGGTTGCTCTAGCTTTCGAGAGTATTAAGCCGAGCGTGAATGGAATAGTATGGTGAAAAGTATGTATGTGTAGTATGCGTGTGTTGGATGTGATGAGATCACTCTCTATTTATAGGTGTAGAAAGGACGAAAAGGTAAGTGTGCATACATAAGAAGGACAAGAAAGGAATTTTCAAGGGGACAAGGTTCCCTCCGTCTTTAATTTAGTGGTTCATACTCTAGAGTAGAGTCACGCGGATGATGTGTTAGGCAGATCCCTATGCCTTAGCAGATGCTGGTGGATAAGGGATGGCCTTTGCACAGGAAGGATCTGCTCATAACCATACTGCTTCTGCACAGGGCGCGGCATCTTTCGCTCTAAGGGTGGCACCTGCGCCGAGGGTGGCATCTGAGGCTTTCAATATTCTCATCCAGTCAACACTCAAAGGTGCCACGAGGTAAAGCTGATATTGGTCCCTATCAAACCTTAACTTCTACATTCTCTTTATCATTAAGAACCTTGTTGAAATCGTCTAACTGATCCAGGATACCCTTCTCCTTTGTAATCTTGTAGGAATATAATTATTGTTTCATATATATAGTCGACTTGCAAAAGTCTTCATCATGTAGAGACTCTCAAACTTCGTTCATATACCAGCTGCAGTCTTCTCCTTCAAAACTTCTCTCAAAGCCTTGTCCGCCAAACACAAGATCATATCGTTATGCGTTTTATCCTTAAGTTGATTTTCTCTGGTGCTACTGCCTTCTTTATCTCTTCTTCAGATTTGATTGCATCTGCCAATCCATGTTGGATGAGCAATGCCTTCATCTTGATCCTGCAAAGGCCGAAGTCTCTCTTGACATCAAACTTCTCCATATCTAACTTTGTAGAACCCATTCGTGATCTCCTCTTCCCACATACTACGCCACTTGTTAGGATTCGTAACAAGAAAACCAACCACAAACACACAAATCGCAGAAGTAGATAAATTATCTTGAACTTCAAGAGCAGAAACAAGATCACACTCAAGATCACTGAAACATAAACATGCACAACACAACAAAATTTGCGTGGTTCGGATCTGAAATCCTACACGTCCAAGGTAGGGTCAATCCAAGATTGATTTCTCTATGAGAAACGAGAGAAGATTACAATTAACACAAGAATGAATCTACCTATCTAAACCCCAACAATGAATAGAACCCCCCCCCCCCCCCCCCTCCCCCAAAAAAAAAAAAAAACTTTTCTCACCCCTAAACCCTACACAATCTTCTTCTCTCTCTCACTACTCTCGTGCGTGTATTGCTTAACACTCTCACTAACCTACGCCAGAATCCCTACATGCCACTCTCTCTATCTCTCGTCTTTGGTGTCTAACTTTCTTCGAACACTCCTTGGCTTGGCGAGCTCTCCCCTCTCTCTCAATCGATGTCGCATGAATAAGTGATGTGATTGGTGTTTAGATGTTAGGATTTTTGTAGTGTTTTCGAGTCCGTTTTGGTTATGTTTTTTTGTCATTTCGTTTGTCTTTTGCTATGATTCGGTTGTTTGGAGTTTGGTTCATGTAGGATCATTAGGTGGAAGGAATGGACGGAAACGGGTCGAAAAAGGCGAGAAATTGAGGAAGAAACGAGCACGGGGCATGTATGGAGTTGGACGACCGTCCAAGGCACTGGACGGCCGTCCAGAGTACGCTGGACGAGCGCACACTTACGGTGGACGAGCGTCCAGAGAACAAAAGAAGAGAACTGCGAAAGCTACATTGGACGAGCGTCCAACGTACGTTGGACGACCGTCCAACGTTCCGGCCAGCTGTATTTTCCTTATATAATTAGGTTTTCATACCTATTATATATACAATCCCTTGTGCACGAATTCTACAACACTTTTACTTTTATTTAGCTTTAGTTTTCAGCATTCAAATACTCTAGATTAGCTTTTATTGTTCGGATCCGAATTCTTCGTTCGTTGCAATTTAATTCAAGACTTCTCTTTTATTTCGAGTTCTTCGTTCTTCGTTTAATTCTCTTAAGTTCTTTATTGCTTTCTTTTACTTGTTTTTAATTGCTTGCTTTCGTTTTAGATTCGTTTTCTTAATTGCTTCGTTTAATTTCATTAGTTTAATTTCGTTCTCTCGATTTCTAGTTCTAGTTTAGATTCGTTTTTCTCAAGTTTCAATTCTCTCGTTTTTAAAGCTTTCAAAGTTAGATTTATTTTTCTTTAAATTTCCAGATTTTATTCATCATGTCTAAGGTAGTTTATGCTTTCTTCGTTGCTTTCTTTATCGTTTTCTTTTCGATTCTTGCCTAGGTAGATTAATCGTTTTACTTTAGTTTAATTCTTAGATTTATTTGCTCGTTCTTAGAGTAGTTATTTATTTGCTTTTATTTATTGCTTTGATTTATTTTATTTGCCTAGGATTTAAAACCAAAAACTCAAAAATCTTATTTACTTGCTTTCCTAGATTTAGGCTAGATTAGGATTTACTACATAATTAATTGTCCTGTTAAGTTTTCCTTGAGATTCGATACTTAGGTTTACTTGCTAGTGCTACGATAGGATTTCGTTCTATTGCGAACACTTTTTAGTGAAATAAATTTTGGCGCCGTTGCCGGGGAAAACTTTAGGCGTTTAATTGTGTAGTATTTTTATTTGTTTTATTTTGTATTTGTGTTATTTCAATTTCTTATTTCTCCCACTCGGTGCGTTTAACCCTTTTGTTGAGAGTTGTGTATGCATGGTCGCCGAAGTCTTCCAAGGAATTTAGCGCCCTACTTCGACAACATCCATCAAAGGAAAGCGATTTTAGCCGCTAAGGAGAAGGAGGAGATTGATTCCCAAGACTTTTCCTTGGTCTTGTTATTTGCAGAGCCCGAAGCCATGGCAGCTAGAGTCATGGGTGATTTTGCTCGCCCCACATTCACAGCCACCATTTCGGCGATTGTCCTGACAGAAGTGGTCAGGAATCATGATCTTAAACCTCACCACATGGCGTTGCTCCCATCCTACAACGGGCTGCCCAACGAGGATGCATTGACGCTCATTCGAGAGTATTGCACGGTGGTGCAATCTTTCCCACTCTCGGGACTCACGGAGGAGAACTTGAAGATGAAGTGCTTCCCGTACACCCTCAAGGATCGAGCAAAGTCATGGCATTTGGCGCTCCCGGCCAACTCTCTCGCCACATGGAATGCGGTGTGTGAGAAGTTCATGCTCAAATACTACCCGAACCGCAAGACTCAAGAGGTGCGGTCGAAGATTATGAATTTTTCCCAAGACAACGATGAGCCATTTCACGAAGCATGGGAGAGGTTCTAAGAGCTACTTCAACAATGCCCCCATCATCAAATGGCATCGGAGTTGCTTTGGCAATATTTCTACGACGCCCTCAACCAAACTTATCAGTTCATAGTGGATAGTTCGGCCGGAGGCAACATAGCGGACAAGACAGCTGATGAGATGAGGACCATTTTCGAGACGCTCGCTGCGAGTTCTCAACAAAAATTAGCTCGGCCAAGGAAAGTAGAGGCGAGTGCAATCTCGATGAGCCCCGACTTGAAGAAGCGAATAGCCGACATGTATAGGGATCTCGAGAACTTGAAGATGAAGCAAAGTGCACCGGCCCCGAAGGAGGAAGAGAGGAAGCCGGACCAATGCGAGATTTGTGGAGAGCTTGGACACATCAAGGAGGTGTGCCACAACATGGGGGAGTTTCCATACGAAGGAGGAGCTGAGGTGTACGCCGCTCAAGGATACCCGCCTCAAGTGCCTCCACCTCAAGGATACCAAGGGGGATACAATGGACGTTTCCAAAATCCAAGGCCGACACAAGGGCAAGGTAATCCTCCTACCTATCCTAATAAGCGCCCTCCACCATATAATAGCCCTTATCCTCCACCAAATCCCTACTACTCTCATCCACCACCACCATATTATCCACCTCCACAATATCCTCCCAATCCATATTATCCACCACCTCCATATTTCCCTCCTCAACCTACTCCTACACCACCACCACCATACCCAAATTCTCGTCCTCAAGGACCTCCACAAAAGCTTCCCGTCGATGAGAGCCTCTCCACATTCCTTCATGAGGCTAAATTGGCTCAAGAGGCTCAAGATGCTAACATAAAGAGGCTCGAGACGGCCATTGGCCAAATTTCTGGATCCATGCACTTGATGCAACAACCGGGGCGGATTCCGAGTCAAGGGATTCAACCACAACAAGCTAACGAGGTGCAAGCCCCATATCCTCCATATGTTCCTCCTTTTCCACCCCATCAAGCCCAAGCAGTTTTGGTGTTGCGGAGCGGAAGGCACGTAGATAATGGAGTTACAATGCCGCCTCAAGGCCATTCGAGTGATAGGTGGAGCCCGAATTCGCGTTGGTGATCGACTAAAATCATGCAGCAGCACGCTGGACGGGCGTCCAACTTTTCTGGACGACCGTCCAACGTTGGACGGCCGCCCACCGTCACGCCAGCCCCTGGACAAGCGCCAGCAATTTCACCAGCGAAGCCCGCGCTGGACGGGCGTCCAACGTACGTTGGACGACCGTCCAACGCTGAAGAGGAGCCAAATGCGAAGCCCACCTTGGACGAGCGTCCAGCCAACATTGGACGACCGTCCAATGCCCAGAACGCACACACGGAGTCCGAGGAAGCTGAGAAAGAGTCCCAACCTCTCCACAAGATGTCCAATCCTTATGTTCCCCCCATTCCTTATCCAAGTCGAGTGAAGAACAAGAAGCGCGATCAACAATTCATGGATCTTTACAAGCTTCTTTCAAAGGTGGACGTGAACTTGCCTCTTCTTGATGTTATTCGCAACGTGCCACCGTTCGTGAGGTTCGTGAAAGAGTTGACATCAAGGAAGAAGCCGTTCGATGAGATGGAGATGATTGTGGTGTCGGAGGTGGCGACATCAATTATGCAACACCCTCTTCCACCTAAGCAACGAGATCCAGGTTCTTTCGTTATCACTATCTCTTTAGGTAATGGTAAGGAAGCATGTGGTATGTTAGATTTAGGTGCCGGTATTAATCTTATGCCTTATTCTATCTTTAAGCAATTAGAGTTAGGAGAACTTAAACCCACTCGCATGAGCCTTCAATTGGCGGATAGGTCTATTAGGTACCCTAGAGGTATTATTAAGGATATTCTTGTTCGCGTAGGGGGTTTGATTGTTCCCGTTGATTTCGTGGTTTTAGAGATAGGTGAGGTACAAGAGAATGGTATTGAGCACACACTACTACAAAAACGCACATAGACAACACATCTACGACAACGGTTCCGTGTAATTCCTGTTGTTATATCCCTGAAAAATGTTGTCGTTTTAAAAACCTTTGTCTATGAGCGACGGAGTACGCTCATAGACAACAGTGTTTTATGAACCGTTGTTGTTTGGTGTTGTTGTATGTAAAAATCACAACAGTGTAGCTTAGTGTTGTCGTTTCGCGTTGTCGTAACTAATAACAACATATTTTTTAACTGTTGTTGTATGCTTGTGTTGTTGTTTATAAAAAAAATTCAATTTTTTTTAAGTTATTAATTAAGAAAAAAACTTAGAAGACTTTTCCCCAATTTTTTTCCCCCAATTTCCCTATCTTTCAATTTTTACGCGACCAGAACCCTCTCTCTCAATTTCTCAGAGCAACACCGGGCAGATCTAGTCGGTTCCGCCGTTCTACTCGAGCCACCTCTGGCCGGCTTCCTCTTCGCCAAACGCAGCTGCCGCCGCCGGTGCTACAGCAATGGCGTCGTCTTCATCCTCCGCGTCTCCGCCGAAGGAGGCTGCGGCTAGAATTAATGGTCACCCGCCGCCAACGCCTACGGCCAGCTCACCCCGCGAGAGGTCCGCTTCTCGTTCAACGAGAACCTCGGACCGGCGGCGAACCGCCGCTCCAACGCCGAGCAGGAGCAAGAGGAGGTCGTCGTCTGCTCCTCGAACAACTCGTTCCGGCGGAAATCCAGCCTCATGAGGACCAAAACCTAGTCGAGGTTGCTCGACTCGCCGAAGGACAATCAAATGAGATCCCAAATGCTGCGAGCGCCGGGCAAATCGCAGCTCTTGGGGAAAGGGGCGAGCGAAATCGACGAGGACGATCCGTTCCTCGAAGAAGATTTTCCGGAGGGTTACAACAGGATGAAGTTTAACTTCCTTTCCGCTATGCAATTGCTGAGTTTGATACTCATCGTTGCAGCTCTAGTCTGCAGTTTAACTATTGAAGTGTTGAGGAAGAAGAAGATCTTTGAATTGGATCTATGAAATGGGAATTGATGGTTCTGCGTAAGTTTCCGCGATCCAAGTTTTCGATTTAGCTTAAAATTGAATGTTTAGGTAATGGATTGGGTTGATTAGAGATGTCGAATTGTGTAGAGTTGTTTCGATTTAGCTTAAAATTGAATGGTTAGGTAATGGATTGGGTTGATTAGAGAGGTCGAATTGTGTAGAGTTGTGCATTTTTGACTCGTTGACAAAGTTATTATGGGGTTCTGTTTTGTTAATCGTTGTTTAAGGGTGAAATGTGTAGATTAGCGGAAATTGCTAGTTCTTTTTTCTCTTCTTGTTCGGTGATGCATGAGTCACTTTTTATTTGTCAACCTTGTTACTGTAATTGCAGTTGGAACTGATGCAAGGCCTTTTGTATTCTAAATCTCCTGGTTACTATGAGGAAAGTGCTAAAGCCACTGAGAAGAAAAAGGAGGGACCATCTTTCAATGGGGGCTCATCTTCAATGTAATGTCGTTACTTGATGTGTTTGTTTGAAGTCTATGTTGATCTCTGTTGTTTTGTTGCTAGCTATTGTGGTAGTTCTATCAATCCATTCTATTATATTCTTCTCGAGAAAGGTAAGTTATGGTTAGTATCGTTCACAAGAACTATTTCGTTTAGGCACGCTTCTAGGAAGACGGGAAATGGACTTTCTGTGGGTAAGAGGAAGAAACAGAAGAAACCTACACCAGAGGATGCTTTTGGCGATGGAGAGCAATTCGAAGTCCTCAAAAATGCTCCAAGGTGTGCGTCAATACTCTTCTTTATTCAAAGTTCTGCTTATTTCTAAATGTACTATTATGTGACTATTTTTTTTTTTTTTTTTTTTTTTTTTTTTTTAAAGTTTACTAGTGGGCAACACGTGCACTGAAGTTTTGATGAAGCCTGTGACTGCCTGTCGTAGCTGCATCATATCCACCTTTTAAATAATACTGCCATCAAGAAACTGTATCAAAAATCTTTGTAATGACAGGAATTATGTCTCTTGCACATATAAACCGTTACTTCTAGTCATTATGGGTGGATCTTGATCTATTTGAAAAATGAGCATGAATTCTGGTTCACATGAATAAGTAAATTCTTGTGAGATGAAGAATTAAGTTGAGCTTGCTTCTGCAGTGTGATCACGCACACATTGTCATGCTTTTATAAAATCTCCCATAGAATGAAATGTTACTCACAATCTTATTCATTTAGCAGTGTCTTAGTCGGATTTCATCTAATCTTAAGAAATACATTCTTACTAACACTTAATGTTTGTCTAATTGAACAAGAATCACTTGTATTGCAGTCTAAGGAAGAATGCGATTATTTGATAAGTCTTGCCAAACCCCACATGGTAAAATCAACAGTGGTTGATAGCAAGACTGGCAAGAGTAAAGATAGCAGGTTGGTTCGTCTAATTATCTTCCCTAAATGAGTTTTCATTTCTCTACTTTATCTCATTATATAAGAATTAGTTCTAGAAGTTTGTTTTCCTGTGTCCTTGTTATCTAAAGAAGCAAATCGTTCTTAGGGTACGCACAAGTTCTGGAACATTTTTGTGTAGAGGTCGGGACAAAGTTATCATAGACATTGAAAAAAGAATAGCAGACTACACTTTTATTCCTGCAGGTATGTGATAGAGATGGAAATACTCTTCTCTTTTGTATACACTCTTTGCAAAGGAAAGCATATCAGGCAGATTGGATAAATGATAATTGGCCTAATTAGAGTACTCAATTAATAATTGGAGATTAGCTTGACTAGGCAGCCTTTTAGTAATAGCTTAAATGCTTTAGCTTAAAATCAAGTTGCAATCAAAGGATCAGGTGGCAACAATAATCTATGCAACCGGTTTAAAGATGGGTAGGCTTCTTGTACAAATAGGTTCTGGTCCTTGTTCTGTTTCTTGCATCTGTTCAGCTAGTTTTCAATATTGTTATACTACACACTCAGTATGTTCATTGTTTGTTGAATAGTCTTATGTTCATTGTGCTTTTGTATGCGTTTGATTATCTTGATACCTTTTAATTTATGTCAATATATATATGATTTATATTGGTCATTATATGTTAAGTAAAATTGTTTTGATAATTGATTGGAGAAATAAGATTGTAGAGTAAGAAAAATAGGATTTGGTGCTTGTAATAGTTTTGAAAATCAAATGAGCAGGAATTCCGAGCTATGGTGGGACATCCTGTACCTGGAAACAGATCACGTATAATCACCATAACTTAAACAAATATTTTACAACAACAATTAAGATCCACATGGGGCTCTCCTTCCTTTTCGTTCATCTTTTGGTTGTATGACGACAAGTTTTTCGGTGTATCTGTTTTATGAATCCAAGAAACAATTCTTTTTTTACTTTAATTGGTCTAAGACTCTTTTTCCTCGACATCAGGTCATGGCTATGTTCAAGGTATCATGTCAAATTAGATTCCAAAAATTCCAGATCATCTCTCAGAAGTATGTACGGATTTCCTGAGGTGCTGCTTGCAGTTGAATCCCCTACATCGTTCCCTGGCTTCTGAGCTCTTGGAGCATCCTTTTGTCAAAAGTTCATCGCCTTTGGGAAAACAAAAGCGGGTTTCCCTGTCTTCAAGTCACTATCCGGTCACAAATTTGGCATCGGAGGTATTGTTTTTATATCTCTCATCACTCAGT
Source organism: Thymus mandschuricus (assembly GCA_029379335.1). Classification (NCBI taxonomy): domain Eukaryota; kingdom Viridiplantae; phylum Streptophyta; class Magnoliopsida; order Lamiales; family Lamiaceae; genus Thymus; species Thymus mandschuricus. The sequence goes on from CM057081.1 coordinate 21,453,293, forward strand.
TTTGTGAATCTGATGAGGAGTATCTTATTATGGACAGAACAAACTCTTTGAAATATAGCATCACAAGAACACTGGAACTGTGCCTTATATCTGTGGAACTGTATCTTGTTCTTTTTATCTATTACTTTGTTCTTAATGGCTTATCGGCTTTGACATATGATGCCATAATCATGGCTGATAGATTTTAGCAGAAAAATTGAATCCTAACTTTACGCGCCCCTTTTATTTATGGAGCAAGTGTAACCTGTGGTGGTTCACTTAGAAAAAGGATAACCCCATTAACTTTAGCATCACCATAAAGACATTATAATAAAACTTTCAACTGTCTACATACAAGTCTCTGATGATTCTTATTCATGGTATCAGATGGTAACTGAGGGCAAAGCCTTATTTATTTATTTATTTATTTATTTATTTATTTATTTATTATTTATTTATTTGTGTATGGGCATAAAGGGTGAACAGAATCATGGAATGAATTGAAATTATGCACATTGCATTGCAAATCTTGTTCCTATGTAGTTAAGCTTTAATGCATTGTGTAGAGTGTTGTATATCATGTCAAGAAGTTTTCGAAGTAAATTCTCAACATGCTCGTTGCTTGAGATAATATTGGCTATAAATACATTACAGGGCAGTGATTATGGTAGAAGTCCTCATCTGTTGGATTCAGGGAAAGCTGTGCTCCACTCCTCCAAGTCTTCAAAATCTGGTTTCCAATCGAGGTATATCTATCGTCTTTTTTGCATTTCATGCCATCTTACAATTGATAGCAATGCACAAAGTGACTCTTTCTGATGACGAGTAAGGTAACTTTATGATGACGAGTAAGGTAACTTTATGATTCTTTGAGAGGAACTTGTACTTATTTTTGTGGCTGCACAAGTTTTTAAGATTTTGATGGTTTATTTTGGCTTTCCCTTATTATTATTATTGGATTTTGTAGGATATGATTCTCCAAAGGAACTAAGAGAAGAAAGTCAAGGACAGATGTCCTTGTTCCTTTTATATTATTGTCAATTTTGGTTTGTATTGGATCTCTTTAACTTGAACTCCTCCTTTGAGGATTTTTTCGTTATGTTTTTTTTAATTGACTGTGACTAGAACTTGGAGACCTTGTAATAAATGATTGTATCATCTAACTTTTTTAGTTATAATATTTCAAATTTATATAATCTGATGTTATTTTATCTTTAATTTAATCGTTTTACTGAATTATATATATATAAATATGTGTAATAATAAAATAAAACGACAATGTTAAATTTCACATATATGACAACGGTTTTTAAACTGTTGTCGATTCTGGTGAATATGACAATGGGTTAACAACTGATGTTAAATGGTGTTGTCGTTCTAGCAAATGACAACAGTTTGGACAACAGTTGAACAACTGTAATGGTAATTCTGAACAACAACATGTCTACGACAACGGTTGAAACACCGTTGTGTTAATATATAACAACAACGGTTCAACATACCGTTGTCTATGGGCGCGTATCTACGACAACACTGCCTAGGACAACGGTTCGAAAACGAGAAAGACAACGGTTTTTAACCGTTGTCTATGTGCTTTTTTGTAGTAGTGACACGCTTTTGCTAGGTCGTCCTTTCATGGCTACTACTAATACCTTGATTGATGTGAAGAGTGGTGTGATTAAGATGTCCGTTTTAGGAGAGGATGTTTCGTTTTCTGTGCATAAGAGTCGGCCTATGTCATCGACCAATTTAATTGATAATTGTTCTTTCATCGATAAGGTTGATGCCTTGGCCGAGTGCTCTTTTGTGCAGGATTTTGACACCGAGGAAGTGTGTTGGGGATCCGGATATCAAATGGAATGGGAGCAAATGGAGAGAGACATCGGGATCAAACTCCTGTTTCCCCCTCAAGACCCCGAGCCCGGCTCGAAAATTCCGGAGCCATTGGAGTTGAAAGAGCTCCCTTCGCATTTGAAATATATATTTTTAGAGGGAGGCAATCAAAAACCCGTAATCATCTCTTCTTCTTTGTCTCTTGCAGAGGAAGGAGCATTGGTGGGCATACTCAAGGAGAACAAGCTCGCTTTTGGATGGAGCTTGGCGGATATTCGAGGAATTAGCCCGGCCACGTGCATGCATCGCATCAATCTCGAAGAAGGCGCTCGCCCCAAACGAGATGGACAAAGGAGGCTCAACCCGATGCTCATGGAAGTCGTGCGCAAGGAAATCTACAAGCTATTGACGGAGGGTATTATCTATGCCATCGCCGATAGTGAGTGGGTTAGCCCGGTGCACGTCGTTCCAAAGAAGGGAGGAATTACGGTGTCAAAGAATGATAAGGATGAGTTGGTCGCCTCGCGCCCGGTTACCGGTTGGAGGATGTGCATCGATTATAGGAAGCTCAATGCTTCCACCAAAAAAGACCATTTTCCTCTCCCTTTTATTGATCAAATGCTTGATAAATTAGCCGGGCAGGAATTTTATTGTTTTCTTGATGGTTTGTCAGGCTATTATCAAATTGCGATAGCTCCGGAGGATCAAGCAAAGACGGCCTTCACTAGCCCTTTTGGGACCTACGCTTATAGGAGGATGCCATTTGGTCTCTGCAATGCACCGGGTACGTTCCAAAGATGTATGATGTCTATCTTCTCGGAATTTATTGGGGACTTTGTAGAGATTTTTATGGATGATTTTTCAGTTTTCGGGTCGTCTTTTCATGATTGCTTGATGAAAATTGAGAGAGTTCTTAAGAGATGCATTGAGAGTGGTCTTACTTTGAGTTGGGAAAAGAGTATTTTATGGTTAGAAGTGGTATTGTTTTAGGCCATATAGTCTCGAGTAAGGGTATAGAGGTCGACAAAGCGAAAGTGGAGGTGATTGAAAAATTGCCACCACCTAGTGATGTCAAAGGTATTAGGAGTTTCCTTGGTCATGCGGGCTTTTATAGACGATTTATTAAGGATTTTTCTAAAATTAGCCAACCTCTTTGTCGTTTACTTGCTCAAGATGTACCTTTCCACTTTGATGATTCTTGTATGCATGCTTTTCTCACCTTGAAGGAAAATCATCTCTGCCCCCGTTGTTGTTGGTCCCGATTGGTCATTGCCTTTTGAAATTATGTATGATGCTTCTAATAATGCCGTAGGGGCTGTTTTGGGTCAAAGAGTTGATAAGATGCTTCATGTGATTTACTATGCTAGTTTAACGCTTAATCCTGCTCAAGTGAATTACACCACCACCGAACAAGAGATGCTTGCTGTTGTTTTTGCCTTAGATAAATTTAGATCTTACATCATAGGGTCTAAGGTGATTATTTATAGTGATCATGGAGCTCTTAAACATCTTTTGACAAAAGCCCAAGCAAAACCTAGGTTGATTAGATGAGTCTTATTATTGCAAGAATTTGATATTGAGATTCGTGATAGGAAAGGTAGTGATAATCTTGTGGCCGACCATCTCTCTCGACTCGATTCACCTCCCCCTTATGCTTCTCTTGATGATATTTGTGATTCTTTCCCTTTTGAGAATGTTAATGAAGTGGATGTTACTCCTTGGTTTGCCGATATTGCTAATTACTTAGCTGATAAGGACACTAAACCCGTCCTTAACGCTCAAGAAGAGAAAAGGTTTCTTCGTTTGTGTAGACAATACTATTGGGAGGACCCTCACTTATTCAATCTTGGGAAGGACGAGGTGATTCGAAGGTGCGTTCCCGACCACGAGCAAACCGAGGTGTTGCGACATTGTCACGAGGAACCGAGTGGAGGCCATTTTGGTGGGCAAAAGACTGCACATAAGGTACTTCAAAGTGGGCTATATTGGCCCACTCTTTTTAAGGATGCCCAAGCCTTCTACCTTTCTTGTGATCGTTGTCAACGTGTTGGCTCGATTAGTCAACGCAATGAGATGCCCTTGAATCCTATCTTGGTGGTCGAGGTATTTGATGTGTGGGGAATTGATTTTATGGGTCCTTTCCCCAAGTCTCATGGATTTGAATATATTTTGCTTCCCGTTGATTACGTGTCTAAGTGGGTAGAAGCCATACCCACGAAGACATGAGACTCTCACGTTGTCTTGAAGTTTGTGCAAGAAAATATTTTGTGTAGGTTTGATTTCCCTCATGTGATCATTAGTGATGGGGGAAAGCATTTTTGCAACAAATTGTTCGCCAAGCTCATGAAGAAGAACGCCATCACTCACAAGGTGGCGACTCCTTACCATCCACAAACTTCGGGACAAGCGGAGACGAGCAATCGGCAAATCAAAGGGATCCTCGAGAAGACGGTGAAACCATCAAGGAAGGATTGGGCCGACAAGTTGAACGACGCTCTTTGGGCATATCGCACGCCTTACAAAGGCGTGCTTGGGATGAGTCCCTATAGGCTCGTCTATGGTAAGTCATGCCATTTGCCCGTTGAGATCGAGTTTAAGGCATATTGGGCTCTCAAGCGCATCAACTTCGACCTCGACGATGCACACGATCGGAGAATTTTGCAAATGGAGGAGCTCGACGAGCTTAGGAACGAAGCCTACGACAATGCCAAGATCTACAAAGACAAGGTGAAGCGTCTACATGATAGACGAATAGCCTACAAGGAGTTCAAACCCGGAATGAAGGTACTTCTCTCTCACTCTCGTCTTCGCCTATTTCCGGGTAAGCTTAAGTCTAGGTGGGGAGGTCCATACACAGTGGTGCAAGTTTTTCCTCATGGAGCGGTGGAAATCAAGAACGAGGATTCGGGATACATTTTCTCGGTCAACGGGCAACGATTGAAGCCGTATATCGAAGGGACGACATTACCTCACATGGTGGAGACGATTCTCATATCCGACCCCCCACTTTCCTCTTGAGTATTTGGTACGTCAAGCTAATGACGTTAAACAAGCGCTTGGTGGGAGGCAACCCACTTTCTCTATTTTATTTTTTTTGTAGAGTAGGATTTATTTTCATTTTATTTTGTTATTTTTCGTTCGTTTTTTCTTTTTGATATTCGTGCAGGGAATAGTTCCTAAGGATTGCAATAGCACGGAAAGCTTCGAGAGGGAGAAAAATGAAGAAATCGGGCAAAATTTCGCGAGGGCCGCATTGGACGGGCGTCCAACGCACGTTGGACGAGCGTCCAACGTATTTTAAATTGACAAAATTTTCAGAGAAGGCTGCGTTGAACGCCCGTCCAACGTATATCAGCTCCAATTTCTTTTCAGTGAACGCCGCGCTGGACGGGCGTCCAACGTACGTTGGATGAGCATCCAGCGCAAGACGAGCCCCCAATTCGATTTTGAGTCAAATTTCTCCTAGGTTTCTACTTAACCCCTTTTCTTCTCCCTCTCTTTCTCACAATTTCTCTCCCAAGTGCAGAAAGAGTCGCAAGCCGCCGCCGTTCGTAATCAACACCGCCGGAATTTGACGCCGCCGCTACCGCCGCCGCCGCCGTGAGTTGCCGTCGCTGCTGCCATTCCGTCGCCATCTCCAGCCGCCGTCAGTCGAGTACCAGCACAGCCGCACGCCGTCGACGCCGTCTGTTCCCTCACCGTCGCCGTCGCCCGCCGTCAAAGCTCGCGTCCAACCCAGATTTACCTTGGACGAGCGTCCAAGGTACATTGGACGAGCGTCCAACGCCAGCTGCTGCCCGATTCGTTCTCGGCCCGTTCCGGCCCGTTTTCTACGTCAATCCACCCCGTCTCATCCCCATTCCACTCATCTCCCTACCACGGTTCGTGGTGAGCTAGGAGAAGCCCAACCTCTTACCGATGGACGCATTCCGTTGCATCGCCGCCCCAACTACCATCCTTCCAGAGTCTCCGAGGCCGCCTTTGGCCGTCAGCAGCGCGTTCCTTTCCCGATGGAGAGGTATGAAACCACAAACTTTTATCTTCGTTTACGTGGAAAGGATATTCGACCTCCTAGGCATTACAATATGGATTTTCTTCATCGTTTACCTGTTTGGGATACACTTAGAGGATACATAAATTGTTTGGGCCTTATGCATTTAATTACACATGTTTGGGATGGTCATGAGAGTCTTTGCATTGAGATGTGTTCTAGTTTTCGTTTAGAACGCAATGAGGAGAATGAGCTTTGCATGTATGCTACTTTTAGGGGTGAGTTGTGGGAAATTTCTAGGCGAGTTATGCATGAGGCTTTTGGTTTTCATATGGGTGATGGTTTATCTGAGTTCGAGCCTGCTGATTTCAATGTGTCCAATGCTTGGTATGCTTTGACGGGTGTTACGAACTATAAAACTTCTGGGGTGCCGAGTGCTTTTATCAAAGATCATGCTTTGTTGATTCTACACCGCTTTTTGTCATGTATGATTAGTGGGAAGAAGGAACATAGTAAGGTTAATGCTTTAGAGATTTATTTGCTCCATTGTGCTACTAACAATATTAGGGTGTGTATGGCTCCATTTATTTGGTCTCAACTTACTAATGTGCAAAACAAGAAGGGAGCACACCCTACTTTGAGCTATGTTGCTACAGGTTTAGCACGACACTTGGGAGTCGATATTTCTCAAAGTGCAGGTTTAACCCGAAGTGAGGAAATCACCCTCAATGAGCTTCTCAATGCTCATCTCATGCGAGGAGCAACTGAGTTCGTTCCGGTCCGAGAGAGGGGCTCTGTTAAAGCATATCATGCAACTCGTCGCCAACGTGGCCTTCCAAGTCAAGAGTTGGGGGATGAAGAGGAGGAATATGAAGCCGGAGGCGATGATGAGGAGCAAGAAGATGATGAGGAGCACAATGAGGAAGAAGAAGAGGATGGAGACGAGGAGGAGCACCAACACGTCCCGGATGACAATGAGCGCCTAGTTCGCTATTACACTCGAAGAGATCGAGTCCGGGCTCGTCAGGCTATGGAGGCCGAGGTTCCACCTTATTGGGCCGACTTTAGGACCGATTTTACACAATTCCAACAGAATGTGTTCAATCGGTTCGATGATTTGTCGACCCAAGTGTCGGGGTTGGGATCTCGGGTGTCCCACATTGAGAGTCATTTGACTCGTTTTACCGACTTCTCGGTTGCCTCTACCTCCACTCCACCGGACCCGAACGATCCTCGTTGGTGGTCTCCTTACGATCCCCGTTGGCAAGATCCACGGTTCCAAGGTTTCTTCAACCCATAGCATTCTTTGTTTAATCTTGAGTTGTGATTGACTATGATTCGGTGAATTGTGGGGCATGAATTGATTTGATTTTTGAGGAAAATGATTTATGATTTTTGGTTGAGTGATAAGTCTAGATTGTTGCAATTTTGGATTGCTAGTTTACTTTCCCCTTAAAAAAAAAGAGAAAAAAAAAAGAGTTGTGTTTATGTGAATAAAGGGTTGATAGGATTCTGCTCCTCTTACTTGTAACGTATGAAAATACTAGAGTAATGAGCATGGGAAGCCACATGAAAAGGCTTCGAGGGACCCTCGAATGATCACATTTCATGAACTATGTCCTAGATGATACTCGTGTATATTAGTATAAAGTGTTCGTAGCTAGGCATTCTACCCCTCTTGACAATGGGTACGGGAAACCGCACTAGGAGGCTCGATGTGACCCATCGATGATTAAACCTAGTGAATTATGTGCCATAAACGTTCACTCATTTAAAAAAAAAAAAAAAGTTGTTTATGTATTGAATAAAAAGGGGAAGTAGGCTAGACATCTAAGTTGTGGTGATCTAGATATTTGTGAGATGTGTGTATCATTGCTTTTCCTCATGCTTGGATTGGTTTATAAGCCACATAGTTTGTTGATGATTGGTTGATTGTAACTTGTGATTAAAGTGACCTCGTTTGAGTTTGTCGATTCCGATGATTAAATGCTCTATGATTTGAATTGTTTGGATTGAGTCTAAGTTGTGTGTTTATATTGCTTGAGGACAAGCAAAGGTCTAAGTGTGGGGGATTTTGATTGGTGTTTAGATGTTAGGATTTTCGTAGTGTTTTCGAGTCCGTTTTCGTTATGTTTTTGTGTCATTTCGTTTGTCTTTTGCTATGATTCGGTTGTTTGGAGTTTGGTTCGTGTAGGATCATTAGGTGGAAGGAATGGACGGAAACGGGTCGAAAAAGGCGAGAAATTGAGGAAGAAACGAGCACGGGGCGTGTATGGAGTTGGACGACCGTCCAGAGTACGCTGGACGAGCGCGCACTTATGGTGGACGAGCGTCCAGAGAAGAAAAGAAGAGAACTGCGAAAGCTACGTTGGACGAGCGTCCAACGTACGTTGGACGACCGTCCAACGTTTCGGCCAACTGTATTTTCCTTATATAATTAGGTTTTCATACCTATTATATATACTATCCCTTGTGCACGAATTCTACAACACTTTTACTATTATTTAGCTTTAGTTTTCAGCATTCAAATACTCTAGATTAGCTTTTATTGTTCGGATCCGAATTCTTCGTTCGTTGCAATTTAATTCAAGAACTTCTCTTTTATTTCGAGTTCTTCGTTCTTCGTTGAATTCTCGTAAGTTCTTTATTGCTTTCTTTTACTTGTTTTTAATTGCTTGCTTTCGTTTTAGATTCGTTTTCTTAATTGTTTCGTTTAATTTCATTAGTTTAATTTCTTTCTCTCGATTTCTAGTTCTAGTTTAGATTCGTTCTTCTCAAGTTTCAATTCTCTCGTTTTTAAAGCTTTCAAAGTTAGATTTATTTTTCTTTCAATTTCCAGATTTTATTCATCATGTCTAAGGTAGTTTATGCTTTCTTCGTTGCTTTCTTTATCGCTTTATTTTCGATTCTTGCCTAGGTAGATTAATCGTTTTACTTTAGTTTAATTCTTAGATTTATTTGCTCGTTCTTAGAGTAGTTATTTATTTGCTTTTATTTATTGCTTTGATTTATTTTATTTGCCTAGGATTTAAAACCAAAAACTCAAAAATCTTATTTACTTGCTTTCCTAGATTTAGGCTAGATTAGGATTTACTACATAATTAATTGCCCTTGTTAAGTTTTCCTTGAGATTCGATACTTAGGTTTTACTTGCTAGTGCTACGATAGGATTTTGTTCTATTGCGAACACTTTTTAGTGAAACATGATGTATATATACTACTCCCAATAAGCCCTAATCCTAGTACGAAACAAACTACCTTGATCATATCGAGATCTTTTCCTTGTAGTTCAAGATAATAACTCCTCTAGCTTATCTCCTAAGTCCATTGAGTTTCCAAGTTATTACAAAACACCTCAACTAAATTTGACCTATTTGTAGTCACACCCACATATAACAATATAAATAAAGGAATTATAAAATTAAGGGTACCATAACTTGTTAATTAGATTATGTATATTACATTACAAACGGGATAAGTATTTCAGATCACAATTTAATACATCTAATCAAACATAACTATAACAATAACATTGACATTGTTTTATAAGATATCACAGCCTTATATCTCAAATTTTATAACATGACTTCTAACTGACTAGGCTATTTCTAACCTAGCAATAATATTGAACTAGAGAAGTCCGAGTATCGAACACGAGGAGTGAATGTGTCGAGAGATAATCAAGTAGTCTGTCTTGTCTCTATTATCCTATTTGAGCACATAAACTTGGTTTGGTGTTTTTCCTTAAACTAGACAATGAAATAAGTAAATGACAAGCTTAAACATACAATAAGTAAATGAAACTTGCAAGTAAACAAATGAAAATTCAAGTAATAAAGGCATGGATCCAAGTAACTTCCGATATGATTATGATGAGGGCTTTCGAATTTAGATGTTTTAAACCACTTTAATCCACCTTGAATGGTCTCTTATATCATTTATGTTAACCTACCATACTAGGGTGGTCAACAAGTAGATCAATAGAACAATAAATGCTTTCTAAGCCTTTAAATGTTCTACCAACTCCAAATAGCTCATTTTAGTCTAAGATAACTTACCAACTATCATCCAACCCATCTAATTCTTACTACGAATCATATGAAATGGATTTTAGGTGATATGGGTATGAATTGATGCCAAGTGCTATGAATGGAAGCTTCCTAGGCATTCCATCAAACACCTTAGATGCACTCCTAGTGATCAATTAGTCATGCATTCAAATTAAGTCTCAATTCATAGGCAATTCAAGGGGAAGGTAAATCAACATCCTAGACTCTAACACCCATCATCTAAATCACATCATCCATCACTTGGAACCATAAAAAGGCTTAGCTAGCAATAGATCTAGCAAGCAATCCAACAATATCAAGAGAAATCATAATGAAAAGAACAAGGAAGGAAAATGGAAAGGAAATCATCAATAATCTCTTCAAAATCCAAGCATAATCTTCATCACAATTTGAAATAACTAAAGAGGAAAGAGGGAAAGTGCTTAGGAATCTAAAGTGAATGCTAAGAGTGAATAACAAAGTGTTTTTTATACTGCTCAACAAGCTAAGGGTCAAATTGCAATAAGTAGAAAATGGTGTTGAGAAGGTGGGGTAAAAACTGTAATTTCCGGAACTTCAGCTCAAGGATTTGTGTGTTTCCCGACCTCCTTCGTCTCCTTGCGCACTCGTACGGTTTTGGCTCGTTCCCTCTCGTCCGACCTCGGAAAAATGATCCGCGAAGTGTTACAGCTTCCTCTTTCAATCCTCTTCAACATAGGATGATTCGCACATACATAGAAAATTGATACAGTACCTGAAAATTGCACGGAAACCGAGAGAAAAACGATAGAATATAGAAAACACATAAGTTATAAAACCTATCATATCCTATCCATTTAAGCACATACTACAACCAAAACACGCATGAGATGCATTCTAAAACATGCTAAATATGTGGTTCTCACTAACGAATCGAGTATATTAGAAAAAATAATTAAATACTTTCTACATCCCACTTCAATTAACTTATTTATTTAGATACGAAATTTTAGACACAGTTTTAAAAGTAAAACGTAAAGGGTCCACATTAAAGTGAGACATCTTAATTAAGAAATAAAGCTAAGTGAAATGAGTCGGAATACATAATTTTATCTTTTTAAATTGAAGTGGATAGAAAAAAATTGGCTCAAAAGTATATTGACCCTTTTGTAAAGTGCAACTTTTCATTCAAGTACAATTGCACTCAATTTATTCCATTAATCACGCCTAGTTATAATTTTTGATCTAATTTTGACATTTTGTAAAACTAAGCGAAAATTAATATACAGGAATTATGTATGTAGAAGACTTAACTACTCAAATAAGAATCAATATACGAAATAGTGTATGTTATTAGCTTCAGAAAAGTCATGTAGCAATATTTCAAAAATAATTCAGTTTTACATTTGACAAGAGATACCGATGCATGCAGTCCCAAGCGGTACAAAACAATGGCCAACAACATTATAATAATACACAAAAAGGTAAGTATATATAATTAATTTCTAATTGAACTATGCAAAAATAGTCGTATAAATTTCTTCCTGACAGGCAACAGCCATTAAATAATAGTGGCTAGGACTAAAACCCTCTGGCACTGAATCGTTAATAAGAAATGGACAAAATCATTGTTGAGGTCGAACAAGAAAAATGGAGGACCCCACTCCAACACCTATATAAGCCACTTCTTCGTTTAAGCGGTTCTTTCAAGAACATTGCTGCAGATCTAAGGTTTGATCGAATGGCTTACACTTTCCTTCCAGAAGATTCCTTCGACGACTTCAAGATTCCCTTCTCCACACTCCCCATCCTTGATGACGTCATCGGCGCGATCTGGCTCCCGAGCCTCCACGACGGCGCCGGTGACTTCAAGCGGCTCAAGAAAACATCCAGCTTGAGCGAGCTCAGCGACGGCGCCATTTCCACCTACAGCAGCAGCAGCAGCGCCATTCCTCGCAATAGCAGCACCACTAGCTTGACCAGCAGCGGCCCGCAGATTCGCGACCGCATCAAGAGTTACAGCCAGCTCTATCTGGAGGCGGAGGCTCTTGTCAGAGGCGGCGGCGCTCTCCTAGCAGAGGAAGGCGGTTCGGTCACTGGAGAGGGAGAAGGGAATGCGGACGGGATGAAGCTGGTCCAGCAGCTTATCTCCTGCGCCGAGGCGGTGGCCTGCCGGGACAGGGCCCACGCCTCGATCCTCCTCTCGGAACTCCGAGCCAATGCCCTAGTGTTTGGCTCGGCTTTCCAGCGCGTGGCGTCTTGCTTCGTGCAGGGGCTGGCCGACCGGCTCGCCATGGTGCAGCCACTCGGCACAGTCGGTTACGTGGCGCCGAAGATGAACATAATGGACACTGCGTCGGAGAAGAAGGATGAGGCCCTCCACCTCGTCTACGAGATATGCCCGTACATCCAGTTCGGCCATTTCGTGGCCAACTCCGCGATATTGGAAGCCTTTGAGGGAGAGAGATTAGTCCATGTGGTGGACCTGGGCATGACCCTGGGTCTACCGCATGGGCACCAGTGGCAGAACCTGGTTCGCAGCCTGGCCAAACGGCCGGGCCCAACCGCACGCCTCCGCATTACGGCGGTCGGCCTTTGCCCCGACAGGCTCATGGCCATCGGGGACGAGCTAGAGGCGTTTGCAGTCGGAACGAACGTCAGATTGGAGTTCTGCGTGGTGGAGAGCAACCTCGAGAACCTGAAGCCTGAGGACATCAAGGTGAGCGCAGGCGAGGTGCTGGTGGTGAACAGCATTCTGCAGCTGCACTGCGTGGTGAAGGAGAGCCGGGGCGCATTGAACTCGGTGCTCCAGATAATCCACGAGCTTTCGCCCAAGGTGCTGGTGGTGGTGGAGCAGGACTCGAGCCATAACGGGCCCTTCTTCCTGGGGCGGTTCATGGAGGCGCTGCACTACTACTCCGCCATCTTCGATTCCCTAGACGCCGTACTGCCCAAGTACGACACGAGGAGGGCGAAGATGGAGCAGTTCTACTTCGCGGAGGAGATCAAGAACATCGTGAGCTGCGAGGGGCCCGCGAGGGTCGAGAGGCACGAGAGGGTGGATCAGTGGCGGCGGAGGATGAGCCGAGCCGGATTCCAGCCGGTGCCGCTGAAGATGGCAGCTCAAGCAAAACAGTGGCTTAGTAGCATCAATGCTTGTGAGGGCTACACTACTGTGGAGGAGAAAGGCTGCCTTGTTCTGGGCTGGAAATCTAAGCCTATCATCGCTGCCTCCTGCTGGAAATGCTGAAATAATATGAAAAAAAAAAAAAAAAAAAGGTTAATTGCACAAACGATGCAACCCAACTTTGACCCGAGTTTGGTTTTAGACGTATTTTATAAATTGTTTGAGTAGTTTTCGATTTGTAGATAATAGACAAATCCAAAATTTTCAAAGTAATCGAAATGACTAATTACGCATGATTTATTTATTTCTTTCCCACGTTGGCACAACGTAGAAAAGAATCATGCAAAGTCATTTTTTCACTTTTTGAAAATTTTGAGTATTTCTATTTTCTTACAAATCAAAAAAATATGTCATTACTCTAACAATTTATAAAATACGTCTAGAACCGAAATCGGATCAAATTTGTGGGAAGTTTTTGTGCAATTAACAAAAAATAAATTTTCGTATTGCCAGATATTCCCGTTACTCGTGGGATGAGGAATAACGCAACTCGTTATGTGGCTGCGGATGAGTTTGTAGCTCACGATTTGAGGATGCTTTGGAGTGAAAAATAAGGAGGAATCCTGAATAGAGTGTGATGTCTTCAGGAGGTGAAATTTATGGAATAAAGATTTTGAGTTCATTTTGTGTGTGTATAAAAAGAGTGATCCATGCACGTAAATGTGGGGTTTAACAATTTCTTTGATTCTTTTGTAGTAGATGACGACTCTTCGTTGGATCTTAGTTAGGGCTAGATGTTCTTTTTGAAAATGTAATGGAGTTGACTACTTGTTTTTACAGTAAGTACTGTCTAAGCTTCTACATTTCATAGTTGTATCATCCTTTTGATTCTTTATTTCTTTTAACTATTTAATTAGTTATTTCATTTTGTAATGCAATATCACATACATGTTTTATAATAAATCGATACATTCTAGTACATATATATCAAATATAAGAATTAATAAAGTTTGTGATGAACATATTATGTATATATACAGCCGAAGATGTTCATTATTTAAAATTAAGAATGGAAAAATAATGTGTGCAGGCGGGCCAGTTAATTAATTTTTTCTATTTTTTGGTCACGCTCAAAGTTGGAGAGCTGCATAGATTGGTTCTAATTTTTGTCACATTGGTACAAGAAGCAAATACCTACAAAATATCAATTGTCACATATTAGTACGTAGTATTTTTATATGCAAAAGCCAAAAACACTTTAAGGGCCCGTTTGGCTAAGTTTATTTCAAAATGCTTATAAGCTCTAAGTGCTTATAAGATGTTTAAGAGCTTATAAGATGTATGAGGGTAAGAGCTTATAAGTTGTTGAAATGTTTGGATAAAACAACTTATAAGCTTAAGGAGAGATAATAAAAAAATAAAATCTGAAAATTAAAAAAAAAAATTAAAAAAATATTTTTTTTGAAATCATAATGTTGTAACATCAAATGGAAGTTTATATAATATAAATATAAAAATAAAATAGAATTATATTGGTAAATAAGCAAAATTAAAAAAAAAATAAGTTAGGGTGGAGGAGCTTATTTTTTGGAGTGCTTATAAGCATTTTTTGCTTATTTTTGCATCTTATAAGCTCTTAATGAGCTTATTTTGCCAAACACATTTAGAGTGCTTATAAGCAGTCAAACAACTTATAAGCTAGCTTATAAGCTTAGCCAAACACCCTCTAAATTCGGTTTTCACAAACAGTTATGTCATGCTCCGAAATATCTCATGCATGCATTATTCTATTGTGGAGCGTCGATCCTAAAGACGTTCAAAGACGTCTCTGTGCCTACCCCCCATCTTCTATACATCCACATGTAAAGGTATTTTATTAATTAGGGGTGGGTTGGTACAGTATACTTGATAATTTATTCATACCTTATAGCTTACTTTAAATTTTGGTATGCAAAATATGTATACATTTACCTTACCATGTCTTTCGGTATACCTTAAGTCGATATACCTTAATTTCGGTATGGAGTAAATTCTATACCTTTACTTTATCGTACATTCGGTATACCTTACCACGGTACGGTATGACGGTATACCTTTGTCGAATTGTCGTACCTTACTTTGGATACACCAGAAATATATTTTTATACCCATTTTTTTCATGTCGAAAAATTACTGTTAATTTTTATATATACATATATATATATTCAACAATATTAATGATATCGTAATATTATAAAAACATTTAAATCATATTACAACTTGAGATGAAATACATATTAGAGTTTTAGAATATTATAATATACACTAAATTTTCGGTATACGGTATGAGATGGTACGTATACCTCGGTATATGAAAGTTCATACATTTACCTTACCGTAGTTTTACGGTACAGTATGCTACCTTAACAAAAATCTCAATATACCTTAATTACGATATTTTTGATATTTTTTTGGTACGATATGGACGGTATACCGAGTATTCGGTATATATTTCCCTAGCCCTAATATTAACACCACCTTCAATATGCATATTAGTTTTTCTTTTTCTTTTGGTGGTATTGTCCTTTTCTTGTAACCACCCCCATCTCTATATATTAAATATGTTATCATCTTTAAATTTGTTTTTAATTTGTTTTCCTCATGACATTGTTTTCAATTTATTATTTTTATATTTATAAAAATAATAAAAGTGTGATGGTTGTTTAAACGTTTTGATTTATTTAAAAAATAAATAATTGTCATGTACTCTTTCGTTTTTGCAAGAGTATATGTTTTCCTTTTTGATACTTCCCTAGTAGAAGGGGATACATTTCCTTATTGGGTAGAAAATTCCTTAAGGAAAATATATTTTGCACGTGTATTCTCCACTTTAACACAAACCCATAATTTCTTAAATCCCGTTTAAAAAAGGAAATGTCTCCTCATACGAAGAATATTATGGATGAAAAGTGTAATGTATAATATAGAATTAAAATCCCCCCCCCCCCGACGAAGGAAGGAATATTATGGATGAAAAGTGTAATGTATAATATAGAATTAAAATATAACCCCCCCAAGTTTCTTCCTATGTTTCATTTTGGGTTATCGACCAAATATTTTCGTATTCCATGTTTCGACAAAGTTCATTATCGTAGTATTTATTATTCTTTTTTGATATCATATATTGAGAAATGATATGCTAGTTACCTTGGTGGGTACCTTCGTGTTTGACATTATTTTATTCGGTTTTTCCAATTGTAATATATTCTAATACCTTATAAATTAATATTGAAATCATTAGATCCAAAAAATATATATATATAAATATCAAAGCTCGATTTATTTGATTATACACTTTTTGAACTTAGAAGAAAAAAAGAACGAATCGAGCATTGATATTTATATTTATTTTTTTAGATTTAGTGATTTCAATATTAATTAATAAGGTATTAGAATATATTACAATTGAAAAATTGAATAAAATAATGTCAAAATGAAAAAATGACAAAGGTGCCCACGAATGTGATTAGCATAAGGTGACTAGCATATCACTTCTCATCATATATTTACTTCGCTTTACCCAAAAACTTAAATAAATTTTGGATTCAATTTCCAATGCCAATAATCAATGTAAGTGAATTATATTTTTAAGACTCGTGTCGGTCAAGCCTAGGAAGATAATTTAGGAACGGAGGGAGTATTTTGAAGTAAAGTTCACTTTCAACTTTACACTTTGAATATTCGAGATTTTTTTTTTTTTTTTTTTTTTTTTCTTTTTTTACAAAAATCAAGATTTGGATTAAAAATATTTTTAAAAAATTAATTATAAAAAATAAATCCAAATTTATAAAAAAATAATAATTATTTGAGTTAATAGCAAAATAAAATTTATAAAATATTATCAATTAATTAAATATATATGATTAACATTTTTTAAATTTACGTATCTGAAATAAATGCCCTAATTAGAATAAGACAGAGGGAGTATAATATAATTTGTGCTCGAAAATAATTATGTGTATATTAACATATAGTACTATTATTCATATTACATGGCATTTAATTATGAAATGAAAATTTCATGTGGGCATGGGCATTACAAAAATTTGGGGATGGCATTTAATTATGAAATGAAAATTTCATGTGGGCATGGGTATTACAAGAATTTGGGGGTGGTGGGGGAGGCTAAATTATTCAAACACCACTTTTTATTTACTGTACATTAGGTATGGAAGTGATTTATTTCTTTTTTTTAGAAAAGAAAACTCTATTCATTAAGCACACAGACGCTCAAAATAGTTGTGGAATCTTAGGGTGCATTTGGTAGAAAGGATGAGATAAGGAAAGATAAGTAAACCTAATAGCCTCAACCCTAAGCCCATTCTGCATAGAAGATGAGGGCGGTTCAATTAAGGAATACGGATTTGGTGGGATGAAATCCCGATGATTATGGGATATTATTAATATTACCAAGATAGGGAGAGATTCCATATCTCAACCCCTATAAATACATGTAATAGTATCAGGGTTAGACACATTCTCTTGTACTCGCTCATAGAAACCCTAATAAAGTATACACCCTCTTTCTCCCGTGGACGTAGATCTGCAACGCAGCTCGAACCACATAAATCTCCTTCGTCTCTATCGCTTTACTGTTTTCTTTATTACGTCATACTCGAAATCCATACTCGATCGTTGCCGCCGTCTGTGGGAACGTTATAGATCTTATAGATCGAGCCTATTTTTCGTGTATTACCCCCAACCATGGCACCGAAGAGACAGCCGGCGAGGAAGACGAGGGCCACCACTGCTGCCACCAGAGGCCGACCGGACCCTACGTGCCCGGAGGGAGAGGCCAAAGCCGACAACACCAATCGAGGCCTCAACGGCGAACTATTGCTGACTGCACCCCCGCCGGGCAACACCTCGAACGGACCGCCCGCCGGAAGTACACCGGATGCGCAACTGGAGGACCTCACATGGCAACCGTATCGCGAGGCAAAAATATTTGGAACCGACCCGATAAACCCAGCAACAGGCCCCCGACTGGGGAATCCCAGTTCGGGCACTCAGCCCGACGTAGGTGACTTAATGAAGGCCTTCCTCAACACGGAGAAGGCCCAGGAACTATTCCGGCAGTTCGAGTTAGAACGCCGATCTGGAAATCAGCCGCGCGGTGGAGAGCGGCCCACGCGCCAGAGTAGGATGGAGATCGTCGGAGAACGCAGGTCCAATCCCTTCCACAGGGCGGCCGGGTTCAACAGAGGGCTCCGTAGGACCTCTCCCATACGACGAACTAATCCACCGCCACCACTTGGGAACTTAACGGGAGGGTACGACCTGCGCGATCTACTCCAGTTGAACAGAGGACGAGGTGGACATGAGCCACCTCGCACTGATGGGACTTTTGACACGTTTATGAAGGGTCCAGAGCCCCCTGTCCGACGAAATCCTCAATACCCCCATGCCCGGGGATATAAAGTGCCAAACATCGTTTCGTACAACGGAATGGGCAACCCCAGGAATTTCTTGGGGAAGTTCAAATACAGCATGCTGAATTAAAGTCTCGGCAACGTCTACATGTGCAAGATATTTCCCGAATTGCTCGTGTGCAATGCCCGAGATTGGTTCGACAGCCTGCCCAACGGGTCCATCAGATCGTACAACGAACTAATAGACGTGTTTACGCGCAGTTTCTCTCAGCGTGTAGAAGTCAAGCACACCCCGGCCCATCTGCTTACAGTGAAGCAAAATCGGGGCGAACTACTGCCGTACTTCATGGAAGATTCGACAAAAAGTGTCGACTTACTCGAGGTCTCAACGACCTCCGCGTTATTTCGGTGTTCCAAAACGCCATTCAATCCGATGCACTGTATAAAGAGATCCTCGCAAAGGATCCCCAAACAGTCATGGATCTGTGGTCCATTGCGGACAAATTTTCAAAGATAGATGAAGCAATCCGAAGAAGGAAAGAGGGGGACTGAAGTGAGGCCCCAAGGAAGAAAGAAGAGCCACCCCGGAGAAGCGTGCTGGAGCGTATCCAGTGAGATCCCCTCGAAGCTCGTCTCGGACCTCGACCAAACATGGCTCCCCCAGCTCCGCCTCGCATCCAGCCCGTCCCGCTCACAAAGCCGAGGGCTAAAATTTTCGAGCTGCATTCCGACCTGTTCGCTAAACCCCGTCCGCTTCGGGAGTCGTCTAAACAGAAATCCCAGGATAAATACTGCAGCTACCATGAAGACTACGGCCACGACACGGAGGAGTGCCGTAACCTGACCCGGGAAATTGACGGTCTGGTCCAAAGCGGCCCACTGCAGAAATATCGAGCCCAGAACAACCGGGTCAATCAGCTCGATATTTCCTGAGCTGGGAAGAAGAAACGACCACAGAAAGGAGGGGGCAGCTGCAGTTCGGGCTTCTATAAGAAATTCAAACGAGAGGACGATACGGATGGAGACAACGATTGCCAATATGACGCCATTATTGCGACCATCTCAGGCCTTCCGAAAGGCCAAACAAAAAACTCTCTCAAAACCGCTGCACAAGCCCTCCCGCCAGGCGAGCCCGCACACAAGCGGTTCAGACAGGAAGTAACGATCACGTTCTCGGAGAAGGACCCACTCCCCGCAGTCGTTCCCCACACTGACGCCATTGTCATTGAGGCGGTGGTGGCAAACAAGTTAATCAAGCGCGTCTACATAGACACGGGAGCTTCGGTCAACATCATTTTCAAATGGTGCTTTGATCAGATTGGAGTCGACAAAGCCCTCGATAAATCTACTGCCCGACCACTTTGGAGTTTCGCTCAGGAAGAAACCCATTCCGACGGGGTCGTGGAATTGCCAGTCACCGTTGGTCGAGCTCCCGTAAGCTCGACCGAGATAGTGGAATTCTTTGTCGTACGAGCTAAGTCCCCGTACAACATCATCCTAGGCCGCAACTGGCTGAATGCGGTGAGGGCGGTATGCTCCATGTATCACCTCACTGTGAAGATCCCCACAAAGGGAGGGATTCTGGCTCTGCGAGGCGACCAGAAGATCGCGAAGGAATGCTTGCACATCGCACTCAAGAGAGCAGGGGCATCACCTCAGGTACCCCACACATAGCAATTACCGAGCTCGGGGGAACCCAAAGAAGTGTCTCATGTTTGCACCAGCTCGGCAGAAGATGTTCAGCTGCACGAAGACGATCCGCACAAAGTCGTCCAAGTAGGTTTCATCGAGCTGCCTCAACTCAGAGAACAGGTCATCCAACTCCTCCGAGAATTCCGGGACGTCTTCGCTTTGTCGCCTCTCGACATGACAGGGGTATCCCCACAAGTAATAACCCATAAGCTCAACATTGACCCCGGTGTCAAGCCAATCAAGCAGAAGCAGCGAACCTTCACGGCGGAGAGGAATCAAGTTGTTCGAACTGAAGTAGAACAATTACTGAAGGCTGAAATCCTGTTTGAGGTAAAGTACCGTCCTGGATTGCCAATCCAGTCGTGATAAAGAAAGGAGGAGGCGGATGGCGGATGTGTATTGACTACACCGACCTCAACAAACATTTTCCGAAAGATTGTTATCCCTTGCCGAGAATAGATAAGAAGGTTGACGCACTAGTAGGCCATAAACTTTTCAGCTTTTTAGACTTGTATAAGGGATATCATCAAGTACTTATGAATGAAGAGGACGCCGCCAAGACAGCTTTTATAACTGACTTCGGCGTATTCGCGTATCAGAAAAAGCCTTTCGGACTGAAAAACACGGGAGCCACTTATCAGAGAATGGTGGATAACATATTCTAGCACCACATCGGAAGGGAGGTCGAGGTATATGTCGACGACATCGTCGTCAAGAGCAAAGACAAAAGTACCAGTGTCGCCGACCTCCGAGCTGTCCTAATCTTGCTCCACGAAGTCAATCTCAAGCTCAACCCCCAGAAGTGCACCTTCGTGGTACCTTCGGACAAGTTTCTAGGATGCTGGGTCTCACAAGAGGGGCTAAAAGCCAACCCCGCGAAAATCCAGACAGTGTTGGACATGAAGACTCCGAAGTCGATACACGATGTGCACAGGTTGACAGGGTGTTTGGCCGCACTGAAGCTGTTTCCTATCCAAAGCGGCAGACAAACAACTTCCCTTCTTCAAAATATTGAAGATGGCCCCAAATTTTAGATGGACCGACGAGCACGACCTCGCCTTTGCCGAGCTGAAGAGGTACCTGGGGAAACTGCCGACCCTGTCGGTACCCACCAGTGGCGAGGTACTTTCCCTTTATTTAGCCGCGTTAGAAGAGGGGAGCCGTCAATTACCCATATATTTCATCAGCATGTCGCTAAAAGGCTCCGAGATGAGGTACCAACCCCTCGAGAAGCTCGCGCTGGCATTAGTGAATGCATCCCATCGACTGAAGCGCTATTTTTACACGCACACCATCCGAGTACTTACAGATCACCCGCTACGTCATGTCTTGACAAAGCCAGAAGCTTCGGGGCGCATAGCAAAGTGGGCCATAGAACTTGGGGAATACGACATCGAGTATTCACCTCGTCAGGCCATCAAAGGACAAGCCCTTGCGGATTTTTTGGTAGAAACTGCTTTGCCACTAACCGAGCCACCAACTCGGAATTCCACAAGCGAAGTCCAGTGCAGCCCACCCAGACCCAACCCCGAAAGTCCTGCAGATCGTTGGGACGTCTATGTTGATGGGGCATTAGGCAAGAAAGGAAGTGGAGCAGGAAGTCTCTTCATCAGTCCGGATTAATGCAAGATCAAACATTCACTCCGCTTTGCCTTCCCCACTACAAACAATGAGGCTGAATATGAATCACAATTGGCAGGACTTCGTATAGCCAAAGAGCTCAGCATTCAAGCAGTTCGCGTTCACAGTGATTCTCAGGTCATCGTTAGCCACATGTTGGGGACATATGAAGCCAGAGAAGATAGAATGCAGCGGTACCTCGATAAAGCCAAGCAGCTACAGCAAGGCTTCCTCCACTTCGAAATTATTCGAATTCCCAGGCAACAGAACGTACGCGCTAACGCTTTGAGCAAGCTCGCCTCGGCATCAGCGACCTCACCAGTGGAGGAAATTCGAGTCCGCAGTATAGACAACACCGAGGTGAACAGGGTTATAGACACCGATACGACCTGGATGACGCCAATCCGGGCCAACTTAGAGAAGGGTGAATTACCAGCAGACAAAGCCGAAGCCCGGAGAATATTGAGCAAGTCACTGTGCTACACATTCCAACAAGGTATTCTCTACAAAAAAGCTTATCTCCATCCTTTACTTCGGTGCGTCGGCCCCACAGAGGTTGACTACGTCATGCGCGAAGTGCATGAGGGGTCATGTGGCAGTCACATCGGTTCCCGGGCACTCGCACAAAAAATCATGAAATGGGGATATTACTGGCCCACGTTGTTGCATGATGTACTGAGCTCGTTAAAGCTTGTGAGAAGTGCCAAATACACTCTAACGTGCTAAGACTACCACAGTCCGAGCTCGCCAGTATGCAAAGCTCTTGGCCTTTCGCCCAGTGGGGAATCGACATCGTTGGTCCATTCGAGAAGGCACCAGGACAACTATAGTTCCTTATCATAGCAATTGATTACTTCACGAAATGGGTGGAAGCAAAACCTCTAGCCAAAATTACGAGCAAAAACGCTCTCAATTTTGTGTGGAAAAATGTATTATTCCGGTCCAGCGTACCACGCGTGCTGGTATTCGACAACGGCACCCAGTTCACAGATAAAACCTTTAAATAATGGTGTGAGGAGTTACAAATCCAGGAACGATTCACTTCGATAGCCCATCCTCAAGCGAATGGCCAGACCGAAGTTACGAACAGAACCCTGGTTAAAGGACTTAAAACTCGGTTGGAAGCAACGAAAGAAAAGTGGGTAGAACATCTATCCCACGTCATGTGGTCATATGTTGGGAATTGTTATGGACCAACTTGTTAAGGGGGAACTATAAGGGATACTTGATAAACGAAGTCATTTATTTTGATTGGATCCCAAAACCCCAAGTGTCCAGCTCCCAAGCGACCCATTTTGATGTAGATAATAGGTTAGAATTTTTCTAAGCCTAAATCTGTTAGGATGGCTTTATTTTTGCTTAGCTTTAGACTGCAGGAATTCAAGTGAAGGCCACTCGCTTGAGTGTGTTCTTCCAAAGCGAAGCGAGTCTGGCAAACCGAAGTGAAGCGTACCGAAACCAGCGAAGCGAAGCGACCGCTACAGTGGAGTCAAAGTGAAGCCACCAAAGCGAAGCAAAGCAAGCGCTACAAAGAAAAGCTGAAGCGAGTCAACGTGGGTCAACGCTTATTAAAGCGGTCACTACGAAACTTTGTTTTCAAAGCGACCCACTACAGTATGATCCTGAAGCGACTCACTTCGGAGCGGACGCTACAACTTCAAAGCAAAGCGAGCCACTACCTACCAGAAAGCGACAGCGCAACTCCCGCCCATATTTTGAACTCCAGTCAACAGGAGATCGTAGCATTAATTACGAAATCTCCACGTGTCGAAAGCGGAGTGGAGCGGAAGAGTTGACTGCCAGGCCGACAAAGGCGCCGCAGCAGTACTGGATCGCCCCAGTTACTGTTAAGTTTGTAACTTAGCCATTTTCGGCAAAGAGACAAACTGGGCTCCTGCAAAAGCTACTGCCTGCGCAAGTACTGTCGAGAGGAGGAGGGACAAGGCCACCAACCAAGCAACGGATCTCAGCCATCCCTCCGCCTATAAATAGTGAAGGATGAAGACGAAGAAAAGAGAGAACACTACTTGAGCATTCGAGCGCATACAGCAAACAAACACTCCCAGCTCTCATAGCAATCTTCGAGTCTTTGTTTTCAAGTGTTCTCCGAGTTTCCAGTTCTTCGGAACTCGTCTTCACAGCCTTCACACTTAGATTCTAAGCCCACTTCATACATCCGAAGCTTAGAAGAAGAACTCTAGCCAATCTTTGCATTCACTGTAAAGAGTTCTTCATAGTGTGTCGTCAACCAAAAACCCTATACTTCGTCTGTTAGGTTTTTGAGTGTGTCGCTAGGTTGTCCAGATCCAAGGCCCTTCTTTCATCGATCGAAGAAGCCTCGATCGTAGAGTTGAGATCCAAGCCTACACTTACATCGTTTGTGTAAAGCTCGATCGAAACTAGGCCGTAAGGAGAGCCCGGAATCTCCCTGTTGTTCGGACAGAAACGAGTGAAGTTTCGTGTCCAGTTTAGGTCTTAGTAGTGAACCCGTAATCACTGCATTGTTCGTCAGATCCAGGCGAGTGAAGCCCGATCTTGACCAGGTTTTTGAAGGACCCGTAACCTTCAAGTTCTTGAGTGAAGAGAACAGTTGCCGTCGTGCAACAAAGTGGACGTAGGAGCGTTATCTCCGAACCACTATAAATCTTCGTGTCGTATCTCTCTAACCCTAAACTCTTTACTGTATTTGTTTATCCATTGCACTTGCATCTAAACAACTTAATCTGGATATTTCAATTACTTAGGAAAAGATTTTAGCTCACCAAATTCCGCATATACGAGTAAAGACTCCCTCTTGATCAAGTGTTCACTTCGGTCAAGCAGGCAAGCTACATACTGTAGATCTAGCCTCAGCTAGGTCTTAAGTTTTCAAGCGAGCTCTTTACTTGTTACTCTGAGTTAAGGGATTTGAAGTTGAAAAACTTCAAAATACGTATTCACCCCCCCCCTCTACGTATTTTTCCCATTAACAAACCGGGACCAACAAGTGGTATCAGAGCGAGGTTCTTTCGAGCCTCTGCTTTGTATATCCGAAGTGAGTCCCCACTCACTTCACGTTGTCTCACTGAACCGGATCCTATTTCCTAAGTGCATCAAAATCTCACCCACACATACTGCATTACTACTAACTGTTTACCATGAATGCTTCTAGTCTTCCACAGTTTTCCATTGAAGGCTACGAGATCTGGAGCTTCCGTGTGGAGAGCTTCTTATGCTCCGTCCATGACCGCATGTGGGAAGTCATAGAAGATGGACCTATCACAATCAAGAAGAGCATCACTGTGGATGTTCCAGCAGCGGAAGGACGAGCAGCTCATGTTCGACAACAACTAGTAGACAAGGACAAAGATGAGTACACTCCCAACGAATTCAAGATTGCCAATCTTGACAAGATCGCACGCCACACGATGCAGAGCACCGTGTCGGACGCCTATCTTCCAAGAATTAGGAAGTGCGCAACAGCGAAGGAGATGTGGGAAACCCTAGCTCTCATTTCTCAAGGCACTGACAAAATCAAAGAAAACAAACTTGCCGTACAAATGCGGGAGTTTGAAAGCCTGATAATGAAGCCAGGAGAATCCATCGACACCTTCGAACTGAGAGTCACCAACATCACTGCAACTCTCAACTCGCTTGGGAAGGAACTCACGGATAAGGAAGTCAACCTGAAGATTGTCCGAGCTCTCACTAGGAAGTGGCAGACAATGAAGGAGCTGTATCTAGCAACCAAGGATCTATCAAAGCTCACACCGGAGATACTGTTTTCCGAACTCAAAGCTCACGAATTCGATCTGAATCGAATGAACCTCGACGAAGAGGATGAAGCGCCCACTACGTCAAAAGGAGTAGCTTTTAAAGCTGCTGAAGGGCCAAGCGAGCAGTCGCTAGCCAAGATGACAAGGGAAGAGTTGGAAGAACACATTGCGTTCTTATCCAAGAACTTCAACAAGATGAACTCTCGAGTGGGCAAATACAAAAGGTTCTACAAGCAGTACAAGGGGAGGAGCACTGATGCTCGAGAAGGAAAAGGGAAGAGAGAAGAGACGACAAAGTCGATCCCGAGAGACATGATGGAAGTGGAGTGTTACCACTGCCACAAGATGGGCCACTACAAATCCGATTGCCCAAAGCTGAGTGCGAAGGAGCGTGAAGAACTCAAAGCAAAGAGGGATGCTCCAAGGCGAGCGCTTGTAGCAAGTGAAGCTCCGGTCGCTTCAACTGAAGATCCACAAAGCGACTCAGACACATTCACTGATCCCAACTCCAGTGATGGAGAGGATCTTGGATTTATGGCGCTCACCGATGAAGAAACAGGAGAGGTATTCATCTATCCCTCACCCAGTTCAATTACACTCGCACACACACACCAAGAGGAAGCAAATTCCTCTGCATGGAGTGGTTTGGTTGACAAACACCAGAAACTGTCAAGTGACCACGAAGTGCTGCAACAAGCTCTGTTTCAAAGCGAGAAGGAGAACCGAAAGCTAGCCACTGAGCTTGATCAAGTCAAACTTAATCTAAGGGCTATGACTAGTAAGTTCGAGGATCTCTTCGCGAGACATCAAAGCTTGGAGGGAAGGTATGAAGCCCAATCCACTCTAGTTGCCAACTTAAACAAAGCTTCATATGCTAGACAGGCACTAGAAAGTTCTCTTCTACCTTTTGGTAGAAAGGGAGGACTTGGATATGAGGGTGGACCTTCCAAGCCAACTGTCTTTGTTGGTGCTTCAAACACGACACCATCAGTCACTTTGGAAATGCCCACTGCATCCAAAGCGACCACTAACAAAGACAAAGGCAAAATGGCTGAAAACCCTAAGAAGAAGCCAATGAAGATGTCTATATCTTTAAGGGCAGAATCTAAGGGTAAGCAAAACTCAACAGTCCCTAGCACTCACTATGCTAAAGCTTACCAATCCAAAGGTAGTGGGAAAACTGTTGAAGCTTCTAAGTTTCAGACCAAGACACCAGAGACAAAGGATCTCCCTTTCAAGAAAAGGAGTAATGTCTATGTGTCACGTTATCCGGACTGGAGATGGTCCAACCGGACTAACATTGAGGGGGAAGAATTCGAAGGACAAAAAAGGCCGCTTCGAACTTCCAAGGTTACTCAAGCGAGTCAGGGTCAAAACCCTAGTTGGACCGCTTTGAGGAAACCAAGCGAGCCGCTTCGTCAGACTAAAAACCCTAAGTCAGTCTCTAAACCCAAAGCTAATCCGAAGCGAGTCGCTTCAGGATTTAAGCAAAGTGGAAAGAGCATAGGTAGGACTGAAGCGAGCCGCTACCCCTCCTGCACACACTGCTGCACATGTGAAGCTGCTTTAAGGCAGAAGTCACAGTTTTCGAAGGTCGAGAAACCCAAAGCACAAGCTCCCTTTCAAAAGAAAGTGAAGCAAGTGTGGGTACCTAAGGGAACTAACCTGCAAGGACCCAAACTGATTTGGGTACCAAAATCTGTCTAATTGCAGGTGGGCGCCGTGGATCCCATGCCAAATGAGGGTCATCAAATCTGGTACTTGGACAGTGGATGTTCGAGACACATGACCGGCATGAAAGCTCTACTTCAAGACTACATTGAGAAGAAGGGTCCACACGTAACCTTTGGTGACAACTCTCGAGGAAGCACCAGGGGATACGGCGCACTGAAAGTTGGAAAGCTCACGATTGAAGAAGTCTCCTACGTGGAAGGACTGAAGCACAACTTATTATCCATTTCACAGTTCTGTGACAAAGGATACAAGGTGGAATTCATTTCCAACAAGTGCATTGTAAAGAGCAACCTTACATCCCAGATTGTGCTTACTGGAATAAGACAAAGGAACGTCTATGTAGCACAATGGGATAGCTGCAAAGTGGAGACGTGCTTAGTAGCAAGGAGTGCTACAGAGATTGGATGGCTATGGCACAGACGCCTGAACCATCTCAACTTTAAAGCAATCAATCGCTTAGCTCGTAAGGGTTTGGTGCAAGGCATACCAAATGAAGTCTTCATCAAAGACCATCCATGCTCACCATGCCAACGAGGGAAGCAGACAAAGACGCACTTCGCCAGTCTTGAAGAAGCCTCTTCCAAGCGAGTGCTCGAGCTGCTTCACATGGATCTGTTTGGTCCAGTTACTCCAGTTAGTATAAATGGTAGAAAGTACACTCTAGTTGTAGTCGACGACTTTTCTCGCTACACTTGGGTCGTATTTCTCTACAGCAAGAAGGAGACTCTGACCAAGCTACCACAACTGCTCAAGCGATTGGCTGTGGAGAAGAATCAAGCTATCGTGACCATCCGCTCCGATAAAGGCACAGAGTTTTTGAACTCTACCATTCAAGCTTACTGCACGGAGCATGGCATAGCACATCAGACCTCCTCAGCACGCACACCACAGCAGAATGGAGTTGCTGAAAGAAGAAATCGAATCATCAAGGAAGCTGTTCGAACCATGATTGCAGACTCAAAACTTCCAATGAAGTACTGGGCTGAAGCTGCCAATACTGCATGCTACACGCAGAATCGAACACTTCTCTGCAAACGGCACGACAAAACACCATATGAAATATGGACAGGGAGAATTCCTAACATATCTTATTTCCATATTTTTGGTTGTAGGGTCTTCATCCATGACAATGGGAAGTCACAGTTGAAAGCCTTTGAAAGCAAAGCTGATGAAGGAATATTCTTAGGATATTCTACATCAAGCAAAGCCTTTAGGGTGTTCAACTGTAAAACCCTAATTGTGGAGGAATCACCCCATGTCGTATTTGATGAATCTTCTTTAAGTCATCCACAGGAACAGGATCAATCTAAAGACGAAAAGTCAAGCAAGGAACCCATTAACACTCTTACTTGGGACATACTTGAGGATGAAGAAGAAATCAAAGGCTCAAGCGAGCAGAAAGTCCAAGGAAAAGATGAAGCTGCCCCCGAGACTCCTGAAGCGAGTTCAGGCGAAGCACCCAATCCAGTCGCTCCAGATGGTGAAGCGAGTGACAAGGAAGACGATGAAGATGAAGCTGGCGGATCCAAGCGCGCGTGGCTCAAAGATCACTCACCAAGTCAAATCATTGGAGATCCATCCAAGGGTGTAGTGACCAGAAGACAAGTGTTTGGAGAAAGTGCCATGTTCAGCTGCTTTCTCTCAAACATTGAGCCGACAAGCGTAGAAGAAGCCTTAGCCGATTCAAATTGGGTGATCGCCATGCAAGAAGAGCTGAACCAGTTCACCAGAAACGACGTATGGTACCTCGTGGATCGTCCCAAATTTCAGCACGTTATTGGCACCAAATGGGTGTTCAAAAACAAGACGGACGAGGACCACAACGTAGTAAGGAACAAGGCGCGTCTCGTTGCCAAAGGCTACTGCCAAGAGGAAGGAATCGACTTTGACGAGACCTTCGCTCCAGTAGCACGACTTGAAGCTATCAGATTGTTTCTAGCCTATGCAGCAACCAAGAAGTTTAAAGTTTATCAAATGGATGTGAAGAGCGCGTTCCTGAACGGTGAATTGAAGGAAGAAGTGTATGTGGAGCAGCCACCGGGTTTCGAGCAAGGAGACAAAGTGTACCGCTTGAAGAAAGCCCTATATGGGTTGAAGCAAGCCCCCAGAGCTTGGTACGATACACTTTCTCAATTCCTAGTGGAAAATGGATTTCACAAAGGAAAGATAGATCGAACCCTATTCACGATCAACCATGGAGAAGATATGCTATGGGTTCAGATCTACGTAGATGACATCATATTTGGGTCACCAAATCAGTCGCTTAGCGAGAAGTTTGGAGAGCTGATGAGGACCAAATATGAGATGTCAATGATTGGCTTGATGAGCTGCTTTTTAGGTCTTCAAGTGAAGCAGCAGGATGATGGTATCTTCATCAATCAAGCAAAGTATACTAGAGACATGCTTGCCAAGTTTGGTATTCAGCATGCTAAAGCTGTGAAGATTCCAATGAATACCAACTGGAAGATGGAGCCAGACGAGGAAGGAAAATCTGTGAATCCTACAGATTATCGTGCCCTAATTGGGTCACTCCTCTATCTCACTGCAAGCAGGCCAGATATTGCTTTTGCAGTCGGAGTCTGCGCTCGATTCCAAAGCAACCCCAAGCACAGCCATCTTGAAGCTGCCAAAAGAATTCTTCGATATTTGAAGGGCACTATCAATATGGGGCTGTGGTATCCAACGGAGGACAATCTGGAGCTCACTGGATACTCAGACGCTGACTATGGAGGGTGCCGAATTGATAGGAAATCAACTTCGGGCACGTGTCAGTTCTTGGGAAGCAAGCTGATCTCATGGTTCTCAAAGAAGCAGACGAGTGTAGCCACTTCAACGACTGAAGCCGAATATATGGCCGCAGGAAGCTGCTGCTCTCAAATTCTATGGCTTCGCCAGCAGTTGAAGGACTACAATGTTGAAGCGAATGAAATTCCGATTTTCTGCGACAACAACAGTGCTATATGCATCTCGCAGAATCCAGTGCTTCACACCAGATGCAAGCACGTGGAAATCCGACATCACTTCATTCGTGATCATGTCGAGAAGAAGGATATCAAGCTCGAGAAAATTCATACCGATCTCCAGCGAGCAGATATCCTCACCAAGCCTCTAGCTGAGTCTCGTTTCAATCAGCTATGCATGGAATTAGGGTTATTAGACCCTGGTGAAGAATGCTAGATCCAGGATGCTCGAAGGAGTGGTCGCTAATTTTTCGAAGCGTCACTCGCTTCGGATCTTCACCAACTCAAGCGAGTCACTTCAAGATCTCACTCGCTTGAAGAAGGAGAAATAAGGTGGAGCAAGGTGGAGTGTTGGAAGACGTTCCCTACCCGCTTACAGGAATTGTTAAGCCATTGGTTAAGGGGGAACTATTGTTTGCTCTCGGAGCAAGCTACTTCCAAAGCGAGCAAGGAAAGCTGCTACCTAGCCTAGGATTCCTAGCGAGTGGGTATAAACACTCGCAAGTGCCGTTTCTAGTAACGGTTGTGGGGTCTTGTATCGGGCCTTCCCACGTAAAAATGGTGAAAGCTTAGGCAGGGCTGGCACCTAGACCTTGTGTCCTCTTCCCATCTTTCCGCTGAAGAGGAGCAAGTCTTCTCATCTCCTTCATCGTGGACAAATATCCATTCATTACTCACTCTTCACTGAGTTGAGCTGCCGGATGTCTATCCATTCCCCTCTCATCTTGAACTTTGCATCGCTTCAATTTGCCCAATGTATGGTCAAAGCGAGTCGACTGCAAGTTCATTCTGTAGCATATAGGAGAATGCTTGAAGGTTTACCTTTTTCTACAAAAGGTTGCAGGGCTGGTGACATGCTTCTGCGTAAAATACGAGATTGTCTTGTCAGAGCATTCTCATTGTCATCCTGTCCATTTCTGCTCTGAGATAAGGACTTGTACTCATCCCCCATTCATCGTGAATATGTACACTTACGTGAAGCTCCCCTCTGGGTTGTAGTAAGCTTGTGTACTATATTCATTTCCTCCCTCATTCACTTCGATGGAGGACTCTCTAATTCGTAGAGGAAGATGAAAGCCTTGAAGACGAATGCCAAGAAGATGGGATACACAACGAGTGATAAACATTCCAACAAGTGGAATCAACACACGCAGTCATCAACAAGTGGAATCAATCAATCAACGTGTGGTATCAATCTCCTACGAAGTGAGATTGACTGGTAAGCATTTCAATTTTAAGTACGCTAAATGAGCTGAAGCGTGCTTGAAACCTTCACTCACTACGTGGAAAACATGAAATGAATCTGACACAAATACGAAGAGGAAAACACTCTTGTTTATCCTCGAAGTATGTAAGTCAGAAACATTTTAAATTAAGTAAAGAAATTTAATTTCTTATTCCAGTCGCTTCAAATGGCCAAGCGAGTGTTTCGTCACTCAAAGCTAGCCATCGCAAGCGAGTGCGGAACAGTCACGTGAAGCGAGTACTCCGCAAGCGAGTGAATGCAGAAGTGGCTACACTTGAAGCGAGCGGATACGAAGCGAAGCGTATGAGCTGTCTGCACTCGAGTGCCTATTTCACTTTCTGCCAAGCATTTAATGCAGTGGCGCGTAGAAGAAGAAATGACAGGCGCGTGGACGTCAAAGCCGAGGAAAGCGGGAAAAATCGCACTCAATCCAGCCGTCGAATCTGAACCGTCTCGAAATCTTAACCGCTGGATTGACTACTGTTGGAGAGACGAATCATCAACAGCCACGTGGCCACGTCAAGCGGATTTGGCGGTTCACTTTTCCAGTGATGACTCCAGATACGTCAGTTCCATCACCGGAGGTCGCCGCCTACGCACAAAACCCTAAGAGTGATTTTACCAGAATGCCCCTGCCACGTCAGCCAAGATCCTACTCTATATATTTGCAACGAGGCAGAACTGCAAAACTTTCACAGCCTTCAAAATTTTCCATTCTCGTGCTTAGATCTGCAACCTCTGCAACTCACGAGTCTCAACCCCTTTCTATTTCATCGTAAAAAAAAAAAAAAAAAAAAAAAAACTCTCTTCAAATTTCTTTCATATTTACCATGGGCAAGAAGAAGAGTACAGAAACGATGGAGAAGTTCATGTCAAATATTGGCGATCACATCAACGTCGAGCCCCATCTCGACCCGATCGTCATAGAGAAGGATGGTTTCTTCCGTAGAGCCGTGACCACGGCCGGTCTATGGAAGTTCGTAACTTTGGTTCCGATGAAGATTCTGGCGAAAGCCATCGGAGAGATTCTGCTGAATCTGAAGAAGGAAAAGAATACATCTTCCTTCACCAATCCACGAACCAGGAAGCCGGTGGAAGTTGATATGAGTGAACTCATCAAGGTGTTCGATCTACCAAGAGAAGGAGGAGATTCTCTGCTAGATCTAGGCCTTTCTGCCGAAGTTCAGTATGATCGATTTAAAGTCGACGGAGCAGAGCCGAACTTCAAGGAGGCAAATTTTCGCAAAAATTTGAAGGAACCGTTCAATCTCATCTGCGAACTCTTTACGAGAAGCATTGCATGCTATGTCGGTTCCCTCGACACGCTGTCAGAGACAAAGATGATCGGCACCACCATGATCGTCGACAGCCTCACTGGAACGAAATTCAACTGGCATGGATGGCTTCTCAAGCAAATCCACGAAGCTGCAGAAGACTTTGCATTCGTACCAGGAACTCCAGATAAGATTCTACGCAAGGGAAAGTTGAAATTCTTTTCAAGACTGTCAGTCGCATTAGAGCTGAAGTATCCGGAGATAAGATGGCCGGATTCAGACATGGCTACATACAGCAAGAAGACAGTCTTCTATGAACAGTGGAAGTCAACAAAAATTCCAATGGATAAGGGACTTCTAGTTGTAGAAGTGCCCGCAGCAAGCAAAGTTGTGAAAGCAAAAGCTGAAGCTCCCCGAACGAAGCGAGCCGCTTCACCCTTGAAGCAAGCGGCTGCAAAGCAAGGGAAGAAGAAGAAATTGAAGCAAAGCACTTCATCTGTCCAAGAAAGCGAGGCGGTAGAGAAGCCGCTTGAGGACACTGAAACCAAGCAAACTCATCCAGTCACAAAACCTACCCATTCTACTAAAGCTACACCATTCCAATCCCCTTCGACATCGGTGGGAAAAGCCGATACCGCCCATACTCCCATTTTTCCCCAGTCCCAAACCTCCAAAACCCCCACACGGATGAATGCTCTCAAGAGATACAAGAGAGACAGAGAGCAAGCTGCTGAAACCCTCAAAACTCGATATCCTTCAGTGCCAGTGTCAAGTGACTTCTTCACCAAGATGGTCGATTTCTTGACATATGTCACCTATCGCGGCACAGAGTTCTACAAAGTCTTCAAATTTCTGGAGGCCTTCTCAAAGGAAGACCTCATACAGATGGAAGGAAAGCTTCTGGACTTCATCGGTGAGAGCGGTTTTCATGTATTTCTCACTGGAACCAGCTTCTGGGATACGCTGGACGCGAAAGTAAAGCGTGCCTATCCGAATGCTAAGGTCCCTAAGCACACCCCAACCACTCATGAGAAGAAACTGATGAGGGATCACGCAGAGGAAATGGAGGTTAAGAACGCAGAGATCTTAAGTATGCAAGACGAGATCACCAAACAGAAGATGGAGTTGGAGGAGAAGGAGAAGGCAATGGAGGCTCAAGTGAAACTCGTGAAAGATCTCAAGGGCTCGCGTGATGCAGAAAGGAGCCGCTTGAGAGAGGTGAACACCAAGCTTGTCACAGTTGGTAAAGAGAAGGAGACGTTGGAAAAGGAAGTAAAGGAGCTGAAAAAGAAAGTGGAGAACAAGGAGGGAGAATTGATGATGAAAGAAAGTGAACTCCTCAGTACCAAGAAGACTCTTGACTTACTTCGAACCCAACTGAAGGAAGTCAAAGGAAAGAGTGCCATTGAAAAGAGAGAGCTTACTGGAAAGACAATCGCGGAAGAGCAAGTCTTCGCGTCACGAACGGAAGAAATGTTTCATGCTGTACTAGATAAGATTGAGGTACTTCACAAGTCCCTTACTGGAAAGACAATCGTCCCTACCCCTGGCTTTGATGATGCCAAAAAGGGGGAAGGGATGGTACTGAAAATTGATGGGATGGTACAAGGGATGTTACAAGGGATGCCACAAGGTGGAGTAAGTGGAGCTGTTGAAACAGAAAGTTCGTTGGAGGAAAGTGGTCGTACTGGAGTAGAGGAGAGAGAGGCGAAGTCTGCGAAGAAAGGCAAAGAAAAGCTCTCTGAGCTGGAAGTGATGAAAAAGCCTGAAGAACCCCGCAAGCCACTTGGAGATAAAGTGCTTGCCTCTTCCATTGCTCGACATCCTCCAGTTACTGTACTAACGAAGGAGGAAAGGCGGAAGCTAGCAGAGGCGAGTGAGGCTATGGCTTGGGTGGAGAAGAAGCGCCAATTTATTTTGGAAACTCTTGCAGGTACTTCAAGCTCTCAAGCGGCCACTTCAGCCGAAGCACCCACTTCAGCTGTCGTGCAAGCTTCAAGTGCTGCACCTACTTCAGCAATTGCAGAAGCCACTCCGTCTACAGATGTTTCTTCCAATGCAACCACAAAGAAAACTGGTCCAGAAACTAAGCAAGATGATTCAGCGACCATGCGTCAAAAAGTTGAGAAGGTAGTTGTTTCAAGGGCAGAGAAAGAAAAGAGGATAAGGACAAAACAACTGCAAATCATTGACGAACAGATAGAAAAACAATTCAATGAGATGAAACTCATCCAATCCGTCTTGGTCAGAAGTATCTTTGCTCCAACCACGCCAGAAGAATCCGAGGCATGCCTAGATCAGGCTATGATCGATGCAGTTCACAAGACTGCAAAGGAAATGATTGATTCTGGCCGCTACCCTCTCAGAGAAGAACGCAACTACATTCGGAAGCAACTCAATCAGAAGCTTCCTTCCTGGAACGGCGAGTCAGGTAAGAAGTTCAAAATGATCATAGAACAGATGTCCAGCCGGTCGGAAGAAGAGTTGGCTGTGCGCAGAGAAAAGCACCCTGATGCCTGTGAGATCGAGCAGTTCATTCCTGACGAACTACTCGAGCAATGGCTATACTACAAGGAGAAATTCATCAAAGCATACTACTATTGGGAGGTAGTGCCATTGCAGACTGAATGCTCGAGGGTCACTGCGCTCAACAACCTTCTTGGTGCCTATGATGAAAAGTTCAGGCAAGAGGTCTTCGCGCTTGCACAGTTCGCAAAGCCAGCACCGTTAATCATCAAGGTACCAGCCAAGGAGGTATTTCCTATGCCATTCCTACCTGGCACCAGTATCCCCAATCGCAGCATCATTGACGCTGAGGTGGATGAAGCCTTCCAACTGGAAGAGATGTGGAGAAGGCCAAGTATCCACAGCGTTGATTCGATGGAAGCGAAGGTTTTCAGTGCATACGTCATACCAGAGGAAATGATTGCAAAGGATTTGGAGGCAGATGTTGAAGAAAAGAAGAAGGTGGAAGAAGAGAAGGAGAAAGAAAGGAAGTGACGGAAGGAAGAAGGAGGAGACAGACAAGGAACTGCAGGAAACCTCAGAGTTTCAAGTTCCTTATATATCTTTTTGTGTGAACTTCTTGTTCATATATCCTATTTTTAAATTTCTGTCTCTTCTCGTGTCATTTACTTGCTTTGTGAATGACTTTACCTTTTTGCTACAAAACTCAAATAATTTAACCGAAAAAAAAAGGAAAGGAACTAAAAAAAAAATTACAAACGAAACTGCAAAGGAAGCAGTCGCTTGGAGTTCCCTTCACGGTTAGATAGGCTGGAATTTTCTAAATCTTAGCCTTTGGGTTTTGGCATCATCAAAAAGGGGGAAATTGTTGGGAATTGTTATGGACCAACTTGTTAAGGGGGAACTATAAGGGATACTTGATAAACGAAGTCATTTATTTTGATTGGATCCCAAAACCCCAAGTGTCCAGCTCCCAAGCGACCCATTTTGATGTAGATAATAGGTTAGAATTTTTCTAAGCCTAAATCTGTTAGGATGGCTTTATTTTTGCTTAGCTTTAGACTGCAGGAATTCAAGTGAAGGCCACTCGCTTGAGTGTGTTCTTCCAAAGCGAAGCGAGTCTGGCAAACCGAAGTGAAGCGTACCGAAACCAGCGAAGCGAAGCGACCGCTACAGTGGAGTCAAAGTGAAGCCACCAAAGCGAAGCAAAGCAAGCGCTACAAAGAAAAGCTGAAGCGAGTCAACGTGGGTCAACGCTTATTAAAGCGGTCACTACGAAACTTTGTTTTCAAAGCGACCCACTACAGTATGATCCTGAAGCGACTCACTTCGGAGCGGACGCTACAACTTCAAAGCAAAGCGAGCCACTACCTACCAGAAAGCGACAGCGCAACTCCCGCCCATATTTTGAACTCCAGTCAACAGGAGATCGTAGCATTAATTACGAAATCTCCACGTGTCGAAAGCGGAGTGGAGCGGAAGAGTTGACTGCCAGGCCGACAAAGGCGCCGCAGCAGTACTGGATCGCCCCAGTTACTGTTAAGTTTGTAACTTAGCCATTTTCGGCAAAGAGACAAACTGGGCTCCTGCAAAAGCTACTGCCTGCGCAAGTACTGTCGAGAGGAGGAGGGACAAGGCCACCAACCAAGCAACGGATCTCAGCCATCCCTCCGCCTATAAATAGTGAAGGATGAAGACGAAGAAAAGAGAGAACACTACTTGAGCATTCGAGCGCATACAGCAAACAAACACTCCCAGCTCTCATAGCAATCTTCGAGTCTTTGTTTTCAAGTGTTCTCCGAGTTTCCAGTTCTTCGGAACTCGTCTTCACAGCCTTCACACTTAGATTCTAAGCCCACTTCATACATCCGAAGCTTAGAAGAAGAACTCTAGCCAATCTTTGCATTCACTGTAAAGAGTTCTTCATAGTGTGTCGTCAACCAAAAACCCTATACTTCGTCTGTTAGGTTTTTGAGTGTGTCGCTAGGTTGTCCAGATCCAAGGCCCTTCTTTCATCGATCGAAGAAGCCTCGATCGTAGAGTTGAGATCCAAGCCTACACTTACATCGTTTGTGTAAAGCTCGATCGAAACTAGGCCGTAAGGAGAGCCCGGAATCTCCCTGTTGTTCGGACAGAAACGAGTGAAGTTTCGTGTCCAGTTTAGGTCTTAGTAGTGAACCCGTAATCACTGCATTGTTCGTCAGATCCAGGCGAGTGAAGCCCGATCTTGACCAGGTTTTTGAAGGACCCGTAACCTTCAAGTTCTTGAGTGAAGAGAACAGTTGCCGTCGTGCAACAAAGTGGACGTAGGAGCGTTATCTCCGAACCACTATAAATCTTCGTGTCGTATCTCTCTAACCCTAAACTCTTTACTGTATTTGTTTATCCATTGCACTTGCATCTAAACAACTTAATCTGGATATTTCAATTACTTAGGAAAAGATTTTAGCTCACCAAATTCCGCATATACGAGTAAAGACTCCCTCTTGATCAAGTGTTCACTTCGGTCAAGCAGGCAAGCTACATACTGTAGATCTAGCCTCAGCTAGGTCTTAAGTTTTCAAGCGAGCTCTTTACTTGTTACTCTGAGTTAAGGGATTTGAAGTTGAAAAACTTCAAAATACGTATTCACCCCCCCCCTCTACGTATTTTTCCCATTAACAAACCGGGACCAACATCATACCGTACCACGCCTCGAACCTCCAATGGCGAAACTCCCTACAGTCTGGTCTATGGGACCGAGGCTGTCATCCCAGTCAAAATCGGGCTACCCAGCTCGAGAATCGCACACTTCGCACCCGAAGTGAATGAAAATAACCAGCGGACTGACCTAGACCTTCTTGAAGAATGGAGGGAGCTCGCATACATACGAGAGGCCCAGTACAAACAACAAATTACATGGCAATCGTAAGGTCAGAAGTCATCACTTCTCTGCTGGCGACCTCGTCTTACGAAACAACGAGGTCAGCAAGGCCGCCAAGACCGGCAAGCTGGAGCCCAGATGGGAAGGGCCATACCAGATACTTGAAGTACTGGGCAAAGGTTCTTACAAGCTCGCTCACATTTCGGGAGAACCCATCCCACGAGGAATGTTGCCCACCTTAAGAGGTATTATGCGTAGGGAGTCCATGTAAAATCTTTTTGGCATATTGTCTTGGGTCAGTCGTCCTGGGAGTGCTAGTCCCCATATTTTCTTTGCATCGTGATTTCTTTGAAAATCTTAAGTAAAAATTCTTTTTGCTTTCTTTTTACACGTATTTGTCATCTCGTCATGCATAATATTGTTTCCTACGCATATCACCTCTATCACATTTCTCCACACCATCCCGACGAGGATGAGTGTGTTGCCCTAGAGACATGCATCTCGAGCATTGTTGGGAATTGTTAAGAACAACATGTTAAGGGGGAACCTATAAGGGATAATTTTATTGTTTTGATTTGATCCCAAAACCCCAAAGTATTCTTTTCCCAAGCGACCCATTTTGATGTAGTTAATAGGTTAGAATTTTTCTAAGCCTACTCTGTTAGGATGGCTCTTTATTTTTGTTTAGATTATAGGCTTCAAAAGTTCAAGTGAAGGCCACTCGCTTGAGTGTGTTTTCCAAAGCGAAGCAAGTCTAGCAAACTGAAGTGAAGCGTGCCGAAGAACAGTGTAGCGAAGCGAGCGCTACAGTAGATTCGAAGTGAGTCTGCCAAAGCGAAGCGAAGCGAGCGCTACAGTTCAAAGCCAAAGCGAAGCAAAGCGAGCGCTACAGGGTAAAGTCAAAGCTAGTCAACTCTAGTCAGCAATTTCCAAAGTTGTCACTAGGGAACTTTATCTCCCGAAGCGGCTCACTACAGAATGACTACGAAGTGACTCAACTAAAGCGGACGCTACAACTTCAAAGCGAAGCGAGCCACTACCTACCAAAAAGTGACAGCACGGTTCCCGCTCCGAATTTGAACTCCAGTCAACTGGAGATCTCCGCATTTATTACGAGATCTCCACGTGTCGAACGCGGAGAGGAGCAGAGGAGTTGACTGCCAGGCCGACAAGGCGCCGTAATAGTACTGGGTCGCTTCAGTTACTGTTGAAGTTGGAACTTAGCCATTTCCGGCAAAAATCCAAAACTGCGCGTCTGAAAAGCAGCCAGCCTGTGCAAGTACTGTCGAGAGGAGGAGGGACAAGGCCACCAACCAAGCAACAGATCTCAGCCAACCCTCCGCCTATAAATAGTGAAGGATCACAACGTGAAGAGGTAGAACACTACTTGAGCATTCGAGCGCATACAGCAAACAAACACTCCCAAGCCTTTGAGCAAATCTTCGAGTCTTTGTTTCCAAGTTATTAGAGTTAGATATTATATTAGTAGTGTGAAATGATGATGTGGAGTATAGTGCTGATGTGGCACTCTGTGAGTGGTTGGTCATTAGTATAAAGTAAGTAGTTGTAACTAACTCTTTAGTTTTAGCTGATGAAATGAAAGCTTGTTTCTCTCTCTTCTCTCTCTATCTTTCACTCTTCTCTCTCTATAACCGTCTCTCTTCAAAGCATTTTCATTGCTTGCTGTCTACTTCAACATGGTATCTACGAGCCAGTAATCCGGTGTTTTCTTCTAGTTTTTGGTCGCGATTTGTGTAGATCTAGAGCGTGTATTCGTCACGTTCCTAGATCCTCGATTTTTCATCTGTTTTTGTTGAATCTGTTGGTGTTTTTGTGGTGTTTTCATGGCCGCTTCGGGTTCTACGGGGGCGAGAGCGACTGAGCTTCGTCTTCCTCAGTTCAATCCGATTCAGCTTCGGTTGGATCGCTCTAATTACGCATTTTGGCGTGTTCTGGTTCTGTCTGCAATTCGCGGTCAAGGTCTTGAGAGTTTCATCTCGCCGATGGCGGCGATTCCATCGCCGTTACTTCCTGGTTCGTCGACTGGTGAAATGGTGCCGAATCCAGAGTTTGTAGACTGGATTAGGCGTGATCAATGCTTAATGAGTTGGCTGTTGTCGACGGTCGGGGAGTCGATGCTTGGGCACGTTGTTCGCTGCAAGTCGGCGTGTGAGGTGTGGATCGGTCTCGAGAAGGCTGTGTATGCGCAGTCCAAGTCTCAGACGATGACGTTCCGCAAACAGCTTCAATCCACGAAGAAAGGGGATCTGTCCGTGGAGGACTATTTCATGAAGATGCGTGCGATTGCTGATCAGCTTGCTGCAATTGGGAAGCCGTTGGACGATGATGAGCTGGTGATGCATATTTTGGATGTGTTTGGTCCAGAATATGAGGCATTAGTGGTTAATACTATGCAGCGTTCGGAGTATCAGGATCTGCAGGATCTTCAGTTGGCGTTTCAAGCCTATGAGAGTCGTATTTCTCAACAACAATCTTCGTTTCTGGAGCACTCTGCAAATATTGCATATCGTAGTGGTCGTGGAGCTGGTGGTTACAATGGATCTGGTCGAGGTAATCCAGCGTATGGTGGTGGTACTGCTGGATCTGCTACTAATGGTGCTGGTAGAGGTTTTAAGCAGAATTTTGGTAAGGTGCTGCTGTGTCAGTTATGTGGGAGAACTGGACATGTGGCTCTTAAGTGCTTCAAGCGCTTTGATGTATACTTCACTGGTGTAGATAACTCTGCTCCTACCTCTACTCAGAATGCGAATACAGTTGCTTCTCAGAAGGCTTTTGTTGCAGGTTTTGCTGGAAATGTGGATCAGGTGGTTGATAATGAAGGTGGAAATTGGTGTGTTGATAGTGGTGCAACTACTCATATTACGAATGATATGCAGAACCTTGCAGTGAGTTCAGAGTATCTTGGGAATGAAGGGCTGATGGTTGGAAATGGTAACCTAATTCCTATCTCTTCTGTTGGTTCAAATATAATTCCATTAGCTTCTAAATCTACATCTAGTAATGCTTCTCTTCTTCTCAATAACATCTTGTTTGCTCCTCAAATAACCAAAAATCTGCTGAGTATTTCACAATTTACTAGAGATAATAATGTGAGCATTGAGTTTAATTCTAATTCTTGTTTTGTCAAGGATCTGCTCACTCACAAGATCTTGCTGAAGGGGAGCCTCTCTAAAGGTCTCTATCACCTGGATCTTTCCTCTCTTATCTCCAGGAGTGTAGCTGCAAAGCCAACTTGTTTTGGTGATGTTTCTGCTCCTCTAGACACTTGTAGTCAAGCTTTTGTTGCTTCTGTAGAACATGGTGGTTCTAATGTTAGGAATGTTGTTTCATGTAATCAGAAAACTGATGTTACTTCTCTGAATTCTCATGATCAGTTTCTGTCTGCTTATTTTGCTGGCTTATCTGTGCTTCATGTTAATACCTTGCATCAGATGTTTGGTCATCCAAATAATGTTGTATTGGCTAAGTTGTGTGGTGTGTTGAATATTCCCTTCTCAGTTAAGAATCTGAGTTTTTGTGAAGCCTGTAAACTAGGGAAGCTCCACCAGATTCCTCATACTTCTTCTTCATCCAAAACCTCTCATCCTTTTGAACTTGTGCATTCGGACCTATGGGGTCCAAGTCATGTTGTATCTAGAGCTGGTTTCAAGTATTACATATCTTTTGTTGATGACTTTTCTAGATTCACTTGGGTGTTTCCACTTAAAGTCAAATCTGAAACAGTAGAAGTGGTTAAGCATTTTGTAGCTATGGTTCACACTAAGTTTAATGCTACTGTTAAGGCTTTTCAGTCGGATTGGGGTGGAGAGTTTAGGCCTCTAGTGTCTCATTTTCAGTCCTTGGGAATCCATTTTCAACACCCTTGCCCGTATATACATAGTCAAAATGGTAAGGTGGAGAGGAAGCACCAACACATTGTTGATGTAGGTCTCACCTTACTTGCTCAGGCTTCTCTCTCTTTATCCTTTTGGTGGGAAGCTTTTCACACAGCTACTTTCCTTATTAATAGACTTCCTACAGCTGTGTTGAACATGTCTTCTCCTTTCCAGGTTCTGTTTGGGAAAATTCCAGATTATACTCTCTTTAAACCTTTTGGCTGTGCTTGTTTCCCATACTTGAGGCCTTACAATAATCATAAGTTGCAATTTCGTTCTGCTAAGTGCATTTTCTTGGGGTATAGTGATATGCATAAGGGGTATAAGTGTTTAAGCTCCTCAGGGAAGGTGTATATTGCTGATACTGTGCACTTTAATGTGCTTGAATTTCCTTCTTCTTCTCTGTGTTCTAGTAAGTCTTCTTCTGTTAGTGTTCCTCCTGGTTTCTCTGACCTTTGTTTCCTTCCATGCCCTCTACTGTGTCTTCCTCATCATCTGGTTCTCTCAGTTCCCATTCCTCATCCTCTGCAAGTAGTTCATCTTCTACTTCTTCTAGTTCTTCTCCTCCTGTCAGAGGTGGTCAAGGTTCCTTGTCATCCACCTCTTCCTCTTCTGGCTCTGGTTCTGCTTCATCTTCTTCTTCTTCATCCTCCTCTTCTCCTTCTTCTTCTGTTTCTGTTCCCTCTCTTCTTAGTACTCATCCTATGGTTACTAGATCTAAACTTGGCATCTTTAAACCCAAGGTATTTGTGATCTCCACTGCACTACCAGTTGAGCCTAAGAATGATGATGATGCCTTGGCTGATCCAAACT
Source organism: Thymus mandschuricus (assembly GCA_029379335.1). Taxonomy (NCBI): domain Eukaryota; kingdom Viridiplantae; phylum Streptophyta; class Magnoliopsida; order Lamiales; family Lamiaceae; genus Thymus; species Thymus mandschuricus. The sequence continues at coordinate 21,495,981 of CM057081.1, forward strand.
GGTTTAAGGCAATGGAGTTGGAATATATGGCTCTTATGGATAATGGTACTTGGGAATTGGTGCCATATTCTCCTGATCTTAAAGTGATCAGTAATAAGTGGATATATAAAGTGAAAACGCTGGCTGATGGCTCTCTAGATAAGTTGAAAGCAAGATTAGTAGCTAGGGGGTTTGAGCAGTTTGCAGGCATTGACTTTAATGAAACCTTTAGTCCAGTTGTGAAAGCCTCCACTATTAGGTTGTTCTTTGCATTAGCTGCTACTAGAGGGTGGAATGTGCAACAATTGGATGTTAATAATGCTTTCTTGAATGGGGAGTTGGAAGATACTATATATATGTCTCAGCCTACTGGATTTGTGGATAATAGATTTCCAAATCATGTGTGCCGTTTGAAGAAGTCTTTGTATGGCCTTAAACAGGCTCCTAGAGCTTGGTATAACAAGTTGAGGGGTTGTTTGGATGGTTTGGGTTTCCACAGGTCAGTTTCTGATTTTTCTTTGTTTCATAAGACTTGTGCTGGAAATCTGATTATTATTTTGGTGTATGTGGATGATATTCTTATTAGTGGTGATTCAAATGATGATGTGCAAGAAGTTATTGGGTTATTGCAGTCTGCTTTCAAGTTGAAATGCTTAGGAAAGGTGAGTTATTTCTTGGGTATTGAGGTTGTGCAGACTGGTTCCATTTTTGCTTTGAGTCAAAAGAAATACATTTCTGATTTGCTTGCAAAGACTAAGATGTCTGGTTGTAATCCTTGTCCTACACCTATGGTGCCTCTACCTAAACTGTCTCAGCATGAAGGAGAGGTTTTTCAGGACTCTTCGCTCTATAGGAGTGTTGTTGGATCACTACAATACTTAACTTTGTCTAGACCTGATATTGCTTATAGTGTAAACAAGCTCTCTCAGTTTCTGCACAATCCTACTTCTTTACATTGGAATGCTTGTAAAAGGTTATTAAGGTACTTGAAGGGTACTATGGGTTTGGCTCTTGAGTTCAGTCCAGCTGTGTGTATGGCTCTTGAAGGATTTGCTGATGCTGACTGGGCTAGTTGTCAGGATGGCCGAAGGTCCACTGGTGGTCACTGTGTATTTTTGGGAGGTAACTTGGTTGTTTGGAATGCCAAAAAACAGGATGTTGTTTCCAAGAGCAGTGCAGAGTCTGAATATAGGTCTTTATCTAACCTTGCATCTGACATTGTGTGGCTGCAGTCCTTGTGTTCTGAGATTGGAGTGGCATTGATTTCACCTCATAAAGTGTGGTGTGATAACACCAGTACTATATCCTTAGCTGCAAATCCTGTGTTTCATGCGAGAACGAAGCACATTGAAGTAGATGCCCACTATATTAGAGAGAAGGTTCAGTCTAAGGTAATTGAAGTTGGTCATGTGCCCTCTGCTGATCAAATCGCAGATGTTTTTACCAAACCATTGAGTGAGGGTCGCTTTCTTACTCTGAGAGAAAGGCTGAAATTACAAGATTGTGGTGGTTAGCTCTGTTTTCTGGTTTCTGTCTGTTGTGCTTTTTATTCTGCTGCGTTTTGTCTGTGATTGTGCTTCTTTCTGTGCTGAGCATTGGAGGGCTTCTTGATGTGGTGTATTGCAGCAGTGGATTATCTGGTGTGGTGTGTTGTTGGTTTGTGATTGATGCAGTAGGAATTTCCGAATTTCTTTCTGTTTTTTTGTGTTCTGTTTCTCAGCTGTTAGTTCTTCACAGATGGGGGTGTATTAGAGTTAGATATTATATTAGTAGTGTGAAATGATGATGTGGAGTATAGTGCTGATGTGGCACTCTGTGAGTGGTTGGTCATTAGTATAAAGTAAGTAGTTGTAACTAACTCTTTAGTTTTAGCTGATGAAATGAAAGCTTGTTTCTCTCTCTTCTCTCTCTATCTTTCACTCTTTCTCTCTCTATAACCGTCTCTCTTCAAAGCATTTTCATTGCTTGCTGTCTACTTCAACACAAGTGTTCTCCGAGTTTCCAGCTCATCGGAACTCGTCTTCACAACCTTCACACTTAGAGTCTAAGCCCACTTCAAATATCCAAGCTTAGAAGAAGAGCTCTAGCCTACTTTGCATCTACTGTAAAGAGCTCTTCATAGTGTGTTCGTCTACCAAAAACCCTAAACTCTGTCTGTTAGGTTTTTGAGTCGTCGTTAGGTTGTCCTGATCCAAGGCTCTTCTTTCATCGATTGAAGAAGTCTCGATCATAGAGTTTAGATCCAAGCTTGCACCTACATCGTTTGTGTGAAGCTCGATCGAAGCTAGGCTGTAAGGAGAGCCCGTAATCTCCCTGTCTGTGTTTTGACTAAAGCCAGTGAAGCTTCCAGTCTTGTCTAGGTTTGTGTAGTGAACCCGCAATCACTGCGTCTGTCGTCGGATCCAGGCAAGTGAAGCCCGATCTTGACCAGGCTTTTGAAGAGCCCGAAATCTTCAAGTTCTTGAGTGAAGAGAACAGTTGTCGTCGTGCAACAAGTGGACGTAGGAGCTTTATCTCCGAACCACTATAAATCTCTGTGTCGTATATCTCTCTAACCCTTATCTCTTTACAGTATTTGATTATCCATAGCACGTGCATCTAAACAAACATAACTTGGATTTTTAATTACTTAGAAAAGATTTTAGCTCACCGAATTTCCGCATAAACGAGTAAAGACTCCCTCTTGATCAAGTCCTTACTTCGGTCAAGCAGGCAAGCTACGTACTGTAGATCTAGCTTCAGCTAGGTCTTAAGTTTCAAGCGAGCTCTTTATTTACTTGTCACTCTGAGTTAAAGGGAAAAAGTTGAAAAACTTGAAATACGTATTCACCCCCCCCCCCTCCCCTCTACGTATTTCCCTATTAACAAACAGGGACCAACAAGTGGTATCAGAGCAGCGGTTCTTTCGAGCCTCTGCTTTGCATATCCGAAGCGAGTCCCCACTCGCTTCACGTTGTCTCACTGAACCGGATCCTGTTTTCCTAAGTGCATCAAAACCTCACCCACGCATATTGCATTTACTGCTGATAGTTTGCTATGTCTACATACAGCGCATCAAATCTTCCACAGTTCTCGATCGAAGGATACGAGACATGGAGTTTCCGAGTCGAGAGCTTCCTATGCTCCATCCACGACCGGATGTGGGAAGTCATAGAGGACGGACCAATCGAAATCAAGAAAGCCATATCTGTGAACGTCCCAGCTGCTGAAGGACGCGAAGCTCATGTTCGACAAACATACGTAGAAAAGGACAAAGATGAGTACACTCCGAATGACTTCAAAGTCGCCAACCTTGACAAGATTGCACGCCACACGATGCAGAGCACCGTGTCGGACGCCTATCTACCACGGATAAGGAAGTGCGCAACGGCGAAAGAAATGTGGGAAACCCTAGCCCTCATTTCTCAAGGCACAGACAAAATCAAAGAAAACAAGCTTGCCGTTCAGATGCGGGAGTTTGAAAGTCTGATAATGAAGCCAGGAGAGTCCATCGACGCCTTCGAGCTGAGAGTTACAAACATCATTGCAACTCTCAACTCACTTGGGAAGGAACTCACAGATAAGGAAGTCAACCTGAAGATTGTCCGAGCTCTCACAAGGAAGTGGCAGACAATGAAGGAGCTGTACCTAGCTACCAAGGATCTTTCAAAGCTCACACCGGAGATTCTGTTCTCCGAACTCAAAGCTCATGAATTCGATCTGAATCGAATGAATCTTGACGAAGAGGATGAAGCTCCCATGACATCAAAAGGTGTAGCGTTCAAAGCTGCTGAAGGGCCAAGCGACCAGTCGCTAGCCAAGATGACGAGGGAAGAGCTGGAAGAACATGTTGCGTTCTTATCAAAGAACATCAACAAGATGAACTCTCGAGTAGGCAAATACAAAAGATTCTACAACAAGTACAAGGGGAGGAGCACTGATGCTCGAGAAGGAAAAGGGAAGAGAGAAGAGACGACCAAGCCGATCTCAAGGGACATGATGGAAGTTGAGTGCTATCACTGCCACAAGATGGGCCACTACAAATCCTATTGCCCAAAGCTGAGTGCGAAGGAGCGAGAGGAACTGAAAGCAAAGAGGGATGCTCCAAGGCGAGCGCTCGTAGCGAGTGAAGTGCCGGTCGCTTCAACTGAAGATCCAGCAAGCGACTCCGATGCATTCACAGATCCCAACTCCAGTGAGGGTAAGGATCTTGGACTCATGGCACTCACCGACGAAGAGACCGGAGAGGTATTTATCTATCCCTCACCTAGTTCAATTACACTCGCACACACTCACCAAGAGGAAGCTAATTCCTCGACATGGAGTGAGTTGCTTGACAAGCACATTAAACTGTCAAGCGACCATGAAATGTTGAAGCAAGCTATGTCTCAAAGCGAGAAGGAGAACCGAAAGCTAGCCACTGAGCTTGACCAAGTCAAACTTAATCTAAGGGCTATGACTAGTAAGTTCGAGGATCTCTTCACTAGACATCAAAACTTGCAAGGAAGGTATGAAACCCAATCCGCCCTAGTTGCCAACTTGAACAAAGCCTCATATGCTAGGCAGGCACTAGAGAGCTCACTTCTACCTTTTGGTAGAAAGGGAGGACTCGGATATGAGGGTGGACCTTCCAAGCCTACTATCTTTGTTGGTGCTTCAAACACCACACCATCAGTTACTTTGGAAATGCCCACTGCATCCAAAGCGACCACTAACAAAGACAAAGGCAAAGTGGCTGAGAACCCTAAAAGGAAGCCAATGAAGATATCTATATCTTTAAGGGCGGAAACTAAGGGCAAGCAAAATTTAACATTCCCTAGCACTCAAACTGCTAAAGCTTACCAATCAAAGGGTAATGGGAAAAATGTTGAAGCTTCTAAGTCTCAAGCCAAGACACGAGAGACAAAGGATCTCCCTTTCAAGAAAAGGAGTAATGTCTATGTGTCACGTTATCCGGACTGGAGATGGTCCAACCGGACTAACGTTGAGGGGGAAGAATTCGAAGCACCAAGAAGGCCGCTTCGAACTCCCTAGGTAACTCAAGTGAGTCGGGGTCAAAACCCTAGTTGGACCGCTTCGAGAAAACCTAGCGAGCCGCTTCAACAGTCTAGAAATCCTAAGTCAGTCTCTAAACCCATAGCTAATCTGAAGCGAGTCACTTCAGGGTACAAGCAAAGTGGGAAGAGCAAAGCTAGGACTGAAGCGAGCCGCTACCCCTCTTGCACACACTGTTGCACGTGTGAAGCTGCTTCAAAGCAGAACACCGAGTTTTCAAAGGTCGAGAAGCCCAAGACACAAGCTTCATCTCAAAAGAGAGTGAAGCAAGTGTGGGTACCTAAGGGAACTAACCTGCAAGGACCCAAACTGATTTGGGTACCAAAATCTGTCTAATTGCAGGTGAGCGCCGTGGATCCCATGCCAAGTGAGGGTCAACAAATCTGGTACTTGGACAGTGGATGTTCAAGACACATGACCGGCATGAGAGCTCTACTTCACGACTACATAGAGAAGAAGGGTCCACACGTCACTTTTGGTGATAACTCTCGAGGAAGCACCAAAGGGTACGGCGCACTGAAAGTCGGAAAGCTCACGATTGAAGAAGTTTCCTACGTGGAAGGACTTAAGCACAACTTGTTATCCATTTCACAATTCTGTGACAAGGGATACAAGGTGGAATTCATTTCCAACAAGTGCATAGTGAAAAGCAAGCTCACATCCCAGATTGTGCTCACTGGAATTAGACAAAGGAACGCCTATATAGCACAATGGGATAGCTGCAAAGAGGAGACGTGCATAGTAGCAAGGAGTGCTACAGAAATAGGATGGCTATGGCACAGACGCTTGAACCATCTCAACTTCAAAGCCATCAATCGCTTACCAAATGAAGTCTTCATCAAAGACCATCCATGCCCACCATGCCAACGAGGGAAGCAGACGAAGAAGCACTTCGCCAGTCTCGAAGAAGCTTCATCAAAGCGAGTGCTCGAGCTGCTTCACATGGATCTGTTTGGTCCAGTCACTCCAGTTAGTGTGAATGGAAGAAAGTACACTCTAGTTGTAGTCGACGACTTCTCTCGCTACACTTGGGTTGTATTTCTCTTCAGCAAGATGAGACAATGACCAAACTGCTACAACTGCCCAAGCGATTGGCTGTGGAAAAGAATCAAGCTATTGTAACCATCCGCTCCGACAAATGCACAGAGTTCTTGAACTCTACCATTGAAGCTTACTGCACGGAGCATGGCATAGCACATCAGACTTCATCAGCACGCACACCTCAGCAGAATGGAGTTGCTGAAAGAAGAAATCGAATCATCAAAGAAGTCGTTCGAACCATGATTGCAGACTCGAAGCTTCCGATGAAGTATTGGGCTGAAGCTGCCAATACAGCATGCTACACGCAGAATAGAACGCTTCTCTGCAAACGGCACGACAAAACACCATATGAAATATGGACAGGGAGAATTCCTAACATATCTTATTTCCATATCTTTGGTTGTAGGGTCTTCATCCATGACAATGGGAAGTCGCAGTTGAAAGCCTTTGAAAGCAAAGCTGATGAAGGAATATTCTTGGGATATTCCACATCAAGCAAAGCTTATAGGGTGTTCAATTGTAAAACCCTAATCGTGGAGGAATCACCCCATGTCGTATTTGATGAGTCTTCTTTAAGTCTTCCACAGGAATAGGCTAACGCGAATGAGAGGAATTCAAGCAAGGAACCCTTAAGCTCACTCACTTGGGACATGCTCGAAGAAGATGATGAAATCAAAGATTTAAGTGAGCAAAATCCCAAAGGAGAAGGTGAAGCTGCCCCCAAGATTCCTGAAGCGAGTGCAGGCCAAGCACCCAATCCAGTCGCTTCAGATGGTGAAGCGAGTGTCCAGGAAGAAGATGAAGATGAAGCTGGCGGATCCAAGCGTGCATGGCTCAAGGATCACTCACCAAGTCAAATCATTGGAGATCCATCCAAGGGTGTAGTGACCAGGAGTCAAGTGGTTGGAGAAAGTGCCATGTTCAGTTGCTTTCTCTCAAACATCGAGCCGTCATGCGTGGAGGAAGCCCTAGCCGATTCAAATTGGGTGATCGCCATGCAAGAAGAGCTGGACCAGCTCACCAGAAACGACGTATGGTACCTCGTGGATCGTCCCAAATTCCAGCATGTGATTGGCACCAAGTGGGTGTTCAAGAACAAGACGGACGAGGACCACAACGTTGTGAGGAACAAGGCACGTCTCGTCGCTAAAGGCTACTGCCAAGAGGAAGGAATCGACTTTGATGAAACCTTCGCTCCAGTGGCACGGCTTGAAGCGATCCGACTATTTCTAGCCTACGCAACAGCCAAGAAATTCAAAGTGTATCAAATGGATGTGAAGAGCGCGTTCCTCAACGGAGAATTGAAGGAAGAAGTGTATGTGGAGCAGCCACCAGGTTTCGAGCAAGGAGATAAAGTGTATCGATTGAAGAAAGCCCTATATGGATTAAAGCAAGCTCCCAGAGCTTGGTATGATACTCTTTATCAATTCCTAGTGGATAATGGTTTCCACAAAGGGAAGATAGATCGAACCCTATTCACCATCAATCATGGAGATGATATGCTATGGGTTCAGATCTACGTGGACGACATCATATTTGGATCACCAAACCAGTCGCTTAGCGAGAAGTTTGGAGAGCTTATGAAGACCAAATATGAGATGTCAATGATTGGCTTGATGAGCTGCTTTCTAGGTCTTCAAGTGAAGCAGCAGGATGATGGTATCTTCATCAATCAAGCGAAGTATACTCGAGATATGCTTGCCAAGTTCGGTGTTCAGCATGCCAAAGCTGTGAAGATTCCGATGAACACAAACTGGAAGATGGATCCAGACATAGATGGAAAGTCTGTGGATGCTACAGACTACCGAGCCTTGATCGGATCCCTTCTATATCTCACTGCAAGTAGGCCGGATATAGCTTTTGCAGTTGGAGTCTGTGCTCGCTTCCAAAGCAACCCCAAGCACAGCCATCTTGAAACTGCCAAAAGAATTCTTCGATATTTGAAGGGCACTGTCAATATGGGGCTGTGGTATCCAACGGAGGACAATTTGGAGCTCACTGGATATTCAGACGCTGACTATGGAGGGTGCCGAATTGATAGGAAGTCAACTTCGGGCACTTGTCAGTTCTTGGGAAGCAAGCTGATCTCATGGTTTTCGAAGAAGCAGACGAGTGTAGCTACTTCAACGACTGAAGCCGAATATATGGCCGCTGGAAGCTGCTGTTCCCAAATTCTATGGCTTCGTCAGCAGTTGAAGGACTACAATGTTGAAGCAAATGAAATTCCAATATTCTGCGACAACAACAGTGCGATCTGCATCTCTCAAAATCCAGTGCTACACACCAGATGCAAGCACGTGGAAATCCGACATCACTTCATTCGTGATCATGTCGAGAAGAAGGATATCAAGCTTGAGAAAATTCATACCGATCTCTAGCGAGCAGATATTCTCACCAAGCCTCTAGCTGAGTCTCGTTTTAATCAGCTATGCATGGAATTAGGGTTATTAGACCCTGGTGAAGAGTGCTAGATCCAGGATGCACGAAGGTGTGGTCGCTAGTTTTTCGTAGTGTCACTGGCTTCGGATCTTCACCAACTCAAGCGAGTCACTTCAAAATCTCACTCGCTTGAAGAAGGAGAAATAAGGTGGAGTAAGGTGGAGTGTTGGAAGACGTCCCTACCCGCTTACACGAATTGTTAAGCCATTGGTTAAGGGGGAACTATTGCTTGCTCTCGGAGCAAGCTACTTCCAAAGCGAGCAAGGAAAGCTGCTACCTAGCCTAGGATTCCTAGCGAGTGGGTATAAACTCTCGAAAGTGCCGTTTCTAGTAACGGTTGTATCGGGCCTTCCCACGTAAAAATGGTGAAAGCTTAGGTAGGACTGGCACCTAGACCTTGTGTCCTCTTCCCATCTTTCCGCCGAAGAGGAGCAAGTCTTCTCATCTCCTTCATCATGGATAAATGTCCATTCATTACTCACTCTTCATTGAGTTGAGCTCCCGGATGTCTATCCATTCCTCCCTCATGTTGAATTTTGCATCGCTTCAATTTGCCCTAACTTGGGTCAAAGCGAGTCGATTGCAAAGTTTATTCTGTAGCTTGTAGGAGGAAGCTTGAAGGTTTACCTTTTTCTACAAAAGGTTGCAGGGCTGGTGACATGCTTCTGCGTAAAATACGAGATTGTCTTGTCAGAGCATTCTCATTGTCATCCTGTCCATTTCTGCTCTGAGATAAGGACTTGTACTCATCCCCCATTCGTCGTGAATATGTACACTTACGTGAAACTCCCATCTGGGTTGTAGTAAGCTTGTGTACTATATTCATTTCCTCCCTCATTCACTTCGATGGAGGACTCTCTAATTTGTAGAGGAAGATGAATGCCATGAAGATGAATGCCAAGAAGATGAAGTACTCTACAGGTGGTATCAACAAACTTCAAAGCGAATGCATTCATCAACAAGTGGATTCAACAACTTGAAGTCCAAATCAAATGATGTCTTCAATAAGTGGTATCAATCTCCTACGAAGTGAGATTGACTGGTAAGCATTTCAATTTTAAGTACACTAAGTGAGCTGAAGCGTGCTAGAAACCTTCACTCGCTATGTGGAAAATATGAAATGAATATGACACAAATACAAAGAGGAAAACATTCTTGTTTATCCTCGAAGTATGTAAGTCAGAAACATTTTAAAATTAAGCAAAGAAATTCAATTTCTTATTCCAGTCGCTTCAGATGGCCAAGCGAGTGCTACGTCACTCAAAGCTAGCCATCGCAAGCGAGTACGGAACAGTCACTCAAGCGAGTGCCTCTCAAGCGAGTCAAGGCCTAGCGGCCCAACTCAAAGCGAGCAGGCACGAAGCAAGTATGAGTTGTCTGCACTCGAGTGCAAATTTCACTTTCTGCCAAACATTTAATGCAGGTTCACGTACGGCGAAAATATCGGGCGCGTGGTTCTCACTTTGAATTCGAAGCGGGAAAAAAACGGAGAAGATCCAGCCGTCGAATCTTAACAGTCCCAGATCTACAGCCGTTGGATCAGCGCCATATAAGACAAACCAATCACAGCAGGCCACGTGGAGACGCCGAGCAAGTGGCGGTTCACTTTTACTGTGGTGACGCCGGACACATCAGATCCATCACCGCACGTCCGCCGCCTACCTACAGGATTTTCGGTGATTTTACCGTCCTGCCCTTTGCCACGTCAGCCAAACCCTACTTCTATAAAAGGGTGGTGTTGCAGACTGAAGAAAATTTCACAACTCTCAAACTTTGCTATTCCAGTGCAAGATCTGAAACTCTCTGAAAATTCACGAGTCTTGATATCCCCAGTTTTTCGTCGTTAAAACTCTGTTCAAACCCTCTTTTCTTTACACCATGGGAAAGAAGCAGAAGACAGAGACGATGGAGGAGTTCTTGACGGAGGTCGATAAACACATAAATGTCGAGCCCCATCTCGACCCTGTCATCATAGAAGCGAACGGGTTCTTCCGTAGAGCCGTGAACACGGCCGGGCTATGGAAGTTCGTGACGACGGTTCCGTCAAAGGTTCTGGCGAAGGCCGTTGGAGAACTCCTGCTAAATTTGAAGAATGAACTAAATACATCATCGTTCACAGATCCACAAACCAGGAAGCCGGTGGAAGTGGATTTGGACGAGCTCATCGGCGTGTTCGATCTGCCGAAGGAAGGAGGAAACTCCCTGATGGAGTTGGGCCTTTCGGCCGGAGTTCAATATGGCCGATTCGCAGTCGACAGAGCTGAACCAAATTTCAAGGAGGCCAGTATCCGTTCCAACTTGAAGGCCCCCTTCAACCTTATTTGCGAACTCTTTTCGAAGAGCATCGCGTGCTACATCGGAACACTGGATACTCTTTCTGAACCAAAGCTGTTCGCCACCGCCGTGATCGTCGACAGCCTCACCGGAACAAAATTCAATTGGCACGGCTGGTTCCTCAATCAAATCTATGAAGCCGCAGAGGATTTTGCATTCATGCAAGGAAGCGCCGACCAGATTCTCCGCAAAGGGAAGCTGAAATTCTTCTCTAGGCTCTCTGTTGCATTGGAGAAGAAGTTTCCCGGCAAAGTGTGGCCGGATTCCGACGTTACTATCTACAACAAACAGTCCATTTTCTACGACAAGTGGAGGAAGACAAAGGTTCTAATGGATCAGGGACTTCTAAATGTAGAAGTGCCCGCAGCAAGGCCAACTGTTGAAATTCAGGCTGAAGCGTCCCAAGCAAAGCGAGCCGCTTCGCCCTTGAAGCGTGTGGCGCCGAAGCGAGGGAAAAAGAAGATGAAGCGAGTCACCTCACTCGTCCAAGAAAGCGAGGCGGTGGAGAAGCCGCTTGAGGACATTGAAGTGACTCAACCCCAGCCATCACCAATCAAAACCCAAACTCCCCAACCCCAAATTCAAATCCAAACACCTCAAACCCATACCCTGCCTCAAACATCCTCAACTGCCCAACACCAATCCCAGAAATCACCCCAATCCCAACAAGAAGAAGAAACTGGATCTTCTTTTCAAATTCCTGAAATCCCCCTACTCCATGTCGATCCAGTCGAAGCCTACACCACTTTCCAACCATTCCAATCCCAACAAACACAACCACCACCTACTGAAGCCATCCAATTAACAGAAACCACAGAAGCCTCATCATCATCCCTATCCCCCTCGACATCGGCAGCTACAGCCGATACCACCCAAACCACCGGAGAACTCACCATTGTCCCACAATTTGCACCTCCCGTTGTAACCGCGGAAATGCAAGCGATCGATCGCTACCTCAGAGATCGAGAGCAAGCTAAAGAAACCATCGACCTTCGCTACTCCAACGTCCCATGGAGCGACAAGTTCTACACCAAGACCGTCGATTTCCTAACCTATATTACATACCGTGGGACGGAATATTACAAGATTTTCAAATTAATGAAAGCCTTCACAGAAGAAGAATTGATACAGTTGGAGGCCAAGCTGCTAAATTTCATTGGTGTAAACGGCTTCCACACTTTTCTTGAGGGCACCAGCTTCTGGGATAAGCTGGATGCTAAAATAAAGGAGGCCTATCCAACCGCTTCATTCCCGAAGCGAGAGCCGACACTTCACGAGAAGCGGCTATTAAGAGAGCATGCGGAGGAGTTGGAAGTAAAGGATGCGGAGATCGCTAGCTTACACAGCGAGATAACTAGAATGAGTGAGGAGATGGAGAAGAAGGCGGAGGAGGTTATTAGTCTTCGAGAAGACTTTAATAGGAAGAAGGAGGAATTGGAGGGAAAGGTGGAGGAAAATGAGAGATTGCTAGAAGAGAAGGAGAAGGCGCTGGAGGCGCAAGTGAAGTTGGTGGGAGATCAATCAAAAACTATCACCGAACTCAAGGGCTCGCTTGACGCAGAAAGGAGCCGCTTGAGGGAGGTTAATGCCAACTTAATTGCTCTTGGCAAAGAGAAGAAGGAGCTGGAGAAGGAGATAAGGAAGTTGAAGGAGAAAGTGGAGAGTAGAGAGGGAGAGTTGGTGATGAAGGGAAGCGAGCTGCTCAGCACTAAAAAGATCCTCGACTCACTTCGAACTGAAATGAAAGAACTCAAACAAGAAAGTGAGTTAGACAAGAAAGAACTGGAAAGCCGTAGGAGGAGTGCGCAGGCTCTAGATCTGCAAAACGCTGAATTGACTATTCTGCTGGAGAAAGTCAAGGCTATGGGTGAAGCTTACACCGAGAAGGTTACTGCCGGTGCTGAATTCCATCTCTCTCTAAATCAGAGAGAGAGGAGCCTTGAAACCATGCAGGCAGAACTTAAAGCGTCCCAGGATTTCTGGTACCTAAACCTACAGGAGGAAAGGAGGGTGATTGATCGCACTATTTCTACCACACAAAATAGGTGTAATATAATGAAGTACGAGTATCGTATCCACAGGGACTGATAAACCGAAAACGCACACAATACCTCTACTATAGAACTAAACTGATGTCTAGACTTTGAAGGGTTTAGTGAATGTGGTATTTATACTAGGCAAATAATAAAAAGAACTCAATTAAACATATAAGGAAATAAGCGAATAAAGAAATAAGTAGTCAAATAAAACAACTTAAGACACAAGTAATTAAATAAATAAGGAAAGTGAACAAATAAGGAAAAATGTTGATTCTAGGGAAGCCTACCTAATCAAACATATGCAAGCAATTAATGAATACAATTAACCACTTTAATCCAATCTAAATGTGATACATGCAAGAATAACTTACACCCTAATTAAAGCAATGCAAGTAGTCACCCAACGAAATCCTAATATTCATTCGAATTGTAAGAATTGAATCAAGTGCAAAATAGAACAAGTATCAATAATTTAATCAACTAGGTTCAACTAAGACACCAAATCAATTATATATGAACTTATAATAATTCAATTATCAATCAAGAAAATCAAACTATTATATCATGCATTCATGAGATCTATTATGCAATTACCCTATCAAGGCATAAACACATAATTATGCATACACAATTAATGGCCGATTAACTATGCATGAGAATAAGCACCATGAAACACGCATCTAGATTGGAAGGCTAATTGTAAACAAGAACACTTACACATAAATTCAATTAGGCATTCAATCCCTAAAATCAACTAAGGAATTTAGCTAGACATAATTAAAGTAAACATAAACACAAAGAATTGCAAGATCCTATGCATGCAAATCGTAGGACTAATACCTTTGATGTCGGCAATCGTCCATCCAATTGCAGATTTGTGCTCCCTTAGAACCCTCAATAGCTTGTCCGTGTTTGCCTCCGTGAGATGAGAAGACACGATCACCGGGTACGTCTCTTCTTCTCCTAAGAACTTGTACTTGAGGTGCTCGGGTAATGGCTTCAATTCCACCTTAGGGGCTGCATCCTTCTTCTCTTCCTCTTCGAAAAATCTGTCATCCACCTTCTTGTTGATGTCGAGATATGAAACCTCCTTGTGGTGACTTGATGGTCGATTAGCCTCCAACTGATTTAGATACTCGAGAATCTCGTCGCAAGCTTCATCCAACTCCTCGTAGGCATAGAGAGAATTCGAGATACAATGGTTATGAGCCTCCTCCGAAGTAGGTGGTGTCAATGTCTCGATGGAGAAGATGTCCTCACGTTGATCGTCGGGTCTCTTCATAGCTTCATATATAGAAATCTTCAGCTCTTCCCCGTTAACTCGAAATGTGAGGTCTCCATCTTGAACATCGATCAATGCTCTCCCCGTCGCTAAGAATGACCGTCCCAAGATCAAAGGTTGATTTGTATCCTCGGGCATGTCCAAGACTACGAAATCTGCCGGAAAGACGAGGTTGTGCACTTGAACGAGAACGTCTTCCACTATCCCCCTTGGATAAGAAACTGATCGGTCAGCCATAAGTAGAGAGATGGTGGTTGGCTTCATCTTCCTGATCTTGAGCCGGTTGAAAATAGGGAGAGGCATCAAATTTATGCTAGCACCAAGATCACATAGCACATTTTGGAAGATTTGATCACCAATCTTGCACGACAACGTGAATCTCCCGGGATCCTTTTGCTTCAATGGTAACTTCCTTTGGATCACCGCGCTGCACTCCTCCGTGAGATTGATCGTCTCGAACTTCCCCCACTTTTTCTTTCCCGAAACCGCATCCTTGATGAACTTCATGTGGTTGGGCATGTCTCGAAGAGCGTCGAGAAGTGGTATGTTGATGTTGACCTTTTGTAGTATCTCCATGAAGCGTTGATACTTCTCGTCTTGCTTCGTCTTGGTCAATCGTTGCGGGAAGGGGGCCTTCGGAGTGTAAGTCGGAAGTTGGTGCGGCTGCTGGGCCTCTCGACCAACCTCTCGATCGAGAGAGGTGTCGAGAGGTCCCTTCTGACCTCGGTTTTTGACCTCTCGATCGACCTCTCGATCGAGAGAGGTGTCGAGAGGGTCAATTTGAATCTCCTCAACGTATACCTCTCGATCCTCCTCTCGATCGAGAGAGGTGTCGAGAGGTGGATTCTGACCTCCAGTATGGACCTCTCGATCGACCTCTCGATCGAGATGTGTCGAGAGGCCCTCGCCTCAGCTCTTGGATCCTCGTTTCCTCGAGCACCACATTCTTGAAATTCCCGACTCCTTTCTTCTCAGCTTCCAAGGATGGATTTGTGTACGTAGTGCCACTCCGAAGCTCAATAGCATGAACATGATGGTTGTTCTTCGGGTTTTGCTCCGTGTTACTTGGGAATTGGCCGGGCTTATGGACTCCTCCTTGAGCGTTGGCTATTTGACTCATTTGCGTCTCCAACATTTGCATTTGTTTGGTCAACGCATTGATGCTACTCGCCAAGTTGTTAGTTGAGGTGCTTTGAGTGAGCTCCAACGTCCTCAACTTTGCATCTTGTTGTGTCATCCTCATCTCCGATTGAGCCATATATTGACGAATTAAATCGTCGGTGGACATCTCCTTCTTTGGCTCTTGGATGACTCCGTTCTCAACATGGAAGCCGGGAGGTGGTTGCAAGGCGTTGTTCGGATTGGCATAGGAAAAGTTTGGATGATTTTGGTTGTTGGGAACATATGGTTTCTTGTACCCTCCTTGATAGTTCGAACCTCCTTGTCCTCCTTGCCCTCCTTGCCACTTGGTTCCTTGATTCGGTTGCCACTTGCCTCCTTGTTGCACAAAATTGGCATTTTCCTCTTCGGTTGGGTTTGCTTGATCGTCCGTGATAGCATCGCACCGAAGTACTCCTTTCTTGATAGTATCCAACTCATTCGCTGTTTTTGTGTACTTCTCCATCAAGTCCTCGTAAGCATCGATCCCAATGTTGGCAACTCTCCTTCTTCCAAGACGACGGTCAGTAGCCTCCTCGTAACTCGAGTTCACGGTCAGCTCAATGATCTCCATAGCAACATCATACTCATTATTCAGAAATCCTCCCTTCGAAGCGTAGTCGAGCTCCTTCCTACACAACTTGTTCAAACCACGATAGAAGTTCGTGATTTGATCCTCCTTGGTAATTCCATGATTTGGGCATGCTCGTAATAGCTTCTTGAATCTCCCCCATGCCTCGTAGAAGTGCTCATCCTCGAATTTTTGAAACTGTATGATCTCATTGATAAGCTTTTGAGCCCTCGAAGGTGGAAAAAACTTGTTAAGAAACTTTGTGCACATGTCAGCCCAAGTAGTGACCTCCGTCTTGTCCAATCCATCTAACCACTCCCGAGCATCGTCCTTGAGAGACCACACGAAGAGGCTAAGCTTGAGGTAATCCGAAGACACTCCATTGGCCTTGTATGTAGCACATATGTCCAGAAATTGCTTCAAGTGTGCGTTCGGATCCTCCGCCGGTGATCCTCCATATTGATTGTTTTGCACCATGTTGATGAGGGACGTCTTGAACTCGTAGTTGTTTGCTTCGGTAGTCCCCCATCCTCCTTGCTGAAATTGATCAACAACCGGCTTGTAGCGGTCGTTCAAAGTCCTCCTCACTGCTTGATCCCCCATCGAATCGAAACTCCTTGGCGAATCGGGTGGTGAAGAGGGTGGTGTATCGATGTTTCTCGTCTCCTTTCCTCGCCTCAACGTCCTTAGAGAGTGCTCTAACTCCAAGTCCAAGGGAATAGGATTTATCCCCTTAGACCTTGTGGTCATGCACTACCTAAAATCAAAGAGAAGAAAAGAAGAACGTTAGATCAATAAACCGAAAACAGAAAATTAAAGCGCCTAAATCACCTATTAATTCTATTTCAAAATATGTATGTGAAATCTAATCAATCCCCGGCAACGGCGCCAAAATTTGATCGCACTATTTCTACCACACAAAATAGGTGTAATATAATGAAGTACGAGTATCGTATCCACAGGGACTGATAAACCGAAAACGCACACAATACCTCTACTATAGAACTAAACTGATGTCTAGACTTTGAAGGGTTTAGTGAATGTGGTATTTATACTAGGCAAATAATAAAAAGAACTCAATTAAACATATAAGGAAATAAGCGAATAAAGAAATAAGTAGTCAAATAAAACAACTTAAGACACAAGTAATTAAATAAATAAGGAAAGTGAACAAATAAGGAAAAGTGTTGATTCTAGGGAAGCCTACCTAATCAAATATATGCAAGCAATTAATGAATACAATTAACCACTTTAATCCAATCTAAATGTGTTACATGCAAGAATAACTTACACCCTAATTAAAGCAATGCAAGTAGTCACCCAACGAAATCCTAATATTCTTTCGAATTGTAAGAATTGAATCAAGTGCAAAATAGAACAAGTATCAATAATATAATCAACTAGGTTCAACTAAGACACCAAATCAATTATATATGAACATATAATAATTCAATTATCAATCAAGAAAATCAAACTATTATATCATGCATTCATGAGATCTATTATGCAATTACCCTATCAAGGCATAAACACATAATTATGCATACACAATTAATGGTCGATTAACTATGCATGAGAATAAGCACCATGAAACATGCAACTAGATTGGAAGGCTAATTGTAAACAAGAACACTTACACATAAATTCAATTAGGCATTCAATCCCTAAAATCAACTAAGGAATTTAGCTAGACATAATTAAAGTAAACATAAACACAAAGAATTGGAAGTACATAATTTAAAAAGTAAGAGTAAGAAAAACTTGGAATTGAATCTTGAACACGAAGAACTTCGAAACTTGAATCTTGAATAAACTTGAATAGCTCCAATGTTGAATACAAACTCTAAAGAAAAAGTGTGCTAGAAATTATTGTAAAAGTAATGCTAGAAGATTGCTAGATAGGGTTTACAATGCTAGAATAGGAGTATATATAGGAGAAATTTACATAAGGAAAGTCTAAACCAAAAAGGAGTCAAATTAAATAAGGAGAAAAATCCCGGCTGGACACCTCTCGACAGACCTCTCGATCGAGAGGTCGATCGAGAGGGTATCATCTTTGCTCTCGATCGATAGCTGCGGCAGAAGGCACCTCTCGACACCTCTCTCGATCGAGAGGTCGATCGAGAGGCCTTCACTCGAACTCAAATCTTGAATTTTAAACTTCGATCTTCACGCCTTTTCTCGTCTAGGGGTTTTATCATCGATTTATGCCTGAAAACACAGAAAACACCTACAAGCATAATATTGTCCCATATACTAAAAACCATATAAACTAAAGACAATATAACACAATCGAAACACAAAATCGACTCTTTTTGGCTATTAAAATAGGGTAAATTTCACCTATATCAAATCCCCCAAACTTAAACATTGTTCGTCCCGAACAATACCAAAACATAAACAATAGATTCTAGCATTGTGAACTATATAGGCCTCAAAACTTTTCAAAACCAATACTCATGATCATGATCAAAACTATGCACACAACCTTAGCATCAATAACACAACCTATCCAACAAATTCGAAACATGTCAATCTATCAAAGAACACTCTCCAAACATGTGAGATTATGTATATAAGTGAACTCTCAATTCCCTCAAAGAAAAGACGTAATATAATGCACATCATAAGGTTCACTCAACATCAATGCCATGCAACATGTTTACCATAGGCTTGCCCCTAATCTCAACATCTCCACCTAATGTAATATTCACAAACTAAGATCAAAAAGGTCTTTAGAAAAGCTTGTAATGTAGGGACATTGGTTAAGGTAGGAAATATATAGGCTAAGTGACTCAAATTGCTCCAAATCATTACCTTTTTTTTCAACTCCACCCAAAGTATGGTTTTTAATCCATCTTCTACCATCCAACACACCAACTACACAACTCTATATCATAGATGCAACATATACAATCCAAGCTAACTATCCCCTTATGCTTTTATTCTCATTCTTTTTTTTTTTTTTTTTTCTAACTATAGAGCTCAACTAATAAATGTTCTTTCTAATATTTGAACAAAGGCTCTATATTTCTTATCTCTTCTCTTTTTTTTTTTTTTTCACAACTATCTTTTTCTAAGCTCATAGGGATAGCTAACTATACTTAATCAAGCATCTCAAATTCTTTTCTTTTTCTCCTTCTACACCACAACAAATATTCTAATTAGCTCCTTCCATATCACCAACTAAATCCACTAAAGATACCCTTATCCATCCAAACCTCCTATCATCCAAGCTCAAGAAAGAAAGGCTCATAACAAGGCTCAAAGGGGGTAAACAAAGATAATGATCAAGGTTAGTGTATGGGAATCTTGTGGCTATGAAAGAATGGCCTAATATCATCTCCTAGTTCATAAATATACTAAGGTCTTGACGGAGAAATAGGGCAAGTTCTAGAAACAATGAAGCATACATGATCACTCAATCAAGAAAATAGGCATCAATATGCACCAATAGCTCAAAACTCAAGGGCTCAAACTAACTAGTTCCCTACATCAAGACATGCTTCAATTTCAATGAATAAAATGCGTCGCTTCGCCAAGGTTCCATGCATAATAAAGATCATGAATTTTCTCCAAAAATCAAGCAAAAATTTTTCTATCATTGGCCAATTCACAATACTATCATCACATGCTTACTTGACTCAATTTAAACCTAAGACTCAAAACAATAAAAGACTCTAACATACCCCAAAATAATACTAACAAATACTAGACTCTCAAAACAAGAAAACAATAAAAGTAATTTAACTTAGACACTCTTTCCCCTCCCCCAAACTTATTTCAAAGCATAGCAAAGAAATAAGTTTAAAGAAAAGAAGTAGGATAAGTTAAATACTGACCTCATGGAAATGGCGGTGGGAAGGGAGGGTTGTCGGGATTATTGGGGTCGAATCGTTGATGGCTCTCCGGGTAGTGAGGATAGAAATAGTGCATCTCATGCACCATCCTATTGTAGTTCTCCATGTACACTCGTGCATCCTCACGCCTCTTCGCCTCCTCTTCTCGAAATTTCCTCTCGTTCTCAATGTAAGCGTCGAGAGTATCAAAACGACTTCCAATAAATGTACGAAGATCCCCCACCTCGGTTCTCAATGTTTGCACCTCCTCTCGAACTCCTCGCACTTGAGACTCGACAAACTCCCTACCATCCCAATGGTAGTTGTCCATTGCCTCCAATGTCTCCGTATGCCAATCTTGCATCGTAGAGAAGTCCGGAGCTCTCATGTGGAAACCGGGTTGTGGAACACCCTCGTATCCTTGCGCATAAGCATCTTCCCCTTGATCAAATCCCCGCTCATATAGCTCAGCCTCGTCTTCATCTTCTTCCTCCTCATCATCATCACCCCCTTCGTCGGGTTTTGGACCTCCCTCAGCCCACATAAGCTCCTTGTGTTGAGGAGAATCCATCTTTCCGTTCCCTCTCCGCAGCTTCTCGTTCCCGATCACCTCCGTCAAATAACTGTTTGGAAGCGGAAAGAGATAAATACCACTTCTCCCATGTAATTTGAAGAACCACCCGGACGTGTCATATGAGATCATCCTTGCAAGCTCCAATGTACGTCTATCCACAAAGATGGACGTAGATACCGGCTGCTCCACTATCGGGATGTTGAAGTGTCGAGCAATTGGAGTAACGAATGCTCCTATCCCAATATTTTGTCCCCCGAACAAGTATGCTTGATTCTCCATATGATCGACGAGGTAGACGGCTGCACATTGAGAATGGCCTCGCAAAGAAGTCCAAATAAGATGTGCGTCGGTGGCAAGGAAGGTGCCGGAGTCGTGGCGGGAATGAATGGTACACGAAATCAGCCTATGGTAGTAGCGAATCGTGGGATTCCGAATTGAGGTGGCCTTTGCTTTCGCCGGGTTGTAGGATCTCGTTCTTTCCTCCTCAAAATCCACAAAGTGAGCCCACAAATCTTGAAGATTTGGATGATTATTGCCAATATATTCGCCATTCTTGTTTCCTCCGATGATATCACTAAGTTGATCCATGTCAAGCTCCCTTGGTTGACCACCGAGCTGGAAACGAATGACGTGGGGCACTTTGTTTTGACTCGCTCCACCACCAAAGTTGAGAGAAACTCCACCGTGAGAATATGGTAGGTTAAGTGATTCCCTTGAAAGATGTTAGTGAAGCCTCCTCTTTGCATCAATTGGGTGATCTCGTTGGCTATCCCCATCGCCGCAATCGTCTCTTGGTGAAGGAAACGACAATGCTTGTGCTTGAGTTGCACAAGGTGAGACCATCTCCTCTTTGATTCCGCTGTGGTGAGCTTAAGTTTGAACGCCTTGGGCTCCAAACTCGAGGGCATCGACCTTGCCGGTGGTATTCTAGTCTCCGGGATGGTCTTGTCATTCTTCCACGTCTCCTTTCCCTTGCTCGAAGAAGTGACCTTTTCTTTCCCCTTGCCTTTGCCCGAAGAGGTCGAAGCAACATTCTTGCCCTTGTCTCTTGCCATCGTTAGTACCTAAAAATTTAACAAGTTAATCCAAGGGATGCAAGAATAAAGCAACATGTATCATCTTCCCCCAAACTTCAACCAAATTCAATTCTCCCCCATTATCCACCAAATTTCATCACCAATCCATACAATCAACACATTACTCTTCCACAAACATGTACTTATCATCACACACATTTTATCTCATGCATATAGATACCAACGAATCTTCAATAATTCATAGAAAAATTTAAAGACTCATTCGAATATCAATACACAATTATCTCCGCATTCATCCATGAATTCAATTCATAAATAATTCAATGAATTCCATGAATCCAATCTATCATGCTCAATCTAATACCCAATCTATCGATTCAACGAATTTAACCATCAAAATTGAATCTTAATCAGTCAAAACATGCAAAATCATGTAAAGAATCAAGATTTGATAAGAAGAGATCAAGAAATTGAGTACCTTTTGACGAATCGAAGAGAGAAATCGAGAGTATTTGTGTGTGCTTGAGAGTATTTCGTGAGTTATGAGAGTATGGTATGGAATTTGTGTGCAAAAGAGGTATTTAAAGGAGTAAATAAACCTGGTCAAAGTCGGAAGTTGCGCCGTCAACGACCCTCTCGATCGACCTCTCGATCGAGAGAGGTGTCGAGAGGTAGCTACTGGAATCCAAAATTAGACCTCTCGATCGACCTCTCGATCGAGAGAGGTGTCGAGAGGTGCTGCTCTTTACGTACTGACCTCCCCTCTCGATCGAAAACACGGGGGTCTCGATCGAGAGGCTTCTCGTGACAAAAACCTGGGCGCTTTTTTCAGAACCTCTCGACCAACCTCTCGATCGAGAGAGGTGTCGAGAGACCCCCACTGGACAATTTTCTGAACCTCTCAATCGACCTATCGATCGAGAGAGGTGTCGAGAGGTCCTACTCGATTTTTGTTTTCTACACAACACTTTAGCATTTGTTAGTACATTAAGGGGTTCGACTCTAAAATACGAAAATCGACTTTAAAAAAAACTATGAAAAATTAATTACCTAAGACTCTAAAAAGTAAAACGAAACAAAATAAAAACGGGATACGAATATTGGGTTACCTCCCAACAAGTGCTACGTTTTACGTCTTTAGCCCGACGATACCTCCTTTCTAACTTGGGTCATCGAGGTACGTGGCCGCTTTCTTGGGAAAAAACGGCAACGCCTTGAAGTAATGCTTGAGGCGATGTCCATTCACTACGAATTTCTCACCGTCGTTCTTCAATACCTCGAATGCACCATTCTTCAAGTCCTTGTAAATTACGTACGGCCCCGACCACTTACTTTGCAATTTTCTTGGGAATAAACGAAGTCGAGAATTAAAAACAAGAACATCATCACCAATTTCGAACTTACGCTTCTTGATGCTCAAGTCGTGAAATCTAGCAGCTCGTTCCTTGTAGATCCTCGAATTTTTGAATGCTTCGTTTCTCCATTCATCAAGCTCCAACAAGTCGTCACATCTTTGGCCCATGGCTTCTTTGAACTCAAAGTTGATCCTTCTTGTCGCCCAATAAGCTTTATGCTCCAACTCCATTGGTAAGTGGCAAGACTTGCCAAATAGCAATTGATATGGCGATCTCCCAATTGGTGTCTTGAAAGCCGTCCTATAGGCCCAAAGTGCGTCGTCTAAGTATTTCACCCACTCCTTCTTGTTGGTGACGGTCTTCTCCAAAATTTGCTTGATCTCACGATTAGCTAACTCGGCTTGACCGTTTGCTTGAGGGTGGTAAGGCGATGTAACCTTGTGCTTGACTCCATACTTCGCAAGAAGCGATCCTAACCAACAATTGTTGAAGTGGCTCCCCCCCATCACTAAGCAAAGCCCTCGGAGTTCCAAACCGAGTCAAAATATTTCGCTGGAGGAATTTGATCACCACCTTCGAATCGTTGGTTGTAGTCGGAATGGCCTTGACCCATCTAGAAACATACTCCACCGCAAGTAAAATGTAGGAGAACCCTTGAGACTTGGGAAAAGGACCCATGAAGTCAATCCCCCAAACATCGAAGAGCTCCACTTCCATGATAGTTCGTTGCGGCATCTCGTCCCTCTTCGTGATATTCCCCATCCTTTGGCATCGATCACATGACTTGATGAACTCGTGGCAATCCTTGTAGATCGAAGGCAAATAGAATCCACTATGAAAGATCTTGAGGGCGGTCCGATTCGCTGCAAAGTGTCCCCCATTCGGAGCGCTATGGCAATCTTCGATGATCTTCTTCCATTCCGATTGTCGAACACATCGCCTTATGACTCCATCGGCACACCTCCTATACAAGTATGGATCATCCCAATAATAGAACTTACAATCGTGGAGGAACTTCTTCTTTTGGTGAGACGATAGATCCTTGGGCACATGATGGATCACCAAGTAGTTGACGATGTCGGCGAACCAAGGTATCAAATCGTCCATCTGAAAAATCTGCTCATCGGGGAAGCTCTCCTTGATTGCAATTTTCGAATCCTCTCCGTCCACGGGCTGCTCGAGTCTCGAGAGATGGTCGGCCACCACGTTCTCGCATCCTTTCCTATCCTTGATCTCCATGTCGAACTCTTGAAGAAGCAAAATCCACCGAACTAACCTTGGCTTCGAGTCCTTCTTGTTGAATAGATAGCGAATGGCGGCATGGTCGGTGTGCACAATCGTGTGAGATCCCACCAAATAAGGTCTAAACTTGTCGAAAGCGTAGACCACAGCAAGTAACTCCTTCTCCGTGGTGGTGTAGTTCCTTTGAGCCGAGTCCAACGTCTTACTAGCATAGTAGATCTCTCGGAAAAGCTTATCCCTCTTCTGCCCCAAAATAGCTCCTACCGCCCAATCGCTTGCATCGCACATGAGCTCGAACGGAGCACTCCAATCCGGCGACACCAAGACGGGAGAAGAGATAAGCGCCTTCTTCAATGTCTCGAAGGCTTCCAAGCACTCATCATTGAACACGAACTTGACATATTTCTCGAGCAATCCACACAACGGCTTCGTGATCTTCGAGAAATCCTTGATGAATCTCCTATAGAAACCGGCATGTCCTAGGAAGCTTCTCACCGATTTGACATAGGTTGGCGGTGGCAACTTCTCGATGGCTACAACTTTGGCTCGATCCACCTCCAATCCATATGAAGACACCTTGTGACCAAGTACAACTCCTTCTTGAACCATGAAGTGGCACTTCTCCCAATTGAGAACGAGGTTCGTCTCTTCGCACCTTTGAAGCACCGTGGCGAGATTATCCAAACATTGGTCAAAAGAAGGAGCAAAGACTGAAAAATCATCCATAAACACATCCATGATATTCTCGATCAATCCATGGAAGATGGCCATCATGCACCGTTGGAAAGTAGCCGGTGCATTGCATAACCCGAACGGCATCCTCCGATAAGCGAAAACTCCATATGGGCATGCCGTCTTGTGTTGGTCCTCCGGAGCGATGGCGATTTGATTGTAGCCGGAGTAACCGTCGAGGAAGCAATAATACTCATGGCCGGCTAGACGATCGAGCATTTGATCTACGAACGGGAGGGGAAAGTGATCCTTCCTAGTCGCTGTGTTAAGAAGATGATAATCAATGCAAACTCGCCATCCCGTGACGAGCCTTGTTGCGATCAGCTCTCCTTTCTCGTCGTTGATGACCGTCATGCCTCCTTTCTTGGACACCACTTGAGTAGGGCTCACCCACTCGCTATCCGAAATAGCATAGATCATGCCGGCATCAAGCAACTTCAGCACCTCCTTCCTCACAACTTCTTGCATGGCTGGGTTCAATCGTCTTTGGGGTTGGACTCTTGGGCGATGGCCTTCCTCGAGCAAGATCCTATGCATGCAAATCGTAGGACTAATACCTTTGATGTTGGCAATCATCCATCCAATTGCAGATTTGTGCTCCCTTAGAACCCTCAATAGCTTGTCCGTGTTTGCCTCCGTGAGATGAGAAGACACGATCACCGGGTACGTCTCTTCTTCTCCTAAGAACTTGTACTTGAGGTGCTCGGGTAATGGCTTCAATTCCACCTTAGGGGCTGCATCCTTCTTCTCTTCCTCTTCGAAAAATCTGTCATCCACCTTCTTGTTGATGTCGAGATATGAAACCTCCTTGTGGTGACTTGATGGTCGATTAGCCTCCAACTGATTTAGATACTCGAGAATCTCGTCGCAAGCTTCATCCAACTCCTCGTAGGCATAGAGAGAATTCGAGATACAATGGTTAAGAGCCTCCTCCGAAGTAGGTGGTGTCAATGTCTCGATGGAGAAGATGTCCTCACGTTGATCGTCGGGTCTCTTCATAGCTTCATATATAGAAATCTTCAGCTCTTCCCCGTTAACTCGAAATGTGAGGTCTCCATCTTGAACATCGATCAATGCTCTCCCCGTCGCTAAGAATGACCATCCCAAGATCAAAGGATGATTTGTATCCTCGGGCATGTCCAAGACTACGAAATCTGCCGGAAAGACGAGGTTGTGCACTTGAACGAGAACGTCTTCCACTATCCCCCTTGGATAAGAAACTGATCGGTCCGCCATAAGTAGAGAGATGGTGGTTGGCTTCATCTTCCCGATCTTGAGCCGGTTGAAAATAGGGAGAGGCATCAAATTTATGCTAGCACCAAGATCACATAGCACATTTTGGAAGATTTGATCACCAATCTTGCACGACAACGTGAATCTCTCGGGATCCTTTTGCTTCAATGGTAACTTCCTTTGGATCACCGCGCTGCACTCCTCCGTGAGATTGATCATCTCGAACTTCCCCCACTTTTTCTTTCCCGAAACCGCATCCTTGATGAACTTCATGTGGTTGGGCATGTCTCGAAGAGCGTCGAGAAGTGGTATGTTGATGTTGACCTTTTGTAGTATCTCCATGAAGCGTTGATACTTCTCGTCTTGCTTCGTCTTGGTCAATCGTTGCGGGAAGGGGGCCTTCGGAGTGTAAGTCGGAAGTTGGTGCGGCTGCTGGGCCTCTTGACCGACCTCTCGATCGAGAGAGGTGTCGAGAGGTCCCTTCTGACCTCGGTTTTTGACCTCTCGATCGACCTCTCGATCGAGAGAGGTGTCGAGAGGGTCAATTTGAATCTCCTCATCGTATACCTCTCGATCCTCCTCTCGATCGAGAGAGGTGTCGAGAGGTGGATTCTGACCTCCAGTATGGACCTCTCGATCGACCTCTCGATCGAGAGAGGTGTCGAGAGGCCCTCGCCTCGGCTCTTGGATCCTCGTTTCCTCGAGCACCACATTCTTGAAATTCCCGACTCCTTTCTTCTCAGCTTCCAAGGATGGATTTGTGTACGTAGTGCCACTCCGAAGCTCAATAGCATGAACATGATGGTTGTTCTTCGGGTTTTGCTCCGTGTTACTTGGGAATTGGCCGGGCTTATGGACTCCTCCTTGAGCGTTGGCTATTTGACTCATTTGCGTCTCCAACATTTGCATTTGTTTGGTCAACGCATTGATGCTACTCGCCAAGTTGTTAGTTGAGGTGCTTTGAGTGAGCTCCAACGTCCTCAACTTTGCATCTTGTTGTGTCATCCTCATCTCCGATTGAGCCATATATTGACGAATTAAATCGTCGGTGGACATCTCCTTCTTTGGCTCTTGGATGACTCCGTTCTCAACATGGAAGCCGGGAGGTGGTTGCAAGGCGTTGTTCGGATTGGCATAGGAAAAGTTCGGATGATTTCGGTTGTTGGGAACATATGGTTTCTTGTACCCTCCTTGATAGTTCGAATCTCCTTGTCCTCCTTGCCCTCCTTGCCACTTGGTTCCTTGATTCGGTTGCCACTTGCCTCCTTGTTGCACAAAATTGGCATCTTCCTCTTCGGTTGGGTTTGCTTGATCGTCCGTGATAGCATCGCACCGAAGTACTCCTTTCTTGATAGTATCCAACTCATTCGCTGTTTTTGTGTACTTCTCCATCAAGTCCTCGTAAGCATCGATCCCAATGTTGGCAACTCTCCTTCTTCCAAGACGACGGTCAGTAGCCTCCTCGCAACTCGAGTTCACGGTCAGCTCAATGATCTCTATAGCAACATCATACTCATTATTCAGATATCCTCCCTTCGAAGCGTAGTCGAGCTCCTTCCTACACAACTTGTTCAAACCACGATAGAAGTTGTTGGGAATTGTTAAGGACTAAATTGTTAAGGGGGAACTTCATGGGACATTTGATAAATGAAGTCATTTGTTTTGATTAGATCCCAAAACCCCAAGCGTCCTTTTCCCAAGCGACCCATTTTGATGTAGTTAATAGGTTAGAATTTTTCTAAGCCTACACTGTTAGGATGGCTCTTTTATTTTGCTTAGATTAGGCTTCAAAAGTTCAAGTGAAGGCCACTCGCTTGAGTGTGTTTTCCAAAGCGAAGCAAGTCAAGCAAGCTGAAGTGAAGCGTGCCGAAAAATAGCTAAGCGAAGCGATCGCTACAGTAGATTCAAAGTGAGTCTGCCAAAGTGAAGCGAAGCGAGCGCTACAGTAGATTCAAAGTGAGTCTGCCAAAGCGAAGCGAAGCGAGCGCTACAGTTCAAAGCAAAGCGAAGCGAAGCGAGCGCTACAGTGGAATCAAGTGAACCCACTAAAGCAAAGCGAAGCGTGCGCTACAAAGAAAAGCCGAAGCGAGTCAACACGAGTCAACACTTAATTTAGTAGTGTCACGGGAAATTTATTTCTCAAGTGACTCACTACAAATATGACCGCGAAGCGACTCACTTCAGAGCGGCCACTACAACTTCAAAGCGAAGCGAGCCACTACCTACCAGAAAGCGACAGCACAAATTCCCGCTCCGAATTTGAATTCCAGTCAACTGGAGATCTCCACATTAATTACGAGATCTCCACGTGTCGAAAGCGGAGAGGAGCAGAGGAGTTGACTGCCAGGCCGACAAAGGCGCCGAAACAGTACTGGCACGCTCCAGTTACTGTTAAACTTGGAAGTTAGCCATTTTCGGCAAAAGTCCAAATCTGCGCGTCTGCAAAAGCTACTGCCTGCGCAAGTACTGTCGAGAGGAGGAGGGACAAGGCCACCAACCAAGCAACGGATCTTAGCCAACCCTCCGCCTATAAATAGTGAAGGATGAAGACGTGAAGAGATAGAACACTACTTGAGCATTCGAGCGCATACAGCAAACAAACACTCCCCAGCTTTCTAGCAATCTTCGAGTCTTTGTTTTCAAGTGTTCTCCGAGTTTCCAGTTCATCGGAACTCGTCTTCACAGCCTTCACACTTAGATTCTAAGCCCACTTCATATATCCAAGCTTAGAAGAAGAACTCTAGCCAATCTTTGCATTCACTGTAAAGAGTTCTTCATAGTGTGTCGTCAACCAAAAACCCTAAACTTCGTCTGTTAGGTTTT
This sequence comes from Thymus mandschuricus, assembly GCA_029379335.1. NCBI lineage: Eukaryota > Viridiplantae > Streptophyta > Magnoliopsida > Lamiales > Lamiaceae > Thymus > Thymus mandschuricus. The sequence continues at coordinate 21,524,693 of CM057081.1, forward strand.
GAGTGTTGTCGTTAGGTTGTCCAGATCCAAGGCCCTTCTTTCATCGATTGAAGAAGCCTCGATCGTAGAGTTGAGATCCAAGCTTACACTTACATCGTTTGTGTAAAGCTCGATCGAAGCTAGGCTGTAAGGAGAGCCCGTAATCTCCCTGTTGTTCGGACAGAAGCGAGTGAAGCTTCGTGTCCAGTTTAGGTCTTAGTGGTGAACCAGTAATCACTGCACTGTTCATCAGATCCAGGCGAGTGAAGCCCGATCTCGATAAGGTTTTTGAAGGACCCGTAACCTTCAAGTTCTTGAGTGAAAAGAACAGTTGCCGTCGTGCAACAAAGTGGACGTAGGAGCGTTATCTCCGAACCACTATAAATCTCTGTGTCGTATCTCTCTTACCTTAATCTTTTTACAGTATTCGATTATCCATTGCACGTGCATATAAACAAACTTAACTTGGATTTTCAATTACTTAGGAAAGATTTTAGCTCACCAAATTCCGCACAAAGAGTAAAGTCTCACTCTTGATCAAGCTCTAAGCTTAGGTCAAGAGATTCGCGATTGCTTTCGATCTAGCCCTTGGCTAGGTCTTTGCTTTTCCAAAGAGCACTTTACTTTATACTCTGAGTTAAGGAATTGAAGTTGAAAAACTTCAAAATACGTATTCACCCCCCCCCCCCCCCCTCTACGTATTTTTCCTATAGCAAACCGGGACCAACAAGTGGTATCAGAGCAGCGGTTCTTTCGAGCCTCTGCTTTGCATATCCGGAGTGAGTCCCCACTCACTTCACGTTGTCTCACTGAACCGGATCCTATTTCCTAAGTGCATCAATACCTCACCCACGCATATTGCATTTACTGCTGATAGTTTGCTATGTCTACATACAGTGCATCAAATCTTCCACAGTTCTCGATCGAAGGATACGAGATATGGAGTTTCCGAGTCGAGAGCTTCCTATGCTCAATCCACGACCGGATGTGGGAAGTCATTGAAGACGGACCAATCGAAATTAAGAAAGCCATATCTGTGGAGGTTCCAGCCGCTGAAGGTCGTCCAGCCCACGTTCGACAACAGTACGTGGAGAAGGATAAAGATGAGTATACTCCAAATGACTTCAAAGTTGCCAACCTCGACAAGATTGCACGCCACACGATGCAGAGCACCATGTCAGACGCATACCTTCCAAGGATTAGGAAGTGCGCAACAGCAAAGGAGATGTGGGAAACCCTAGCCCTCATCTCTCAAGGTACAGACAAAATCAAGGAAAACAAGCTCGCCGTTCAGATGCGGGAGTTTGAAAATTTGGTGATGAAGTCAGGAGAGTCCATCGACGCCTTCGAGCTGAGAGTTACCAACATTACTGCAACTCTCAACTCGCTTGGGAAGGAACTCACAGACAAGGAAGTAAATCTGAAAATAGTCCGTGCTCTCACAAGGAAGTGGCAGACTATGAAGGAGCTATATCTAGCTACCAAGGATCTAACGAAGCTCACGCCAGAAGTGTTGTTCTCTGAGCTCAAAGCTCACGAGTTTGATCTGAATCGAATGAGCCTCGACGACGAGGATGAAGCGCCCACTACGTCAAAAGGAGTAGCATTCAAAGCTGCCGAAGGGCCAAGCGAGCAGTCGCTTGCCAAAATGACAAGGGAAGAGTTGGAAGAACACATTGCGTTCTTATCAAAGAACTTCAACAAGATGAACTCTCGAGTGGGCAAGTATAAAAGATTCTACAAACAGTACAAAGGGAGGAGCACTGATGCTCGAGAAGGAAAAGGAAAGAGAGAAGAGACGACCAAAGCTAAGTGCCAAAGAGCGCGAAGAATTGAAGGCCAAGAGGGATGCCCCAAGGCGAGCGCTCGTAGCGAGTGAAATGCCGGTCGCTTCAACTGAAGATCTCTCAAGCGACTCAGATGCATTCACAGATCCCAACTCAAGCGAGGGAGAGGATCTGGGACTCATGGCGCTCACCGATGAAGAAACTGGGGAGGTATTCTTCTATCCTTCAATCACTTCAATTACACTAGCACACACTGTCAATGAGGAAGAGCAATCCTCTACATGGAGTGAGTTGTTTGACAAACACCAGAAATTGTCAAGCGACCACGAAGTGGTAAAACAAGCTCTGTCTCGAAGCGAGAAGGAGAACCGAAAGCTAGCCACTGAGCTTGACCAAGTCAAACTTAATCTAAGGGCTATGACTAGTAAGTTCGAGGATCTCTTCGCTAGACATCAAAGCTTGGAGGGAAGGTATGAAACCCAATCCACTCTAGTTGCCAACTTAAATAAAGCATCATTCGCTAGACAGGCACTAGAGAGTTCTCTTCTACCATTTGGTAGAAAGGGAGGACTTGGATATGAGGGTGGACCTCCCAAGCCGACTGTCTTTGTTGGTGCATCACACACTACACCATCAGTCACTTTGGAATTGCCCACTGCATCCAAAGCGACCACCAACAAGGACAAAGGCAAAATGGCTGAGAACCCTAAGAAGAAGCCTATGAAGATGTCTATATCTTTAAGGGCAGACCCTAAGGGCAAGCAAAGTTCAACAGTCCCTAGCACTCAACATGCTAAGTCTTACCAATCCAAGGGTAAAGGAAGAACTGTTGAAGCTTCTAAGTCTCAAGCCAAGACACGAGAGACAAAGGATCTACCTCCTAAAAAGAGGAGTAATGTCTATGTGTCACGTTATCCGGACTGGAGATGGTCCAACCGGACTAACGTTGAGGGGGAAAAACTTGAAGCAACCAAGAGGCCGCTTCAAACTTCCAAGGTTACTCAAGCGAGTCGGGGTCAAAACCCTAGTTGGACCGCTTCGAGGAAACCAAGCGAGCCGCTTCAACAGACTAGAAACCCTAAGTCAGTCTCTAAACCCAAAGCTAATCCGAAGCGAGTCGCTTCAGGATATAAGCAAAATGGGAAGAGCGTAGGTAGGTCTGAAGCGAGCCGCTACCCCTCTTGCACACACTGTTGCACGTGTGAAGCTGCCTATAGGCAGTACACCAAGTTTTCGAAGGTCGAGAAGCCCAAGACACAAGCTTCATCTCAAAAGAGAGTGAAGCAAGTGTGGGTACCTAAGGGAACTAACCTGCAAGGACCCAAACTGATTTGGGTACCAAAATCTGTCTAATTGCAGGTGAGCGCCGTGGATCCCATGCCAAGTGAGGGTCAACCAGTTTGGTACTTGGACAGTGGATGTTCAAGACACATGACCGGCATGAAAGCTCTACTTCACAACTACATAGAGAAGAAGGGTCCACACGTAACCTTTGGTGACAACTCTCGAGGAAGCACCAGGGGATACGGCGCACTGAAAGTTGGAAAGCTCAAAATTGAAGAAGTTTCCTACGTGGAAGGACTCAAGCACAACCTGTTATCTATTTCACAGTTTTGTGATAAAGGGTACAGGGTGGAGTTCATCTCCAACAAGTGCATTGTGAAGAGCAAACTCACATCCCAGATTGTGCTCACTGGAGTTAGACAAAGGAATGTCTACATAGCACAATGGGACAGCTGCAAGGAGGAAACTTGTCTAGTTGCAAGAAGTGCTACAGAAATTGGATGGCTATGGCACAGACGCTTGAACCACCTCAATTTCAAAGTTATCAATCGCTTAGCTCGAAAAGGTTTGGTGCAAGGCATACCGAATGAAGTCTTCATCAAAGACCATCCATGCTCACCATGCCAACGAAGGAAGCAGACGAAGAAGCACTTCGCCAGTCTCGAAGAAGCCTCATCAAAGCGAGTGCTCGAGCTGCTTCACATGGATCTGTTTGGTCCAGTTACTCCAGTTAGTGTAAATGGAAGGAAGTACACTCTAGTTGTAGTCGACGATTTCTCTCGCTACACATGGGTTGTATTCCTATTCAGCAAGAAGGAGACACTGACCAAACTGCCACAACTACTCAAGCGATTGGCGGTGGAAAAGAATCAAGCTATCGTGACCATTCGCTCCGACAAAGGCACAGAGTTCCTGAACTCTACAATTGAAGCATACTGCACGGAGCATGGCATAGCACATCAAACTTCTTCAGCACGCACTCCTCAGCAGAATGGAGTTGCTGAAAGAAGGAATCGAATCATCAAAGAAGCCGTTCGCACCATGATTGCTGACTCGAAGCTTCCGATGAAGTATTGGGCTGAAGCTGCCAACACGGCATGCTACACACAGAATCGGACGCTTCTCAACAAACGGCACGACAAAACACCATATGAAATATGGACAGGGAGAATTCCAAACATATCCTATTTTCATATTTTTGGTTGTAGGGTCTTCATTCACAACAATGGGAAGTCACAGTTGAAAGCCTTTGAAAGCAAAGCTGATGAAGGAGTATTCTTAGGATACTCTACATCTAGCAAAGCCTACAGAGTATTCAACTGTAAAACCCTAATTGTGGAAGAATCACCCCATGTCGTATTTGATGAATCTTCTTTAAGTCTTCCACAGGAACAGGCTCAAGCGAATGAAAAGGATCAAAGCAAGGAACCCTCAAATCAACTCTCTTGGGACGTGCTTGATGAAGATGATGAGATCAAGGACTCAAGCGAGCAGGATCCCAAAGGAGAAGTCGAAGCTGCCCCGAAGATTCCTGAAGCTAGTGCAGGCCAAGCACCCAATCCAGTCGCTTCAGACGGTGAAGCAAGCGACAAGGAAGCGGATGAAGATGAAGCTGGCGGATCAAAGCGAGCGTGGCTCAAGGATCACTCACCTAGCCAAATCATTGGAGATCCATCCAAGGGTGTAGTGACCAGAAGTCAAGTGTTTGGAGAAAGTGCCATGTTCAGTTGCTTTCTCTCAAACATTGAGCCATCAAGCGTGGAGGAAGCCCTAGCCGATTCTAACTGGGTGATCGCCATGCAAGAAGAGCTGAATCAGTTCACCAGGAACGATGTATGGTACCTCGTGGATCGTCCCAAGTTTCAGCATGTTATTGGCACCAAGTGGGTGTTCAAAAACAAGACGGACGAGGACCACAACGTAGTGAGGAACAAGGCGCGACTAGTTGCCAAAGGCTACTGCCAAGAGGAAGGAATCGACTTTGACGAGACCTTCGCTCCCGTGGCACGTCTTGAAGCGATCCGTTTATTTCTAGCCTATGCAGCGGCCAAGAAATTCAAAGTGTACCAAATGGATGTAAAGAGCGCATTCCTCAACGGTGAACTCAAGGAAGAAGTGTATGTGGAGCAGCCACCGGGTTTTGAGCAGGGAGATAAAGTGTATCGCTTGAAGAAAGCCCTGTATGGGTTGAAACAAGCTCCCAGAGCTTGGTATGATACATTATCTCAATTCCTAGTGGAAAATGGATTCCAAAAAGGAAAGATAGATCGGACTCTCTTCACCATCAATCATGGAGATGATATGCTATGGGTCCAGATCTACGTGGACGACATCATATTTGGATCACCAAATCAGTCGCTTAGCGAGAAGTTTGGAGAGCTAATGAAGACCAAGTATGAGATGTCGATGATTGGCTTGATGAGCTGCTTTCTAGGTCTTCAAGTGAAGCAGCAGGATAATGGAATTTTCATCAACCAGGCCAAGTACACTCGAGATATGCTTGCCAAGTTTGGTGTTCAACATGCTAAAGCTGTGAAGATTCCTATGAATACCAACTGGAAGATGGAGCCAGACGAAGGAGGAAAATCTGTAGATCCTACAGATTATCGTGCCCTAATCGGGTCACTTCTCTATCTCACTGCAAGTAGGCCAGATATTGCTTTTGCAGTCGGAGTCTGCGCTCGCTTCCAAAGCAATCCCAAACACAGCCATCTTGAAGCTGCCAAAAGGATTCTTCGATATTTGAAGGGCACTGTCAACATGGGGCTGTGGTATCCAGCGGAGGACAATTTGGAGCTCACTGGATATTCCGATGCTGACTATGGAGGTTGCCGAGTTGATAGGAAATCAACGTCGGGCACATGTCAGTTCTTGGGGAGCAAGCTAATCTCGTGGTTCTCAAAGAAGCAAACAAGTGTAGCCACTTCAACAACGGAAGCTGAATATATGGCCGCAGGAAGCTGCTGTTCTCAAATCCTATGGCTTCGTCAACAGTTGAAGGACTACAAAGTTGAAGCGCATGAAATTCCAATCTTCTGCGACAACAACAGTGCCATATGTATCTCGCAGAATCCAGTGCTTCACACCAGGTGCAAGCATGTGGAAATTCGACATCATTTCATTCGTGATCATGTCGAGAAGAAGGATATCAAGCTCGAGAAAATTCATACCGATCTCCAGCGAGCAGATATCCTCACCAAGCCTCTAGCTGAGTCTCGTTTCAACCAGCTATGCATGGAATTAGGGTTATTAGACCCTGGTGAAGAATGCTAGTTCCAGGATGCACGAAGGAGTGTTCGCTTGTTCTCATGAGCGTCACTCGCTTCGGATCTTCACCAACTCAAGCGAGCCACTTCAAAACTCACTCGCTTGAAGAAAATGAAGTTAGGTGGAGAAAGGTGGAGTATTGGAAGAAGTTCCCTACCAACTTATTGGAATTGTTAAGTATATGGTTAAGGGGGAACTAATGCTTCTCTCGGAGCAAGCTACTTCCAAAGCAAGCAAGATTGCAGCAATCTTGAATTCTGCATTGCTTCAATTTGCCCTAGCTTGGGTCAAAGCGAGCCGACTGCAGATTCATTCTCTAGAATGTAGGAAAGCTTGAAGGTTTACCTTTTTATACAAAAGGTTGCAGGGCTGGTGACATGCTTCTGCGTAAAATACGAGATTGTCTTGTCAGAGCATTCTCATTGTCATCCTGTCCATTTCTGCTCTGAGATAAGGACTTGTACTCATCCCCCATTCGTCGTGAATAAGTACACTTACGTGATGCTCCCTTCGGGTTGTAGTAAGCTTGTGTACTTTATTCATTTTCTCCCTCATTCACTTCGATGGAGGACTCTCTAATTCGTAGAGGAAGATGAATGCCATGAAGATCTAACTCAACGTGTAGCATTCAACATGTGGTAACTAATTCAAGTGAAGTCTTCAATTTGTGGTATCAATCTCCTACGAAGTGAGATTGACTGGTAAGTGTTTCAATTTTAAGTACACTAAGTGTGCCGAAGCGTGCTAGAAACCTTCACTCACTACGTGGAAAATATAAAGTGAATCTGACACAAATACAAAGAGGAAAACATTTTTGTTTATCCTCGAAGTATGTAAGTCAGAAACATTTTAAATTAAGCAAAGAAATTCAAATTCTTATTCCTGTCGCTTCAGATGGCCAAGCGAGTGCTTCGTCACTCAAAGCTAGCCATCGCAAGTGAGTGCGGAACAGTCGCTCAAGCGAATGCCTCTCAAGCGAGTCAAGGCCAAGCGGACCAACTCGAAGCGAGCGAGCATGAAGCGAGTATGAGCTGTCTGCACTCGAGTGCAATTTTACTTTCTGCTGTGCATTTAATGCAGGTGCAGGAATGACGGAAATAATGGGCGCATGTTCACACGTTTGAATTTGAAGCGGAGCTGGAGGCTCGCTTCAGAGAAGTGGAGCCATTAGAGAGCATGATGGCGTCGGTTGTTGAGAGAGAAAGGCAGTGCAAATATCTGCTTGAAGAGATAAGCATCAAGACTGCTGAACTAGTGGCGCCCTCCTTGGATAAAACCCAGCAGATGCTTCAAGCCATCTTTAATTCAGTCAACTCTCTGCAACAATCCTTTTCTAGAAAATCTATCACCCTAACCCCTGGCAGTGATGATGCCAAAAAGGGGGAAAGAGAAATGTGGGAAGAGCAAGTGAAGCGAGGAGGAGGAGTTGGAGGTCTAGGGGGAAGTAGTGTTGGTATTGAGAGAATGTTGGAGGGAAGCAGTAGTGATGGAGGTGTGAAGGAGGTAGTGGATGAAGCCAGGGCTCTTGGCAAGACGAAGCTCACGGAGGAGGAGTTAAGGTGCTTCATCCAGTTCCAAAGCGGCTGCTTTACCCAAAGCGCCCGCTTCAGCCGCCGCGCCAGCTTCAACGTGTAGAGGAAGGAACTTTACATTTACTCTGTGTCATTTACTCTCTTTGTGAATGACTTTACATTTTTGCTACAAACTCATTAATTTTAACCGAAAAAAAAGGGAAGGAACTTAAAAGAAAATTACAAACGAAACTGTAAAGGAAGCAGTCGCTTGGAGTTCCCTTCACGGTTAGATAGACTAGATTTATTTTTATCTAAGTCGTATGGGTTTTGGCATCATCAAAAAGGGGGAAATTGTTGGGAATTGTTAAGGACTAAATTGTTAAGGGGGAACTTCATGGGACATTTGATAAATGAAGTCATTTGTTTTGATTAGATCCCAAAACCCCAAGCGTCCTTTTCCCAAGCGACCCATTTTGATGTAGTTAATAGGTTAGAATTTTTCTAAGCCTACACTGTTAGGATGGCTCTTTTATTTTGCTTAGATTAGGCTTCAAAAGTTCAAGTGAAGGCCACTCGCTTGAGTGTGTTTTCCAAAGCGAAGCAAGTCAAGCAAGCTGAAGTGAAGCGTGCCGAAAAATAGCTAAGCGAAGCGATCGCTACAGTAGATTCAAAGTGAGTCTGCCAAAGTGAAGCGAAGCGAGCGCTACAGTTCAAAGCAAAGCGAAGCGAAGCGAGCGCTACAGTAGATTCAAAGTGAGTCTGCCAAAGCGAAGCGAAGCGAGCGCTACAGTTCAAAGCAAAGCGAAGCGAAGCGAGCGCTACAGTAGAATCAAGTGAACCCACTAAAGCAAAGCGAAGCGTGCGCTACAAAGAAAAGCCGAAGCGAGTCAACACGAGTCAACACTTAATTTAGTAGTGTCACGGGAAATTTATTTCTCAAGTGACTCACTACAAATATGACCGCGAAGCGACTCACTTCAGAGCGGCCACTACAACTTCAAAGCGAAGCGAGCCACTACCTACCAGAAAGCGACAGCACAAATTCCCGCTCCGAATTTGAATTCCAGTCAACTGGAGATCTCCGCATTAATTACGAGATCTCCACGTGTCGAAAGCGGAGAGGAGCAGAGGAGTTGACTGCCAGGCCGACAAAGGCGCCGAAACAGTACTGGCACGCTCCAGTTACTGTTAAACTTGGAAGTTAGCCATTTTCGGCAAAAGTCCAAATCTGCGCGTCTGCAAAAGCTACTGCCTGCGCAAGTACTGTCGAGAGGAGGAGGGACAAGGCCACCAACCAAGCAACGGATCTTAGCCAACCCTCCGCCTATAAATAGTGAAGGATGAAGACGTGAAGAGATAGAACACTACTTGAGCATTCGAGCGCATACAGCAAACAAACACTCCCCAGCTTTCTAGCAATCTTCGAGTCTTTGTTTTCAAGTGTTCTCCGAGTTTCCAGTTCATCGGAACTCGTCTTCACAGCCTTCACACTTAGATTCTAAGCCCACTTCATATATCCAAGCTTAGAAGAAGAACTCTAGCCAATCTTTGCATTCACTGTAAAGAGTTCTTCATAGTGTGTCGTCAACCAAAAACCCTAAACTTCGTCTGTTAGGTTTTGAGTGTTGTCGTTAGGTTGTCCAGATCCAAGGCCCTTCTTTCATCGATTGAAGAAGCCTCGATCGTAGAGTTGAGATCCAAGCTTACACTTACATCGTTTGTGTAAAGCTCGATCGAAGCTAGGCTGTAAGGAGAGCCCGTAATCTCCCTGTTGTTCGGACAGAAGCGAGTGAAGCTTCGTGTCCAGTTTAGGTCTTAGTGGTGAACCCGTAATCACTGCACTGTTCATCAGATCCAGGCGAGTGAAGCCCGATCTCGATAAGGTTTTTGAAGGACCCGTAACCTTCAAGTTCTTGAGTGAAAAGAACAGTTGCCGTCGTGCAACAAAGTGGACGTAGGAGCGTTATCTCCGAACCACTATAAATCTCTGTGTCGTATCTCTCTTACCTTAATCTTTTTACAGTATTCGATTATCCATTGCACGTGCATATAAACAAACTTAACTTGGATTTTCAATTACTTAGGGAAGATTTTAGCTCACCAAATTCCGCACAAAGAGTAAAGTCTCACTCTTGATCAAGCTCTAAGCTTAGGTCAAGAGATTCGCGATTGCTTTCGATCTAGCCCTTGGCTAGGTCTTTGCTTTTCCAAAGAGCACTTTACTTTATACTCTGAGTTAAGGAATTGAAGTTGAAAAACTTCAAAATACGTATTCACCCCCCCCCCCCCTCTACGTATTTTTCCTATAGCAAACCGGGACCAACAGAAGTTCGTGATTTGATCCTCCTTGGTAATTCCATGATTTGGGCATGCTCGTAATAGCTTCTTGAATCTCCCCCATGCCTCGTAGAAGTGCTCATCCTCGAATTGTTGAAACTGTATGATCTCATTGATAAGCTTTTGAGCCCTCGAAGGTGGAAAAAACTTGTTAAGAAACTTTGTGCACATGTCAGCCCAAGTAGTGACCTCCGTCTTGTCCATTCCATCTAACCACTCCCGAGCATCGTCCTTGAGAGACCACACGAAGAGGCTAAGCTTGAGGTAATTCGAAGACACTCCATTGGCCTTGTATGTAGCACATATGTCCAGAAATTGCTTCAAGTGTGCGTTCGGATCCTCCGCCGGTGATCCTCTATATTGATTGTTTTGCACCATGTTGATGAGGGACGTCTTGAACTCGTAGTTGTTTGCTTCGGTAGTCCCCCATCCTCCTTGCTGAAATTGATCAACGACCGGCTTTTAGCGGTCGTTCAAAGTCCTCCTCACTGCTTGATCCCCCATCGAATCGAAACTCCTTGGCGAATCGGGTGGTGAAGAGGGTGGTGTATCGATCTTTCTCGTCTCCTTTCCTCGCCTCAACGTCCTTAGAGAGCGCTCTAACTCCAAGTCCAACGGAATAGGATTTATCCCCTTAGACCTTGTGGTCATGCACTACCTAAAATCAAAGAGAAGAAAAGAAGAACGTTAGATCAATAAACCGAAAACAGAAAATTAAAGCGCCTAAATCACCTATTAATTCTATTTCAAAATATGTATGTGAAATCTAATCAATCCCCGGCAACGGCGCCAAAATTTGATCGCACTATTTCTACCACACAAAATAGGTGTAATATAATGAAGTACGAGTATCGTATCCACAGGGACTGATAAACCGAAAACGCACACAATACCTCTACTATAGAACTAAACTGATGTCTAGACTTTGAAGGGTTTAGTGAATGTGGTATTTATACTAGGCAAATAATAAAAAGAACTCAATTAAACATATAAGGAAATAAGCGAATAAAGAAATAAGTAGTCAAATAAAACAACTTAAGACACAAGTAATTAAATAAATAAGGAAAGTGAACAAATAAGGAAAAGTGTTGATTCTAGGGAAGCCTACCTAATCAAACATATGCAAGCAATTAATGAATACAATTAACCACTTTAATCCAATCTAAATGTGATACATGCAAGAATAACTTACACCCTAATTAAAGCAATGCAAGTAGTCACCCAACGAAATCCTAATATTCTTTCGAATTGTAAGAATTGAATCAAGTGCAAAATAGAACAAGTATCAATAATATAATAAACTAGGTTCAACTAAGACACCAAATCAATTATATATGAACATATAATAATTCAATTATCAATCAAGAAAATCAAACTATTATATCATGCATTCATGAGATCTATTATGCAATTACCCTATCAAGGCATAAACACATAATTATGCATACACAATTAATGGCCGATTAACTATGCATGAGAATAAGCACCATGAAACACGCATCTAGATTGGAAGGCTAATTGTAAACAAGAACACTTACACATAAATTCAATTAGGCATTCAATCCCTAAAATCAACTAAGGAATTTAGCTAGACATAATTAAAGTAAACATAAACACAAAGAATTGGAAGAACATAATTTAAAAAGTAAGAGTAAGAAAAACTTGGAATTGAATCTTGAACACGAAGAACTTCGAAACTTGAATCTTGAATAAACTTGAAAAGCTCCAATGTTGAATACAAACTCTAAAGAAAAAGTGTGCTAGAAATTATTGTAAAAGTAATGCTAGAAGATTGCTAGATAGGGTTTACAATGCTAGAATAGGAGTATATATAGGAGAAATTTACATAAGGAAAGTCTAAACCAAAAAGGAGTCAAATTAAATAAGGAGAAAAATCCCGGCTGGACACCTCTCGACAGACCTCTCGATCGAGAGGTCGATCGAGAGGGTATCATCTTTGCTCTCGATCGATAGCTGCGGCAGAAGGCACCTCTCGACACCTCTCTCGATCGAGAGGCCTTCACTCGAACTCAAATCTTGAATTTTAAACTTCGATCGTCACGCCTTTTCTCGTCTCGGGGTTTTATCATCGATTTATGCCTAAAAACACAGAAAAACACCTACAAGCATAATATTATCCCATATACTAAAAACCATATAAACTAAAGACAATATAACACAATCGAAACACAAAACCGACTCTTTTTGGCTATTAAAATAGGGTAAATTTCACCTATATCAGTGATGAAGGAGGAGATTGACGCGGAGCTTGATGCTAGCTTCAGAAATGTAGAGTCGTTGGAGAGGCTGATGGTGTCTGTCGTGGAAAGGGAGGAGCAGTGCAAGTATCTGCTTGATGAAATCTCAGCGAAAACAGCAGACATTGTGCTATCCGAGGAGCATATTTTTGCTACAAAGGCTGAAAAGATGCTTCACGCCTTGTTCAATAAATTCGACGATCTTTGTCAATCTCTTTCTGGAAAAACAATCATTCCAACCCCCGGCAGTGATGATGCCAAAAAGGGGGAAGGACAAGTGAAGCGAGGAGGAATTGGAGGTGCTGGAGGAAGTGGAGTGTTGATGGGACTGATCGAAGGAGGAAGGAGTGATGAAGGTGCGGAGGAAGTGGTAGATGATGAAGCGAGGGCTCTGAGCACAGCGAAGGGCAAAATTAAGCTCACTGAGGAGGAGCTGATGAAAAAGCCAGAAGAGCCCAGCAGGCCACTGGAAGAGAAGGTGCTTGCCGCATCAATCGCACGGCATCCTCCAGTGACGGTGATAACCAAGGAGGAAAGGCGGAAGCAGGTGGAGCATGATGCAGCCATGGCGTGGGAGATGGAGCGTCTATTTAATCTAACAAAAAAATCTGCTGCAGGTGCTTCTTCTAGTTCCAAAGCGCCCGCTTTAGCCATAGCGCCCGCTTCAACAGCCGCGCCCGCTTCAACAGCTGCACTCACTTCATCCGCAGTTGTCCCTTCTAGTGCAGCTACGAAGAAAGACATGCCGCCTCCCCCACCACCGAAGCAGCCACTGAAGCGAACTGCTCCGGAGACGAAAGGAGATGACCTCGCGGCCAAGCGCCAAAAGGTCAAACAAGCAGTTGCTTCAAGGGCAGATAAGGAGGAGAGAAAGAGGAAGGAAAGAGAGGAAGGAAGGAATGAAGAAGAAAGGAAGAAGAGAATCAAGGCAAAGCGACTACAGATAATTGATGCCAGGATCGAGGAACACTTCAGTGAAGTGATACTTATCCAGTCTTCATTAGTGCGCAGTGCTTTTATTCCACATATGCCTGATGAATCCGAAGCTTGCGAAGTACAAGCCATAGCTGATGCATGTGATGTAGCGACTAAGGAAATGATTGAGTCTGGTCGCTATCCTCGCAAGGATGAACAAGATTACATTCGCAAACGACTCAATGAGAAACGTCCAACGTGGAACAGCGAGTCGGGAGTAAAATTCAAGCAGATCATGGCTCAACTATCAAGCAAGTCAGAAGAGGAATTGGCCAAGCGGAGGAATGAACATCCGGACGCCAGAGAAATTGAAGACTTCATCCCGGGAGATCTGCGCGATCTGTGGCTTGACTACAAGGATTTATTCATTAAAGCATACTACTATTGGGAGGTAGTGCCACTTCAGGATCGTTGCTCTCGGATGAGCGCTCTCAGCAACTTCCTTTGCACGTATGATGAGAAGCTGCGAAGGAAGATCTTCACCACGGCAGAATTGGCACAGCCCAAGCCTCTGGTCGTCAAGGTTCCAGCGCTAAAGGATTTCCCCATGCCTTATCATCCAGGCACGGACATTCCAGACAGAGCAATCATAGATGATGAAGTTAGTGAAGCTTTCAAGCTGGAAAGTGCATGGAGAAGACCGAGTATTCACACCGTGGGTACTATGGAGACAAGAGTCCTATCTGCTTACGTGGACATTGCTGATAAGAAGAAGGAGGAGGAGAAAAAGGAGAAAGAGGAGAAGGATGAAGCTGCAGGAAATCCTTGAATTTCAAGCTTCATATTTTGTGAACTGATACTCATCTATCCGATTTACTTTATGTCCCTCTTGTGTGTTATTTATCAGCTTTGTGGAATTTTATTCCTTATGCTACAAACTCAAACAAAATTTAACCAAAAAAAAAAAGGGAAAGGAACTTAAAAATTAACTCAAACGAAGCTGCAATGGAAGCAGTCGCTTGAAGTTCCTTCCACGGTTAGATAGACTAGATTTCGATAATCTTAAGTCCTTGGGTTTTGGCATCATCAAAAAGGGGGAAATTGTTGGGAATTGTTAAGAACAACATGTTAAGGGGGAACCTATAAGGGATAATTTTATTGTTTTGATTTGATCCCAAAAACCCCAAAGTATTCTATTCCTAAGCGACCCATTTTGATGTAGTTAATAGGTTAGAATTTTTCTAAGCCTACTCTGTTAGGATGGCTCTTTATTTTTGTTTAGATTATAGGCTTTAAAAGTTCAAGTGAAGGCCACTCGCTTGAGTGTGTTTTCCAAAGCGAAGCAAGTCTAGCAAACTGAAGTGAAGCGTGCCGAAGAACAGTGTAGCGAAGCGAGCGCTACAGTAGATTCGAAGTGAGTCTGCCAAAGCGAAGCGAAGCGAGCGCTACAGTTCAAAGCCAAAGCGAAGCAAAGCGAGCGCTACAGGGTAAAGTCAAAGCTAGTCAACTCTAGTCAGCAATTTCCAAAGTTGTCACTAGGGAACTTTATCTCCCGAAGCGGCTCACTACAGAATAACTACGAAGTGACTCAACTAAAGCGGACGCTACAACTTCAAAGCGAAGCGAGCCACTACCTACCAAAAAGCGACAGCACAGTTCCCGCTCCGAATTTGAACTCCAGTCAACTGGAGATCTCCGCATTTATTACGAGATCTTCACGTGTCAAACGCGGAGAGGAGCAGAGGAGTTGACTGCCAGGCCGACAAGGCGCCGTAACAGTACTGGGTCGCTCCAGTTACTGTTGAAGTTGGAACTTAGCCATTTCCGGCAAAAATCCAAAACTGCGCGTCTGAAAAGCAGCCAGCCTGTGCAAGTACTATCGAGAGGAGGAGGGACAAGGCCACCAACCAAGCAACGGATCTCAGCCAACCCTCCGCCTATAAATAGTGAAGGATCACAACGTGAAGAGGTAGAACACTACTTGAGCATTCGAGCGCATACAGCAAACAAACACTCCCAAGCCTTTGAGCAAATCTTCGAGTCTTTGTTTCCATGTGTTCTCCGAGTTTCCAGCTCATCGGAACTCGTCTTCACAACCTTCACACTTAGAGTCTAAGCCCACTTCAAATATCCAAGCTTAGAAGAAGAGCTCTAGCCTACTTTGCATCTACTGTAAAGAGCTCTTCATAGTGTGTTCGTCTACCAAAAACCCTAAACTCTGTCTGTTAGGTTTTTGAGTCGTCGTTAGGTTGTCCTGATCCAAGGCTCTTCTTTCATCGATTGAAGAAGTCTCGATCATAGAGTTTAGATCCAAGCTTGCACCTACATCGTTTGTGTGAAGCTCGATCGAAGCTAGGCTGTAAGGAGAGCCCGTAATCTCCCTGTCTGTGTTTTGACTGAAGCAAGTGAAGCTTCCAGTCTTGTCTAGGTTTGTGTAGTGAACCCGCAATCACTGCGTCTGTCGTCGGATCCAGGCAAGTGAAGCCCGATCTTGACCAGGCTTTTGAAGAGCCCGAAATCTTCAAGTTATTGAGTGAAGAGAACAGTTGCCGACGTGCAACAAGTGGACGTAGGAGCTTTATCTCCGAACCACTATAGATCTCTGTGTCGTATATCTCTCTAACCCTTATCTCTTTACAGTATTTGATTAACCATTGCACGTGCATCTAAACAAACATAACTTGGATTTTTAATTACTTAGAAAAGATTTTAGCTCACCGAATTTCCGCATATACGAGTAAAGACTCCCTCTTGATCAAGTCCTTACTTCGGTCAAGCAGGCAAGCTACGTACTGTAGATCTAGCTTCAGCTAGGTCTTAAGTTTCAAGTGAGCTCTTTACTTGTCACTCTGAGTTAAAGGGAAAAAGTTGAAAAACATGAAATACGTATTCACCCCCCCCCCCCCCCTCTACGTATTTCCCTATTAACAAACCGGGACCAACAAGCATGTACACAATAAAATAAACACGTATGAGGAGCCCACTCCTACCGATATTTCTCGGCAAAGATGGAGACTAACCCCGATTCACTTCGGCCAAGGAAGCCCGATTCACTTCGGCCACCTAAGCCCGATTCATTTCGGCCAAGTAAAAGCCCGATTTAATTCGGAAAAGTATTTAGAAATCACTTAACAATACAAACTGTTTGCGAGTTTATCTTACAGGATAAATCTACAAACTAAGACGAAGGCCCGACACCGAAATCGGAGTCGCGACAAAACCACTTCGCAAAACCCGATTGACCACGACCACCGGTTTGCCCTGCTCCAGTTCAAACTAGCCCTGCCCCATGGCCTCGTCCTCGGGGTACGCCCCGCACCACACTGCGGCTAGACGATCCTACGTGCGATGGGCTACTGTCCTATATTCAAGGTATGCGAGGTGGGTTCACCTGAGCAGGGAAGGACAATGTCTGACCAGCAGCCCGGCCACGACCTGCGCCGCCAGTCAACACCAGGCACTGTGGGCTGATGATGCGTAGCCCGCGGTCTCCGTGCTGCAGAACATTGGGCTCCACCTCGGGGAAGGCGTTCACCCATTCTTTTATGAGCGGATCCCTCTCGGCCACGATCTTAAACGTCGAAGTCAACCGCTTCAGGTCGGCAACATCCTCCAACAACTCCCACGAGTCGAAGCCACTCCGTTCTTGGTCCTTGATGCACCGCCCCACCATCCGCAGCGCTTCAACTTCCACCTCGGATATTTTGGCGAACCCCACTTCGTGAAGAACTCGCTCGTATTCGCGATGTTCTTCCCGAACCGCTCGAAGCTTATTCTTACACCGCTCTCGTCGGTCCTTCATGTCGAGGTAACGAGCTTCCGAGCTGTCAGCTTCAGTTAGCATGGCTTCGCATTTTACGTCTGCTTCATTTCGGATGTTTGTTACTAATGCCTGCAAGCGGCCTATCTCGCCGTCTTTGGATGCTATAAGGATCTTTAAGTGCCTAATTTCAGCTAAGTACGGCGATACGTCTATCATTTTGCCGTTTGTCTACACAAAAGCGCACAAAGGCACAATCAACAGAAATAAAGATTTTTCATTTAACAAAGCAATGAGTACATTGTTCGCAAAACGGTTACAAAAAATAAAAGAAAAAACTTTTTAAGGAAGGGATCCACTGACCCCTCCTTGCCCGCCAGTTTGCTCCTGACCGGGAGCGCTCTTCTGCTTCGCCGCCTCTTTGCCCACGGTCTCTTCTTCTTCCAGCTCCTCCTCGTCATCTCGCCCGAGCTTGGCTATGGCTTTGACGAGGTCAGTGTATTCATCCTCGTCGCACGCCATAACAGCTTCCGGTGTCAGCAGTTCGCTAGATGCACAAAACTTCTTCAGCAAAGGGGCGGAAGAGATGAAGTCCACGACAGGGGCCGCATAGCATGCTAGCATGTCCTCGTTGGACCATCGTTCGTACCCAAACTAGGACATGTCGATGTCCGGGTACTTCTTCGCCACGGTATCCAGGGTATCCACCTTCATTGGGATCGAAAACAACGACCCCAGCTTACTAGCCAAATCGGAGAAGTGGTTAGACCGCAACACCTTCTCCACTACGGCCTGTGTCATCCCGGCCTGTGAACCCAGCAGCTCAGCCTCACGAGCCTTCGCAGCAGCCACTTCAGCCTCCAATGCCGCTATGGTTTCGGACTACGGGTCTGCCCTCCCCCTCGTAGCCTCCAAGGTAGCTCGCAGGTCCACCACCTCGACTTCTTTCTCCCGTAGCTCGCGCCCGAGCCTGCGCTTATCCCCGGCCATCGCATCCTGCACTTCGACCAGCGAGGTAAACTACGTAGCCGCACAGCGCATATACTCAGCTACGCGGCTCAGCTCGCCGCACACTTGCTCGGTGCCCTGCACCATAACACCAAGTTAGAACACGGACACTATTTAATTTAAGCATAGAGAGAGGTAATACTAATTACCTTGGGGAATTCAGGCAGTGGTCGGTTCACCCCGACCACGAAGTAGTCCTCATCAACGCCGACCACATTCACCGACAGAGGCTCCTTCCCCTCACGTCGCCGAGGGCTGAAATGCGGAGATGACTCCGTCACTGGGACGGTCTTCCCCGATGACGCATCGGTCTTCTCTGATGACTCTGTCACTAGCTCGGCAGTCGAAGACACTTTGGTCCTCTTCCGTTTTTTCTTGTTCGCGGAAGGGGGGGTGGTGGAGCAACCGGAGTAAACACCACTGGAAAAAGAACAAACAGAAGAAGTCAGTACAATGAAGAAAAAAAAAAACAAGACAGAATTAGCGCTATAGTTGCTACGCGAACCGAAAAGAGCCTCACCCCTCCCCGGAGCCAACCTAGGGGCTGGATCATTGGGACTCAGCCCAGCTCGGACGAGGTCGGACTTAACAAATCTCTCCTTGACCTCCTTATAATCGTCCAAGATCGGCAGAAGATTGCCGAACTTGTCAGACAAATCCACTCCTTATTCGAACTGGAGCGCGCCATCGAACTGGCAGAAGAAGAATTTCTTCTGCCAATCATGAATCTTGTTCTCGCCCTCAGCTCGTAGCGTGCGGCGAGGAGAAAGGTAATACCAACTCTCCTTACACTTTAAAGAAAAGTAGCGGCCTACTAGTCCGGCCGTCATCGGGAAGCACTGGCGGTGGGAAAGAACCCCGAGGGCGATAATGTGATAAAAGGAATTAGGGGTTAACTGGGCAAGGGACGCGCCGAAACGGCACTCCATCTCGGTATAAACGCCACAATATCCGAGGTGGAAGTTGAAGCGCTGCGGATGGTGAGGCGGTGCATCAAGGACCAAGAATGGAGTGGCCCCGGCTCGTAGGAGTTGTTGGAGGATGTTGCCGAGCTGAAGTGGTTGACTTCGGCATTTAAGATCGTGGCCGAGAGGGATCATCAGCCCACAGTGCCTGGTGTCGACCAGCGGCGCAGGTCGTGGCCGGGCTGCTGGTCAGACATTGTCCTTCCCTGCTCAGGTGAACCCACCTCGTGTACCTCGAATATAGGACAATAGCCCATTGCACGTAGGATCGTCTAGCTGCAGTGTGGTGCGGGGCGTACCCCGAGGACGAGGCCATGGGGCAGGGCTAGGTCGAACTGGAGCAGGGCAAACCGGCGGTCGCGGTCAATCGGGTTTTGCGAAGTGGTTTTATCACGACTCTGATTCCGATGCCAGGCCGTCGTCTTAGTTTGAAGATTTATCCTGTAAAATAAACTCGCAAACAGTTTATAATGTTAAGTGATTTATAAATACATTTCCGAATTAAATCGGGGTTTTACTTGGCCGAAATGAATCGGGCTTAGGTGGCCGAAGTGAATCGGGCTTCCTTGGGCGAAGTGAATCGGGCTTAATCTCCATGTTTGCCGAGAAATATCGGTAGGAGTGGGCTCCTCATACGCGTTTATTTTATTGTGTACATGCCCGAAATGCATGTCTCTAGGGCAACACTCTCATCCTCATCAGTTTGGTGTGGAGAAATGTGATAGAGGTGATATGCGTAAGAAACAATATTAAGCATGACGAGATGACAAATACGTGTAAAACGAAAACAAAAAGAATTTTTATTTAAGATTTCAAAGAAATCACGACGCAATGAAATTATGGGGACTAGCACTCACAGGACGACTGACCCAAGACAATATGCCAAAGAGATTTTGTATAGACTCCCTACGCATAATACCTCTTAAGGTGGGCAACATTCCAAACTCATGGGATGGGTTCTCCCGAAATGCGAGCGAGCTTGTAAGAACCTTTGCCCAGTACTTCAAGTATCTTGTATGGCCCTTCCCATGTGGGCTCCAGCTTGCCGGTCTTAACAGCCTTGCTGACCTCGTTGTTTCGTAAGACGAGGTCGGCAGCAGAGAAGTGATGACTTCTGACCTTACGATTGTAATACCTTGTCATTTGTTGTTTGTACTGGGCCTCACGTATGTATGCAAGCTCCCACCGTTCTTCAAGAAGGTCTAAGTCAGTTCACTGGTTCTTTTCATTCACTTCGGGTGCGAAGTGTGCGGTTCTCGAGCTGGGTAGCCCGATTTTGACAGGGATGACAGCCTCGCACCCATAGACCAGACAGTAGGGAGTTTCGCCATTGGAGGTTTGAGGTGTGGTACGGTATGACCACAGGACGTGGGATAGATTTTCTACCCACTTTTCTTTCGCTGCGTCCAACCGAGTTTTAAGTCCTTTAACCAAGGTTATGTTCGTGACTTCGGTCTGGCCATTCGCTTGAGGATGGGCTACCGAAATGAATCACTGCTGGATTTGTAACTCCTCACACCATTCTCTAAAGGTTTTATCTGTGAACTGGGTGCCGTTGTCGGATACCAGCACGCGTGGTACGCCAAACCGGCATACTACATTTTTCCACACAAAATTGAGAGCGTTTTTGCTCGTAATTTTGGCTAGAGGTTCTGCTTCCACCTATTTCGTGAGTCATGCAACAACGTGGGCCACTAATATCCCCATTTTATGATTTTTCGTGTGAGTGCCGGAGAACCGATGTGACTGCCACATGACCCTCATGCACTTTGCGCATGACGTAGTCG
Organism: Thymus mandschuricus; assembly: GCA_029379335.1. Lineage (NCBI taxonomy): Eukaryota > Viridiplantae > Streptophyta > Magnoliopsida > Lamiales > Lamiaceae > Thymus > Thymus mandschuricus. The sequence continues at coordinate 21,545,554 of CM057081.1, forward strand.
GCCTCTGTGGGGCCGACGCGCCGAAGTAAAGGCTGGAGATAAGCTTTTTTGTAGAGAATACCTTGTTGGAATGTGTAGCACAGTGACTTGCTCAATATTCTCCGGGCTTCGGCTTTGTCTGCTGGTAATTCACCCTTCTCTATGTTGGCCCGGATTGGCGTCATCCAGGTCGGATCGCTGTCCATAACCGTGTTCACCTCGGTGTTGTCTATACTGCGGACTCGAATTTCCTCCACTGGTGAGGTCGCTGAAGCCGAGGCGAGCTTTCTCAAAGCGTCAGCGCGCGCGTTCTGTTGCCTGGGAATTCGAATAATTTCGAAGTGGAGGAAGCCTTGCTGTAGCTGCTTGGCTTTATCGAGGTACCGCTGCATTCTATCTCCTCTGGCTTCATATGTCCCCAACATGTGGCTGACGACGACCTGAGAATCACTGTAAACGCAGACTGCTTGAATGCCGAGTTCTTTGGCGATACGAAGTCCTGCCAATTGTGATTCATATTCAGCCTCATTGTTTGTAGTGGGAAAGGCGAAGCGGAGTGAATGTTTGATCTCGTATTTATCAAGACTGATGAAGAGAATTCCTGCTCCACTTCCTGTCTTGCCTAATGCCCCATCAACATAGACGTCCCAATGATCTGCTGGACTTTCGGGGTTGGTCTGGGTGGGCTACGCTGGACTTTGCTTGTGGAATTCCGAGCTGGTGGCTCGGTTAGTGGCAAAGCAGTTTCTACCAAAAAATCTGCAATGGCTTGTCCTTTGATGGCCTGGTGAGGTGAATACTCGATGTCGTATTCCCCAAGTTCGATGGCCCACTTTGTTATGCATCCCGAAGCTTCTGGATTTGTTAAGACATGACGTAGCGGGTGATCTATAAGTACTCGGATGGTGTGCGCGTAAAAATAAGGCTTCAGTTGACGGGATGCATTCACTAATGCAGCGCGAACTTCTCGAGGGGTTGGTACCTCGTCTCGGAGCCTTTTAGCGACCTGCTGATGAAATATACGGGTAGCAGACGGTGACCCTCTTCTCGAACTAATACGGCACTTACAGCCTCTTCTGACGCGGCTAAATAAAGGGAAAGTACCTCGCCACTGGTGGGTACCGACAGGGTCGGCAGTTTCTCCAGGTACCTCTTTAGCTCGGCAAAGGCGAGGTCGTGCTCGTCGGTCCAGCTAAAATTTGGGGCCATCTTCAATATTTTGAAGAAGGGAAGTTGTTTGTCTGGCGCTTTGGATAGGAATCGGCTCAGCGCGGCCAAACACCCTGTTAACCTGTGCACATCGTGTATCGACTTCGGAGTCTTCATGTCCAACACTGTCTGGATCTTCGCGGGGTTGGCTTTTAGCCCCTCTTGTGAGGCCCAGCATCCTAGAAACTTGCCCGAAGGTACCACGAAAGTGCACTTCTGGGGGTTGAGCTTGAGATTGACTTCGCGGAGCAAGATTAGGACAGCATGGAGGTCGGCCACACTGGTACTTTTGTCTTTACTCTTGACGATGATGTCGTCGACGTATACCTCGACCTCCCTTCCGATGTGGTGCTAGAATATGTTATCCACCATTCTCTGATAAGTGGCTCCCGTATTTTTCAGTCTGAAAGGCATTTTTCGATACGCGAATACGCCGAAGTCGGTTATAAAAGATGTCTTGGCGGCATCCTCTTCATTCATAAGTACTTGATGATATCCCTTAGTGCGTCAACCTTCTTATCTATGCTAGGCAAGGGATAGCAGTCTTTCGGACAATGATTGTTGAGGTCAGTGTAGCCAAAACACATCTGCCATCCGCCTCCAAATTTCTTTACCACGACTGGATTTGCAATCAAGGTCGGTACTTTACCTAGAACATGATTTCAGCCTTCAGTAATTGTTCTACTTCAGTTCGAACAACTTGATTCCTCTCCGCCGCAAAGGTGCGCTGCTTCTGCTTGATTGGCTTGACACCGGGGTCGATGTTGAGCTTATGGGTTATTACTTGTGGGGATACCCCTGTCATGTCGAGAGGTGACCAAGCCAAGACGTCCCGGAATTCTCGGAGGAGTTGGATGACCTGTTCTCTGAGTTGAGGCAGCTCGGTGAAACTTACTTTGACGACTTTGTGCGGATCGTCTTCGTGCAGCTGAACATCTTCTGCCGAGCTGGTGCGAACAGGAGACACTTCTTCGGGTTCCCCCGAGCTCGGTAATTGCTATGCGTGGGGTACCTGAGGGGATGCCCCTAGCTCCCTTGAGTGCGATGTGCAAGCATTCCTTCGCGATCTTCTGGTCTCCTCGCAGAGCCAAAACCCCTCCCTTTGTGGGGATCTTCACAGTGAGGTGATACATGGAGCATACCGCCCTCACTGCATTCAGCCAGTTGCAGCCTAGGATGATGTTGTACATGGACTTAGCTCGTACGACAAAGAATTCCACTATCTCGGTCGAGCTTACGGGAGCTCGACCAACGGTGACCGGCAATTCTACGACCCCGTCGGACTGGTTTTCTTCCTGAGCGAAACTCCGAAGTGGTCGGGCGGTAGATTTATCGAGGGCTTTGTCGACTCCAATCTGATCAAAGCACCCTTTGAAAATGATGCTGACCGAAGCTCCCGTGTCTATGTAGACGCGCTTGATTAACTTGTTTGCCACCACCGCCTCAATGACAATGGCATCAGTGTGGGGAACGACTCGGGGAGTGGGTCCTTCTCTGAGAACGTGATCATTTCTTCCTGTCTGAACCGCTTGTGTGCGGGCTCGCCTGGCGGGAGGGCTCGTGCAGCGGTTTTGAGAGAGTTTTTTGTTTGGCCTTCGGAAGGCGTGAGATGGTCGCAATAATGGTGTCATATTGGCAATCGTTGTCTCCGTCCATATCGTCTTCTCGTTTGAATTTCTTATCGAAGCCCGAACTGCAGCTGCCCCCTTCTTTCTGTGGTCGTTTCTTCTTCCCAGCTAGGGAAATTTCGAGCTAATTGACCCGGTTGTTCTGGGCTCGATATTTCTGCAGTGGGCCGCTTTGGACCAGACCGTCGATTTCTCGGGTCAGGTTACGACACTCCTCCGTGTCGTGGCCGTAGTCTTCATGGTAGCTGCAGTATTTATCCTAGGATTTCTGTTTAGACGACTCCCGAAGCAGACGGGGTTTAGCGACCAGGTCGGAATGCAGCTCGAATATTTCAGCCCTTGGCTTTGTGAGCGGGACGGGCTGGATGTGAGGTGGAGCTGGGGGAGCCATGTTTGGTCGAGGTCCGAGACGAGCTTCGAGGGTACCTCGCTGGATACGCTCCAGCACGCTTTTCCGGGGTAGCACTTTTTTCTTCCTTGGGGCCTCACTTCGGTCCCCCTCTTTCCTTCTTCGGGTTGCTTCATATATCTTTGAAAATTTGTCCGCAATGGACCACAAATCCGTGACTGTTTGGGGATTCTTTGCGAGGATCTCTTTATACAGTGCATCGGATTGAATGGCGTATTGGAACGCCGAAATAACGAGGAGGTTGTTGAGACCTCGAGTAAGTCGACACTCTCTGTCGAATCTTGCCATGAAGTCCGGCAGTGGTTCACCCCGATTTTGCTTCACTGTAAGCAGATGGGTCGGGGTGTGCTTGACTTCTACACGCTGAGAGAAACTGCGCGTAAACACGTCTATCAGTTCGTTGTACGATCTGATGGACCCTTTAGGCAGGCTGTCGAACCAATCTCGGGCATTGTCCACGAGTAATTCGGGAAATATCTTGCACATGTAGACGTCGCCGAGACTTTGAATTAGCATGTTGTATTTGAACTGCCCTAAGAAATTCCTGGGGTTACCCATTCCGTTGTACGAAACGATGTTTGGCACTTTATATCCCCCGGGCATGGGGGTATTGAGGATTTAGTTGGACAGGGGGCTCTGGACCCTTCCGAACGCGTCAAAAGTCCCATCGGTGCGAGGTGGCTCATGTCCACCTCGCCCTCTGTTCAACTGGAGTAGAACGCGCAGGTCGAACCCTCCCGTTGAGTTCTCAGATGGTGGTGGTGGATTAGTTCGTCGTATGGGAGAGGTCCTGCGGAGCCCTCCATTGAACCCGACAGCCATGTAGAAGGGATTGGACCTGCGTTCTCCGACGATCTCCATGCTACTCTGGTGCGTGGGCCGCTCTCCACCGCGCGGCTGATTTCCAGATCGGCGTTCTAACTCAAACTGCCGGAATAGTTCCTGGGCCTTCTCCGTGTTGAGGAAGGCCTTCATTAAGTCACCCACGTCGGGCTGAGTGTCCGAACTGGGATTCCCCGGTCGGGGGCTGATCGCACTATTTCTACCACACAAAATAGGTGTAATATAATGAAGTACGAGTATCGTATCCACAGGGACTGATAAACCGAAAACGCACACAATACCTCTACTATAGAACTAAACTGATGTCTAGACTTTGAAGGGTTTAGTGAATGTGGTATTTATACTAGACAAATAATAATAAAAAGAACTCAAGTAAACATATAAGAAAATAAGTAAATAAAGAAATAAGTAGTCAAATAAAACAACTTAAGACACAAGTAATTAAATAAATAAGGAAAGTGAACAAATAAGGAAAAGTGTTGATTCTACGGAAGCCTACCTAATCAAACATATTTAAATAATTAATGAATACAATTAACCACTTTAATCCAATCTAAATACATGCAAAAATAACCTACACCCTAATTAAATCAATGCAAGTAGTCACCTAACGAGATCCTAATATTCTTTCGAATTGTAAGAATCGAATCAAGTGCAAAATAGAACAAGTACCAATAATATAATCAACTAGGCTCAACTAAGACACCAAATCAATTATATATGAACATATAATAATTCAATTATCAATCAAGAGAATCAAACTATCATATCATGCATTCATGAGATCGATTATGCAATTACCCTATCAAGGCATAAACACATAATTATGCATACACAATTAATGGCCAATTAACTATGCATGAGAATAAGCACCATGAAACATGCATCTAGATTGGAAGGCTAATTGTAAACAAGAACACTTACATAAATTCAATTAGGCATTCAATCCCTAAAATCAACTAAGGAATTTAGCTAGACATAGTTAAAGTAGACATGAACACAAAGAATTGGAAAAACATAATTAAAAAGTAAGAGTAAGAAAAACTTGGAATTGAATCTTGAACACGAAGAACTTCGAAACTTGAATCTTGAATAAACTTGAATAAAGCTCCAATGTTGAACAAAAATAAAAGCTGGAAATTTGAAGAGAAAATTATGAAAAACTAAAGAGTGCTATGAATTCTAGATTTGGTTTACAATGCTAGAATAGGAGTATATATAGGAGAAATTTACATAAGGAAAACCTAAACCAAAAAGGAGTCTATTTAAATAAGGAGAAAAATTCCCGGCTGGACACCTCTCGACAGACCTCTCGATCGAGAGGTCGATCGAGAGGGTATCATCTTTTGCTCTCGATCGATAGCTGCGGCAGAAGGCACCTCTCGACACCTCTCTCGATCGAGAGGTCGATCGAGAGGCCTTTACTCGAACTCAAATCTTGAATTTTAAGCTTCGATCTTCACACCTTTTCTCGTCTCGGGGTTTTATCAACGATTTATGCCTGAAAACACAGAAAAACACCTACAAGCATAATATTGTCCCATATACTAAAAACCATATAAACTATAGACAATATCACACAATCGAGACACAAAATCGACTCTTTTTTGGCTATTAAAACAGGGTAAATTTCACCTATATCAAATCCCCCAAACTTAAACATTGTTCGTCCCGAACAATACCAAAACATAAACAATAGACTCTAGCATTGTGAACTATATAGGCCTCAAAACTTTTCAAAACCAATACTCATGATCATGATCAAAACTATGCATACAACCTTAGCATCAATAACACAACCTATCCAACAAATTCGAAACATGTCAATCTATCAAAGAACACTCTCCAATCATGTGAGATTATGTATATAAGTGAACTCTCAACTCTCTCAAAGAAAAGATGTAATATAATGCACATCATAAGGTTCACTCAACATCAGTGCCATGCAACACTTTTACCATAGGCTTGCCCCTAATCTCAACATCTCCACCTAATGTAATATTCACAAACTAAGATCAAAAAGGTCTTTATAAAAGCTTGTAATGTAGGGACATTGGTTAAGGTAGGAAATATATATAGGCTAAGTGACTCAAATTGCTCCAAATCATTACCTTTTTTTTTTTTTTCAACTCCACCCAAAGTATGGTTTTTTACTCCATCTTCTACCATCCAACACCAACTACAAAACTCAATATCATAGATGCAACATATACAATCCAAGCTAACTATCCCCTTATGCTTTTATTCTCATACTTTTTTTTTTTTTTTTTTTAACTATAGAGCTCCTCTAATAAATGTTCTTTCTAATATTCGAACAAAGGCTCTAACTTTCTTTTCTCTTTTTTTTTTTCACAGCTATCTTTTTCTAAGCTCATAGGGATAGCTAACTATACTTAATCAAGCATCTCAAATTCTTTTCTTTTTCTCCTTCTACACCACAACAACTATTCTAATTAACTCCTTCCATATCACCAACTAAATCCACTAAAGATACCCTTATCCATCCAAACCTCCTATCATCCAAGCTCAAGAAAGAAAGGCTCATAACAAGGCTCAAAGGGGGTAAACAAAGATAATGATCAAGGTTAGTGTATGGGAATCATGTGGCTATGAAAGAATGGCCTAATATCATCTCCTAGTTCATAAATATACTAAGGTCTTGATGGAGAAATAGGGCAAGTTCTAGAAACAATGAAGCATACATGATCACTCAATCAAAAAAAATAGGCATCAATATGCACCAATAGCTCAAAACTCACGGGCTCAAACTAACTAGTTCCCGACTTCATGACATGCTTCAATTTCAATGAATAAAATGCGTCGCTTCGCCAAGGTTCCATGCATAATAAAGATCATGAATTTTCTCAAAAATCAAGCAAAATTTTTCTATCATTGGCCAATTCACAATACTATCGTCACATGCTTACTTGACTCAATTTAAACCTAAGACTCAAAACAATAAAAGACTCTAACATACCCCAAAATAATACTAACAAATAAAAGACTCTCAAAACAAGAAAACAATAAAAGTAATTTAACTTAGACACTCTTTCCCCTCCCCCAAACTTATTTCAAAGCATAGCAAAGAAATAAGTTTAAAGAAAAGAAGTAGGCTAAGTTAAAAACTGACCTCATTGAAATGGCGGTGGGAAGGGAGGGTTGTCGGGATTATTGGGGTCGAATCGTTGATGGCTCTCCGGGTAATGAGGATAAAAGTAGTGCATCTCATGCACCATCCTATTGTAATTCTCCAAATACGCTCGTTCATCCTCACGCCTCTTCGCCTCCTCTTCTCGAAATTTCCTCTCGTTCTCAAAGTAAGTGTCGAGAGTATCAAAACGACCTCCAATGAATGTACGAAGATCCCCCACCTCGGTTCTCAACGTTTGAACCTCCTCTCGAACTCCTCGCACTTGAGACTCGACAAACTCCCTACCACCCAATGGTAGTTTTCCATCGCCTCCATTGACTCCGTGTGCCAATCTTGCATCGTAGAGAAGTCCGGAGCTCTCATGTGGTAACCGGGCTGTGGAACACCTTCGTATCCTTGCGCATAAGCATCTTCCCCTTGATCAAATCCCCGCTCATATAGCTCAGCCTCGTGTTCATCTTCTTCCTCCTCATCATCATCACCCCCTTCATCGGGTTTTGGACCTCCCTCAGCCTACATAAGCTCCTTGTGTTGAGGAGAGTCCATCTTTCCGTTCCCTCTCCGCAACTTCTCGTTCCCGATCACCTCCGTCAAATAACTGTTCGGAAGCGGAAAGAGATAAATACCACTTCTCCCATGTAGCTTGAAGAACCACCCGGACGTGTCATATGAGATCATCCTTGCAAGCTCCAATGTCCGTCTATCCACAAAGATGGACGTAGATACCGGCTACTCCACTATCGGGATGTTGAAGTGTCGAGCAATTGGAGTAACGAATGCTCCTATCCCAATCTTTTGTCCCCCGAACAAGTATGCTTGATTCTCCATATGATCGACGAGGTAGACGGCTGCACATTGAGAATGGCCTCGCAAAGAAGTCCATATAAGATGTGCGTCGGTGGCAAGGAAGGTGCCGGAGTCATGGCGGGAATGAATAGTACACGAAATCAGCCTATGGAAGTAGCGAATCGTGGGATTCCGAATTGAGGTGGCCTTTGCTTTCGCCGGGTTGTAGGATCTCGTTCTTTCCACCTCAAAATCCACAAAGTGAGCCCACAAATCTTGCAAATTCGGATGATTGTTGCCAATATATTCGCCATTCTTGTTTCCTCCGATGATGTCACTAAGTTGATCCATATCAAGCTCCCTCGGTTGACCACCGAGCTGGAAACGAATGATGTGGGGCACTTGGTTGACTCGCTCCACCACCAAAGTTGAGAGAAACTCCACCGTGAGAATGTGGTAGGTTAAGTGATTCCCTTGAAAGATGTTGGTGAAGCCTCCTCGTTGCATCAATTGGGTGATTTCGTTGGCTATCCCCATCGCCGCAATCGTCTCTTGGTGTAGGAAACGACAATGCTTGTGCTTGAGTTGCACAAGGTGGGACCATCTCCTCTTTGATTCCGCTGTGGTGAGCTTAAGCTTGAACGCCTTGGGCTCCAAACTCGAGGGCATCGACCTTGCCGGCGGTATTCTAGTCTCCGGGATAGTCTTGTCATTCTTCCACGTCTCCTTTCCCTTGCTCGAAGAGGTGACCTTTTCTTTCCCCTTGCCTTTGCCCGAAGAGGTCGAAGCAACATTCTTGCCCTTGTCTCTTGCTATTTTTAGTACCTAAAAGTATCACAAATCAATACAAGAGATGCAAGAATAAAGCAATTTAAATCATCTTCCCCCAAACTTCAACCAAATTCAATTCTCCCCCATTATCAACTCAATTTCATCACCAATTTATACAATCAACACATTACTCCTCCACAAACATGTACTTATCATCACACAATTTTTATCTCATGCATATAGATACCAACGAATCTTCAATAATTCATAGACAAATTTAAAGACTCATTCGAATATCAATACACAATTATCTCCGCATTCATCCATGAATTCAATTCATACAAATAATTCAATGAATTCCATGAATCCAATCTATCATGCTCAATCTAATACCCAATCTATCAAGTCAACGAATTTAACCATCAAAATTGAATTTTAATCGGTCAAAACATGCGAAGTCATGTAAAGAACCAAGAATTGATAAGAAGAGGGCAAGAAATCGAGTACCTTTTGACGAATCGAAGAGAGAAATCGAGAGTATTTGTGTGTGCTTGAGAGAATTTGTGAGTTATGAGAGTATGGTATGTGAGTTGTGTGCAAAAGAGGTATTTAAAGGAGTAAATAAACCTGGTCAAAGTTGGAATTTGCACCGTCAACGACCCTCTCGATCGACCTCTCGATCGAGAGAGGTGTCGAGAGATGCCGCACTTCACGTTCTGACCTCCCCTCTCGATCGAAAACATGGGGGTCTCGATCGAGAGGCTTCACGTGACACACCTGGGAAATCAAAAATTCAAAACCTCTCGATACACCTCTCGATCGAGAGAGGTGTCGAGAGACCCCTACTGTATGCCAAAATTTCACCTCTCTATCAACCTCTCGATCGAGAGAGGTGTCGAGAGGACCTGCTCAATTTTGTTTTCTACACAACTTTTTAACATTCGTTAGTATATTAAGGGGTTCGACTCTAAAATACGAAATTTGACTCAACACTACGAAAAATAAACTACCTAAGACTCTAAAACGTAAAACGAAACAAAATAAAAATGGGATACGAATATTGGGTTACCTCCCAACAAGTGCTACGTTTTACGTCTTTAGCCCGACGATACCTCCTTTCTAACTCGGGTCATCGAGGTAAGTGGCCGCTTTCTTGGGAAAAAACGGCAACGGCTTGAAGTAGTGCTTGAGGCGATGTCCATTCACTACGAATTTCTCACCGTCGTTCTTCAACACCTCGAATGCACCATTCTTCAAGTCCTTGTAAATGACGTACGGCCCCGACCACTTACTTTGCAATTTCCTGGAAACAAACGAAGTCGAGAATTAAAAACAAGAACATCATCACCAATTTCGAACTTACGCTTTTTGATGCTCAAGTCGTGGAATCTTGCAGCTCGTTCCTTGTAGATCCTCGAATTTTCGAATGCTTCGTTTCTCCATTCATCAAGCTCCAACAAGTCGTCACATCTTTGGCCCATGGCCTCCTTGAACTCGAAGTTGATCCTTCTCGTCGCCCAATAAGCTTTATGCTCCAACTCCATTGGTAAGTGGCAAGACTTGCCAAATAGCAATTGATATGGCGATCTCCCAATTGGTGTCTTGAAAGCCGTCCTATAGGCCCAAAGTGCGTCGTCGAAGTACTTCGCCCACTCCTTCTTGTTGGTGACGGTCTTCTCCAAAATTTGCTTGATCTCACGATTAGCTAACTCGGCTTGACCGTTTGCTTGAGGGTGATAGGGCGATGTGACCTTGTGTTTGACTCCATACTTCGCAAGAAGCGATCCTAACCAACGATTGTTGAAGTGGCTCCCCCCATCACTAAGCAAAGCCCTCGGAGTTCCAAACCGAGTCAAAATATTTCGCTGGAGGAATTTGATCACCACCTTCGAATCGTTGGTTGTAGTCGGAATGGCCTCGACCCATCTAGAAACATACTCCACCGCAAGTAAAATGTAGGAGAACCCTTGAGACTTGGGAAACGGACCCATGAAGTCAATCCCCCAAACATCGAAGAGCTCCACTTCCATGATAGTTCGTTGCGGCATCTCGTCCCTCTTCGTGATATTCCCCATTCTTTGGCATCGATCACATGACTTGATGAACTCGTGGCAATCCTTGTAGATCGAAGGCCAATAGAAACCACTATGAAAGATCTTGAGGGCGGTCCGATTCGCTGCAAAGTGTCCCCCATTCGGAGCGCTATGGCAGTCTTCGATGATCTTCTTCCATTCTGATTGTCGAACACATCGCCTTATCACTCCATCGGCACACCTCCTGTACAAATATGGATCATCCCAATAGTAGAACTTACAATCGTGGAGGAACTTCTTCTTTTGGTGAGACGATAGATCCTTGGGCACATGATGGATCACCAAGTAGTTGACGATGTCGGCGAACCAAGGTATCAAATCGTCCATCTGAAAAATCTGCTCATCGGGGAAGCTCTCCTTGATTGCAATTTTCGAATCCTCTCTGTCCACGGGCTGCTCGAGTCTCGAGAGATGGTCGGCCACCACGTTCTCGCATCCTTTCCTATCCTTGATCTCCATGTCGAACTCTTGAAGAAGCAAAATCCAGCGAACTAACCTTGGCTTCGAGTCCTTCTTGTTGAATAGATAGCGAATGGCGGCATGGTCGGTGTGCACAATCGTGTGAGATCCCACCAAGTAAGGTCTAAACTTGTCGAAAGCGTAGACCACAGCAAGTAACTCCTTCTCCGTGGTGGTGTAGTTCCTTTGAGCCGAGTCCAGCGTCTTACTAGCATAGTAGATTACTCGGAAAAGCTTATCTCTTCTGCCCCAAAACAGCTCCTACCGCCCAATCACTTGCAACGCACATGAGCTCGAACGGAGCACTCCAATCCGGTGACACCAAGACGGGAGTAGAGATAAGCGCCTTCTTCAATGTCTCGAAGGCTTCCAAGCACTCATCATCGAACACGAACTTGACATCTTTCTCGAGCAATCCATACAACGGCTTCGTGATCTTCGAGAAATCCTTGATGAATCTCCTATAGAAGCCGGCATGTCCTAGGAAACATCTCACCGATTTGACATTGGTTGGCGGTGGCAACTTCTCGATGGCTACTACTTTGGCTCGATCCACCTCCAATCCATATGAAGACACCTTGTGACCAAGTACAACTCCTTCTTGAACCATGAAGTGGCACTTCTCCCAATTGAGAACGAGGTTCGTCTCTTCGCACCTTTGAAGCACCGTGGCGAGATTATCCAAACATTGGTCAAAAGAAGAACCAAAGACTGAAAAATCATCCATAAACACCTCCATGATATTCTCGATCAATCCGTGGAAGATGGCCATCATACATCGTTGGAAAGTGGCCGGTACATTGCATAATCCGAACGGCATCCTCCGATAAGCGAAAACTCCATATGGGCATGTGAATGCCGTCTTGTGTTGGTCCTCCGGAGCGATGGCGATTTGATTGTAGCCGGAGTATCTGTCGAGGAAGCAATAATACTCATGGCCGGCTAGACGATCGAGCATTTGATCTACGAACGGGAGGGGAAAGTGATCCTTCCTAGTTGCCGCGTTGAGAAGACGATAATCAATGCACACTCGCCATCCCGTGACGAGCCTTGTCGCGATCAGCTCTCCTTTCTCGTCGTTGATGACCGTCATGCCTCCTTTCTTTGACACCACTTGAGTAGGACTCACCCATTCACTATCCGAAATAGCATAGATCATGCCGGCATCAAGCAATTTCAGCACCTCCTTCCTCACAACTTCTTGCATGGCTGGGTTCAATCGTCTATGGGGTTGGACTCTTGGACGATGACCTTCCTCGAGTAGGATCCTATGCATGCAAATCGTAGGACTAATACCTTTGATGTCGGCAATCGTCCATCCAATTGCAGATTTGTGCTCCCTTAGAACCCTCAATAGCTTGTCCGTGTTTGCCTCCGTGAGATGAGAAGACACGATCACTGGGTACGTCTCTTCGTCTCCTAAGACCTTGTACTTGAGGTGCTCGGGTAATGGCTTCAATTCCACCTTAGGGGCTGCATTCTTCTTCTCTTCCTCTTCGAAAAATCTGTCATCCACCTTCTTGTTGATGTCGAGATATGAAACCTCCTTGTGGTGACTCGATGGTCGATTAGCCTCCAACTGATTGAGATACTCGAGAATCTCGTCGCAAGCTTCATCCAACTCCTCGTAGGCATAGAGAGAATTCGAGATACAATGGTTAAGTGCCTCCTCCGAAGTCGGTGGTGTCAATGTCTCGATGGAGAAGATATCCTCACGTTGATCGTCGGGTCTCTTCATAGCTTCGTAGATAGAAATTTTCAGTTCCTCCCCGTTGACTCGAAATGTGAGGTCTCCATCTTGAACATCGATCAATGCTCTCCCCGACGCTAAGAATGGCCGCCCCAAGATCAATGGTTGATTTCTGTCCTCGGGCATGTCCAAGACTACGAAATCTGCCGGAAAGACGAGGTTGTGCACTTGAACTAGAACGTCTTCCACTATCCCCCTTGGATAAGAAACTGATCGGTCCGCCATAAGTAGAGAGATGGTGGTTGGCTTCATCTTCCCGATCTTGAGCCGGTTGAATATAGGGAGAGGCATCAAATTTATGCTAGCACCAAGATCACATAGCACATTTTGGAAGATTTGATCACCAATCTTGCATGACAAAGTGAATCTTCCGGGATCCTTTTGCTTCAATGGTAGCTTCCTTTGGATCACCGCGCTGCACTCCTCCGTGAGATTGATCGTCTCGAACTTCCCCCACTTCTTCTTCCCCGAAACCGCATCCTTGATGAACTTCATGTGGTTGGGCATGTCTCGGAGAGCATCGAGAAGTGGTATGTTGATGTTGACCTTTTGTAGTATCTCCATGAAGCGTTGATACTTCTCGTCTTGCTTCGTCTTGGTCAATCGTTGCGGGAAGGGGGCCTTCGGAGTGTAAGTCGGAAGTTGGTGCGGCTGCTGGGCCTCTCGACCGACCTCTCGATCGAGAGAGATGTCGAGAGGTCCCTTCTGACCTCGGTTTTTGACCTCTCGATCAACCTCTCGATCGAGAGAGGTGTCGAGAGGTTCCATTTGAATCTCCTCGTCGTAGACCTCTCGATCCTCCTCTCGATCGAGAGAGGTGTCGAGAGGTGGATGCTGACCTCCAGTATGGACCTCTCGATCGACCTCTCGATCGAGAGAGGTGTCGAGAGGACCTCGCCTCGGCTCTTGGATCCTCGTTTCCTCGAGCACCACATTCTTGAAGTTCCCGACTCCTTTCTTCTCAGCTTCCAAGGATGGATTTGTGTACGTAGTGCCGCTCCGAAGCTCAATAGCATGAACATGATGGTTGTTCTTCGGGTTTTGCTCCGTGTTACTTGGGAATTGGCCGGGCTTATGGACTCCTCCTTGAACGTTGGCTATTTGACTCATTTGCGTCTCCAACATTTGCATTTGTTTGGTCAACGCATTGATGCTACTCGCCAAGTTGTTAGTTGAGGTACTTTGAGTGAGCTCCAACGTCCTCAACTTTGCATCTTGTTGTGTCATCCTCATCTCCGATTGAGCCATATATTGACGAATCAAATCGTCGGTAGACATCTCCTTCTTGGGCTCTTGGGTGACTCCGTTCTCAACATGGAAGCCGGGAGGTGGTTGCAAGGCGTTGTTCGGATTGGCATAGGAAAAGTTCGGATGATTTCGGTTGTTGGGAACATATGGTTTCTTGTACCCTCCTTGATAGTTCGAACCTCCTTGTCCTCCTTGCCCTCCTTGCCACTTGGTTCCTTGATTCGGTTGCCACTTGCCCCCTTGTTGCACAAAATTGGCATCTTCCTCTTCGGTTGGGTTTGCTTGATCGTCCGTGATAGCATCGCACCGAAGTACTCCTTTCTTGATAGAATCCAACTCATTCGCTGTTTTTGTGTACTTCTCCATCAAGTCCTCGTAAGCATCGATCCCAATGTTGGCAACTCTCCTTCTTCCAAGACGACGGTCAGTAGCCTCCTCATAACTCGAATTCAAGGTCAGCTCAATGATCTCCATAGCAACATCATACTCATTATTCAGAAATCCTCCCTTCGAAGCGTAATCGAGCTCCTTCCTACACAACTTGTTCAAACCACGATAGAAGTTCGTGATTTGATCCTCCTTGGTAATTCCATGATTTGGGCATGCTCGTAGTATCCACAGGGACTGATAAACCGAAAACGCACACAATACCTCTACTATAGAACTAAACTGATGTCTAGACTTTGAAGGGTTTAGTGAATGTGGTATTTATACTAGACAAATAATAATAAAAAGAACTCAAGTAAACATATAAGAAAATAAGTAAATAAAGAAATAAGTAGTCAAATAAAACAACTTAAGACACAAGTAATTAAATAAATAAGGAAAGTGAACAAATAAGGAAAAGTGTTGATTCTAGGGAAGCCTACCTAATCAAACATATGCAAATAATTAATGAATATTAACCACTTTAATCCAATCTAAATGTGATACATGCAAAAATAACCTACACCCTAATTAAAGCAATGCAAGTAGTCACCTAACGAGATCCTAATATTCTTTCGAATTGTAAGAATCGAATCAAGTGCAAAATAGAACAAGTACCAATAATATAATCAACTAGGCTCAACTAAGACACCAAATCAATTATATATGAACATATAATAATTCAATTATCAATCAAGAAAATCAAACTATCATATCATGCATTCATGAGATCGATTATGCAATTACCCTATCAAGGCATAAACACATTATTATGCATACACAATTAATGGCCAATTAACTATGCATGAGAATAAGCACCATGAAACATGCATCTAGATTGGAAGGCTAATTGTAAACAAGAACACTTACATAAATTCAATTAGGCATTCAATCCCTAAAATCAACTAAGGAATTTAGCTAGACATAATTAAAGTAGACATGAACACAAAGAATTGGAAAAACATAATTAAAAAGTAAGAGTAAGAAAAACTTGGAATTGAATCTTGAACACGAAGAACTTCGAAACTTGAATCTTGAATAAACTTGAATAAAGCTCCAATGTTGAACAAAAATAAAAGCTGGAAATTTAAAGAGAAAATTATGAAAAACTAAAGAGTGCTATGAATTCTAGATTTGGTTTACAATGCTAGAATAGGAGTATATATAGGAGAAATTTACATAAGGAAAACCTAAACCAAAAAGGAGTCTATTTAAATAAGGAGAAAAATTCCCGGCTGGACACCTCTCGACAGACCTCTCGATCGAGAGGTCGATCGAGAGGGTATCATCTTTTGCTCTCGATCGATAGCTGCGGCAGAACGCACCTCTCGACACCTCTCTCGATCGAGAGGTCGATCGAGAGGCCTTCACTCGAACTCAAATCTTGAATTTTAAGCTTCGATCTTCACACCTTTTCTCGTCTCGGGGTTTTATCATCGATTTATGCCTGAAAACACAGAAAAACACCTACAAGCATAATATTGTCCCATATACTAAAAACCGTATAAACTATAGACAATATCACACAATCGAGACACAAAATCGACTCTTTTTTGGCTATTAAAACAGGTAAATTTCACCTATATCAGGGGCCTGTTGCTGGGTTTATCGGGTCGGTTCCAAATATTTCTGCCTCGCGACCCGGTCGCCCTGTGAGGTCCTCCAGGTGCGCATCCGGTGTACTTCCGGCGGGCTGTCCGTCCGAGGTGTTGCCCGGCGGGGGTGCAGTGAGCAATAGTTCGCCGTTGAGGCCTCGATTGATGTTGTCGGCTTCGGCCTCTCCCTCTAGGCGCGTAGGGTCCGGTCGGCCTCTTGTGGCAGCAGTGGTGGCCCTCGTCTTCCTCGCCGGCTGTCTTTTCAGTGCCATGGTTGGGGGTAATACACAAAAAACAGACTCGATCTATAAGATTTATAACGTTCCCACATACGGCGCCAATGATCGAGTATGGATTTCGAGTATGACGTAATAAAGAAAACAGCAAAGAGACAGAGATGAAGGAGATTTACGTGGTTCGATCTGCATTGCAGATCTACGTCCACGGGAGAAAGAGGGTGTATACTTTTATTAGGGTTTCTATGAGCGAGTACAAGAGAATGTGTCTAACCCTGCTACTATCACATGTATTTATAGGGGCTGAGATATAGAATCTCTCCCTATCTTGGTAATATTAATAATATCCCATAATCATCGGGATTTCATCCCACCAAATCCGTCTTCCTTAATAGAACCGCCCTCATCTTTTATGCAGAATGGGCTTAGAGTTTAGGCCCCTGGGCCGAGCTGAGGGACCGAGCTCGTGGGCCTAGTGTGACTGGTGAGCCCGACTTTGGTTGGGCCTCTTCTTGGGCCGAACGAGCTAGGCCGTGTCCCATCAGTTCCTATTTGAAAAGTAAGATAACTTAACATTATGTTTGGTAGGTTAGATAAAATCTTAGATGAAACTTACAAAAGAAAAAATTAACCTTGACATTTTTTCCCTCTTAATTATATCGAGCTATTTTCTCTTACGTACAAAATGAAAAAAAAAAAATGTTGATAAGGAAGTATAAAAATCAAGATTTTTATTAAAAAAATTATAATCTTGAATTTTGAGAGAAAGTATAAAGAACTCGATTTTTATAATCTCGATTTTTATAATCTTGATTATAATCAAGATTTTTATAAAACTCCCACTTTATACTTCGAATACTGTAAAATAAGTATAAAATCACGATTCTTATATATATATAAAATATTATTAAAAAAATCAATTATAAAAAAATAAACCCAAATTTATAAAGAAAGATAATTAATTGAAATTAATACTAATCTATCAGATTGTCGATACTCGAGAGTAGCCCATTTCATATGTATGGACACCTGATAATTAATTTTAGAAGGGCATAATGGAAATTTCCATGGCTAATGTGTGACAATATTTGAAACTGGATGAGTAATATTTGAAACTGGATGAGTTATCATGGGGGTAGAGGCTAGACTAATTAGCTAAAGGCAACAGTGGATAAGAGCGGGCCTTAACCTAATTACGGGCCCTTGAAAAAACCATCTTGGATACCAAACACTCATTTAACCTAAGATAATTCATCTCATCTTGCTTCATCTCCTCTGCCAAACGCAACCTTACAAATTCTGGTAAAGGGTCAGAGTAACAATTCAACAATTGATTATTTAAAGCATGACTAGCTAGCTGGTGAGCAACATAATTACCATTTCTTCTAGTCCAACTATATTCAACTATGTCCTTGCAATCATGGGTATACCTTCAATGATGCTTCCAATATACATCAAGTTTTGGTTTGGAGACAAAAGCTTTCCATAGGGTTTGACAGTCAGTTTCAACAATGATTTTTCCTTCACGCACAACTATATTTTCCGCTTACTCAACATGGAGTGTTGATCGCATAGTTCTACACCGCATGCTACCACTTTATTCTCATCATCAACAATCATTATCCCAATGCTAACCCCCTATTAGTTTTCACAGCAAACAATTCACTTTCCAAATCCTATCTTGTGACCAATATATTTTTCCATTGCCTTCCGATAAGTAATCAGCTTCTTCCCTTGGGGTATTGCCTTTGAACCTAGCTGGAAGCAATTTTTATTTGATAGCTCTTTATTTTGGAAGATAAGCAAATTCCTTGCATACCACATAGTCCACAAAGGCGTAGCAAAAAGACAATGAAAATCTGAAGAATCAATACCTTGGATACATTCCAACCTATCCATCATCGAACAACCGTCCTCATGATCCGGAGTTTGAAGTCGAAGAGGAGAAGCCATGATGTTTGTAATCGAGTAGCATGTTTGGCATGATTTTGACCTTTGAGTTTGAATTATTTGATACTATGATATTAGAATTGTTGGAATTAGATTGTCGTAACTAGGATTGCTCTAAGTTTGACTTGTGAAGGCATGATAGATTTGTGAATATTCGTGGGGCATGTTCTTGGTTCGTAATATGAGGTGATAATTTTTTATTTGGATTATGAGTGAATTACTTTGAAGTATTGGTATGTACTTGATTTTAGTCTACTTCCATATATATATATATATATATAGGGGTGGGTTCTTATGGGAGATGGTATCAATCTTGAGAACTAGGAACCAATCCTATCCATTCCTTTTAAAGAATCTAATGGTGGATATTAATTCTCAAATTATCTATTTTACTTATTTAATGATTTATTTCTAATTTTAAAGGGTAGTTTAGGGAAAAAAAAAAGAGAAAAAGATTATGCGCTCCAAGATTGTCGCCACTTCCTATAACTAATTATCCTATTAATTAACATAAATATTTGAATGCAACTAAGACCTATTTCTATGCTTAAATAATCATATTTATACGCTATTTTCCTATTTATTTATGCTTAATAACCTGTATACGAAAATTACATGCTTTTTTTATATCAATTCATGTTTAAATATCGTGAATGACGATGACAAATTGTGAATGACAATGAATATTCGAATGCACTTAAGACCTATTCTTATGCTTAAATAATTATTTTATATGCTATCTTCCTATTTATTTATGCTTAATAACTTGTATATGAAAATTACAAAAAAAAAAAATAGAATAAAAAAAAACATATATGAATATTCGAATGCAACTAAGACTTATTCCTATGCTTAAATAATCATATTTATATGCTATGATCCTATTTATTTATGCTTAATAACTTGTATATGAAAATTACAAAAAAAAAAAAAAAAAGAAAAAAACATAGATGAATATTCGAATGCAACTAAGACCTATTCCTATGCTTAAATAATCATATTTATATGCTATTTTCCTATTTATTTATGCTTAATAGCTTGTATATGAAAATTACAAAAATTAAAAAACATAAATGAATATTCGAATGCAACTAAGATTTATTCCTATGCTTAAATTATCATGTTTATATGCTATCTTCCTATTTATTTATGCTTACTAATTTGTATAATAAAATTACAAAAAAAGAAAAAAAAAATGAAAACGGAATATAAAAACATAGATGAAAATGTCAAGAAGAAGAAGAAGAAGAAGAATTAAGAAGAAGAAGATTACGGCAGAGAAATTTTAAATGAGTGATTAATTAATCCCTTAAAATATGGAACAAATAAATGAAGATTACATTAATATCCTTTTCCTAAACAAAATATGTCTTATTTAATTAATTTTCATGAATAAATCATAACCATCAATCTATTAAGATGAAAGGTCTAGATTGGTTCTTAGTTCTCACTAACTAATATGGTTAGCATATGTACCAATCCCTATATATATATATATATATATATATATATATATATAAGGAGTTTATGTGTGAATAATTGAGTTGATAGGATTTTGCTCCTCTTACTTGTTATGTTTGAAAATACTAGAGTAATGAGCATGGGAAACCTCATGAAAACGCTTTGAGTAAACCTCGAAGATTCTATTTCATGATTATATCCTAGATGATACTTATATGTGGTATAAAAAAGTGTAATGAAGTGTTCATAGGTATTCTACTCCTCTTTGCAATGAGTACGGGAAACAGCACTAGAAGACTCGATGCGAACCATCGAGAATAGATCTAGTAGTATATATATACCAAATCGTTCACTTTCATTGTCTATTAAAAAAAAATGTTATGTGTTGAATAAAAGGGGAAGTGTTGGAATATTGGTTTTTTAAATCAATATTTAAATATATTTAATTTATTTATTAAATTAAATATGAGATTGTTAATCGTCTCCGAGAGTTGATTAGCGTGATATATTCATATTCTCGAAACCAATATGTGGTGAGTGAGATGTGAATGATTAAAGTGTAGTGTTGGTGGAGTTAATTCATTGTTAAATGAATGTTTAAGTTGTTCCACATTGATTAAGCTTCATTAATTAAACTTGTTTAAAGTAATTAAACAAGTGAGCTTAGAATCAAGTGGACTTAAGTGGACTAGAGAGTTTGGGCTCTCTCGTGTATAGATACACGCAAGCGTCGTTGGTCAGCTCGAGCTCGAGCTCGGGTTTCGGGTTTCGGGGTTCGGAGTTTTGGGCCAGAAATGTGTCCAGATTCCTTGAACCAAATTGCGTCCAGATTCGTTGAACCTAGTGTTCAACATTTGAATGTGTAACGTTTGTAACCGTTGGGAGTTACGAGTGTAACTTCTCCACTACATCATGATGCACGGGAGGTTACAAACGCAATCATCAACGACTCCTTAATGGGTCGAGCGAAACCGCCAACGAGCCATCATGGCTCGTGCGTAACTGCCAACGACCCTTTAATGGATCGTGTGTAACTGCCAACGAGCAATCATGACTCGTGTGTAACTGCCAACGAGCAATCATGACTCGTTGCGTAACTGCCAACGAACAATCATGACTCGCTTGTAACTGCCAACGAGCAATCATGACTCGTTGCGTAACTGCCAACGAGCCATCATGATTCGTGCGTAACCGCCAACGAACCATGATGACGTCTTCATGACGGCATTAATCCCTCGGGTGATGACACGCCTATAAATAGAGGAGTCGCATGCATTTGTCAGACACACAGCAAATCGAGCATCTCTTTGCACTTGCACTCTTCTCTCTAGTTCGTCGGAGCTCCAAGGTCCTGCGGTGCTGCTGCCTTCGAGACGTGGTCGTTTTATCTTTGGGGACGATACGCCAAAACCGAGAGCACTACCGGGGCGTATCTCGTCTTGCGGAAAGAAGATTTTCCTCGACTCGGCCAAATAAGTTCTTCTAATTTATTTTCGTCATTTTCTTGTAATTTTGTTCTATCTTCTTGAGTTGTATTACGCCCGGCAAGTTCATTGTAATTTTCAGATTTATTTTATTAAATCTCCAACAATCGCAAGACGAGATACTGGACTTGCCATTTGAAGACGAAGACTAGAACTTTGTCAACCACCTTTGCTTGGAAATGACGAGTGCCGCCAATTCAACCGACTCGAACACCGGAGCTTCCACCATTTCCTCCATGACGACATCTTCGGTGCCTCCAACCTTTTCGACGGCTCGGCCACTATGTCGAACACCGGTGGTTCAACCAACTCATCAACCACCCCTTGGACGTTTGTGAACCCTTTTGGGTCGACCGGTGGATCCGCGTCTAGCGGCACCGTTGGTTCCACTTTTAGTGGTTCCTTTGGATCCTTGAATGGATCTGGTGGTGTTGGGTCCATTGGGCTCAATACTAGTGGCTCTATGTTGGGAGCAAGCTCGGCACAAAGGATGATTCCGCCCGCCGAGAAGCCACCGAAGTTCGGAGGAGCCGACTTCAAACGATGGCAACAAAAGATGTTGTTCTATTTGACAACATTGGGCTTTGCAAATTTCCTCAAGGAAGATGCACCGCCCGTGCCAAGTGAGCAAGAGACGAACTTCAACGTTCGTGCCGCCTACGACAATTGGCAAAATGGAGATTATCTTTGTAAAAACTTTATTCTAAATGCACTAGATGATAGTTTGTACAATGTATACTCCGTTGTAAACACATCCAAAGAGATGTGGGATGCTCTAGAAAAGAAGTACCGTAGTGATGATGCAGGTACAAAGAAGTTTGTGGTCGCAAAGTACTTGGACTACAAAATGGTCGATTCCAGGCCGGTCATAGAGCAAGTGCAAGAGTTTCAACTCATTGTGCACGATATCCATGCCGAGGGGATGATCTTACCGGACGCGTTCGTCATTGCAACGGTGATCGAGAAGTTGCCCCCAAGTTGGAAGGACTTCAAGAGCTACCTCAAGCACAAGCGAAAGGAGATGACTCTTGAAGATTTGATTGTCAAGCTGCGCATCGAGTCCGATGTGCGAAAGCAAGATCCTAAGCCGAAAGGCTCTATGGATGCAAAGGCCAACCTAATGGAGCGAGGCGAACCCTCCAATAAGCGTCCTCGCCCGTCGGCCAAAGACAAAGGCAAAGGCAAAGTGACAACCAAGAAGTTCGACGGCGATTGCTACAACTGTGGCAAGTACGGTCATGCTGCGAAGGATTGCAGAAAGCCGAAGAACAAGAAGAAGAAAAACGTCACCAACGTAGCCGAGAAGGACTTCGGTGAATGGGACAAAGACGACCTCGCTGCGGTGGTCACCGAGGAAGTCAACAATGTCGAGAACCAAGGAGGGTGGTACATCGACACCGGCGCTACTGCCCACGTCTGTTCTGATAGGAGCAAGTTTGTCTCTTATCAAGCTGTTGAGGGGAGGAAGCTCAACATGGGAAACCAAGCTTCGTCCGAAGTTGTCGGAGTTGGAGAAGTGGAGCTCAAGCTTACTTCCGGCCTTGCTCTCACTTTGAAGAATGTGCTTCATGTTCCCGACATTCGAAAGAACTTGGTGTCAGGCTCTATTCTAGTTAATAAGGGGTTTAGACTAGTGTTTGAGTCTGATAAGTTTACTTTGTTGAAGTATGGAAAGTTCCTCGGGAAAGGTTATCTCACCGGAGGTCTTTTCAGGTTGAATGTAATGGTTGTGCGCCGTGTAACCAAGTCTCCAGTTATTAATGAAAATGCATCTACTTCCTCTTACTTGGTTGAGTGCTCTAATTTATGGCATTGTAGATTAGGACATGTGAATCTAAATGCTATAAAAAGATTAGTAAACTTAGATTTGCTAAAGATCAATGAAGTGAATACTCAAAACAAATGTGAAGTTTGTGTTGAGGCGAAAATGACTAAAAAACCGTTTCGTTCGGTGGAAAGGAGCACAAAACCCCTTGAGTT
Source organism: Thymus mandschuricus (assembly GCA_029379335.1). Taxonomy (NCBI): domain Eukaryota; kingdom Viridiplantae; phylum Streptophyta; class Magnoliopsida; order Lamiales; family Lamiaceae; genus Thymus; species Thymus mandschuricus. Next base: position 21,569,012 of record CM057081.1, read on the forward strand.
AATACACACCGATGTATGTGATCTAAAATTTGTGCAAACTAGAGGTGGTAAGAAGTACTTTATCACTTTCATCGATGATTGCACAAAGTATTGTTACCTTTATCTTCTAAGAGGTAAAGACGAGGCTATTGAAGCTTTTAAGAACTTCAAAAATGAAGCCGAAAATCAACTAAGCTGTCGAATAAAGATCGTTCGAAGTGATAGAGGTGGAGAATATGTAGCTCCGTTTGAGGAATTATGCAACGAAAGTGGTATAATCCATCAAACTACAGCCCCTTATTCCCCTCAATCAAATGGTGTTGCGGAACGTAAGAACCGAACACTTAAAGATATGATGAATGCTTTGTTGATCAGTTCTGGGTTACCCCAGAACATGTGGGGGGAAGCTGTTTTAACGGCTAACTATATATTGAATAAAATTCCACTCAAAGGTCAAGATGTTACACCTTATGAGTTATGGAAAGGTAGAAAACCATCGTACAAATACCTCAAAGTGTGGGGGTGTTTGGCAAAGGTTGAAGTGCCTCTACCTAAACAAGTTACGATTGGTCCGAAAACGGTCGATTGTATCTTTATAGGATATGCATTGAATAGTAGTGCCTATCGATTTATTATCCACAAGTCAGAAATACCTGACATGACTGTGGGAACTACTATTGAGTCAAGGAATGCAATATTCTTTGAAAATATTTATCCTTGTAAGGATAAAGTTGAAAACAATTCTAGTAATAGAATTGAAGATGAAACCACTAGTTCTAAATCTATAAGTGTAGTACCTAAGACGCGTAAGCGACGAAGGTCTAACTTAGAAGATGAAGAACCGAGACGTGGTAAGAGAATTAGAACTAAAAAGGATTTTGGTCCTGATTATGTTCTGTTCATGTTGGATGAAGAACCAACAACGATCAAAGCAGCGTTTGCTAGATCGGATGGTGAACTTTGGAGAGAAGCAGTCCAAAGTGAAATTGACTCCATTAAACAAAATCGTACTTGGGTATTGGTTAATTTACCAGAAGGTTGTAAACCCTTAGGATGTAAGTGGATCCTTAAAAGAAAGTATAAAGCAGATGGGTCAATTGACAAATTCAAAGCTCATTTGGTAGTAAAAGGCTTTAAGCAAAAAGAAGGGTATGATTTTTTCGATACCTATTCACCAGTGACGAGGATCACTTCTATTCGTGTGCTTCTAGCCATAGCAGCTTTGTATAATCTTGAGATACACCAAATGGACGTAAAAACTGCGTTTCTGAATGGTGATCTTGAAGAAGAAATCTATATGGAACAACCAGAAGGGTTTGTAGAACCCGGACACGAGAAAAAGGTCTGTAAACTGGTTAAGTCCTTATATGGATTGAAACAAGCGCCGTTACAGTGGCACTTGAAGTTTGATAATGTGATGTTATCACACGAGTTTAAAATAAATGAGTGTGATAAATGTGTTTACGTTAAGAACACTAGAAACGGTTACGTTATAGTGTGTCTTTACGTTGATGATATGCTAATCATGGGTAGTAATATCCAAGTGATTAATGAGACAAAAACCATGTTAAAAAGAAATTTTGACATGAAAGATATGGGTCCAGCAGACGTTATTCTTGGAATTAAGATTCTTAGAAAAATAGATGGGATTGTTTTGTCACAATCTCATTATGTTGAGAAAGTACTTAAAAGGTTTAATGCTTTCGACAGTTTGCCTGCTAAGACTCCTCTAGAACTCAATGTTCACTTAAGCAAGAACCGCGGTGAGCCGGTTGCTCAAGAAGACTATGCACGGGTGATAGGAAGTCTAATGTATTTGACAAATTGCACTAGACCCGACATAGCATGTGCTGTGAACAAGTTGAGTCGTTACACAAGCAATCCAAGTAAAGAGCATTGGAGAGCTTTAGTACGAGTTTTGAGATATTTAAAATATACTCAAAATCATGGGCTACATTATTCGAGATACCCCCCTGTACTTGAAGGGTACTGTGATGCAAATTGGATATCCGACACTAAAGATTCACTTTCAACAAGTGGATATGTGTTCACTATTGGGGGAGGTGTTGTCTCGTGGAAATCCACGAAACAGACATGCATAGCCCGATCTACCATGGAATCCGAATTCATAGCTTTGGATAAGGCTGGTGAAGAAGCGGAATGGCTAAGGAACTTTCTGGACGATGTTCCTTGTTGGTCAAAACCTATACCACCTGTGATGATTCACTGTGATAGTCAAGCTGCCATTGGTAGAGCTAAAAGTGGTTTATATAATGGTAAGTCTCGACATATTCGTCGACGACACAATACCGTTAGACAATTGATCACAACAGGGATTATTTCGATTGACTACGTAAAGTCTATGGATAATCTAGCGGATCCGCTAACCAAAGGGTTAAACCGTGATCAAATGAATAAGTTGCTAGAAGGAATGGGTCTAAAATCCACAAACTAAGAGTTGTCATAGTGGTAACCCAACCAATGAGACCGGAGATCCCGAGAACTTGGTTCAATGGGAAAACTAAGCTATGAGAATTCGAGTTAAAACACTCACTTTCTAAATTTCCTTCTAAAGAGCAGTCGAGTGTTAAAAGCTTACCTTGTGGTGAGGTTAAGTCTATGACTTTTAATGATTCATAAATAACTCAAGGAGGTTGAGTATGGTAAGATACTCGGTAAAGAATCACCTATGTAAGTGTGAAGTGTGGCCGCTTCAAGAAATGCACTTATGAATCCAAAGGGGTATCCAAGGCCGAAAAGGATACAAAACGTGAGAACGGATGAGGTTGAAGTGTTATACTGTTGATATCGTTGTCTCAGTGCACACCGTGGAGGAATAGTTCAAAGCTTATTGCTACTAGTCCGCCTGTGTACTCGATGATATTGACTATGGAAGGTTCAAAGCCACCAACTACCTATCCAGATAGTATAATACCTCTTGAGGACTGAGCTTCTGCATTTGCATACATTTGCATAAGGCTATCTCACTCATGTGGGGGATTGTTGGAATATTGGTTTTTTAAATCAATATTTAAATATATTTAATTTATTTATTAAATTAAATATGAGATTGTTAATCGTCTCCGAGAGTTGATTAGCGTGATATATTCATATTCTCGAAACCAATATGTGGTGAGTGAGATGTGAATGATTAAAGTGTAGTGTTGGTGGAGTTAATTCATTGTTTAATGAATGTTTAAGTTGTTCCACATTGATTAAGCTTCATTAATTAAACTTGTTTAAAGTAATTAAACAAGTGAGCTTAGAATCAAGTGGACTTAAGTGGACTAGAGAGTTTGGGCTCTCTCGTGTATAGATACACGCAAGCGTCGTTGGTCAGCTCGAGCTCGAGCTCGGGTTTCGGGTTTCGGGGTTCGGAGTTTTGGGCCAGAAATGTGTCCAGATTCGTTGAACCAAATTGCGTCCAGATTCGTTGAACCTAGTGTTCAACATTTGAATGTGTAACGTTTGTAACCGTTGGGAGTTACGAGTGTAACTTCTCCACTACATCATGATGCACGGGAGGTTACAAACGCAATCATCAACGACTCCTTAATGGGTCGAGCGAAACCGCCAACGAGCCATCATGGCTCGTGCGTAACTGCCAACCACCCTTTAATGGATCGTGTGTAACTGCCAACGAGCAATCATGACTCGTGTGTAACTGCCAACGAGCAATCATGACTCGTTGCGTAACTGCCAACGAACAATCATGACTCGCTTGTAACTGCCAACGAGCAATCATGACTCGTTGCGTAACTGCCAACGAGCCATCATGATTCGTGCGTAACCGCCAACGAACCATGATGACGTCTTCATGACGGCATTAATCCCTCGGGTGATGACACGCCTATAAATAGAGGAGTCGCATGCATTTGTCAGACACACAGCAAATCGAGCATCTCTTTGCACTTGCACTCTTCTCTCTTCTGCATTCCATTTTCCGAGCTCAGTCCTCGCCTCCTCTAGTTCGTCGGAGCTCCAAGGTCCTGCGGTGCTGCTGCCTTCGAGACGTGGTCGTTTTATCTTTGGGGACGATACGCCAAAACCGAGAGCACTACCGGGGCGTATCTCGTCTTGCGGAAAGAAGACTTTCCTCGACTCGGCCAAATAAGTTCTTCTAATTTATTTTCGTCATTTTCTTGTAATTTTGTTCTATCTTCTTGAGTTGTATTACGCCCGGCAAGTTCATTGTAATTTTCAGATTTATTTTATTAAATCTCCAACAGGAAGTAGGCAAAGGGATGAAATATATCGATAATTTGAGGTTTGTGAGTTGAGTATATATCATAAGTTGGATCCCCATATTTGAGTCGATTTAACGGGCCACATGAATGTTTGTAATTGATTGTGCATTTGCTTGTTGGGATTGAAGTGATCTAGGGTTCGACTTGATGATTTCGACGATGACTACTTTGTGTTGTTGAATTGTTTGAACTTGGGTTGATTATGTTGAGTATGTTTCCTTGAGGACAAGCAAAGTTCTAAGTGTGGGGGTTTTGATTGGTGGATAGTTGTTAGGTTTTTAGTCGTCTTTTTGTGTCCGTTTTCTTATTGTTTTTGTTTGTTTTCGTTATTTGTTGGCTATGATTGGGTTGTTGTAAGTCTTGGTGCTTGTAGGATTAAAAAGGGCTAAAACGAGGAAATAGGACGAAAAGGGTCGAAAGTAGAAGAAGAGACGAAGAGGACAGAATGAAAGCTGGACGACCAGCCAAAACAAAGAAGAAGAAAGATGAAGGCATAGGCTAGTTTGGACAACTGGCCAACTCTTGGCCGGTCGGCCAAGTCGGATTCCACGCGTTCGTCCGGAAGCTGATCTGGCCGGTCGGCCAACTCTGGCCGATCGGCCAACTTCCCAATTTTTCAAGATTTGTTTCCTTATTTTAGTAGGTTTGTATACCTAGTATATATACACTTGTTTTATGTCGAATTTGACAATCTTATCAATCTTTAGTTTTAGTTTTCAACACTCTAAATTCTAGATTTACTTTTCGGTTCGATCCGTATCGAGACTTCTGCATTCAAGTTTAATTCAAGTTCCTTTTTACTTTAATTCCTCGTAAGTTCTTTATTGCTTTCTTCGGTGTTTATTTATTTTGTTCTTGAGTTCTTCGTGCTTTAATTCCTAGATTAATCGTTCATTCTCGTTAGTAGTTTAGATTTGTTTTCTTAAAATCGTTTTCTTAGTTTTCAAGTTTTAGATTAAGATTTATTTTCTCAAGTTTTTAGATTTAATTTTTTTCCATGTCTAGATTCGTTTTCTTCGTTGCTTTTGTTATTGCTTTCTCTACGATTTCATGCATAGGTAGATGTATTTATTTTGCTTGATTTAATTAGTTTAGATAGTTAGATTTAATTCTCGTTCTCTAGATTAGATTCATTTACTTGCTTTTTATTTCTTGCTTATTTATTTCTTTGCCTAGATTTCAAACCAAAACCACAAACAAATTCTTTTACTTGCTTTCCTAGATTTATGCTAGATTAAGTTTTATTTTCTTTTTTTTTTTTACTACACAGTTATTTATCATGTTAAGTTTTCCTTAAGAATAACTTAGGGTTTTACTTGCTAGTGCTAGGATATATTTCGTTCTATTGCGAACATTTTTTAGTGAAACAAATTCTATGGAGGCCATTATCGATATTCCTCTTCCCACATCATGACTAGTTATTATACTACTCCCTCCGTCCCACTGAGATAGAGACCTTTTTTTTCGGCACGAGAATTAAGACGAGAGTGATGGTAGTGGGTTAAAGTGAAAGTTTGTGGATTAAAGTGATGTGTCAGAATTTTTTGGGTTAGAATTTTGTATTTTGGGTAAGGTCCCTATATTATTGGGACATCTCGGAAAGGAAAAAAGTCTCTTTATCAGTGGGACAGAAGAAGTTGTAAATACGTTTCAATCACACTGAGAAAGAGAAGAAATAAACGTCTATAACATAAAATTCACAATTAATTACTATTCAAGAATAGTAAAGAAACATGATTTTACGTTTCATGTGTAAATGACTTACAAATAATAATAATAATAATAATAATAATAATAATAATAATAATAATAATAATAATAATAATAATAATAATAATACCTAAATTTTATTTTTTGGGGCTATTACATATTTACATTAGTTGCTCAAAAAAGAAGATTTAATAGGTTTTAAGTTTTAACAATAATTTCCGGATCTGAGCTTGAAAATAAAAAAATTAAAAAAAAAAAAGATGAATTACATGCATATTTATGCGACTTGAGAAGAATAGTTTTCTCAAGGATCTTCATAGCCTCAATCTTCCTCATGAGTTACATTAAATTAATTATTAACATTCTGTCGTGTGTTGATTAAATTTGTATATTTTATTTCATTATTTTCGTGTATATATGAGTGTTTGTATTACTAAGTTACACCCTCCGTTCCATTTATGATGTCTTACTTTATTATTATAATAGACTCTATTAATATAAAACGAGACAATATAAAACCGAGGGAGTACTTTTATTTTTATTACAATTTCCGGAAGATGAAAAAATAAATCTTTTTTTTAAGCCACAACTTCCCATTTTATTTTTCAATCAATTTGAATAACTCTCCCAATAGAAATTGAGATGGTTATAATTATAACAATTTCATATCAATATAAATTAAATAATCAAAATGTATGAAAATTAGCATCAATTGACATATTTTTTCCCACTGATACACTTTCATACAAGTAGCAAGTAAGAAAATACCCACTTTGATTTAGTGAAATAAAAATCTAGTCACTTGGATTAAAAAGATAAAAACTACCCACTTTTTAAGCAAAAATACATTAATACCCTTAATGAATTGTAAGACAAACAAATCTCTCTCTCAACAGTAGTCCTCCCACTGTTTAGTCCGGACGTAGATAGGAATATGTTTACTTGTATGGGGTTTAGGATTAACCAATCTTGGTTAGTTCTTTCCTCAACTTCTTATGATTTATTTCGGTTATATACAGGTTGAGGGTCTGCCTAACCCTCCACCCCCGTGGTGTTTATTAAAAAAAATTAAAAAATCTCTCTCTCAACACACACAACACACAAACACACACAAACGCACACAACGCACACACACAAAACCAAATTAAATCTCTCTCTCTCATACATATCACAATAATTAATAAATATTTTAATATAATTTTTTTTTTAATATCATACCCTAATTTTATATTTATTGGGGATTAGTGAACCCTATAAATAATTATAAAAATAAACTAAATCATTATGATTAAAATTTGAAAATATAATTAAAACGTAATTTGCTCTTTTTAGTTATAATTTGTGAATTCACAAATTTGATTAGTGAATTTGTGATTCCAGATATTAATGTATTTACGAATTGAATTTGAGAATTCTTGATTTCAGACATTTTTTTTTAGTGAATTCACGACTATATTTTATGTGAGTGAATTCACAGCCTTAAATTCGTGAATTTGTGATTTCAGACATTTATGTGAGTTATCACGACCTCAAATTCGTGAATTGGGAAAGGGCGAAGGTATTATGGTAAGAGTGAATATTTTTTTTTAATCTTTTTTTTTTTCTTTTTTTTTCTTTTTTTTTTTTTAATTATCTAAGTGACAATTATTTATCTTCACTATCCTCAAGTAGGTATTTACCCATTTCCCCTTCATATAAACATATATATCTACGCAGTGTATTTATATTTATAGGATGATAATCGAGTAATTAGGAGCAAATCTTATTTTGCGCGCGCAATAGAACATGTCTAACAATTTAAACATTTAATTAATCTCATCAGTTTAATTTTTTATTTAAATGACAACGTGACATTTACTAAAACTTAGTATAAATTATAGCTATGATTTGTAAATGTAAATATTATAATAACGTGGCTTTAATTTTATAATTATTAGCTCCATTTTGGTTTATCTCATTTATTAGCTACATTTTTTTAAATGATAAAAAAATATATGGCTACAATTTAACTCTCTGTTTAACTTGCGTTCTCTTTGATACGAAAGAAAATGAGAGAATAGAGAAAATTACCTTTTAAATCTCACCATTTTCGTCATCTTTTCTCACCTTTTATCAATGAAGAGGATTTTTACTTCGTAAATTGGAGAAATTATCTTCAATACCAAATTGGTGAGATAATATTTTCTCTCCATTGTAGTGCAAATAAAGGGAAAAAAATAGGAAATGTGAGAAAATGTCATAAATAAGGAAGATTTAAAGGGTGTTTTTCTATTTTCTCTCATTTCCTTTCGCATCAAATAGAATACACCTTTAAAATTTATTACAACCACATATCTCATCCTACCTTAATTTTTGTGCCCATCCCATATGTTGATAATAAGTGGGATCGAGGTAGTATATATTTAAATCATTATTTATTATTATTATTATTATTATTGTTGTTGTTGTTGTTCCTGCTGGTGCTGCTGCATCATCCGGGAGCACGTTAAGCATAGGAAGCATTACTTTATAAATGAAAGGTCTAACAAATTAAGCTGGGCTGGCTTTATTTTATGCCCTGGGCCATCCAGGGTCGGCCCATTTAACATTTTTAACCCTTTATTTTATGGCTTTATTTGCAACAATCGCTCAAAGAAACTAAGTATAGCCCAATAACATCTTTAACCCTACACGTCATCACAAATCAAATTGCCTCCGCCCACCATCAACCCTTTATATAAACGTCCTGCCCTCCTTCACAAACCATTCTCACCCATCAGCTCTCTGTATTCATTCACTATTTCTCTTGATTTCTCAATCGTTGGAGTGGGAGGCTGAGTAAGAGTACTGTACTTCAATTGAATTCTCGTGAAAAAATTCTCGTCAATTCATTTACAGCAGTCTTACCTATGCCTCCCATTCCGGCTGTTGGGAACCAGATTTAGATCATGGTCGGAACTTGGTTTATTAATCTTTGTATTGTTTTGTTTTGTTTTGTTTTGCAGGTTTGAGTTGCTTCTGCCACTGTGAGAGTGTATATCGAAATGTTAATTAATTGGTGAAATCATTCTTGCTTTAGGTGCTCTGGATCTCTAATTAATTTGTTTGTTTATCTTTGTTTGGAGATCTGGAGTTGCCATCTTTTGCTTTTGTGAATTTATTATCAAAGTTCTAGGGTTCTTTGTGTTACTGTGGTTCCATTTCAGCACATAAAATGATATGATAATTAATTGTTATCTGTAACTATCAAAGTCAAGATCCAGATCTTCCATTACCCCTATCCTCGAAGATATTACAGATATCTGTAATAATGTTAGCATCAGCAGAAATTGCAGAAATGTTTATAGGCTCCTTAACTTGACTACTAAAGTAAAGCTCTAAAGATTGCGTATTGCCATTTTTTTCCCTTTATTTATATTGAGTTTGGTTGGCTGTGTTTGGTTAAATTATAATGTGATTAAAGTGGAGATAAGGTATAGTGCTAGGTGTGAACAGCTTAAAAAGGAAATGGAAATTCTAAACATAGCCCACATTTTACTAACCATAGCCCCTATATTAAGAAAATAAAATTAACAGTGTTAATTGTACTTTTTACCCCTTAACCCCCAAAACTACAACGATAAACCACATATTACTTACAGTCTTTGTATCCTCCAATTATATTAATGACAAATTAATCTATGGAAAAGAAACTTATAACCCTAAAATTTGATTCAATCCATAAGCTTTATAAAATAAAAATTCAAAAAAAAAAAAAAAAAACTTCACTGTGTTGACGGATGTTGCCAAACATCGAGTCTTAAAAGCTGAAAAAATCTTCTCACATGCACAAAGCCCTCTATAATTGCATTTTTTAAAGAAAATGAAGAAATGAGTTTTATAATTGCATTTTTTAAAGAAAATGAAGAAATGAATTTTGAAAGTTTACACTCGATGATGAGTTTTTCCATGATTTAGAGGATTTGATAAAATCATCTCACATACACAAAGCCCTCTATAGTTGCATTTTCTAAAGAAAATGAAGAAATGAGTTTTAAAGGCTTACACTAGTTGACGAGTTTTTCCAATTTAGAGGAATTATAGGCAACAATTGTTGACTAAAATCGGTCCTGGTCCCGGGTCGCTCCGAGTCTAATTGGATCGAAATTTGAGGCTGGATCGAAATAGGTTATGGTATTCCGAGTTTGAGGCTGGATCGAAATTTAAAACAATGCTATATATAATACTACTATACTCGTTTTAAATGATTGATTGGAAATTTAGAAAGAGTGTCAAAAAATTCAAATTTGAAAATTTTTGTCTTAGATTATTAATCCTTTATTGCTAGACAAATTTTTATGTACACGCTATTTTTTTTAATATGTTATCTCTTCTTTGCAAAAGCTACATTTGATCAATTATCTCTCAGTTTTGAACTTTGTGCACTAGCCGACTCGTAAAAAGCCCAATCTATCACTAGGCTATCCATTAAAGGACTGTTGCCTCTCTTGACAAATGCACATTAGAAGAAATTTAACATATATCCCTTCCTTTTCATTTATTAAAGGGATAATTTTTTTTAACTCGAGAATTATGACAAAAGTGATAATATGTAGTTGATTAAAGTTAAATGAGTTTTATTGAGTTAAAATTTACCATTCTAGGTAGTATCTCATTATCAATAGGGCAAAGGAACTGAATTTATTTCTTTATCAATGAGACGGAGGAAGTACATATAAACAAAAATTTAGCATGAATGGTATAATAATACTTAACTCAAATAAGCCATTCTATATTGTTACACGTCACGGCAACGAATTTCCTTTGGGATCATCATTAAATTAAATAGTACTCCATCTGTTCCATTTTAACAATTCACTATTTATAAGATTGTGCTTTAAATTCCTTTATCAATTGTTCACAAGATTTTTGTTTAGTTCATTTTTGCATTTGAACTTCATATCAATTATTACAACGTTAAAAATCAAATTAAAGCATTTAAATACTCGAAACGGTAAGTTTTCTATTTTGATCCAACAACTTCATAATAACTCCTCATTAGCTCCTTAAATACTATTTTTATATACTAAACTCTTATTTAAAGTACGTGGACCACCACAATTATACATTAACACTAACTTTCTTAATAATCGTATAAAAAAAATGATTATTTCGAAATAAACGGGGAAGTACCATCATCGATAGCCATTTGTCAACCATAAGAGCCAGCCTATTCATTGACTTCAACCTTCTCCTTTTTTATTCCTTTTCTTTTTCTATTGATAAAATCATTGACTTCAGATGCTTAATAGAATTAAAAACCTCATTCCAAAAAGGACTTCTGAAAAAGATACTACCCTCAACCTCAAGAAGCTCACAAACAACATTGTGAATCACGATCGAGTATTTCTTTTTCCTGAGCATCGAAAAACAAATCGCTTCAGAAATGGCCTATGCTGCTCTCGTTACGCTATCTCAATTACTAGACCACACACTCAATCACCCTCACAAATATTTCTACATTCCTGCAAGAAAGCTCGGCCTTCTTGCAAGCTTTTCTCGATCATCATCGGTCAAGCAAAGGCGGAGAGGATCTCCAACCTTTACTGGAGATCAAAATCCGAGACGCGGCGTATCGAGCTCAAGATATTATCGAGTGGCACATCTCCAGTCACGTCGAATTCATTCACGAGGATGGTGGAGTGGAGACGCTGCAGCTGGGAACTCAAAACACCTTCTACGAATCAGATTTGGATGAGTCCTTGGATTTCTTTCATCTCATTGTTGAAGAAACGTGCTGCAGCGACGTCGAAGAATCACAAATCAGTACCTCTCAACCTCCGTCTCTCCCTCATCGAGTCGAGAAGGAAAGGTCGTAAACGAGATGGTGGGATACGCAGAGGACTTGATCGCCATTCAAGAACGCCTCTGTGGTGAATCGACGAAGCTCAAGATCATACCCATCGTCGGAATGGGCGGGATCGGTAAAACCACTCTAGCTCGAACTTTGTTTGATGATTCACTTATTGCATCTCACTTCCACACTCGTGCATAGGCTACAATATCACAAGTCCATCGTTTGCAAGGAATTCTTCGCGCCATTCTTCATTCTTTAACTTTGAAAACAAAGGAATTGGAGGGAGAAGTTCAAAGAAGTAACTTACCCGAAACGAGTGATGAGAGTTTGATCGAATCCGTTTACCACAGTCTGATTGGGAAGCGTTATTTGATTGTGCTTGATGATATGTGGAGCACAGAGGCATGGGATGATCTGAGAATGATCTTTCCGGATAATAACAACGGAAGTCGGATCATCGTAACTACGAGGCTTAGAAATGTAGCAGAGTATGCTTCTTCTTTTAGCCCTATTCATCAGATGCATCTCTTGAACGAGGATGAAAGCTGGAAACTGCTTCGAGAGAGGGTCTTCGTCGAAGAATCTTGCCCACCGGAGTTAGAGGATGATAGAGATCAAGAAATCCGGCTGAATTATTTAGTATTAGTGTTATTATTATTATTGAGTTATGTTAGTTTATTATTTTATTTGGGGTATAATTAGAGTTAGGATTGGTTTAGGATTCTATTAGGGTTTAGGATTTCTTTTATAAATAGGAGCAGCTTTTATGTTGTCCGTCGTCCAGAGAATTAAGAGTGTAGTCGGCTTCTGCCGTAGGGCCTCGTTTCGAGGATTTATATTCAAGTATCGTATTTTCTTTCTTCTACTTTCTACTATACTCTAACAATTTGGTGCGGTGAGCGTGGCTATTCATGGCGCCGGAATTGAGAAGCACTGATACCCGACTCCAGCAGTTAGAGCAGGTGGTCGCAGATTTGGGAACGAGACTTGACGCTTTATGCAACGGTCAGGCGGAAACTGCAGAAGCTCTGAAGGCGATCCTTGCCAAACTTTCCTTGGAGGACTGTGGTTCCAAGGATGATGACAGCAACGAGGAGAAATCGAGTTCAGACGAGCCGCCCAATTTTCCCTTGGTCACGCAGAAGATGGATCTTCCAACGTTTGAGGGTGTAGATGTGTTATCATGGCTTGCTAGGGCGGAACAATTTTTTCTTGTCCATAAGATTGTTCCAACGCAGAAAGTGGAGATGGCGTTGATTGCTATGTCTGGCCCCACCATGTCGTGGATGCAGTTGTTGCTTCGTCGACGGCCGAAGCTAGATTGGGCCACCTTTACGGAGGAACTCACGGGTCGTTTTGGTGATGAATTTACCATCAACATTCATGAGGCTTTGGTTACCACCAAACAAACCGGCGCCTTAGAAGATTATATAGCACTCTTTGAGGGACGCGTTTCGCAGCTTCCTACGTGTTCAGATGAACAGTATCTAGGATATTTTTTGGGAGGATTGAAACAAACGCTTCGGTCTCAGATACAGGATTCTACCATTCCGACCTTCTCCGCTGCGATCCAGGTTGCTCGAAAATTGGAGGCAGCAGCACGGCCAGCGCCACATCCTCCTCGAGTTAACCATAATGTGGTGTCTAATTCATCTATGGAGTCACGAACTACATCTTCTCACCGAATGAATTCTGCCACATCTCCTAATAGTAATCATTCGTCAGCTACTGCTCCAACTAATCCAGTTGAGTCACAGGCTGCTACAGGTTCACATAGTCGTGGTAATTTCCGACGAGTATCCGACGAGGAGTATTGGAAGCATCGAGCAGCTGGAACATGTGTACGGTGTGGGCAGAAATTTTCTCCAACTCACCGCTGTCCCCCCAAAACTTTGAATGTGTTAGTTGGTGAATATGAGATGGATACTACGTTGGAAGAATTTCCACCTCAGCATTTGGCTTCTGATGTGATCGAATCAGTTGAGGAGGATATCCATCAGTCCTACTTCCCGCCTTGAGGACAAGGCTGTTTCGCCGGAGGGAGTAATTGATAGAGATCAAGAAATCCGGCTGAATTATTTAGTATTAGTGTTATTATTATTATTATTATTGAGTTATATTAGTTTATTATTTTATTTGGGGTCTAATTAGAGTTAGGATTGGTTTAGGATTCTATTAGGGTTTAGGATTTCTTTTATAAATAGGAGCAGCTTTTATGTTGTCCGTCGTCCAGAGAATTAAGAGTGTAGTCGGCTTCTGCCGTAGGGCCTCGTTTCGAGGATTTATATTCAAGTATCGTATTTTCTTTCTTCTACTTTCTACTCTACCACCTATACTCTAACAGAGGAGATCGGAAAGATTATCACCGAATACTGTGGTGGGCTTCCTCTTGCAGTTGTCGTTGCTGCGGGGATTCTCACGAAGGTGGAAATGGCAGAATATCAATGGAAGAATGTAGCAGATAATCTGAGTGCAGCTGTGGAAACTTCTGATCGTAACTTCTCGAAGGTTCTTAGTTTGAGTTATGATCATTTAATTACCTCTTCATCTCAAAACATGCTTCCTCTACGTGGGAACTTACTCCGAAGAGAAAGAGATTTCAGTCTCGAATCTGATCATGTTATGGGTTGCTGAGGGGTTTCTGAAACCAATCGAATCTAAAACCTTAGAATCCGTAGCAGAGGAGTATTTGGAGGAACTTGTTGAAAGAAATCTCGTTCCCATGACTACAAAGACATGGACCGGTAGGTATAAATCATGCGGCGTGCATGATCTTGTAAGGGACTTGTGCATACAGAAGGCAGATGAGGAGGAATTCCTTTCAGTGATTGACAAAAAATTCGGAAGTCGTGGGATAAACTTGACAAATTCGCGACGTCTAGCAATCCATAATAGCATGGAAGTTAATGTGTCAAAGGACTTGCTCGTTCGTTCTATAATGCAATATAATGTCCTGTGGGAGTTGCAGCCTCTGCTGTCGTGCTCGAGGCTGGTTAGGGTACTCGTCATGCCAAAGGCATGGCTACGCACCCTCCCCAACGAAATAACCGAGCTGTGTCATCTGAGATACCTTGCTGCCTTCGTACACAGTAACATGGGAGCAGAGCCACTCGTGCTGCCATCAACTATCTCAAATCTCCAAAATTTGCAGACTTTGATTGTAGAACGATTAGCAAATGAACATTCGACATCACCTGTACTACTTGATGTGTGGAAGATGCCACTCTTGAGGCATGTTATCTTGAAAGGGTGCATGCTGCAGATTCCTCCACCTCCGACAAACTGCTTGGTGCTTGAAAATCTCCAAACAGTTTCGAAATTGATGGACTTTAAACTTACGAAGGCGGCTACTTCAATGATTCCGAACATGAAGGAGTTGAAGCTTGTGTATACCTCTTGGCCGGTTCTAGGCCTAGAAGACGCCGTCCAATTCCAACAACTTGAGACGTTGAAGTTAAATCTGCTGCATACCGGCCTTGTGGAGGTTAATAATGCTACTGATGCTTCAAAGATTTCGGTTCCGTTTCCTGTGCATTATGGCTTGCCAAACACTATTAAGAAGTTGAGTTTGGTAGAGTGCAGGCCTCCCTCTGAAGACATGTCGATCATTGGTTCGTTGCCTAGTCTAGAAGTTCTCAAGCTTAAGATTTTCGACTTCGTGGATAGATGTTGGGAGACGAAAGAAGGGGAGTACAAAAGGCTGAAATTCCTGAGGATTTACTGGTCGAATATCAAGAATTGGCGAACGGAAAGCTCTCATTTCCCACGCCTCGAGCACCTAATCGTCCGGGGCTGCCGGGTGCTAGAGGAAGTGCCGTGTGAAATCGGAGAAATCGGAACCCTGAAGGTGATTGAGGTAGACAAATGTAGCCAATCCGCAGCGGATTCGGCACTCTTGATTCGAGAAGAACAAGAAAGCATGGGAAACGAGGTGCTCGTGGTCAAAATTTTGAGTAAGTTCCCTTAGTTTTAGCCACAAAAGGAACTTAATTAATCTAGAGTCCAATACTCCACTTGTATGTAGCTAATGACTAATGTACCAATATATTTACTTTCTTTAAAAAGTAGAAGCATCTCGTGCAAATTACAATTAACTTTATTTTAATTTGTAATGTTTAAGTTTATTTTTATAATTATTTTTCACAGTTTCCAATCCAGGCCCGCTTATCCCATGCCCAGCCCGCCAAACTCACGCTCAGCCCGTTCAGTTGTTTTTATCTGACTTGGGCCGCCTAGTTTGCCTATGCGCCTACTTTTCAGCAGCGGGTAGAACTTCCGTCTTGCTTAAGATTGAGTCGGACATCCGCTGCCCAGCGCATAGGTACTGTCTAGGTAGCCGATTTGGCCATTTTTTAGAACATTGGTCGACTCGTAATACTCATTACAATTACTCTAAAAATATATTTTATAATAAATACCCAAAACTAGCTAAAAGTCAAAAGGGTCTACAGATTGTAGATGGTGTCGATGTCATATACTCCCTCCATCCCACTTAATTAATCTCATTGAATATTTACATGTGAGGTATATAATATTCCGATGAAACTGATTAAGTGGGACGGAGGGAGCATTATATTTTGTTTTTATAAAAACTAGAACGTCGGCCCGTGCGATGCACGGTTGAACATTTATTTAATTTTTTTATTATAGATTTCTCTCATTATCGAGTATAATCGCAAGTCATAATGAACATACTTCACTGTTCACTGTTTAAATGATCTGTTTAAATGAAAATAACATGTGTTTTATGAAATTTATTATTTAACCATAACATCTCTAACTTATGTTTAAAGAATATAGGAAGAATGGGAGGAACGATGACCAATTTTTTATTTTCAATAATTAATAGGAAATTAAAGGTCGTACTCGGAACCTTTAGTCCCATAATTTAATCTCTACCGCTAGATCAACATACACACACATGATCAAAATATTTAATAATGAACATAGTTCACTGTTCACTATGTTTCAATTTATTTGTATAAAGGTATTTAGCAACCAAACTTTTGCATTAAATTCGGTTACTTGATCCTTAAGAATTAGTCTAATCTATTGGTATTGACAAATATTATGCAACATTGTATTTAAAAGAAATGAATTAAATTAAGTTACGCTGTAATTTTTTTACGAAAAGTAAACTAAATATGGGCCAGATCATTTTAATGAGCTCATATTCAGATCAAAAGCATAGAAACTGCACTAATTTGCTACTGCATAAACGTACAAAACATTGACAAAGAAAGCAGTTTCAGATCTAGAATTCTCCACTCTCCTTTTCGTATTTCATAAAACTTTAAAATCTAACTAAACTTATTCCTGAAGATCAAGTAAAATTTAACTTGTAGCATCCACTAAAAATACCTTGTAGATTCACACAAAACAAATCAAGAATCTGAAAATGTAGTAATGCACTTTTACAAATAGAATAATGTAGTAACAGTTTGGACATCATTCAAGCTTACTCTCACCAAATTCACCGCAAGGTGAATTTGACAGCAAATAATACAAACAAAAATAATAATACTACTATTCAAAGCAAAAAATAAATTAAAAAAAAAAAAAAGAAGACTGGAGTTTGCTTACAGATTAGCAAAAAAAAATCCCTTAATAGCAAAAACCTTTCTTTCTTGAAGTATGCTTTTGTATATTGTGATGGCTGCACGTTAGATCATCACATGTATACGTGTTCCCTATAGAAAAACACAAAAACAAAATAACTGTATTTACATCATAGCTTAATGATAAATGAGTGTCATATACAGACATAATTAATAAAATGAATTATACAATTAAGTACCTTTTTTGTCATGGAAAATACAGAAGATAAACTTCTTTGTTGTTTTTGAATTCAGGAACATCGTAGTGGAGTATCGGACGAAATTGCAGTGCCACTTTTGACTATCCGGGACGTAAATCATTTGCAGTTCCAAACAGTGGAAGCATAGTTCATCTAGTAGGAAAGGAAAATAAACGTTTGATATTGCAATTTGTGGCTGTTTGAAAAACTAAAGTTGTACATACAGAGAAACGTGTCTTTTTGTAGAGTCACATACATTCATGTCACTTGTAAGATTGTTATATGTGAGGATTAGGCGAAGCGGTTAATTTTTTTATTATTATTTTTATTCAAAGCAATTAGTAAGGAAAACTGTAAGCGGTTAAGTATTGAATTATGCATTACACGTGTGTAGACGAAACTAAGAAGATTATTTTTTAATATATTTATATATTTATATAATTTTTGTTGTTGAATAACCAAATCTAAATCATTTTTGTATATATATAAACCGAATCTAAATCTGAGCACTAATATATCCATATTAATTAGTACTATCTCATATATCGGTGCCTTAATATTCGGTGGAAGAAGTTAGGAGGTTCATTTTAATGAAATTATTCATTTAGCTTAATTTGTTTAATTAACCGCAATAAATTAAAACACTAAACAAATCTATATTACTACCTCATGAATCAATCCCTATCCTTCTTTCATTTTAGAACGAATGATTTATGATTTCCATGATTCAGCACAATTATATGGTTCATTAATATCCTTTTTATATATAATAGCAAAGCGGATTCGGAGCACCATGTTAATTCACGTGCCTACGTGGCGCTTCCTATGCTCTCCATTCCTATTTATCTAAAAATTAAATTTTTATAATAAAAAATATTATCTAATTATTCTATAATTATCATTATTAATAATATTATTATTATATCTTTAATAGTTATCTTCAATATTATTCTATTCATACATGAATAGATTTTAATATATTATTTCGATAAAAAAAGATGTTAGTATATTATTTATTTATTTATTTATAATAAAATAACAATTACAATTACAATTCCATATAATATAAAAAAAAAATAATAGAATCTACATGCAAATAATTATGCAAATATGATTAGCATTTATTTGTAGTATTATGCAATGATTAGTGAGTATTTAACCGAATGCTTTATATATTACTCCGTTCCGCCAAACACGTTACATTTCTTTTTGTCAATTTCGGGCACGTTTTTCCACGCTTCTTGATGATGCGTTTTAAAATAGACTTTTGAAGAATTTTTTCTTTTAGGGGATACTATGATAATGACGGGTGCAATAAATTAAAGCACATAAAAAAATCTAAAAAATTTGAAATTATTAATAGAAAAAATAATAAATTTAATATTTATCACTTAAATATTTTAAAATATTTAATTACTAAAATTAAATATAAAAATATTAATTTTATATTAATTTTAATATTAATATAAATCGCTGTGTCGTATCTCTAACCCTAATCTCTCTTTACTTGTTTACTGTTTGATTATCCATTGCACAAAGCATACTAAACAAACTCAAACTGCATTTTTAATTACTTAGGAAAGATTAGCTCACCGAATTTCCGCATCATTAGTAAAGACTCACTATTGATCAAGTGCAAACTTAGGTCAATAAGTCTAGCTAAACATTGTAGATCTAGCTTACAACTAGGTCTTAAGTATTGAAGCGAGCTCTTTACTTGTCACTCTGTGTTTGAGGAAAATAAGTTGAAAAACTTCAAAACACGTAACAATTACAATTTCAGATATAATACGGAAAAATATAATAGAATCCTACATGAATTACTAATTATTCTATAGTTATCTTTAATGATATTGCATTCATAAATGAATAGACCTACTATATTAGTATATACGTTCTTTAACATTCTCAAACACAACAACACATATAAACCTTCATCAACTCACACACAATTCACAGCTTTTTTGTTATCAAGAAATGGCAAACAAGAAATGAATGCAGAGCATGCTAAGTTATATCCCTCTATGATATGGTGGTACTGGAAATATATATATATATATATATATATATATATATATATATATATATATATATATATATATGGAGGACAATGTGTGTGGCCTTACGTGGAAGGGGCGACGTTGTATATACTTCCCTTGGCATCAAGTGGTATAGCTTCGTTACCACTACCTAATCACTTTTAATAAATATAAAATTAATATTTTTTTTATTAATATTTATATTCTGTTTATTTTTATGGATTAGTTAAAATAACAATAACAATTACAATTCCATACGAGGCATAAAGAAAATACCCTATTTGAACTTCAAAACATAAATTTTGCTTTGGATGTTTAAAAGATAAAAATATACCCATATTTTCAAATTTTGTACCAAAATGCCCTTGCTTTTTGCTTTTTGCTTTTTGCTTTTTGACTTTGACCACCAACTCTCTCTCTCTCTTTCCGGTAATTTTGGTGTTAAAAATCGTACTGTGTTCCATACAAATAAGTACGAAACGTGTTTCTTACTGTGTACTTAAGTACACAGTAAGCTTTTCTTCTTTTCTTACTGTGTACTTAAGTACACAGTAAGCTTTTCTTCCTTTCTTACTGTGTACTTAAGTACACAATAAGATTTTCTTCCCTTCGTACTGTGTACTTTAGTATATCATTTAAATTGAATAAAAACTTACACAAGACTAGTAATCTTTTTTTGTGTTTCTTACTGTGTACTTAAGTACACAGTAAGCTTTTCTTCCCTTCGTACTGTGTACTTAAGTACACAATAAGATTTTCTTCCTTTCGTACTGTGTACTTTAGTATATCATGTAAATTGAACAAAAACTTACACAAGACTAGTAATCTTTTTTGTGTTTCTTACTGTGTACCTTCCTTTCGTACTGTGTACTTAAGTACACAGTAAGCTTTTCTTCCTTTCGTACTGTGTACTTAAGTACACAGTAAGTTTTTCTTCCTTTCGTACTGTGTACTTTAGTATATCATGTAAATTGAACAAAAGCTTACACAAGACTAGTAATCTTTTTTGTGTTTCTTACTGTGTACTTAAGTACACAGTAAGCTTTTCTTCCCTTCGTACTGTGTACTTAAGTACGTAGTAAGATTTTCTTCCTTTCGTACTGTGTACTTTAGTATATCATGTAAATTGAACAAAAACTTACACAAGACTAGTAATCTTTTTTGTGTTTCTTACTGTGCAGTACACAGTAAGCTTTTCTTCCCTTCGTACTGTGTACTTTAGTATGTCATATAAATTGAACAAAAACTTACACAAGAGTAGTAATCTTTTTTTATATTTCATCTTGTGTACTTAAGTACACAATAAGCTTTCTTCCTTTCGTACTGTGTACTTTAGTATATCATGTAAATTAAACAAAAACTTACACAAGACTAGTAATCTTTTTTTGTGTTTCGTACTGTGTACTTAAGTAATCGGGACAGAGGATAGCATTCGTAGATAGTGTGCTCACTTTAGTTTTCAAATTTCAATAAGCGAAACAAAGTTTGATGTTGTTTCGAGTAATCATACCCAACCCAATTGACTTTCAAAACAATTCCATCAAAAGAAGAAGTATTCACCAAATTAATACACGATCGAACCAAGTAATCATCTCGTATATCCACAATTAATTAACAAACCAACTCATTCATAAATGGAAATCAGATCGAAAAAAGGAAGAAAAATAATAAAGTAAAGCTTAAGATCCAGATCAATTCCTGAAGCATCTTTAGCAGCATGTGGCTTGATCGACGCTGCCACCGGCGAAACCATCACCCATGGCGACCCCATCCATTCTTCTTCTTCCTCAGCCTCGACCCGTAGTCCTTCTTCCAGGCCTCGAACATCTGCTTCAGCCTCCGGAGCTCGTGGTCTGGATCCAGGCTCGCCTCAGTCTGCCCAGATCTCACTTCCATACGGGGTCGGGTTCAGCCCTGGAGGCAACGGCGACGGGGTTATCCGGAGGCGAGCAGAAGGCCGAGACGGAGTTCGGGCTCACCGCCGGGCCGGGCTTGCACCCGCACATAGTCGATTGCGGCGAACCGGACGGCTTCCAACCCTAAAATTATAGAAAAATCAACGCATTAGTTATGGAAACTTGAGAAAAATCCATCGACACACACACACACAGAGAGAGAGAGAGAGAGAGAGAGAGAGAGAGAGAGAGAGAGAGGAAGTTGAATAGAGAGGAAGCTCGAATTCCAAGTCCGCCGTGCGCTGCCGCTTCGCCGCCGCCGGAGCTATCGAGTCGCTTGTTTCGATGCTCCACAGCTCGTTGCCTCTCGCAGCTCGGGAGGTTGCGCTTCTCGCGCTCGTGAACCTTGCTGCTCGGCAACCAAAACCCCAAATCGTCCAAATAGAGAGAGAGGGGTAGAGAGAGAAAGAGAGAGAGAGTGAAATAACAATTAGAAAGAAAGAGAGGGTGTTGTGCGGCTATGGAGAGAGAGGGGGGAGAAAATAAATTAAAAAAGTACTCCAAACCTATAAAGTAAGGGCAATCTTGTCCACCGAACCAAAAAATGGGTATTTTTTTGTGTTTTTAACTTCCGAAGCAAATTTTAGTTTTGACACTTAGAAGTGGGTATATCACTATATATTCTCATTCCATATAATAGAAAAAATAATAAAATCTACATGCAAATAATTATGCAAATATGATTAGCATTTAATTGTAATATTATGCAATGATTAGTATTATAAATAAATTATATTTTATCATATATAAATTGAATTTTTATATTTGGATCTTATAATTATGTTTATTAAACAATTAATTATTCATGTTGAATTTTAACGCGATACAATATACCTATTATCGAAATATTACTCTTATAAACCTATTTTTATTATCACAATTAGTTGGCGGCTTGAAATAATGATACCTTATTTTAATATTTTTCTATGTCTGTTAGACATTAATCTTTTATTAGAATAAACAATATGTGACTTGAGTTATTTTAATATTTTTATCTTATGTTTGCTTTAAAATAACACTAAAAAATTAATTTTTTCATGTCGAATTTTGACGAAGTACACTATACTTTTTATCAAAATATTACTCTAATAAACCTACTTTTATTATCACAATTAACCAGCGGCTTGAAATAACGACATGACGAGATCAAATCAATATAACTATTTGAGACCCCTCATTGACATTTTCTTTTTATTAAAATAAACAACGGGCGACTTGAACTTATTTTAATATTTTTCTTTTATATTTGATTATAATAAATAACGGGCAACTTGACATGTTAATAATTTTCATTTATATTTTACTTTAAAATAACGTTATAAAGTGATTCGTATTGAATTCTGACATAATACAAATGCACCTACCATCAACATATTCCCCTTTAAACCTATTTTCTTATAAACATAAGTAACAAGTGACTTTATATAATTATATATTTTTCTACTAAAATCATATCAAATTAAGTTACATGTTAGATTTCAAAAGAGGCAGAATTCGATTAATGTAAACTATTTTCGACTGGTAGTAAATTATTAAGTACTTTTCGTATTACATTTTTTTTTTTTTTTTTATGTATTTTACGGGAAACTTGACTTTGTTAATTCGGCACCAATTTCATTTATAAGTCTTTAAACGTCGAAGATTTAAATGTAACAAGAATCGGCATTATGGCTTGATTTATTTTGATGTAACGACATTTTGTTTTTATTACAATAAACATCGAGTTACGTGAATACTTATATGATAAGCATACATAGTAGTATTCAATATAAAACTAAATATAAGATAGATATTGTGTGAGATTGAAATATATCATACTTCAATATTTACAATTATATGTATTCTATATAAATAAGAATTGCGGATGTAGGAATTGACACGTATGCATGTCGATCAACGTGGTGGTTCGAAACGGGCATCTTAACTTATTTTGATATAACGACATTTTCTTTTTTTATTGAAAAAATTTACGGGTGACTTGACATATTTTCATATTTTTCATTTATACTTTACTTAAAAATAACGTTATAAAGTGATTGTATCGAATTTCGAACGGGATACAAACGCACCTATCATCAAAATATTCCCCTTTAAACCTATATATTTTCTTATAAACACGAGAAACGAGTGACTTTATATTGAAATTTTGTTTTATTACAATAAACAACAGACTACGGGAGACTTTGTTTGACATTTTTTGTTTATTAAAATAAACAACGGACAACTTAACGAGATACAAATGCACCTATCATCAAAATATTTCCCTTTAAACCTATTTTCTTATAAACACGAGTAACGAGAGACTACGCTCAAACTTCAATAGCTTTGTAGAAGAGGAGCCGAGCATATTATTTTGGTCCAGATTTCTTATATAATTTTCATATTGTTTATTTACTTTTAATATTTTTGTATTACTTTTAAATATATTTTTTATATTTCACGAGGAACTTGACTTTGTCGTTTTCGGCACCAAATTGAGTTATAAGTCTTTAAACGTCGAAGATTTAAATATAATATGAATCATCATTGAATTAGTTCTTCATCAATCTTACATTCTTTTTATTGTTTGTAAGTACATAAAAATCGAGAATCATAGTCTAAAATATTTTTAAATAAATTTCACTAATAAAATATCTAAACATTAAAAATAATTGTCACCCGTCGATTTTCGACGGGTTGTAAACTAGTATTTATAAATACGAATTCATTTAGCCTATAAAGTATAAAGTACGAAAATTATGATGTAGCTGCATATATTATCTCAATATAGTTGCCTAACTTTTTTTAAAATAAAATAATAAAGATATTCTATAACGGAGTACTAGAAATTTTACACATTGCCAAAGACGACGATTAGTTAAATTTGTCTCACCTTTTATTTTACTAGTACGTTGCCCCGTGCGATGCACGGCTTCGATTAACACCAATAGTTATAATTTAATCAATTACTAAATGATACAAAAGAAAATTAATGTTAAACTGCATTTATAATTATAAAATTTTACGCTGAAATTAAATTTACAAAAATTATTTGTAGCATGATGATTCAAAAATACAAAAAATACAACCAACTTGTCAATAGAATGAAAACTCAATATCTGTGTATAAACAATTCAAATATCTTATGCAAATACCAGCAATACCCTTATATAATTAACGGATAATGTATTTTATTTATATTAGTAATATATTAAAACAATCAATACATCAATTTGTAACCAAACAACACACAAACATGCACAAATAGTGTATGTGAGTGAGCAATAAGAGACTAATGTTTGAGAAGTGTTACGGGTTTCAATCCTCTATCATGAAGTCTTTAAATTTTATGCTATAATTGTTATAAAAAATGAACAATTAATATTAAACATTTTTACGGGGTATGTCTAAGATTTATTAAATTTGAAGTACCCATCACAATATTATAATTGACAAATTGTTTCTACAGTTTTACTTTTACTTTACCTCAACTAAAGAAATAAAGAGCAACGGCACTATAAACGTAGCTCGTTGTAAGAATAATTATTAACTTAGGCATGTTTCTATCACAATAAATGACTAATTAATCTATATATAAGCATAAAAAGTGCACTATATATTTATGTATCTTATTTTATTTATTAAATCTTAGTAACAAATTTGGACTACAAAGAGGACAACTAAACAATCTCAACAATTTAATCCATTCATAACTTAAATTTGGACTACATATTGTTAGAACTGGAGCCAAAGTTCGAGAAACTTGCACAAATAACAATAAATAGAAACGAAAGTTAATCGCTGCGCCGTGAATGAACCACTGCCCTAAAAGCTATTTCCGGCAGACCCTCGGTGCCAAGTCTCGATGCCGAAAATACTCTCGAAGGTTAACACAACACTTGATTATGCGTGCACTCGCAAAAATCGAGTTGGAGACGATTTCTAGGAGGGGAAGAAAGCAGAAGAAAAGAAAGGAAAAACTGAGGAAGTATAGAATGAATTGGGCGGCTGAATTCTATGAATTAGCAGCTGACTTCTATTTTTCCAAAGTCCACAAGCACATATTTATATAGGAAAAATACTTTACCTAATTGTATTAGGATAGGTATAAGGAAAAGCCCACAAACCTACACGTAACTTGCCCACCAAGTTACTTAAATAAACGTGGGAAAAATATAATTACAATTAATTCTTTTAATTTCCAACAATCCCCCACAAATGAAAAGAATTAATGAGGAAAGAAATATTGATGCGTAGATACAAATATCTTTCGATTTGAATTTGTACGTTAGCGAAGTAGGCAACATATAAATCTCAAAAGTGCTTTACAGCTTGAACTTTATGAGCTCATAAGTATACCCCCACAACACACATCATTTCTTAGGAACAAAAATACGTTTCCGCGATGACAAATAAGGTCAAATCAATACCTTCGATTCTCATGTATGCTCTAGAAAACGCATTTCATAGAAGACAAACTCTTCACATACACTTAGGTGATTCTATGAAAGTGCAATCACCAAGGCACTAAATATATTATACTCATATAATATACCAGAAATGTTTCGCAAAACATAACTGCAAGAATCATTAAGAGCTAAACAATGCTCAACCTCAAAAACATCATAGTACAATCGAAAATCCACCGCAGTAGGATTACCTCGTCAGGCAACGATTCGTCTATGTCCAGAGTTCTCCGCAGTAGAACCAATAAACCAATAAAGCTTACAGCTATTTCCAACTAACTGTTATTAACACAAAAGTTAATACATATATAAGATATAAAACAAAGATAAGATAACACAGTTTCGTTTGACCTATTAGGTGTCCACCATGTTAACTTTCTTCATTCAATATCTTCATACCAATACCGGCTGCAAGTTCTTGCACTTGACGCTTTATGAGAGCTTTGGTGAAAAGATCCGCCAGATTCCTTTCTAACTTAACAAAGTCAAGAGAAATGACCCCATCTCCAAGCATTTCTCTCACTATAGCATGTCTCTCCCGGATATGTCTCCGTTTCCCATTATAGACGCTATTCTTCGCAATAGAAATAGCAGACTGTGAGTCACAATAAAGAGAAATAGGAGCTTCAGAATTCTTACCCAAAGGTATGCCTGCTAGTAATTCTCGCAACCACTTTGCTTCATGACTCGCAAGTTCCAAAGCAATGAACTCAGATTCCATGGTTGAACTAGCAATACAATTCTGTTTTCCAGATTTCCAAGACACGGCACCCCCACCAAGCGTGAATACAAACCCACTTGTGGAGCTTACCTCATCACTATCTGAAACCCAATTCGCATCACAATATCCTTCCAACACCTCGGGAAAATAGGAATAGTGCAAGCAAAGATCTTTGGTCCCCTTCAGATACTTCAACAAGCGATATAACGCAGTCCAATGATCATTACCAGGATTATGAGTATATCGACTCAATCGACTTACCGAGTAAGCAATATCAGACCTAGTACAATTCATCAGGTACATCACACTCCCTAGAATCCTAGCATACTGTTCTTGAGAGACAGGCTCACCATCATTCTTCTTTAAATGCATATTGGGATCATAAGGAGTTTTAACAGGAACCAGATCACTACAGTTAAATCGATTTAACACTTGTTCCACATAATGAGACTGACTCATCACATATCCCTCCTTAGACTTCAACAATTTAATACCAAGGATAACATCAGCCTCTCCCTAATCTTTCATATCAAAAGCAAAAGACAAGTATGCTTTCGTTTCCATCACAATATCAAGACAAGTGCCAAAGATCAACATATCATCCACATATAGACATATAAGCACACAATCCGATCCGAGGGTTTTGGAATATAGACATGACTCAGAACCATTTACTACAAACCCATTCATCAAGATAGTATTATGAAACTTTTCATACCACTGTATAGGAGCCTGCTTCAAACCATACAGAGATCTTTTTAGCTTACACACTTTATTCTCCATCCCAGGTACCACACACCCCTCAGGTTGATGAATATAAATCTCCTCGTTAAGATCACCATTCAAGAAGGCAGTTTTCACATCCATTTGGTGTACAACAAGACTGTGAATAGAAGCTAAAGCAACTAGCGTTCTAATGGTAGAAATACGAGCAACAGGAGAATAAGTGTCAAAAAAGTCAACATCTTTTTTCTGAGAATATCCAACTACCACAAGTCTTGCCTTATACCTATCAATCGACCCATCAGGTTTTAACTTTTTCTTAAAAATCCACTTCGATCTAATAGGTTTGCATTTAACAGGCAAGTCAACTAGTTCCCAAGTATGATTATTAGTGATAGACTCTAGTTCACTTTGTATAGCCTCCTTCCAAAGAGGAGCATCTACACTAGACATAGCAGCTCTATACGAAATAGGATCATCACTAATCATAAAGGCTGACACCACATAATCATCAATCAGATCAGGATGCTCAACAACAAAAGCAGTAATGAAATCAGTACCAAATGAAGTTTCAGTTCTCCGTCTCTTACTCCTTCTCAGTTCTGGGGCTACTTCAGACTCTCGAACTAATCGATCAGATGGCTCAGCTGTAACATTCTCGGTCGAACTAGGCACATTCTTAATACACAGATTAGTCTTCATTGGAAAAACATGCTCAAAAAACTCAGCATCTCGAGATTCACAAATAGAATTATCACACAGAGACAAAAATCGATAAGCAGCAGAATTCTGAGCATAGCCTATAAATACGCAGTCAAACGTCTTAGACCCAATATTCACCTGCTTCGGATCATTCAACCTCACCTTAGCTAGACACCCCCACACTCTCAAAAATTTCAAAGTAGGTGCAAAACCTTTCCACAACTCGTAAGGAGTCTTATCTAACTTTTTATGAGGTACTCGATTGAGAATATAACATGCAGACAAGACGGCTTCCTCCCACATACTGATAGGTAAACCCGAACTCAACAACATAGCATTCAACATGTTCTTAAGGGTTCTATTCTTCCTTTCAGCAATACCATTCTGTTCAGGGGGGTAAGGGGCAGTAAATTCATGAATTATTCCATTCGTCTCACAAAAATCTCGTAAGAACAAGGTAAGGTACTATATTCTCCTCCTCTGTCAGATCTTAGTCTCTTAATCTTCAAATTCAACTGTTTCTCTACTTCAACCTTATATCTAAGAAATGTGTCAGCAGCCTCATCCTTAGTCCTCAAAAGGTATAACCGAGTGTATCTAGAGAAATCATCAACAAACGAGATGTAGTACATTTTTCCACCTCTACTAACAGTGCTTCTAAATTCTGCTAAGTCCGTGTGAATTAGCTCAAGAAGAACAGAAGATCTATGTTCCACTGCCTTAAAAGACTTCTTAGCAAATTTTGCTTCTACGCATATTTCACATTTACCATCATCCTTGAGAGCTAGAGCAGGAATAAGACCCATAGAGCGTAATTTCTTAACAGAAGCATAATTCACATGTCCAAGTCTACCATGCCAAACATCTAGAGACTCAACCAAGTAAGCAGAAGAAGAAGCATTTTCATTCAAGATTTCAGAGGCCACATTAAGTACAAATAGACCATCAGACAAATACCCCTTTCCAACGAAATCTCCACCCCTAGTTATCACAACTCTATCAGACTCAAAAACAAGCTTCAACCCAGCCTTGCTCAATAAACCACCAGAAACAAGATTTCTACGCATGCTAGGCACATACATCACATTACTTAAACTTAAAGTTTTTCCAGAAGTGAGCTTGAGGAGGACCTTTCCCTTGCCGAGAACACCGGCAACGCTTTAATTTCCCATTTAGACGCACTCCCCTTCGGCAGCATCTTCAAACTCAAGAAACATACTTTTGTTGGTGCAGAAGTGCCTAGAAGCTCCAGTGTCTAGCACCCAATCCTTCTTGTTTTCCACCATATTGGCTTCGATCACAGCAGCAATGACTTCATCAGCTTCTGCCAGGTTCGCCTGATTTGCAGGTTAATGAGTAGGCTGGAACGGCTGTCTGTTGGGACCTTGCTGACGCTGATGGCATTGATAGGACTTATGGCCGGGAGCTCCACAAGTGTAGCATGTTACCTTTGACTTCATAATCTTCTTATCATGCTTGAAATTTGGCTTCTTCTCGTCAAATTTTGCCTTCTTAAAGGCATGAGACTTTCCTGTTCCTGAACCACCACCAGATTCAACAAGATTAGCCCTTGACAAATTCAAAGAGATAGAGGTCTTATCTTTGAGGCGATTAGCTTCCTCAGTGCGCATGTGACTGATGAGCTCCTTGAGAGTGAAATCTCGTTTCTTGTGCTTGACAGATTCCTATAGTCATTCCACGATGGAGGCAATTTTTCAAGCAACACATTTGCCTTTAGTACTTCGCACATCTGCATTCCTTCAGCCACAACAGCAGCCAAATTTTCATATTCGTCAAGTTGCTCCATTAGTGGCTTGTCATCCATCAACTTGAACTGCATCCACTTTCCCACGACGTACTTCTTCAGCCCTGCATCATCTCCTCCGTATTTTGATTGAAGGGCCTCCCATATTTCTTTCGCAGAGCGAAAATCCACGAACAAATCAAACAGGCTATTGGACATGTGATAGAGAAGATGTCCACGAACAGCCTTGTTATCCTTCTCGTACTTGACTGCATCAGTTTTTGGTTCCGGTGGGGGAGGAAGTGCGTCATTACCGCCGTCAGCAGTCAGTGCAGCGACAGAGGGGGCATCTTCGAACAGTACGTAGTCAATCTCCAACTGTTCGAAGAAGATAAGCAGTTTCTGCGACCATCTCTTGTAGTTCGAACCATTAAGGGACTCCAGCTTCGACAAATCAGACAAGGTACGGTTTGACGAGGCCATGAATAGCTTTTAGATTGTTAGAACTGGAGCCAAAGTTCGAGAAACCTGCACAAATAACAATAAATAGAAACGAAAGTTAATCGCTGCGCCGTGGACGAACCACTGCCCTAAAAGCTATTTCTGGCAGACCCTCGGTGTCAAGTCTCGATGCCGAAAACACTCTCGAAGGTTAACACAACACTCGATTATGCGTGCACTCGCAAAAATCGAGTTGGAGACGATTTCTAGGAGGGGAAGAAAGCAGAAGAAAAGAAAGGAAAAACTGAGGAAGTATAGAATGAATTGGGCGGCTGAGTTCTATGAATTAGCAGCTGACTTCTATTTTTTCAAAGTCCACAAGCACATATTTATATAGGAAAAATACTTAACCTAATTGTATTAGGATAGGTATAAGGAAAAGCCCACAAACCCACACGTAACTTGCCCACCAAGTTACTTAAATAAACGTGGGAAAAATATAATTACAATTAATTCTTTTAATTTCCAACACATATGAAAAATTAAGTAGTGAAAAGGATGATGCTATTTTTTAAGCTCATTATTAACGCCGGTAGAAACACAACTCCTTACAATTTTCGGAGAATAAATGATATACATACATGGTACTACTACGATTCAAACATATTACCTACCAATTTTGACTTTCCACACATACATATATCGAATCAGAACCGGAGTCCAGTACAATCATAAAATTCAGCTTCTAATCAAATGTTCATCATTCAACATAGCAAGTTGAAAAACAGAACGATCAAACCAAATCTCTCAGAACATGAATCACAACTAACCACGAAGTCTTGCATCACTGAGTTGGAAATATGCTAAAACAGCTCTCAAATTTTATAAAGATAGCCAGTCTGGTTGTTTCCCCTGAAAATACAAATACATATAAATATATAGTAGCATTTAACATTAAATAATTTAATTGATGATTTCCTTTGCTTACATAGAAGTAGGAGTACTAATTAATTAACATGCCTAGCATAACCTGAATTGTTTATTCGTTTCCGTTAAATATACCGAGGTAATAAAGCAACAGTTATATCAGCTATAGCAGGAAATCGGAAATCGGAAAATATGATATTACCTGCTATTTTAGAGAGAGAGAGAGAGGAACTTACTCCTCCGTTCGCGAGAGCGATAGCCATTATTGTTGCAGCCTCCATCACCCATGATAAAGGATTCCACATAAAATCCAAAGAATTTCAATTCAGAACTTACCCTCCTGCAATTTTTCATAAAAATGAAAAATAAAAATCAAACAAAACTATATAATCAGTCACGGAAGATTTTAAAGCACGGGAAAAAAAATATATTAAAGAGGAAGCAGACCTCGGAAAATATATATGGAAAAGAAACACAGTTAAAATATCACCTTCTTTTCCTCAAGTAAATCTTTTATCTTTTGGGATAAATAAGAGGAAATATCGGAAACGTTAAGAATAATTAATAATATCTTTTGTAATTATTATTTAAATAATCTTTGGTAAAGAATATCTCCCCTCTTAGGGACGCATCAATGGTACTTTGTGGATATTGCAGTAGTAATTCTGAGGCTTCTGTCCAGTAGTAATTAAGAGAAAAGGACAATATATAGTTTCAGAATTATAGACATTTGTGGACGCAAATGTTGAATCACCGCCACAAAATGCCCTCCTTCTCCATCTCGCACTTCGACACCGTCTACACTTGGCGAACCCCCAAACCACCCCGCATCGCAGCCTCCCCAAGCGATGCGCCTATGATGAGAAGCATCTATAATTGTGATTTTAGTTTTCAAAATTGTTTAACGATACATATGTATGAAAAAATTGGGAGGAGAAAAATGACACTATATATGTAATTAAGGTGAAAGAATTCAACGATTGAGGTTATTGTGGGTCGGTTGATTACAGAAAGATCGTGGGGAAACTGAAAGAGAACGTGAAAAGAGGGAAAGAGAAAACAAAGAATTGTGAGAAAATATAGGAAAATCTGTAACCGTTAAATTTGCCGGGAAAAAAAAAACAACTTTTCATTTTATTTTAATATATTATAGATTTCTTGTAATTTTAGTTATAATTATAATATTATTAAAAATGAATTCCCCATGAGCAATGATTTCAAATTTGTCTCACATTTTATATATTATTTACTGGTAAAATATAGTGCTATCTATTTGTGAAAGGTTGTGTTCACTTTATTTTCACATTGAAACCAACTAAATTACCAATGCCTTAATTCATTAATTCGTCAAAACTTTTCTTAACAAAGAAAGAATAATCAGGGGACGGAAATTTAAAAATTGTTTTGTATTAATTCTTTTTTCAAAACTGAAATTTGAACTAACTTTTTTTTTAATTTTAACTAGATTTTGCACCCGTGCAATGCACGAATAGAAATAAGTTAAAATACAATTCAATAATCATGTCAAAATTATATGAATATGTACTCCCTCCGTCCTATTAGATTATTCCAATTAAAATATTATATACTCATATATGAATTTTCAATGAGACTAATTATATGGAACGGATGAAGTAATGTATAGTGATTTAATATCTTAAATAGATTAAAGAGCATATCAAAATAATTTAGTGTTCCCTCTGTTACATAAATCAATATGTTTATTACCTGTTCGAGATCTTCTAAATTAGTGTGGTTTTCCAAAATAAAAATATTTACTCACCATTTTTCTTCACTTGATATTTATATTATTTACAATACTTTTTATCTACCTAATCCTACAATTTCTAAAATTTTCAACATTACATTTTTTTTCCATAGTCGTGTACTACTTTTACCTTCTTCTTCTTCTTCTTCTTCTTCTTCTTCTTCTTCTTCTTCTTCTTTTAAAAATAGGTGTCACTCCTATTTTCAAACTATAGTGGGGGTTGTAATATTTTAGAAGCCATATTTACTAATTGTTGTACGTATATCTCACAAACCCTAAATCAACAATAAACTGCTGCAAATTTATGGAAAAAAATCTTGATTTATCATATGAATCATCTTCCCCATTCTTTAATACCTCATGGCCATAAACACCTATCATCAACAACTCAAGCAATCTATCCTCAAGCAGAAATCAAATGTTTGATTCGAAAACTGAATTTGAGGTATCATCTCTAGGATAGAAAAAACACATTAATTGCTACTCAATCAAGGCAACAATCACTAATAAAACCAGGATATATGCTAATCATAATTATAAATGACACTTGTGTCTTGTTCTAATCCTCCGATTTTGGAAACCTTCTAGTGATTCTATTATGACGTTAATAACTCTTCCAATTAAGTTGAAAATTACGTTCATATCATAAAATTTTGCAAGACAAATAGCAGAAAAATATAACCGAGATTCAAATTTCAATACCAGTTTCTCATCTTGTTCGCAACATAATTGAACATTGATCGTGTTCGACTCTTCGACGACGATTGCCAAGAATAATCACATGCATAAAGTAAACAAATATAGTCATCGTTATAGTTATGGTTATAGATATAGATAGAAATATAATCTTTTCTCGTGGCAATTGTCAAGAGCAGGTTATGAGATTGCGATTTGCATAAAACTAAACAATGTAGTAGATATAGCGTCAGTAAGCTAAAATATTGAATGATTTACTTCACAGAAATCATTGCATATTGTAACATAGATTATAAGCATCTCAAAAAAAAATAATGGAATCAATAACCATGTAATATGTTCTTGCTTTTATCAGTGGAAAGTCCCAAATAGATCTTTCGAATAATCAATTCTACACTAAAGAAAGAATTCGAAATTATTCTATGTCTATATGAAGAGAGAAGTGTACTCCCTCCGTCCCCTAATAAGTGTCCCGAGCCGCCAAAAAAGATAGGAGTATTATGTTATTCAAAGATCAGTTATGAATCCTTTCCAGACAAAGAAGAAAGGTATGATGAAGATTCCATACGTAATTAACTGAGCCAGACCAGTACATTGTTAGTAAAATCTAATTCCTCAAATAACTATATGTATTTCACTGGAGTAGATAAACAAAAATATCTGAACTAATAGAAAGA
The DNA here is from genome assembly GCA_029379335.1 of Thymus mandschuricus. NCBI lineage: Eukaryota > Viridiplantae > Streptophyta > Magnoliopsida > Lamiales > Lamiaceae > Thymus > Thymus mandschuricus. Next base: position 21,603,398 of record CM057081.1, read on the forward strand.
GTTATAGAATCGAGATTCATGGCATATTCATTAAAGTCTACACATCCAGGGAATTCAGGTCAAAGGCAGAAGTCAGCAGTAACTTTTTCTACACAAAAAGAGCCAATAAGCCAACAGTAGATACTCGTATCATTTACGCACCAGTGCAAAGGGCTCCTTCCATGACTGTCCGGAGCATCGAAATCTGCGTGATACTTAGCTATAACGTAATTGAGGAATGTTGTTTGTCCATACTGAGCAGCAACATGAACTGCCTGCTCGAAAATACTACTAATTAGATCATACATAATTTGAAACCAGATCAGCAAAAGCAAAACAATAAACCACCTCATAATCATGTTCATCACCAAGTCTCCACCATCAGCTAAGTAACTGCTATTATTATATTCTTCCAAATAAATTTCTACATTACCCGATAACCATTCAAATCATCGGCCTCGACCCGCGCCCCGTTCTGCAGCAAAACATCTGCAGCTGCAATCGATCCTCGAACTGCAGCCCAATGCAGCGCCGTCTGTCCCGTATTATCCTTAGCATTCACTTCTGCACCTCTCTGGCAAACCCCAAAATACTGCATTAACTTAGCAAATTCGCAATTCAACACAAAACGGAACAAATTTCAACGTGAAACAGCTGAATCAATTAAACAAATTTCAACGCGACAGAGCTGATTCGAGGAATGTGTCGGAAATTTGTGATTTTGTTACACGATTGGATGAGGATGAGGATGAGGATGAGATCATCTTCTTGATTTCTTCCTCCTCTTCGGACACCTCCTTCTCAAGCGAGGCCACGCACTACAAAAACTGGCAGAAATAACGACGGAATTTTCCGTTGCTAAATCGAAAATTTCCGTCGCCATCTGCATATAACGACGGAATAACGACGGACACTATCCGTTTTCAAAATGAACGTCGCTAAAAAATCAACGACGGAATATAATTCCGTTGTTAAATTTAACGACGGATTTGTGACGGACCTATCGTCGCCGATCCTACCTCCGGCGCCGGTCGCCGGAGATGATTAAAAACGGATGATTCCATCGTTAATCCGTCGTTAATTTCCACGACGGAATAACGACGGCGTGTTCCCTCACAAATTTTTAACGACGGAACTTTTGACGGAGTTTATCAAGACGATTTCCGTCGCTGTTCCCTCACTATTCCGTCGCTATTTGTTTTGACCAGTGTCTAATTTTATTGCACCTGATTATTCCCGAGTTACGACTAAATCACCTGTTTTAAGTCTTCAAAATCACATTATAGTGCCAACAGAAATGTTTTAATTCAATACTACAGATAATATTCATACAACATAGACAAAAAACGTTTCAAGTTTGCAAAGTGTATATAGGTTAGACGTAGTATTCAACAAGTTTGTTCAACAAAGTAAAAACTAGGGTGAATCATGGAGAAGATGTGTGTGAAGAGGTTCCAGACTGCGACATTAGCCTTTCAATTTGACGTTGTTGGTTTTGAAGAGCTTCTTCCAACTTTTGTGTCTTCTCTTCCAACCTGTGACGCACCTCTCGTTCCTCGGTTAGTTTTAGCTCTACCTCTGATAAACGAGAGCCACATGCAGCCTCAGTATGGTATCGGGTGGCGTTGATACATGCTTCATTTGCCACAATCTTAGCTAATTCTCCCGTTCCAAACATTCTATTCTTTGCATCAAGTGGCACGACATCTAAGAATGCCTGATTCCAATCGACCTCCCGCTCCTCTGTTGTGCCGGGCAGTGGACTCCTCATCTCCTCGGCACGTGCCTTAATCAAGTTCTGTTGCAATACACAAAACAACGTTGGATGATCAAGAGTAAATCCAAGAAAATCTGTTAATATGAGTGTGATAAATGCTAATTGAATAATGCTAATTAAAACAAATAGAATTATAAGCACCTTAATTAACTACTAGTTAATTAATTAGCCTTGAATTAGCTACCAAGCTCAACACTCACTCTCTCCATCATCAACAAACAACTCAAGTACTGTAGTTTTCTGTTTCCATAGCCTAGCCTTCTGGTATATATAACTCCCTCTCCTAGTATGAAATTATACCTAATGGAATTCATTCAGCCATAACATATATATTGTATCGTATTAACTATAAATTCAAAAAGAATGATGATGATAAATGAGATCAGAATGGGCAATGCAATGTCGAATGGTAGTCCTAGAGCAGCTTCTACTCTGTTTTCTAACTACACAGTAAAAAAGCACATAAACTATGAAGTCTGCATTTACACAGAATTAAAGACTGCCGAGAACTATCAGAATTTTTCTACTAAAACAGCTGCATAAAAATCTGCAGGTATACTAGACTAATAGTACACACACCACCTTGTCGGATGGAATACGAAGAAAAGCAAATAATTTGCATATGCCCTATTCAGTATATTACCCTATATGTAAAAAGCAAGCTCCTCGAAAACTTGAGTGATGTTTTCCGCTGTACTGATGTTTGGAACACATTAATGGGAACGAATGAGGTATAGTTTCTGATTTTCTGCATCTCCTAATGTTATAGACTTTGCCATGAACTTATGATTCCTTCTTTTTGAGACGGTAAGGGTACTTTTGGTAGATTGATATGCTAGTGGCTACCAATGGGAGAGCCACAATACAGAATGGGGAAGGAGGAATACCATCAAAGATGTATTGAAGCAGTGCAGTGACATAGTGAAGACACGTCGTTGTTCGTATCATCATGCTAGAGAAGTGTAAAATATACTGCCATGCTCGTCACAAACACTATAACTCAACAAAATCTGAATCAGATCACTCTCATGCACAAACCTGAGCACACAAAACATACACACGATAACAGCTTTTGCGAGCAACAAGCCAGAAGAACAGCATTATTGAAGTGGCCTACCATCTACGAGAGAGTACTTCAGTTATAACAGTTATATTTCCGTTGTCACACGAAAGAAACACATGGTGGTTCAGTTACCTCATATAGAAGGCGGGTATAGACCAGAAATATTAGTGTAACTACAAATTTTCACTTACATGGAGATTGCAAAAATAGCATGAAATGAGTATATGAAAGCACATGGATACATCACTTCGACTAGATATCCATCAAACGATCAACAGCACACATACGAAATACACAAAACAGCCCATAGCCAAGGCAAGTTCAAATGCAGAAGAATCAATAAAATTCCCTAAAAATACGAACATGATGAAGTTACCAATAACTAACTATGCCAAGAAACCTACATTCAGCCTAGAAGAACCGAAGCAGTCTAGTCCCAAGTATCAAACTCATCGATAAACCTAAGTCGAACCAGTCATACTACGAAACTACCATAGCATGAAATCAGTCGAGCACGCACAAAAGATCGATGGGGAAGGAGGAATACCATCACCGAAACAACGCCGGAATCCAGTGATGCAAGCCTCCAATTCAAGGGTTTTCCGATGTACGGAAAATAGATCGATGAAGAAACGATTTCGAATTCAATCGATTATCGAATAGAGGGACAAAACAACTAGCTGCAAAGAATCTGCAACGGATTAGAGGAAACCCTAGGTTTGAGAGCAGAGGAAGACGAAGAGGAGTGGTAGAGAGAGAGAGAGAGAGAGAGAGAGAGAGAGAGAGCGAGTGAGAGTGAGAGTGATAGTTCTTACCGAGAGAGGGTCGGAGATGGCGAGTGGGAACGGCGACCAGCCACCGTCGACGGCGCAACAGCAAAATCTCCGACCAAGGCTATACGAGTGTGAAGAGAAACATTAATTTTTTTTTTCCATGGATAGATTTTGAGAGCAGAGGAAGAGGAGTGGTAGAGAGAGAGAGAGCGAGAGTGAGAGTGAGAGTGAGAGTTCTTACCGAGATTGGGTCGGAGACGGCGAGTGGGAACGGCGGTGGACTTAGGGCTCGACTGAAATTTGGGGAAAAATACATTACTTAAAACTACATTAAGACCGAATAACGACGGAATAATTCCCTCATTAAATGTCCCTCACTAGTCCCTCACTATTCCGTCGTCCTTTTTGAGCGCCAAACTTTCCCGGGTTATTCCGACTTTGTTCAGTCGTAATTTCCGTCGTCATTGGCCGGAGTTCCGTTCCGTCTTTATAGTGTCGTTATTCCGTCGTTAATTAACGACGGAATCATGTCCGTCGTCGGTTCCGTCGTTGTTCGGCAGGTTTTTTTGTAGTGACGAGGTCGGGGTCGAAGAGCGGACCCAAGCTCCTCCGCCTCAACGGAACCCCGCCGAAGTCGAACCTCGAGCTGTCGCATTTCGCAGTTCCTTTGATCGAAGCCCATAATTTAGGCGATGGCTTCTTCACGCTCTGATTCAAATTGTTGTTCTCTGGATACTTCCATGAATTCGAGCACCCTGATCGGAAAAAATTGCACAGTTAGTACCGCTAAAAAAAATAAGATGATTTCGAAAAAATCGATTGAAGAATTATACCTCTCAGTCGTGAAAGATGCACTCTAAACTGAAAACTTGATCTGTCGTCCCAAATTGCGGAACCTCGTATGCACGAATGAGCCTCAACTGCAACTCGAATTTGCTCCTGCTAGCTTCAAGATCTTCAACACTTCCAAACAAAGACATTTTGAAAGTATGGGTATTTTGCTTGAGAATTTGATGTGTGTGTTACTCGTATGAAGTTTCTGCATATTTATAATTGTATACAGGAACACTTCTGCACTCTCTACGTTGTGAAGATCGTGGGAGAGAATATGAAAAATAACTGACCACTCTCTGCCCTAATCCATCGTGGCATTTATAAATAAAGAGAAAAATGATTTGTTAGTTGTACGCAAAATTAGATTTATAAAAGAAACGTGGGATTATTCATGACTTCTAGATTTTGAGGGTAGTATATTTTTGAATCATAATTTATTATTGAGGGTAATATATTTTTGCACCCGTGGGAAACTTCTAGATCAATATAATAGTCAAGAAATTATAAAACTGTCGTATATTATATTGATCTAGACAATTATATGGAAATTATCTATTACTATATTTTTGCATGTGTACAAATCTATATTTTATTAATCAAGATTTGTAGTATATTTTTGATCTATTATAATAATAAAATACGGAAACTTCTAGATTTTAAATCATATTTTAATATTGAGGGTAGTATATTTTTTAATCATAATTTATTATTGGTTTCTCAATTATTGAATCGAGTGGTTAAAAAAAAATAAAAATAGATGCCTCTAACTAATTACAAAATTGCCACCTATCTCTAATTACAAAATTGCCATTGATAACTATTTTTCAATTGATTTTCAATTGAAAACTGGCTCTTTATATATATATAGATTTTTTATTTGTTTTATATTTAAGGGGGGGAAATGTAAAAGTGAAATACCTTAATTTGTTGAAACCGTACTAATAAACAAAAAATAATTTATTAAATTTACATTTTTATTAACATTTTTTTTAATTACGTAATTCATTTTTTAAATTTCAGGGAAAACAAACTTAAAGTGAAAATACTAAAAGACCCTTAAAATTAGAAGTGAAATTACTTAAATAACCCTTGTATTTTGTTTTTATATAGTATCCTTTTATATATAATAGCAATGCGGATTCAGAGCCCCACGTTAATTCGCGTGCCTACGTAGCGCTCCCTATGCTCTCCGTTCCTATTTATCTTAAATTCAATTTATTTATAAAAAAAATATTAATAATTATTCTTCGATTATAAAAAATATCAAAAAATAATTCATACAAATATCTCATATATATATGTATATATTCTTCGATTTATAAAATAATTCAATGAATAAAATTCAATTTATTTATTAAATTATTATAAAATAGTTCTTCTTCGATTATAAAAAGATATTATAAAATAATTCATACAAATATTCTATGTATATGTGTATATATATATATATGAACAGAATTTGGATGATGGTATATTTTAATATATTCATTTATAATCGATATATAATGGCAAAGCAGATTCGGAGCCCCACGTTAATTCGTGCGCCTACGTGGCGCTTCCTATGCTCTCCGTTCCTAATTATCTTAAATTCAATTTATTTATAAAAAAATATTAATAATTATTCTTCGATTATAAAAAAATATCAAAAAATAATTCATAAAAATATCTTATATATATTTATATATTCGTCGATTTATAAAATAATTAAATGAATAAAATTCAATTTACAGTAAAACCTCTTTAAATTAATAACATCGGGACTATGGATTTTTATTAATTTAGAGAGATATTAATATATCGATAAATTAATATTTTATTAATTATAAGAGGTATTTTTTAAATTAAGCAAATTTAGTACATATGTAATGAAAATAAATAAATAAATTTATATATGTTTCATTGATTATATCATTTATCAACAAATTCCCTAAAACTAATTAAATATAATAATATACAATATCAATTGATTGTATACAGTCAACTACTGTATTATATTTCTTGACGCATGTATTAAGTCATTGGAATTACTTGAATATACATGTTTACATTAGTTCGTTGCACTTTATTATAACCAATTAAATATATGCATGTATGATGAGTGAAACATATCAATATATATATAATACCGTTACGGATCTCGATCCTACGTGGCATCGCATATGATTTTCTTGAATATTTTCGAATATCCTCATTGATTTGGCTTATTTATTATATCACATTATGAAATTCTGTCCCACATCGATTTTTTACAACAACTTATTATCCCACACCGATTTGTTACAAGAACTTGATGATACAATATAGATTGATATATTTTCAACAAAATAATCAACAACTATTAATATTTGCGACATTAATCAATATTTGACACAACTATTTTGCATTAATAATTATCTAATACCTAAAAATATAAAATAACGTATGATTTTTATGAATATTTTCCAATATTCTCATTGATTTGGCTTATTAAAGATTAAAATTTAATTAAACATATCACATACATTAATTGGTATACATTACGAATATTCTATATGCCCTCAAATAAATAAAAATATATATTTTATCTTCAATTTTTATCCCTACAAATGAAAAATCAATATTCATCGATAATTTACTTTAATTATATTATAATAACGATTCCCGTCCCACATCGAATATTCACAAGAACTTAGTGACAAAGTACATATATAAATAGATTATATATGTTAATCAAAATCATACTTGATTTGAGAAACTACATTATATATTAATGTAGAAATCTCAAAAATGAAAAATTCTAAGAAGCCTCGAACGGGCTAACGGAAAAAATTAACTTTAACGGGTCGATTTGCACTAATTATGTTAACGTTATGTTGAACACTCAAATAAATAAAAATATATATTTTATCTTCAATTTTTATCCCTACAAATGAAAAATCAATATTCATCGATAATTTACTTCAATTATATTATAATAACGATTCCCGTCCCACATCGAATTTTCACATGAACTTAGTGACAAAGTACATATATAAATAGATTATATATGTTAATCAAAATCATACTTGATTTGAGAAACTACATTATATATTAATATAGAAATCTCAAAAATGAAAAATTCTAAGAAGCCTCGAACGGGCTAACGGAAAATATTAACTTTAATGGGTAGATTGCACTAATTATGTTAACGTTATGTTGAACAACGAGCTAACAGGATATTATAATATTGGGTGTTTAGATAAAATAAACAACGGGAGGCATAATATATTTTTATTTTATTTTAAATTTTGTTTTAAAATAACATTTTCATGTTAAAATTTTATGGGATAAAATATAAAATATATCTATTGTAAAAATATTAATTTTCTTAACCCATTCGAGTAACGGGCTACTTGATATAATTAATATACAAAATTATTTATTTTTTATTAAAACTTTTATTTGTAAATACAAAATAATTTGAATTCCGTCGAATTTCGACGAGCACTGCACTAGTAGTATATAAATCTCAAAATATAAATAAAATCATTTATAACACTCAATCATGTCTTCTCATATAAAAGGCGTTGCAAAATGTCATATATGAATGATCAAACGCGTACAACATTATGTGAGTATAAAAGAGATCATCTTATGTGCACTCAAAAAAATTTACAAAGTAAGTTGATGAAAATTATCATTTGAAAGTTAGTTAAGGTACAAAGACCATAATATTCAAAATTTAAGAAAAATCAAGTAACAATATGTTCATATTTTAGCAAATTACCATAATATTTATAATTGTAATATTTATGAATTATTAATTTAGAGTTTTGATGGGACCTAATATTTATAAAGGGATTTTCTAAAAAGTTATTATTTTATATTTTTATTATCTTATCGAATTTGATGATTTTTTCAAAGGCTCGAATCGGGACCGGAAGATTTTATTATTTTAGAGAGGTTATTAATTTATAGAGTATTAATTTATACGGGTTTACTGTATTTATTAAATTATTATAAAATAGTCCTTCTTCGATTATTAAAAAAAAATTATAAAATAATTCATACAAATATGCTATGTATATGTATATATATATATATATATATATATATATATATATATATATATATATATGAACAGAATTTGGATGATGGTATATTTTAATATATTCATTTATAATCCTTGACTTTCGATTATAAAAATATATTATAAAATAATATATACAAATATTCCATGTATATAAAATATTAATAGAATCCTATATGAACTAGTACCAAGTAGCGCTCTCTATGCTCTCCGTTCCTATTTATCTAAAAATTTAATATATTTATAATTATAATAAAATATAATTTTTCTAAATATTATATTATATATAGTAATATAGAAGATAGAAGATACGATTAACCTTTAAAATTAATTATAATAAAATATACTTCTTATAATTATTACACATATAGAAGAAGAATATATTAATAAAATATTATTCTTCTATGTATTTTAATAATTTCACGTTTAACCTTTATAATTATTTATAGTAAAATATACTTCTTCTAATTATTCTACATATAGAAGAAGTTTATATTAATAAAATATTATTCTTCTATGTATTTTAATAATTTCATTTATATTTTTTCTTTAAAATAACGTTATAAAGTGATTCGTGTCGAATTTTGACGGGAGACAAATGTATCTGTCATCAAAATATTTTCATTTAAACTATTTTCTTACAAACACGAGTAACGGACAATTTTATATAATTATGTATTCTTCTACTAATTTAATTTGAAAATTATAATTAAGCTAATACGTATATGATAAACATAGACAGTAGTATAAAATATAAAACTAAATATAAGATTGATATTGTGTGAGAGTAAAATATATCATAATATTTTATATAATTAATATTTACAAATATACGTATTTTTGATAAATAAGAATGGCAGATGTAGGAATTGACACGTATGCATGTCGATCAATGTGGTGGTTCGAAACAGTCTTAACTTATTTTGATATAATGACATTTTCATTCTATTAAAATAAACAACGGGTGACAATTCTATATAATAGAAAAATATAATAGAATCCTACATATTTTACCTAAAAGAAGCAATATAAAATAGGATAAATAAGAATGACAGATGTAGGAATTGACATGTATGCATTTCGATCAATGTGGTGGTTCGAAACAGTCTTAACTTACTTTGATATAATGACATTTCATTCTATTAAAATAAACAACGGGTGACAATTTTATATAATAGAAAAATATAATAGAATCCTACATATTTTATACCTAAAAGAAGCAATATAAAATAGGATAAATAAGAATGGCAGATGTAGGAATTGACACGTATGCATGTCGATCAACGTGGTGGTTCGAAACAGTCTTAACTTATTTTGATATAATGACATTTTCATTCTATTAAAATAAACAACGGGTGACAATTTTATATAAGAATCCTACATATTTTATACCTAAAAGAAGCAATATAAAATATGATAAATAAGAATGACAGATGTAGGAATTGACACGTATGCATGTCGATCAACGTGGTGGTTCAAAACAGTCTTAACTTATTTTGATATAATGACATTTCATTCTATTAAAATAAACAACGGGTGACAATTCTATATAATAGAAAAATATAATAGAATCCTATATATTTTACCTAAAAGAAGCAATATAAAATAGCAAATATAAAGTGATTCATATCGAATATTAACATTAAAATTGATTATAACTACGTGAGACTCTCTATGACATATTTTTTTTTAAATTAAAATAAACAACAGACGTTGACTTATTTTTTATGTATAGACATTTTATTTATATTTCAATAAAAGACGGGTTACCTAAAAGTAGCAGTTTAAAGTGATTCAAATTGAATATTGAGTTAGAATTGAGTATAACTATGTGAGACTCTCTTTGACATTTTTTTTATTATTAAAAATAGACAACGGACGGCTTGACTTATTTTTGATGTAACAACATTTTTTTTTTTATTACAATAAACAACAGACTACCTAAAAGTGGCAATATAAAGTGATTCATATGGTATATTGCTGTTAAAATTGATTATAACTATGTTAGACTTTCTTTGACATATTTTATTTATTAAAATAAACAAATATAAAGTGATTCATATCGAATATTAACATTAAAATTGATTATAACTATGTGAGACTCTCTATGACATATATTTTTTTTAATTAAAATAAACAATGGGCAGCTTGACTTATTTTTGATGTATAGACATTTTATTTTTATTTCAATAAACGACGGGTTACCTAAAAGTAGCAATATAAAGTGATTCATATTGAATATTGAGTTAGAATTGAGTATAACTATGTGAGAGGGATGTCAGTGGGTCGGGCTTTCGCGGGTACCCGCCTCGCCCAGACCCAATTGAGACGGGGTTGGGTATTGTAAATTGGGTTTGGAACGGGTATGAGTAATAAAGTAGATACCCGAAACGAGTTTGGGTCGGGTATGGGTATACACCTCTGGGTACCCACTGCCCAAACCCATATATATATATATATATATATATATATATATATATATATATATATATATATATATATGGTAAATATATATATTTCACATCTATATAAAAACTATATTTATATTTTAAAATTAAAAAAAATTATAACTATTAGCAATTCTAAGGTATTTATTAATATATATATAAAGTTGAAAGAATATATTACAAAAAATTTACTTGATAAAAACATATATTGTTAGTTTTGTTACTTGTTAACATTTAATTTGATATTTGTACATGTTGTACATCGTTCGTTAGCACTTATTGAGATACACACATTTAAATTAAAATTTTTGATTATTGTATGTATATATTTTAAGTTATAATTTTTTTATAAAAACTTATTACATTTAATTTTATTTGGGTATAACGGGTAATAAATGGGTATTAGCCGATGGGTTTGGGTCGGGTATGGGTATTAAAATTGAATTTTAAAACGGGTTTGGGACGGGTATGGGTATACAAAATTTTAACGGTTTGGGTTTGGGAAGTGCTTAATGGGGCGGGTACCCGGCCCATTGACATTCCTATGTGAGACTTTCTTTGAAATTTTTTTAATTAAAAATAGACAACGGGCGGCTTGACTTATTTTGGATGTAACGACATTTTTTTTATTACAACAAACATCGTGCTACCTAAAAGTGGAAATATAAAGTGATTCATATCGTATATTGATGTTAAAATTGATTATAACTATGTTAGACTCTCTTTGACATAATTTATTTATTAAAATAAATAGCGGACGACTTGACTTATTTTGATTTAACGACATTTTGCATTTTCTTTCTATTAAAATAAACTACGGGTGACAATTCTATGTATATAATAGAAAAATATAATAGAATCCTACATATTTTACCTAAAAGTAGCAATATAAAATATCAATATAAAGTGATTCATATCGAATATTTACGTTAAAATTGATTATAACTATGCGAGACTCTCTATGACATATTTTTTTATAATTAAAATAAACAACAGGCGGCTTGACTTATTTTTTATGTAACGACATTTTATTTTTATTTCAATAAACGACGGGTTACCTAAAAGTAGCAATATAAAGTGATTCATATCGAATATTGAGTTAAAATTGAGTATAACTATGTGCGACTCTCTTTGACATTTTTTTTATTAAAAAAAAAAAAACAACGGGCGGTTTGACTTATTTTCGATGTAACGACATTTAATTTTTATTACAATAAACAACGAGCTACCTAAAAGTGGCAATATAAAGTGATTCATATCGAATATTGTTGTTAAAATTGATTATAAATATGTGAGACTCTCTTTGACATATTTTATTTATTAAAATAAACAATGGACGACTTGACTTATTTTGATGTTATTTGTAAGTAAATAAAAATCGAGGATTATAGTATGAATTATTTTAAAATAAATTTCGCTGATAAAATATCTAAATGTTAAAAATAATTAGCACCCGTCGATTTTCGACGGGTAGTAAATTAGTATAGATAATACTCCCTCCCCCTCCCCAATATTTATGCATTCAAAGTGGATGTAATGTATTTTTGGACTCACTTGATGTAGGTGGAGTGAATATTAAATAATGTTTTTTTGTTGACTAGAGAATTATATAATGGGAGGACCAAGTACAAAATTAGGTTGTGTACAAATCCACGGACCGTTGTAAATGAAATATTATGCACAAATATTACTATATCACCGACGATGGGAGTATAAGACTTTAATAAGAATTAATACACGATACACCCTTAGAACACTAAAGTTAGAACAAAAGATCCTGTCAAAAAAATATTTAAAATGGCAAGAAAATGTGCATTGAGAGTCGAGAGTCTAGAATCAAGAATAAGCAGTTACATCCATCTAAAAAGTATGTCAAGACATCGAGACTAAAGAATGAACAATTACATCTATGTGTAGATGACTTAAAATACAAGTTTAGGCACTCTAAAAGACCCTCAATGTTTTAACGACGAGCTCCTCATTTCCCAAGTTCTCTTGTTCTTCTTGAATCGCAAGTGCAGAATCCGCAGCGGCTTGGCTGCACGTGTCTATCTCGATTATCTTGAGCGTTCCGATATCTCCGATTCCGAAAGGGACTTCTTCTAGTACCCAGCAGCCCATGATGATGAGGTGCTCAAGGCGTGGGAAGTGGGAGCTTTCTGCTCGCCACTGTATGATATTCGTCAAGTTTATTTTCAGGAACTTGAGGCTTTTGAATTCCCCTTCTTTCGTCTCCCAACATCTGTCCACAAAGTCAAACCCCTTCAGTTTGAGAACCTCAAGATTAGGCAGTTGACCGATGATCGACATGTCTTCACAGGGAGGTCTACATCCTCTCAGGCATAAACTCTTAAGGCTGGCCGGGAAAGCATAATACACCGGCAACGGAACTGAGATTTTCGAAGCATCATGAGCCTCAGAGATTTTCATCATGCCAGTACCGAACATGTCAACCTTCAACTTCTCAAGTTGGTGGAAATGAACGAGATGTTTGACACCTAAAAGTTCCCAAGACGTATACACGAGCTTCAACTCCTTCACGTTTGGAATCTTGGAAATGACCTTCTTGGTCAATTTGAAGTTTAGCACTTTAGTAACTGTCTGGAGATTTTCAAGCACTGGACAGTTTCTTGGAGGCGGAGGAAAAGCCAGCATGTTTCGCTTCAAGATAATATGCCTCAAAAGTTGAAACTTCCATATATCAAGTGGAACTGGTGATGTCGAATCAACGTATTCCTCTCGATGTATGTGCAGAGTCTGAAGATTCTGAAGATTCGATATTGTTCACCTATGCCACTATAGAAGAAAGACAGGTATCTCAGATGAAACATGTCTGTTATCTCATCTGGGAAAGATGTAAAGTAGGCGTTTGGCATAGCCAGTACTGTGAGCAGCCTCGAGCATGATAGCAAAGAAGATAATTCCCACACAATATTAAATTGCAATATTGAGCGAACTAGCAATTCATTTGATATGTTGACTTGCATACCATAACAGATTGCTAGCCGACGAGACTCTGCTATGCTTGTTCCACGACTGCTGACATTTCTGTTAACCACGACAACAAATTTCTGCTCTTCCGCCTTTTGTATGCACAAGTCCCTCAAGAGATCGTGCATGCCACAAGATTTAAACCTTCCGGTCCATGTCATCTTCACCTTCGTGATGAGATTTCGTTTGACAAGATCCTCAAGATAGTCCTCTGCCGCTTCTTCTAAGCTTTTAGACTCAATCGGTTTTAGAAATCCCTCAGCAACCCATAACTTGATGAGGTTGGAGATAGGAATTTCATAACCTTCCGAGAAAGCTCCAACATAGAGAAAACATGTCTTGAGATGATTCGGTAGATGGTCGTAACTCAAGCTAAGAATCTTTGAGAAGTTCCCATCAGCAGTTGCCACAGCCGCACTCACGTCATCCGCAACATTCTTCCAGTGATGTTCCGTCATGGCCACCTTATTGAGAATTCCAGCAACAACAAGAATAGCAAGTGGAAGCCCGCCACATTTCTTAGCAATGGTCTTTCCAATATCCTCTAATTCTGGAGGGAAAGATTCATCCACGAAAACCTTCTCTTGAAGCAGATTCCAGCTTTCGTCCTCATTCAAAAGATGCATCTGATGACTAGGGCTAGAAGAAGAAGAAGCATACTCAGCTACATTTATTAACCGGCTAGTTATGATAATTCGACTTCCGTTGTTGTCATCGGGAAATATCATTCTTAAATCATCCCATGCCTCAATGCTCCACATATCATCCAGTACAATCAAATAGCGTTTGCCCTTTAGACTACGGTAGACGGACTCTTTCAAACTCTCATCATCTGTTTGAACTGAATAACTCCTTTGAATTTCTCCTGCCAATGCCTCTGTCTTCAACGATAAAGAATGAAGGATTCCAAGAAGAATTCCTTTTAAATGATATTGTTGAGAAATTGTAGCCCATGCACGAGTGTGGAAGTGATATTCAATAAGGGAATCATCAAATAAATTTCGGGCTAAACTGGTTTTACCAATTCCGCCCATTCCAATAATAGGAATGATCTTAAGCTTAGTTGATTCTCCACAAAGCCGTTCTTGAATCCCGATCAAGTCCTCTTCATATCCAACCATCTTGTTTCTGCTGCTTCCCGCTTGACTCGATGAAGCAAGAGCAGGAGTTTGAGCAGTACTAGTTTGTGATTCTTCAGCGCCGCAGCTTATTTGTATGTGCTTCGCCTCTTCAATAACGAGATCAAAAAGATCCAAAACCTCTACCAACTCTGCTTTATAGTTAACATTTTGAGCTCCCAACTGCTGCTTCTTCGTCAGAGCCATAGCTAAAATCGATTGGCAGCAGCCCTCCTTCGCTCCATGATGCTCGATACTGATTCCAATCTGATAGTGCATGTCCCACTCAATGATATCTTGTGCTCGATATGCCACATCTCTGATGCTCGCCTCCAAAGATTGGACAGTTTCTCCACCGTTGCTTGATTGATCGTCAAGAAAAGAAAGCAAGAAACTCGATTTCTCGTGGATAGACTCCAATATTTGCCGGTCATCACCACGAGCAACGTAGAAATATTTATGATGATGATGCAGTGTGTGATCTAGTAATTGAGAAAGTGAAATAAGAGCAGCATAAGACATTTGTGATATTCTCTCTTTCTACGCTCAGAAACAATCAGAATTCTGAATATGGTTTAGAGGAACAACTAGAACCTGAGAAACTCTGATAATTGATGTTCACAGTTTACTTTGAGATTAAGCAAAAGATGACAGTCTCCCTCAAAATAAGTTTGTTAAGCAAGTGGATGCATGGTTTTGGCATGTTCTAGGCATCGTGCAATATGGAAACAGGCTGGCTTGTCTGAATGTAAAATTCAAAGTGCATGGAACAATAAATGAATGTGATCACTTTGTTTATAATACATTTCAACGCAACTTGTGATTTTATATTATATTATGTTTGACCGCATAGAGTTTACCGACATAATTTGTTGGCATCTTATCATCACCCTAAAATTAATAGATTAAATAAAAACCAATATAGCTACGACTCTTCGAATAGTAGTGAATTTTGAATGCAACGACAAAGGTACTCTCTCCCAACTCCGTCTTTCAATTAGTTTGTTTAATTTAGACTGAGGACTTTAGGCGCATTTTAAAAATCTAAAGGAAAAAAGATCCACTCTAAAAAGTACTGTAACAGCTAATTCTTTTCATTTTAAAAAATAAGTCAATTAAAATGGAACGTCCTGCTCATGAAAGGAAACCAAGTAAAATGAGACGGAAGGAGTAATATATAAGCTTCTTTATATTTTGACTTACATGCATCGACAATAAAATTGGTACAAATTTTTACGCTTGTGTTAGTCTAGCTACAGGAGGTCAAGTTTCAAGGTCGAACGTCCCAAATAATAATATAAAATAATGTATACAACGCTCAAACTATAATTATAAGGTCATATAATTTTGAAAAATTTAATACATGCAAGACAATTATATTTCAGCATTAAAATTATTAATTATAAAGAAAATTACCTGAAAAGGAATTTTTTTTTTAATATAATCTTCAAGCTTTCAAATACTGTATGCCCAATATTTATAAATTCCTTCTTTTCAACATAATTATATACGCAACTTATGAATGCTCTATATCGTTAGAGCATATTGTGATGGCAGTGGACTTCGACCTGGTCCAGATTCGGTAGCCCAAATCTGATGGGTAGAATTTGGGTTGTCAAAATTTCAGATCCGACGAACCCTAAGCAACGGAAATCCCTAAGCAACGGAAATCCCCTCTTGTTCCAAAACCACTATGCATCGAAACAGATATGAGAGAAATGCCCCGAAGAGGCCGAACCCGGACCAGATCCGAACATCACTGTAAAATTTTAGTTTTGGATCTGGAAAATTTTTCCTAAAACCCAAATCCGGCTCATATTCGTACCACTGATCCAATTATATTATTATTATTATATTATTTATATGCGTATAATAATATATTTATAATACTTAGTACCTAATTCTAACTCTAATATTTTAACAATTCTTCTAATTCTAAAACATAATTAATATCTTTTCTTATTTTTAAGAATTTCTTTCCAGCTATTATTTATTTTTATTTCTTTGACTTTTTTTTTTTTTTTAGATTTAAAATTACGAATCCGGATCTAGACCCGAGATCCGTAAAATCTAATAGATTTGGACACAGAGTCACATATTCTTTTTTTTTTACACCCGATGGATTTGGACCTACTCCGAAATTCTGAATTTGGATATGGACCATGCAAACCCCGACCCAAATCCAATCCACTACCATCCCTAAGAACATATATATAGGAAACATATCAAATGAAAACTAATTATTTTTTGCAATCTAGAAACTAGTAGTAGCCCTTGATTTTTATCATCCTGCGATTAGGAATATGCAGGATTTTCTATTCTTTAAATAATTTTTGTTGTAAATATATCTTTTAGATATATATCAAATATTAGTGTTAATCATCTCTTAACCCCAAACCCTAACTTTGTATCACTATAAATAGAGGCTTTCAGTCTTCATAATAACACATCGAAAATTACTGCAGTTTTTCTCTTCTTCTTCTTCTTCTCTATTCTTTCTCTCTTCCTTCTCTATTTTCTCTAGAGATTTTCTTTCTAGTTTATAACACGTTACCAGCACGAGTCTCTAACCAATTGATTGGATCTCGAACCATGACCAATTCACTGGATTTTGGAGATTTACCCAAGGAAAAATCGTGTCTTCTCTGCAAGGTATTATTATAATTCTTTTGTTGAATTCTGAATGAATTTGGCTCATATAAATTGATTGAAATTCCGAAATCGATTCATTTCATGTTTTATGTGATCTAGTATGAGTTCCAAGTTAAATGCACTTGCGATTATCCATAAAAGATGCAAATTAAAGTCGCATGCGATATTGTATATTAAATTGATCTTGAAGATCTAAGTTTATTGTCACTAGTATTAACCGATTGTTTTGTTGCTTCAAATAATTTTTGTAATTGATCTTGGGTTATTAGATCTGATCTTGTCATTATATATTTTGTTAAAGTTTTTTTTTTTGCTAAATGGATCAACACTATAGATCTAAAATTTTATATAATTATTATATCATGATGGTATAATAATTATTGTTTCCTGAAGAAACATGAACCGTAAATCTTAATAATTTCGAAGATTATTATATTTTTTTTCTAATTTTGCTAAAATAGATCTAACATAGATCTATATTTGTAAATCTGTTATTATATCATGATGATATAGTAGTCATTCTTTCCTGAAGAAACGTTGAATAAAAATTATTGTTTCCTGAAGAAACATTGAATTGTAAACTTTTAATAATCCTGAAGATTGTTATTATAGTTTTATTATTGAACAATTATTTGTTGCATAATTGTTTAGATTTAATTAATTGTAGCTCCTTAAGTAGCACAACCAATATCCCCGAGGAATATTCCATGTAAATCTTTAATAATTCTGAAGATTATTATATTCCATGTAGATCTTTAATAATCCGGAAGATTATTATTGTATTCTTATTTATTATAATTTTATTATCGAGCCGTTAATTAAGTATATCATCGGTTCGATTAAATTAATTGTTGCTCATGAGGTAGCACAATCAATATTCGTGAAGAATATTCCATGATCTTAAAGAGCTATTCATAAACCTTAATTTTATTATATTTCATTTCTCGTTTTATTATTGAATATATTGTATTTTATTTCTCTTTTCATTATTGAATTGTATAACTATGTAATCGTTGTTACGATTTAAATCGTTGCTTCTAAAGCAACACAATTAATATTCCTGAAGAATATTATATGTTTTTGAAAAACAATACATGAACATAATATTATATTTTGATTGTTGCTCCCGAAGTGGCACAACAAATATTCCAGAAGAATATTACATGCTCCAGACGAGCACCTCATATTTTAGATAAAATATGGTATATGATTCTTGTATTTCGTTAGTGCAAGATTGCACAAACGATTCTACATCATTAATCATAAGTATTATGATTTGGGTCTTAAATACTGAGATGTAAATTGTATGACCCCAAACAAAATGATAGTTACGGATTCTTCAAGTATATGTGCCCAGAAGGCATAATTTTAATTAAAGCAATTGGGGCAAATCATGTCATGAACTCAAAGTTCGATAACATAAAATGTTTTTATGCTTTGGCATGAAAATTTTGGACATCTAAGAGCAACTGTTATGTGCCAAATTATTAACAGTTCATGTGGAAACCATATAAAGAACCAGAAGATTCTTTTAACGAATGAATTCACATGTAATCTTTGTGCAAGTTAGTTATTAGACCTTATACGAAGGTTAATATTTCCCTCTTTCTTGGAAAGAATTTAAGGGAATATTTGTGAACATATATGTTCATCATGTGGGTCAATTCGATAATCAACTTTATGGATTGATGTTTATTCTAGATGGTCATATGTATACTTGCTTTCCAGCATAAATGCAGCATTAGCCAAACTACTTGCTTAAATTATAAAATTAAGAGCTCAATTCCCAGACAATCCATTTAAGAGGATTCGTCTTGATAATGCGGCGAGTTTCAATCTCAAGCATTTAATAATTATTGTATGGCTATTGAAACTGGGTTGAACATATTGTTGCTCATGTCCATATTCAAAATGGCTAAGTGGAGTCATTTATGAACGACTTCTTATTGATAGACAATTATTTTATGAACTGTTAATAATTTGGCACATTAGTTCGGCCAACAACCTATATTAAAGAACTTTTGGTTGAGAACCTGATGTTTCTCTTCTAACAACTTTTGTTTGCATTGTTCAAGTTTCAATCGCACCCCCATAATGTACAAAATGGGCCCCAAACGACGATTTGAGATGTATATTGGATAAGATTCACTTTCAATGATAAGAAAGTACAAATCTCAATCTAGAAAAGCATAACGAAATTTCTTGAAATTAAAAAGCTATCACATTTTGATTCCTGAAGTAATCAATGTGAACAAGAAGTCGAAAAGACAATTCATTTGCAAAAGATTGCAAACAAACTTTATGATGCTTTTGTTGATACACGAAAAGTGACACCATCTCACATACTCTAGCCAATATAGATTGACTTGTATTTTCATCTTTTTTACTCCAGTGGCAGTACAAAACTAAAGTAAAATAAAGCATTAAATGTCAAGTTGATTAACTTGTATTTTGTATTCTTGTGCTCCCGAGGTAGTACCAAAAAAAATCATAATTGTAAGAGTCAATTATGGAATAATACAAGTCAAGTAATTTTATTCCAAGTAGTGCCTGAAGCATACGATATTGTTTATAATAATAATATGGTCGAGAGAGGCTAAGAGTATTATTAATGTACAAATATAATGTGTGAGATAGATCACAATAAGATGAATTACATCATGTTCATTTGGCTGAAGCAAATTTAAAAGACTTTGAGGCATTAGGGGGAGATATAGATGGAAGAATGCCGTCAAATTCATGTTGGATAATATATCCACACATATTATAAGTTGAACTGAAAGTTCGTAAGAGTATTAACTGCCAATAGAGTGATAAACACAAATACTTGTATTTGCACCATACCACAAATAATAGAAGTTCGTGATGAACTATATGGATAAAGTTATTTTCTCGACGCCAGAAACGTGAGACATTTTGGTGCTAACATAAATATCCGCGGAATACAAATTCAATTTTGATTATTTATCACTCATTAGATCTCCAGAAGAGGTTCGTCCTGAAGACGAGAATCCCAATATATTTGCACGTGCTCAAAATAATCTTAACATTGGGATTACGGAACGACCAGATCGATTATATTGGAGAAATAATATAGATCTTATGTAAGTGTTGATAATGTCATGAACTTTGTAAGTACATGAGAAATTCATGATAGAAATATACAGTTGTCGACAACACATTGCCTCAATTCAATATGATTATTAATTATTGGATCTAAGAGTTATATGCCAGAAGCATATTGACAAAAAGAAATTGAGGCAGAGCTTGCTATAAGACAAAAGGTCTTTTGCTTCATAGTAAATACACCAAAGGATGTGGTCAATGAAAGAAGCACATGATTATTTCTATGAAAGAGAAATAAATTTTTATAAAGTGGTGTGAAATAAAGCGAGAAGCTCAAGACTTAGTGAAAACTCTAAGTAAAATTTATTCTCATGTTGTGACATTACGTTCCGATAAATATATATCTAGCGGTGATTATGAATAAAGATACGTAGTTGATGATTGTCATGACCATATTGTGTATAGGTCATTAGACGTGAATGTCTATAGACATAGGTCCCAGTTTGGACTTAGACTTCATCATGAAAAGAAAAGAAAAACTCATAATGGAGTAATATCAATGAAGTCAATTCTTCCCGAAGTAAGAATATGTGAATGTTAAATGCTCTAGCGTGTTTATCAAAAGTCGTGAAATGTTTATATATCATTATATATATGTTAGTAAATTGATACACGGAAATGACTTGAGATGATTTACTCATGCTTTGAGGCGGAGTATTTTAATAAATGTCATAAACGCTTAAAGAAATGTGTCGGCCTGCAGACCGAATATCTCCATGAACTATTATTTGCATACGAGTTAATTTACTTGGAGAAAAATTCTATAAAGAATTTTCATATTTAATGAGTATCCCAATGATTGTCTCATTACTTGGATTAAATAAGATAACAAAGAAAGTACGAACCAGAAGTTCATTAGTTTGAGTACCAGAAGTACTGCTCTATCAGGCCTGATACCTAATTTGAAGTTAATATGCTATCAATATTTTGAGTTTCTCCCAGAAGGAGATATGTCAATATGATGTTAATCACATCATTTGTTATCTTCAAGGCATAGGAAACCTTGACCTGTTACAAGAAATTGAGGTTGACATTGGTGATACATGGATGCTAGATATTTGCATCATAACAAGATTTCAAATTAGTTAATGATTTGAGAATTTCTCCCAAAATCCTTTACATAGGGCTGTCAAACGGTACCCGGTAATTCGGGAGTACCGGTACCGGACCGGTACCGTACCGGGTACCAGGTACCGAGTACCGGTTTTTCGGTACCCGGTCCGGTACTACCTCTGAAAAATTTTCCGGTACCCGGTATTTCCCGTACGGTACCGGTACCGTACCGGGTACCGGTTTAATTTTAATAATTAATTATTTATATATATATATTATATTATTAAATAAAAAATTATAATGGATAGTTAAATAATTACCCGTTTATTTTAAAAAAAAAAACATAATACAATCAAATAATCAATAATTAAATTATAAATGATACAACCATTAGTCCATTAGTGGATATTATATATTTTGACGTGAATTTGACTAGTTTAATGTCAATTTATATTTTATTTTAATTTAATTATAAATTGAAAAATTGTTGTGAAATTAAGATTGTTAATTTAAGATTAAAATTTCACCTAATGATAAAATTTTACAAAACGAATTAGGTGAAATATTAACGAGGTTTAAAAAATAAGAAAAAAATACAATTTTTTGTCAACAAAACCGGTACCTTAACCGGTAATCCGGGAAATACCGGTACCGGCCGGTACCGTACCGGGTACCGGATAATATAAACGGGACGGTACCCGGTACCTAAATTTCTCGTTATCCGGTAAACGGGAAACCGGTACCCGGTACCGGGAATCCGGTACCGTCCCGTTTGACAGCCCTACCTTTACAAGGGTAATGTATTAGTTGTATTGCACAAATACGTTCTAGAAGAACGATAAAATTTGATAATTTGTGATATTTTAATCACTAAATCCCTCTAAGTTTATGTCGGGACTGTGTATTTATCAATATTGAAATATGTTTCAAGATATATAGTTATCTTGAGGGGAGTGAACAAGTTCAAAATGAACTCGAACATTTGGTCTTGTGAACCAAATGAATAATTTAGAAGACCCTGAAGGTTAAATAGTTGTACTCTTTTTCCCTTACTAAGTTTTTTTCCCATCGGGTTTTCTTAGTGAAGGTTTTTAATGAGGCAACTAGTTCAATACATACGTAAAGTGTATGGCATGTACTCTTTTCCTCTACCGGATTTTTCCTATTGGATTTTTACGGAGAGGTTTTTAACGAGACATGGACATCACAACAGTAATGTTCAAGGGAGAGTATTATAAGTGATAATATCTGAGTGGACATTATTTTGCAGTTTCATTTACCAAATGTGGTACGATACAAAGCATTATATTGTAAGCAATGACGTTGTCACGACCGGACTTTACTAAGGATAGTGAAGCTGGGAACCCGTGACTAGGGATGGGATTAAAGAAGCGGGAATAGAAAGGGGAATGTAATAAAGTGCAAAAACCACCCGAATAAGCGTGAGAAGTATTTATTATATCAATTGACGTCGAGCCTTTGAGGGAAAGATGTACATGTGTTCGAAACGCTTACACGACTCGAATACTCAACAAGAATTTATCGACATTTTACAGCGGAAGTCTTACAGAATGCATGTATGAAGACACACATTACCGAGAGTCTTAATACAAGAAACTAATATGATTCATGATGACAAAAGCTTGGGTCGACTCTCCATTCCATCTCGTTCAACCTGCACATTTAGAAATATATGCAGGGCTGAGTACAAAGGTACTCAGTGGGCACATTGCCGAAAACATACATATATAATTGTCAAGCCATTCAACAGTAAGACATAGGAGTTTTATTGAAAAGAGCCTATGCTTACTAAAATAGTTCTTGTGATCTAAAAGTGTCTGCGCAGACTAAGTTCTTTAGTAATCCACCGTATCTGTTCCTATGGTATCGGGAGAGTGGCCACTCTCACGATACCTTGACCGGCCAACCCGAAGATGACACACGGTCACAATGTGTACACTAGTCCAAGTAAGATAGCTATCTTACTAGGACCCGAATTCGATTATATAAATTGGCAAAGCCAACACAGATAGGTATCATACAAAATCAAAACATTTATGGCATGACAATTTTTGAAAAAATAATATTTTTAATCTAAACATGCTATAACTTTATTTGTATAAGAAAGCCCACCTCTTGAAGCGTAGAATATGCCCGGTCTCGATAGGCGAACAACGTCAAAACCTTGTCGAGTCGTGCCTATTCATAAAGGAATAATAAGAATCTGCATTCTTATAATAAAACTTCCTATGGGAAAATAATCGTCTAGTATATTTTCCTATCTTATAAATCTGTTAGGGTTAACAGATTGATTTGAATCCTTTAAATCTTCTCATAATAGAATAATCTTTATTATTCAGAATCGTTTCTTCCATGATTCGAGACCATTTATTTGTCGAATTAATTCCCGAAAATTATGCAAATCTTCAGGACATATTTAAAAGCTAAGCATAGCTTAATAATTAATTAATCTTAATTAATTAAATTCATAAGTTGAATAATCTTAATCATTTTTATTAATCTCAAGCGAATCCGATTTTAATAGTCGGGCCGTCCTTATTAATTAATTAACTAATTAATTAATTAATTTATCTCGTGAGTATTCTACGAGAATATAATCCTTCGAAAATTAATCGAACATTCGATTAATAGAATTAAATCCGGACAAGTTAAGTCCGTAGATTAATTGAATCGGGCCAGAATAAATTAAGTCCTCGGCCAATTAAAATTATCGGCCCAATCTACTGAGCTCAGCCCAATTCACGGATTTGGTTCGGACCCGCGGGTTTGGCCCGAAACCCGACCCGAAACCGAACCCGACCCGGTTCGTATACATATATATACTGAAAACCCTAACATTTCTTCATTTCCGCCTCTCTCCCTCTTGATCGATTTAGCCCTAATTTCCCTCCCCTCTCTCGGAACCTCTCTGGCCGCGACTCCACCGCCGGCGTCGAGGACTGCCGGCACCGGCGACCTCTTTGTCGACGGCAGCCCCTCTTTCTTCCCCTTTCTCTCTCTCTGTCATTAATCAGACAGAAACCCGCACCCTCTCTCTCTCGCGGATGCTCTCTCTCTCTCTCTCTCTCTGCCGGACGTCGCCGGCTTCTCCTTTGCCGGTGGCTCGGCCGTACCTGCTCGACGTGCACGCTGGAGGAAAGGACAGAGGCGGCGTCGCTGCTGTCCTCGCCGTCGCGCCTGGAAGCTCCGCCAGCAGCCACTGCTGGCGAAGGGATCTCCGTCCACCGCCGCTGGAATCGCCGTTGCTGTCGGAGGGAGCCTCGCTGCCGGCCGAAGGTAAAGGTCCGATTTCCTCTTCTCCAAAATCCCCTTCCCCCTCTCTCTTATATATTTTCTGCCCATTTTCAATGCCATCTAATTTGTATTTGTTCGATTATTATTGTGCAGTTTTGACTACTACCCTCGACGATAGCTTCGTCATCGGAATCGGAGGGTTCCGACCGGAGGTGGTCAGTCCGTAGCTTAAGCTAAGCTCACTGCCCCTTTTGTTTAATTTTAGATTATTATACTTATTAGGTTATATTAGTGTGGCAGTAATTGCTTTATGTGATTTATGAAAAACCGAGAAGAATCTGTTTTCTCGAGGCAATATATCTATAGCTTGGATTATTTTCAGATTTTGGTTTGTTCACTTTGGTTGAAGGGAAGAACATACATGCTGTAGTGACTAGCTGTTTAATATTGTGACATTTATCTCGTTTCATGCTTCGTATTATGCTTGATCTCATGCTTTTGTTTTCAGAATCATGTTCCCAAGTAATTACTTAGTTTTAGCATATTTATGAACTGAAGTGAAACTGAAATTATCAAACTTTTGTTCAAGTGTTTAAGCTTAAATTGTGCTTAATGATTCTTGAGGTTTTTATTACTTACTAGAAGTTAGAAGTGCTGTTGTTGCTAGCTCACCACACTCCTTCCTTCTTCTTCTTGATCTGCTGCTTCTTCTCTACTCTAGTGTGTTTAGTGGAGTAGTGAGTGAAAGGAAAAGGGAATTAGATTGAGTTGGGGTGGAATGTATTTATAGGGCTGATCTTTTGATGAATGTAGCAATATCATGAGGGTAAGGGTTGGAGAAAAAATCTGTTTCCCCCCATCCTTTTCCTGCAAATCCTCCTTTTGATTTCTGCAGGGCTAGTTAGTTGTAAGAGATAGAGTCTCCTTTATTCTGATTTCCTTATCTAATCCTATTATGTTTGCTTTGCAGTTAGCAGGTGGCAAGTTGATATTTTCTTGGGGTTCAAGAATGGTGTAAGGGGGAAGAATGAAGCTGGAATTTTGGAAGGATTTTGTCCTGCTGCTGCTGTCACTTCTCTGCCCTGCATCTTTGTTTTTCTTGTAGTTCAAGAAGGTGTAGGGGTGAAGAATGAAGCTGGAAAGAATATCTTCATTTGTTGCTGCTGTCCCTTCTCCTTCTCTGCCACCTTTTCTGCTTATCTATTTTTTTGTCTTTCTTTTGATACAAGCAACGAATACATACATGTATTCTCTTAATTATTTGTTGTTTTTAGTGTATAATTATTTAATTATTCAAGATATTATTCTTATTGACATGTGGTTTATTAATTTATTGTTTTTGATTCATCAATGTATTAATCGAATGTTTGGTTCGATTGTTATCTAACGGTTTGATCAT
This sequence comes from Thymus mandschuricus, assembly GCA_029379335.1. NCBI lineage: Eukaryota > Viridiplantae > Streptophyta > Magnoliopsida > Lamiales > Lamiaceae > Thymus > Thymus mandschuricus. The sequence continues at coordinate 21,629,913 of CM057081.1, forward strand.
GAACTGATGGGCTTGGCCCATAATATAAATTACTTTGTTGTACCACAACTTTTTCTCTTGATCGATTTTGAATAAATCGATACTATTGTAAATCAACGATATAATTACTATTATAGAAATGATTAATCAAATTACTATTTGATTATCCATAGAAATAAATATTTAACTAATTAATCACTCGAAGTGATCATATTTTGAATCATCTAATTAGAGAAGTCATTCTCCTCTTAATCAACTCACTAGAGAATTTTTTTCTCCAAAAAATTCTATCTTCGTCGAGAATAGAATTTTATCTACAAAGTTAATTTATTCTCTCTATTTCACTAATTTGTCTACTAACGTAGAGTTAGGAAAATGCGGGGCGTTACAGACGTTATCGATATTCAACTCATTGTTCAAGTGATGGCCATGGTGGACTCATTCAAGAACCAACATTCAAATCCTTCGATATAAATGCGTGCGTCGGCTCAAGATCTACAATTTTTAATTTCAGGGGGAGAGTTGTACTATTTTTCCTTAGACTAGGTTTTGTCCCATAGGGTTTTCCTGGCAAGGTTTTAACGAGGCAGCACATGTATATTTTTAGGGATGATCATCAAGGGGGGAGTGTTGTAAATATATCTTTTAGATATATATCAAATATTAGTGATAATCATCTCTTAACCCCAAACCCTAGCTTTGTATCACTATAAATAGAGGCCCAGTCCTCATAATAACACATCGGAAATTCCTGCAGTTTTCTCTTCTTCTTCTTCTCTATTCTTTCTCTCTTCCTTCTCTATTTTCTCTAGAGATTTTCTCTCTAGTTTATACTCCATCTGGCTCAAGATTCGTGACACGTTTATTTTCAGCATTTGTGGCAAACATTTTCGAGCGTCTTGATGATGAGTTTCAAAATATCCTTTTAAGGAAAGTTTTCTTTTTCGGGATACATTGATACTTGTAGTATCCCGTAAAAGAAAAATTTCCTTAAAAAGATATTTTGAAACTCATCATCAAGACGCTCGAAAATGCTTGCCACAAATGCTGAAAATAAACGTGTCACGAATCTTGAGCTAGAGGGAGTAACAGTTTTGAATTACCAAAAAATTATATTTATAATCATAGAAGGGTTATTTATGTATTTCAATGCAATTGTAACTGATTATTTCCTATTTTAATGGGAATCATGGATACACCATTATTGTTGTCGCTATTTTCATAATCTTCTTCATTTTCATTTATATTCCTTAATTCTAAGCGAAAACCAAATTGCAAGATCACTCAGACAAGTAGATTTGCAGAATTCTGGAAAGTCACACGCCAATTTCAAACATCGATCGATTTGTAAAAGTCTGGAAAATTGCACGCAAAGTTTATATAAACATCGATTTGCAGCAGAATTTTGGAAAAGATCTCTTCAAGTTACAAACGTCGATTTGCAGCAAAAGTCGGGAAGAAAATCATACACCCCCTTTTGGCACAGAAGGAGTCTTGTTGAATCAATCGTCATTTTTTTTATCCCGTGTATTCCTCAATAGGTTTTATAAATTCATCTTTGATCAACTTATGTAGTTCTTTGTGTATGAATGTTCTTATGAACAAAAGGTATTGCTCTGAACTTAATCGAATTTGAAGAAGGTACAATAGGTATTGCTTATTAGATAAAAGGATCAAAAGGCATTTTTGTAGAAAAGCATGAAGAATAAGAGAAAATTGTATTGAAGAAGATGATTCATTTCTCAAGAGTTCCCTACCGTAGTTATATATCTCTCTCTACTTTTCCTAGATCGCTGTAAAAGTAAAAGTGAGATAAAAGTCTATTGCAATGAAAAAACGTAAGTAAATAAAGTGCGATATAACTAAACTATAAAGTCAGCTCATGCTCTTCTTCTCCTCATCTTTACACTCCCCCTCAAGATGGGCGTGTATATCACATAGTCCCATCTTGCCAAGAATCTGAGAAAAAGGAGCAGAAAGTGGCTTAGTGAAAATGTTAGCAATTTGCAAATCATTGTGAATATGCATAGGCTTGATCAAACCCTTGAGATACCTCTCACGAACGATGTGACAATCAATTTATATATGCTTCGTACATTCATGAAAGGCAGGGTTCGAAGTAATGTAGACATCAGCTTTATTATCACAAAACAGTGGCACAGGCTTCTGACGAGGAATCCCAAAATCAAGCAGCAAAGTGTCAAGCCAAGAGACTTCGCAGGCAGCTTGAGCCATAGCTCAGTATTCTACCTCGGCAGAGGAACGAGAGACAACCTTCTGCTTCTTAGACCTCCATGAGATTAAAGAGCTTCCTAGAAATAGACAAAATCCAGAAACTAATCGGCGTGTGTCAGAACAGGTAGCCCAATCTACATCTGCAAACACACTAGCATCCCAGGTAGAAGAAGCAGAATAAAATAAACCAAGGCCAATAGAACCCTTCAAATATCTAAGTATCTTGTAGGCAGCAGTGAGATAAAGGGACCTTTTCCTTTTTGGGATGTCTCACTGATATAGGGACCTTTCCCGAAATAGAAAATTCTAATCCAATAAAATTTTGACACATCACTTCAACCCAATACCCATCACTTTAACACACTACCATCACTCTCGCCTTAATTCCCGTGTCGAAACAAAAGGTCCATATCCCAGTGGGACGGAGGGAGTTCAAATTAGTGAAATGACAAAATTTATAAAATTAATCAAATAAGAAATCAGATCATTTTTTATTTTTTTTCTAACTTCCCCCCTTTCAAATGAAAGCCGAGGAATGTTTGATTCCCGCAACATGCCAATTAGTTAGTGATGGAGTCAATGCGGCCATCGCATTCTTGGATCGGTTTGATCGTCTACGCAAACCGAAGGCTTGAAGTATTCTATTGTTTTGGGCTTTAGTTGTTTACTTTGCTTATTACTGTTAGTGCATGGGCTTTTAGAGTTTTATGGTTAATTAGGGTTTTCGTAGTAGACTATTTATTGTGGTTTTGCAAACAAGAGACGCGGTTTTGGAGTTTTGATAATTTACATCGAATCTGCATATCCTAGTACACGCTGATAGGGACTAGTATCAGCCCTACTGTGTAAATAATTCAAATTGCTAGGAAGACATGCTTCCCATAACTTTGGGGTATTATCTCCAAGGAAAGTTAGTACCAATAGCGCCGTGTGATAACATTGAATGATAGTTAAAACCACTTCTCTAAAGCATCGGATGTTACGCCAAACGCAGAGATCCTGCCAAGGTGAAAGGAATGATAAGTTCTGGTTAGAACTGGTCTTTGTATCATCATTAAAGGGGATAAATATTAACCTTGATAGGGATCAATAGAAACTGTTCTACATGGCGGCATATTACTAGAGATTCCATGGGTTCTTGGAGGCTTCAGATGCCAAGTAGGGCTATGAGGCACGCAGAAGCTATGAGATCATGCCTCATCCCAGAAGCTATTCGGGATTTGTTGGCATCTGCCAGGAGTGAAGGATCTGATCAACACACTATCCGCATGACTCTACATACTCTAGAGTGAGGACCACCAAATTGATGACGAAGAGGATCTTGTCCCCAAGGGAATTCCTTTTCTGTCCTCCCTTCGCACGAATGCTCACCTTTTCACCATCTTTACATCTATAAATACCGAGTAATCGCACACCTCGTGATCCATCATCACAACACAACTCTTCATACACACACGCACTCTGCGTACTATTCCATTCATTCATACCTAAGCTCTCTCGAGCTCAAACAGTCGAAGCTTTCGAGGTCTTCTTCTGGGAAACCTCATCCACGATTACCTCCATCTCTCATTCTCGTCACCGGGAAGAGTCTCTCTCTCTCCCACCATCTCGAACTTAAGGTATAACCCTCGCTGTTAAGAGAGGACGAAGCTTAGCAGAGCTCTACGCTCTTCGCTTCCCTCTCTCTTCATATCTACTTTCGTCGTTTCCACTTGAATGAGTTCTAAACTCCATAGATTTGATTGATTTATGGCTAGAAACACCCTTTGTCTAAGCATATAGCTCAATTACTACTCCTTATTTATATGTGAACAATGTCGTGTATAAATCTGTATGAAATACATGATTATGGCCAATAAAACCACATGAATCTCTTGCTCTCTATCATTGTAATGTTTTATCTATGAATGCTCCTTGCAAATATGATGAATAATCACACAATCGTTGTAGATCTTCAACCTGGATCTATCAACTGGCGCCGTCTGTGGGAATTTTGAGTCTAAGATGTTGATCTCCCCTGTTTTATGCGAAATTCTAGCTCGTCGTTATAACGCTGTTGATGATTTTCCTTATCATTTCCTTATGTGAAGAATATGGGAAAACTTGACATTAGAGTGAATGGGCATGCTGTATTTGCTGTTTAATCTGCAGAAATCTGGGTACGAATATTATTGCCTGATTTTTATTAAGCCCCTTCATGATTGTGGGCAGCAGAATGTGGCATGACTATTAGATTATGCTCTCTTTTTAGCAAAAATTGCCTGTTTGGTACCCTGCTGAAGGGAAACTCGTGTTTGAGATGTTGATTTTTCTTCCTTATATGTGAATTTAAACCTTCTATTTGTAAATGTTGTTGAATCTGTTGAATCCGGAGCGTTAACCTCCGCAGTATCTTTGAAGTTCTAGCTGATTGTAATGATATGTTTATGACCTTGCTCTGTTATGCCCCTGGTATCCTTGAAGTTCTAGCTGATTGTAATGATATGTTTATGAGCTTGCTCTGTTATTCCCTTGGTGTGAAAGATGCCCCAGAGAGGGACATTAAAATAAATGTATATTGAATGTCGATTCGATGCTCTTCCTAGAAATTTTGAGTATGTATACTGTGAATTCCTTCCAGCTGAATTGTTCATAATAGCAAATCAAGGAATCGGAGGCGATTTCGAGACCATATTTTCCTCATGATACGAATTGTGATAACTAAACTGTTTTATCTATCAAAATCCTAAGGTTGTGCAGAATCTAAGGGAAAGCCGAGTAAAAAATTGCAGCAATTTCAGAACACATTCAGCTCACCTTGTGTAATTGGTGAGTTTACAACTCCTTTAACTATCTCAAAATATGAAATCAACTTGTGGGTTATAAGGGATTGGTAATCACAGAGGAAGCACCACTACTCAAGCTAGTCGCGTGCCCCTGTATTACCATGAACTGAAAACACATGGAGTATAAACATTCAAGAAGCGGAGAGCCGAAGATGACGAGGTCACCCCATTCACCTTGATGAAGGGGCCCCGCATCTGAGGGCAGAACCTCCCGTAAGCCCCATATAATGGGCAGAACCCCTCGTAAGCCCTATTCAATAGGCAACACTCTCGTAAGCCCCATATAATGGGCAGAACCCCTTGTAAGCCCTATTCAATAGGCAACACTCTCGTAAGGCCCATATAATGGGCAGCACCTCTCATAAGCCCTATATAATAGGCAACACGCTCATAAGCCTTATCTAATAGGCAATATTCTCGTAAGCCCCATGTAATGGACAGAATTCTCCGAAGCCTGTTGATTGGTGTTTAGTTGTTAGGTTTTTCGTTGTGTTTTCGTGTTCGTTTTCATTGTGTTTCGTGTCTTTTAGTGTGTCTTTTGGCTATGATTCGTTTGTTTGGAGTTTTTGGTACTTGTAGGATGAAAAGGGCGGAAACGAGAAGAAAACGAGAAGACAGGTTGTTGAGCAATCATTGACCTCGAGTTCTAACCTCTCATGATTTTATTGAAGATTCATTTTGGATGTAATGAAAGCATTATATTGAAGAGGGGTTCGATAGGAGCGTGTAGGCGAAAACGGAGGTCGATTTGGAGTTCGGACGAGGAAGATACGACCGAAACAAGAAAGGCGCGCAATCGTCCAGCGTTGGACGACCGTCCAGTGTACGGTGGACGAGCGTCCAGAGTAGAAAAAGAAGCGCAGAGCGAGTGCGACGTTGGACGAGCGTCCAACGTACGTTGGACGACCGTCCAACGCTCCGGCCAGCTGTTATTTCCTTGTATAATTAGGTTTTCATACCTATTATATATACTATCCCTTGTGCACGAATTCTACAACCTTTTACCTTAGTTTTAGCTCTAGTTTAGCATTCAAATACTTTAGTTTAGTTTTCCTTTGTTCGATCCGGATCGCTACTTCGTTCTTCAATTAATTCAAGTTTTTACTTAGTTCTTCGTTCTTCGTTTAATCTTGTAAGTTCTTTATTGCTTTCTTTTATTTGATTTAATTGCTCCCTAGTTCCTTAGATTTAGTTCTTAATTGCTTAGTTTAATATCGTTCGTTCGTTTTCAAGTTCTTAGATTAGATTCGTTTTTCTTAGTTTTCAATTCCTTCGATTTCAAGTTTTCATAGTTAGATTTATTTGCTTAATTTTCAGATTTAATTATTATGTCTAGATTCGTTTTCTTCGTTGCCTTCTTTATTGCTTTCCTTTCAATTCTTGTCTAGGTAGTTTAATTGATTTCTTTTAGTTTAATTCTTAGATCTATTTCTTGCTCTTTAGATTAGTTATTTACTTGCTTTGATTTATTGCTTTGATTTATTTTATTGCCTAGGATTTAAAAACCAAAAAACCCAAATTCTTTTTACTTGCTTTCTTAGGTTTAGGCTAGTTTAGGATTTTTGCTACACGATTATTTGCCCTGCAAAGTTTTCCTTGAGATTCGACATTGGGTTTTTACTTACTAAGTGCTAGGATAGATTTCGTTCTATTGCGAACACTTTTTAGTGAAACACCTGTCTAACAGGCAATATCTTCAAAAGCCCTACACAGTAGGCATCATACAAAAAAGCCCTACATTGTAGGCACCATCCAAAAAACCCTACATAGCTGGGTATTATACATAAAGTCCTGCATGATCAGGCACCCCGCAGTGAGTCTTATGAAAAAAGAGACTACATGAGTCTTAAAAAGCCCACACCATAATCAGATCCCTATCAAAAGCTTCATCTAGAGAGCTATATGAAAATGGACATCGTAGTACCAAGTCTTGCGAAAACAGGGGTCATATACCTCTATCTCATATTGGCAGAAGCCACCCTTTAAGAAGCCCTGTAATAAACAGGCAATATTTGTTAAAATTACCACAAATGATTCCCAACTACAAAAGATCTGTTAGAAATAAATGGCATATATTCTCTAAGCCTCTTCCAAAGAACGTCTGAAATTAATTTTCTCAAACACTTACAGAATCCCGCGAGGATGAATACTGCCTCAGATGCTGCTTCAAAAGAAGCTGGCCAAGCTACTGGAAATCCAGAAAAATCCCTACTTGGGAATAAAGGAAAAGGCACTATGATGACCGAGGCCAGTGTCAACATGGAAGATCAGTTCTCTCCAACCATGCTCTTCCAAATGAAAGCACTCGTAGAGGGTGTGGTCGAGGGGACTGTCGAAAAAAGACTTCATATCTTGGGAATAAATTCCCAGAACGCAGACCCCCCGGGTGAAACCTAAGAGGGTGGAGGAAGCAAGAATACTTCCGCAATGCACAAGCAGAAGCCTATAAACCCAGGCATAACCCAAGAATTGGTCTCAAAGTTGCCTCCAATAGTGGTTGAACAAGAGGAGAGATTTTCCACTTATTGGGAGTCCCCAGATGAAGAGGGACCTGAGGAACTTGAAGGGAACCTTAATGAGAATACTGACAATGCATGGGCTAAGAAGTATGCCCAACAACAAGAGCAGATGAAGCTCTTGGCAAAAGAAGTAAAAAGGCTGAAAGAGCAGAAGCAAGCCGCAGAAAGGACCTCAAAGGAAACAGAGGCAAGCGAAAGAGAAATTTGCAACTTAAATGAAGAAGGAAACCCGAAACACTTTCCAAATAATAGGAGTGGGGGAAACAAGTCAGAACTTTTCTCGTTATATATCGATGAGAATAGTCCATTCTCTGTAGATATTCAAACCGATCTCGTTCCTAAAAACTTCAAGACAATCTCTTGTGAATACCAGGGGAAAGGAGACCCTGAAGAACATCTGATGAAATTTGAAAGCTTATGCCTCCTCCATCAGTATTCGGAAGGCGTCAAGTGAAGAGTATTCCTCACAACTCTGTCGGGGACTGCTCAGCATTGGTTCAAGCAGTTACCAAAAGCTTCTATTCACTCCTTCATGGATCTGAGGGAAGTTTTCCTCCAACAGTTCGTCAGCGCCAAAAGAACTACCAGAAATTCCTTACATCTAACAAATATCAAGCAAGGTGCCAATGAAAGTCTGAGAGACTATATGACGCGCTTCAACGAGGCTGTCCTGGAAACCCCAGGGGTAGAACCGAAGCTAAAAGTACATGCCTGTGTAGATGGCCTGAAACCAGGGCAGTTCTTTGCAGAAGCTACCTCTTTTGAAGAGCTACTGACAAGAGTCCAAAAATATATCCATATGGAAGAGGCTCTGAGCAGCAAGAGGGCCGAACTGGCCTCTCAAAGGGAAAAGAAGCCGGAAGAAAGGAAAAGGCCAGCCCCAGATGCTAAGAAAACTGACAAGAATGAACGATTTCTGAGATCTTTTACTCCGCTCATCAAGCAACATGTTGACCTGCTAGAAGTAGTCATGAAAAAATCAGGGGTCCAGATCCCCGCCGGACACAGGCAGCCACCAAGGAATCCACCTTCTGAAAGGTTCTGCAAGTTCCATAATGACTTTGGTCACATGACCAATGACTGCAGAAATTTGAGGATTGCTATCGAGAAGTTAATCCAAGAAGGAGAACTCTTGGAATATGTTAAGAGAGAGACAGAACAAAACAAAAGGGGCAAAGAAGCTCCTGAAAAAACACCTGATGCTAACCAGGGACCAGAGCCTAAGGGCGTTATTAAAATGATATATGGAGGACCAACCATGGGAGACTCCAACAGACGCAGAAAGGCATCGGCCAGAGAGGTACATATGCACGAAAGACATGGGGTCTGGAAGGTCGAAAAAGGCCTACCCCCGCCAGAAATCTCGTTTGGACCAGAAGATAATCAAAATATGATTCATCCACACGATGACGCATTAGTCATCACAGTGGAAATAGAAAGATATCAGGTCCAAAAGGTCTTTGTGGATACAGGGGCCGCAGTCAATGTTATATTTGAGAGTTGTTTCAACCAAATGAGCCTTCAGAAGCCTCTGAATGGGGTAGCCACGGCTCTGCATGGCTTCTCGGGAGACCCTGTGATGTCATTAGGATCAATTGACTTGATGCTCACTCTAGGTGAAGGGCCTGTGCGAGTATCAAAGCCAGTCACCTTTTTGGTGGTGCGGCAGTCATCTTCTTACAATATTATCCTGGGGAGAACTGCCCTAAATCCATTCCAAGCAGTGGTTTCCACTTATCATCTGATGATGAAATTCCCTGTGGGAAGCCAGGTGGGACAGATGTCGGGAGATCAAGGGATCTCGCGAAAATGTTATATTCAATCGGTACAGGCGGGAGAAGCCAGAAAAAGGCCAACGGCAGAACCTGCTGGCGATAAAGCTGAAGTGAAACCCGAAGGAAAAAGGCTTAAGACCCTGACTCCGGCAGAAGAAGGCCAGAATCTCTCCATTTCAATGGAACACTTGCTGATCACCAGCACCAATTCCTCTGAAGAGCTCCTGCTATCCAAAGACCCAGACAAGCGGTCGCTCCAACAGACTAACGAAAGCAAAGGACTTGAAACCAAAACAACAAGCACGTGCCATGCCCCAATTGTGAAAGGGCAATGGGAAACTTTGATGGCCAAGGCGAGGGCAAAAGCCAAGGATGCAACCCAAATGCAAGATCAGGAGAATGTCAAAGACACAACAAACAAGGAAAAAGGTAATACCCTCAAAATACGCAGGGAAAACTAGGAGTTGTTCTTAAGAAGAGGAAAAATACGATGGGTTATGACCTCTATCTATGTTAAAAACTTTTATCTTATGGCTAGTCAATGTGTGGAAACACAGGATCATGCCTCCTTACCTTTAAAAAAAATATATATATATTGTATTCTGCAAATTGTTAGCTCTAAAATGAGGTGTAATTCCTTCATTCCCTTACACCTCACTTGGGGGGGGGGGGAGTAGGGGATACCTGTATTCCATTATCTTAAAATACTTTTAGCCTGTATTCTATTACCTCAAAATGCTTTAGCAGGAGAAACATAGCAGGTAGAAGCAGGACAAAGAATCATACAAACAAAAAAATAGAAGGATAATATTCTAAACTGATAGTAAATAGTAGAAACATGTCAAAGGCGAGGCCTTAAAAAGCACCTGGCCGAAAGCAGAAAGAAATAATATTGTTTGTACCCCACCACAAGCACCAAAAAAGTAAATTGTTTTAAAACATCTTATCAAAAGCAACAAGATTAAAGAGAAGGATCGGAGACAGAAGCTAGATCCTCAGAGCTCAATGAATGAGAGGAGGAAGACCACTCCTCAATAGCAGCCAAAGCCGAAAAGACAGAGGGGCCACCTTTGGGTGAGTTCGTCGGAACCTTTAGAGCGTTCCCCTCTTCAGAGCCATCCTTCGCCTCTTTTGGAGTGGGTGGTAAGGAAGTACCTTCCCTGCTGGCAGATGGGCCTGAAGTGTTTCTTTTTCTCAATTCCTAATAAAGGAGAAAGGTTGATAATAAATAATAAATAAACTTTAAAAACTACGAAAAATAAAGGAAAAGAGAGGGCACCTTGTCGAAAGCCTTCCGCATAGACCTCATAACCATAGTGTTAAGAGGAGAAAGAGGAAACAAGGGAGCATCCCAGGGAGGGAGATCTTTCGAGACCCCAACAGGCTGGCAGAGGATCTGAGACGCTTCCCTCGGCACATGCATAAACCAGGGTTCCTTAGGGGAAGCGAGGCGATTCCTCTGGAGAGATTCGGGCTCTGTATCAAACATCCTCACTATAGGCCCTGCATTGATGGTAGCCGCACGCTCAGGAATGCCTAGCTGCCGACAACATTCAAGAATGGCAGAAGCTGTCCATTCGGTAAGGGGGTCAAACATTCGAAGCCAGAAATCGCGAGATTGGAGATAGGCTTCTGGCAAACGCTTGACCAAGGAATCTAGGAAGGCCTGACCGTGAAGGGTCATCAATAGGTTAGACCTACAGTCCTTAATCCCAGAGGAGATGCCCTGGTTCACCCCCGCCCTTCTCCCTTGAGCAAAAGAGGAAGCTTGGGCTCGTGCTAGCTCCTGCTCATGAGTAAGCGTTAGCTGTCCTACTTCTGCTGCGTGAATCTCTTGTAGTTGCCCCACTCTATCTGATGAGGCTTTCAAAGCCCCCTCAAGTTCCCTTACTCGCTCAGAGAGGGAGAGTGTACGTTGCCCAAGGGTAGAACAGTGCTCCTCTTTGTCTCGCAAGAACCCCTGAAGTTGATGAACCTCAGCTTGGAGTTGCTCCTTACTTTTCTCAGATTGGGAAAGATGTTCCTTCAGTTGTTCTAGGTTTAGTGCCTGGGCAGAGAGGGGATTCTCCAATACTTTACCCTTCTTCATGACCGGGGAAGAAGGAGAACCACTTTTCCTTTTAAGGGAGGAAGAGTGAGGCTCTAGGGCAGCCGAAGTGGAGATACAGGCATCCACATCAATAAGAATAGGAGAAGATGAAGTTGACCGGCTGGAGGCAGCTAGATGCGGAAAGAAAGGCTTCAACCAGGGCTTAGCAGTTTATGCTTCCCGGAGAACTTCCTGAGAAGGGTTATGGCTCTCGGGCTCTGCAAGTATCGGAGTAGAGGTATCACCTCTTGACGGCAGGATTGAGACTACTGCTTCTTGCCTGTTCAATTTTCTTTAGCAACTTTTCACGGGTTTTCTGCCCCATACTCTGCTTTGTAGAATCCATGGCTACAGAATAGAGATAACCACCAATAAAGGAAGACACAGAATAGAATCGTAGATAGCATGAATAAATCCAATCTCTAAAAATTTTAAGAACTAACTATTAGTTCTAAGGATAAAACATCAACCACATTCGTATCATAACCAGTTTTATGGTCCAAGAAATCTGGAACCAACAGCGTTCCCCCTAAAAACACAAGATGGAGCAGGGAAAAGGTAAGGGATGCCCTAATTTCAAGGAATTCAAAAAATAACCTATATAGGATCAAAGGAAAACAAAGTGGTAAGGGAATACCTGAAGGAGGACAAAAGTAAAGCAATCGTCGGAGTAATCACGGAGACGCCGAAGAATCCAAAGTATTGTCCTTTCTCTCTGAAATACAATGTGAAGAGAGAAAGGAGGAGAAGTTAAAAAGAAAGGGAGAGTGAAGTGATGTCCCACTTATTGCTCCACGTCGGTTCGCGAAAAGGAAAGCGCCTTTTCGCCTGCAACTAAGAAAAAGCAATAATAATGCATATTCCGGGATACATTTATTATAATATTCTAATATCCTCTTGCCCTAGAAGAAAGAGTAATGACGAGCAATGAAAATAGGTCCAACTTTATCCTAGGGAAAATAATCGTCGTTTCAATTTTCTACGCGACAAGACATCTGCTCTAAAAAAAAAATGAAATAAAGAAAAAACAACGGCCAAAGCAAGAATAGTTTTCCCGCCAAAACACCCGTCAGAAGCTCTCATACAAATGCTTCTGGACCTAGGGGGGAGTAGCTGATAGGGACTAGTATCAGCCCTACTGTGTAAATAATTCAAATTGCTAGGAAGACATGCTTCCCATAACTTTGGGGTATTATCTCCAAGGAAAGTTAATACCAATAGCGCCGTGTGATAATATTGAATGATAGTTAAAACCACTTCTCTAAAGCATCAGATGCTACGCCAAACGCAGAGATCCTGCCAAGGTGAAAGGAATGATAAGTTCTGGTTAGAACTGGTCTTTGTATCATCATTAAAGGGGATAAATATTAACCTTGATAGGGATCAATAGAAACTGTTCTACATGGCGGCATATTACTAGAGATTCCATGGGTTCTTGGAGGCTTCAGATGCCAAGTAGGGCTATGAGACACGCAGAAGCTATGAGATCATGCCTCATCCCAGAAGCTATTCGGGATTTGTTGGCATCTGCCAGGAGTGAAGGATCTGATCAACACACTATCCGCATGACTCTACATACTCTAGAGTGAGGACCACCAAATTGATGACGAAGAGGATCTTGTCCCCATGGGAATTCCTTTTCTGTCCTCCCTTCGCACGAATGTTCACCTTTTCACCCTCTTTACATCTATAAATACCGAGTAATCGCACACCTCGTGATCCATCATCACAACACAACTCTTCATACATACACGCACTCTGCGTACTATTCCATTCATTCATACCTAAGCTCTCTCGAGCTCAAACAGTCGAAGCTTTCGAGGTCTTCTTCTGGGAAACCTCATCCACCATTACCTCCATCTCTCATTCTCGTCAACGGGAAGAGTCTCTCTCTCTCCCACCATCTCGAACTTAAGGTATAACCCTCGCTGTTAAGAGAGGACGAAGCTTAGCAGAGCTCTACGTTCTTCGCTTCCCTCTCTCTTCACATCTACTTTCGTCGTTTCCACTTGAATGAGTTCTAAACTCCATAGATTTGATTGATTTATGGCTAGAAACACCCTTTGTCTAAGCATATAGCTCGATTACTACTCCTTATTTATATGTGAACAATGTCATGTATAAATCTGTATGAAATACATGATTATGGCCAATAAAACCACATGAATCTCTTGCTCTCTATCATTGTAATGTTTTATCTATGAATGTTCCTTGCAAATATGATGAATAATCACACAATCGTTGTGGATCTTCAACCCGGATCTATCACACGCAATGTTAAGGATTTCTGATTCCTTTCTCGTTATATGCTTTCGCTACGTCAGTTAGCCATAGACATATTTTAGTGAATGAGCGTATAGTAGATATACCAAGTTAATGTTGAATACCCCCATGTTCAATAAAAACATTTTTTTTTTTTTTTTTTTTTTTTTTTTTTTTTTTTTTTTTTTACCGACTCAAAAACCTATAATCTTTAGGCTCAAACCCCTGACTAAGCAGTCATTTATTTGTGACCTCCCAAGGAGCAGGAACTGCCATTCTAACCCTCTTGAGGGATTCCACCCATACAGACACAGTGTTCGTGGCTGACTTTCTCTTATCTATCGGAAAATCCAATTCAACGTCACAAACTTGTTTAGTTTCACATCTATGGGCTCTGAACAATATTTAAGTGTACATTCCTCGAAAAAAGATTATACGGGATCCTTATCCACTAAAATTTTCACTTCTGGTTCCCGCAAACGAATAATCATTGAGTCCTATCGAGACGGAATCTGTAATTTGCTAGCTATGAGTTCGAATCTGATCCCTACTTTTTATATATTTTTCATTTTTTAATTCCATTTTTGAAATAAAAGAAAATTTACCTAAAGATAATGCTTTTTTAATGCCACCAATAACCTTTACTTTTCCAAATTTTTTTTATGAATACGCTTTTTGCTTTTTTTTCACCGTAAAGGATTCATACCTTGTGATGCGATCACGCTATGCGGAAGCTACGGAAACGAAAACACACGCCAACTAGCAACTGATTCAACCCAATCCACGAATGTGACAAATTCCCCGACTACGACTCTAGAATACACGAAATAGGTAAAAACAGAAACCTAAGCAGAACAACTCGGATTACGCTCAAATTTGGACACAAAGTACAACCTAGGGTTAGGAACAAAATATCCAAAATTCAGAAAAATCGCACGGGTGGATTTCAGTTTGGCTCGGTGGTCAGTTTCAGGTCGTTTTAGGGTTCCAAAAACGGATCTGAAAATAAATAAACGGGATTCAGGCTTAAGGGATGGGTAAGGGACGGTGGGAATGATTTTTGATGATGTTTAGACGGTTTATGATGGCTGGAAACAAAAGAAACGAAATAAGGTTGTGAAATTTACCAGAAACGAACCTCGAATCTACAAGGATTCGAAACGCGCCTGTGCAGCAATCTTCGTGGCTCGATTAACCCGGATACTACGAGATATCACGAACGAATCGATTGAATTCATGTTTGAGGTCGCCAAAAAACAAACTCTACCAAGAACTTTCAGTTTGTGAGACAAGAGAATTAACGTAAAAGCTGTTTTCATTCAATCAAGTCTGTCCAATGTTAATTTCGAAAATCACATAAATACTACCCTAATTCTGAAGAAGCTAGGGCCGAAATTACTAAGTAATTGGGCCTGAAAATCTCGAAAATTCATAATAAATAAAATACAAAGTTTAAGCCCAAACAAATATAATAAATCTGAAATAACGGGCTTGTCTTCCTTTCATCCTTGATGGGCCTCCGAATCTCCGTCTTCAACGCTTGATAAGTTCACCAACTTGTATTGACAAAATCCGACTCCATCATCCTCCAATTTGTGTTGAAGGTAGCACTGCAAATATCCTTGAAGCTTTAGAGCTCTCGATCTTGTCATTGGTCCATTAAGCTGCAAATCCGGATTCAACTCTCCAATGCTAGCTTCAGTCTCATCATTCCCCCCCTGCTGAAAAGAATTCGTCCTCGAATTCAAGTCCTCCTCACCATCTCGATCATCTACAGGAAATGGAGACAAATCAGAAACATTGAAAGTTGACGAACATTTATACTCACCTGGAAGGTCAATTCGGTATGCATTATCATTGACACGTGCAACCACAGTAAATGGTCCATCTCCACGAGGCATTAGCTTCGACTTCCTCAAGTTAGGAAAACGGCCCGGGCTGAAGTGAATCCAAACCTTATCACCTGGTTTGAACAACACTTGCTTGCGATGGGTGTTCGCCTTTCTTGCGTTCTTGACACCTTGAAGCTCAATCCTCGCCTTGACTTTCTCATGCATCTCCCGAACCTGTTCAGCCCTAC
Organism: Thymus mandschuricus; assembly: GCA_029379335.1. Lineage (NCBI taxonomy): Eukaryota > Viridiplantae > Streptophyta > Magnoliopsida > Lamiales > Lamiaceae > Thymus > Thymus mandschuricus. Next base: position 21,645,677 of record CM057081.1, read on the forward strand.
GAGAACCTTGCAAACTCGAAAGATGATCAGTAGGCAAAGGTAAAAGGTCCGTGGGAGTTAACGGATTAAATCCATAAACTACCTCAAATGGAGACATATGGGTAGAAGAATGCACAACCCTGTTATAAGCAAACTCAGCAAATGGAAGGCATTCTTCCCATGATTTCAAATTATTCTTAACAAGAGCACGTAGTAGAGTGCCTACTGTCCTATTAACTACCTCAGTTTGTCCATCTGTTTGTGGATGACAAGCAGTAGAAAATAACAGTTTGGTACCCAACTTTCCCCACAAAACACGCCAAAAATGTCCCAAAAATTTGACACCCCTATCAGACACAATGGTTCTAGGAACACCATGCAGACGGACTACTTCACGAAAGAACAAATTGGCAATGTTAACAGCATCATCAGTTTTTCTACAAGCAATGAAATGTGACATCTTGGAAAAACGATCAACTACCACGAAAATAGAGTCTTTCCCAGACTTAGATCTAGGCAAACCAAGTATGAAATCCATGGAAATATCAACCCAAGGGGACGACGGTGCCGGCAAAGGCATATACAACCCAAAAGGACTAGACGTAGACTTGGCTTTCCTACAAGTAATACAACGAGAACAGACTCTTTCCACATCACGTTTCATGCGAGGCCAATAAAAATGCTCATGCAAAAGACTCAATGTTTTGGACACACCAAAATGACCCATCAAACCTCCTGCATGTGATTCTACAACCAACAACTCTCGCATGGAACAATCAGGCACACACAACTTCAATTCTTTGAACAAGAACCCATTAGACAAATAGAATGAATCAATAGCCCTAGACTTAGCCATACAAGATGTAAATATAGGACCAAAGAACGAATCTGATTCATAGAATGTCTTAATATGCTCGAATCCTAAGGAATGGGCATGCACAACAGACAGTAAAGTGTACCTGCGCGATAAAGCATCAGCAACAACATTCTCTTCACCTTTCTTGTACTTTATCACGTAGGGGAATGACTCGATGAACTCTACCCACCTGGCATGGCGTGAATTCAGATTCTGCTGCCCTTTCAGGTGCTTCAAGAACTCATGATCAGTGTGTATCACGAACTCCTTTGGCCTCAGGTAGTGCTGCCAAGTCTCCAAAGACCTCTTCAACGCGTACAGCTCCTTGTCGTATGTGGAATACCGAAGGGCTGCACCGTTCAACTTCTCACTGAAGAATGCAACTGGTTTTCTTTCCTGCATCAAAACAGCACCAATGCCTATACCAGAGGCATCACACTCAATCTCGAACATTTTGTTAAAATCAGGCAAAACCAACACAGGAGCATTACATAATTTCGACTTCAGCAAGTTAAAAGCATGCTCTTGGGCTTTGCCCCACTCAAACTTCCTATCTTTCCTAGTCAATTCAGTCAAAGGGGCTGCTATAGTGGAAAAATCACGCACAAAACGACGATAAAAGCCCGCTAAACCATGAAAAGACCGAACATCAGCACACGACTTAGGCGTTGGCCATTCCTCTATGGCTTTCACCTTAGTCCTATCAACTTCAACCCCACGACTACTAACAACAAAGCCAAGAAATATAACCTCATCCATGCAAAAGGAACACTTAGACAAATTAGCATATAATTTCGCATCACGCAGCAACACAAACACATGCCTAAGGTGCCTAACATGCTCTTCAACACTCATGCTATAGACAAGGATATCATCAAAATAGACCACTATATATTTCCCTATGACTTCACGCAGAACATGGTTCATTAGACGCATAAACGTACTAGGAGCATTTGTAAGGCCAAAAGGCATCACAAGCCATTCATACAATCCATGCTTCGTTTTGAACGCAGTTTTCCACTCATCTCCCTCATTCATTCTCACTTGAAAATAACCAGAACGTAAATCAATTTTTGAAAAGACAGACGCTCCAGATAATTCATCTAACATATCATCTAATCGAGGGATAGGGAAACGATACTTCACCGTTATCTTGTTGATAGCTCGGCAATCCATGCACATGCGCCACTCATTGTTCTTCTTTGGGACGAGGATTACGGGCACTGCACACGGTGATAAGCTCTCTCTAATCTGCTTCTTCTCCAGTAACTCCCTGACCTGACGGTCAATCTCCTTTGTCTTCTCGGGACTGGTGCGGTAAGCTGGTCTGTTCGGAAGAACTGCTCCCGGCTGAAAATCGATCTGGTGCTCAATTCCCCGAATTGGTGGTAGACCACTTGGTATCTCATCTGGGAAGACATCTGTGGAACTCCTCCATCAATGGCTGCAAAACAGAAGGAATAACAACGTCAGAAGTATCATCAACCTTAAAATTAACCAGAACGACAGCATTACCTGCTTTGACAATTTTCTGAGCTCCCTTTATACTGATGAACAGGTTTCGGTTCACCGCTTCAGAACTGTTCTCACTTGAAGTGGAAGAAGTGGTAACGTGGGCAGCTTTAGCCTTAGAAAGGCCCTTGGTGCCCTTAGTACTCTGAGATTCCACAGTGGCCTGTCCCGATGGAATGGGTCGCTTGCCCTCTGCACGTTTCTCCTTCTCTTCTTTGAACTTCTCCTGCATCCGTTTCTGATCTTCAATCACATCTTTAGGCGCTAAAGGCCACAATCTGGTGGTGCGTCCCTCTCGAGTCACGACATAAGTGTTGGCGAATCCATCATGTATCGCCTTCCTATCGAACTGCCAAGGACGACCAAGCAAAATATGTGCCGCCTCCATAGGGATGACGTCACACAAAACAGTGTCAGTAAAACGACCAATTGAAAAGGTGACAGGTACCTGATATCCGACACGAATCTCGCCTCTGTCTGTCAACCATTGCAATCGGTACGGTTTCGGATGCTTCTGTGGAACCAACTCCAACTTTCCAACTGCATACTGACTGATGGCGTTTACAACGCTGCCACTATCAATGATGAGCGAACACACCTTATCCTGAATCGAACAGCGTGAGTAAAAGATGTTCTCCCGCTGATCATTCTGCTCTTCGTCTCTAATAATGCTCAACGCTCGGATCGAAACAAAGCTGACGTTAGCTGGCTTTGGCTGCTCATCCTCAACATCAATTGCACCAAAGAGAGTGCTGACTAGGGGCTGCTCTAAGGACTGATCGGCAACCCTTGCGTCTTCTCCTTCATCAACTTCCTCTTCACTAGCGGATTCTAACTCATTCTGCTCAGTGATGAATAAAACTCTGCGATTGGGACACTGAGCTTGAAAGTGTCCCCATCCTTTGCACTTGTGACACTGAACGTCACGTGCTCTTCCTGGAGTGCTGCGACTCGAAGGCTGACCTGAGGGTGCAGGACGAGTCGGAGCATTCCGGTTCGGTGCCGGTGGAGTATTCTGCTCAGAACGGCGAACGGGCTGCGTGGACTGACCTTGAGGACGTGTAGGGGCTGACCTCGACGCAGATGCACTCGGTGCAGGCGCATCACCTCCTCGGACCCAAGAATTTCGTGCTGGGGTCGAAAAGGCAGATCGCCTACGTCCTTCTCTAAGCTGCCGTTCCACAATTGAGGCATAGTTTATCATAGCCTCAATACTGGCGAAGTCCCTCAACTCTACTTCACAAGCTATGTCTGGGTTCATCCCCTCAACATACCGATTGATTGTGGCAATCAATGTCTCTTCCTTGCCAACCCTGTTCATAGCTGTCTCAAGCTCCTTATGGTACTCCTCAATCGAACGAGTTCCCTGCTTGATTCTGTTCAATTTCTTCTCAAGCTCTCGTTCATAGTGTACCGGGATGAAACGTCCTCTCATAACGTCCTTCATCTCTTGCCAAGTGTCTATAGGTGGGTATCTGTCACGGCGTCTCCTCTCTTGCTGATTCTCCCACCATGAGGCTGCATATCCTCTAAACTCCAACGATGCAAGCTGAACCTTTTTCAACTCCGGAAAGTCATAGCACTCAAAGATCTTGTCGACTTTCCTCTCCCAATCGAGGTACACGTCAGGCTCATGTAACCCCTCAAATTCAGGAATGCTTGTCTTGATATTATTCAACAAGCTATCTGCCCCTCCATGTCGGTTGTGATTGGCACGAAAAGTACGCCTCGGAGGTGGACGTGGCCGATCACGTCTCCATGGATGCTCATTTTCAGCCACTGATCCCTCACTATAATCATCAAAGTCATCCTCGTACTCATCAGCACCATTCTCTTGCACTAACTCAGGCTGGCGGCGTAGAGGTTGACGACGTACTGGCTCACGGCGTACCGGCTCTGGTTGTTGCTCAGGCTGCCGACCGACTATTTCAAGGCGTTCGAACTGTTGCATCAACTTGCCAAAATGTGTCGTCCATCTTCTGCTCAAGTAATCGGTTCCTCCTCTCAAAGGGGGCAGCCATGGCATCAAAGTGAAACTTAGCATCCCAAGGCGTCTTAGGAGGATCACCGCCGGAATCGTCTCCTCCGTTTGACATTGTACCTGCAAAACGAGCAAACCTAAAAGAAAAACAAGTAACCTCACAAACCTCACTATCCTCGTGTATATCACTCAATACTCTCGTGTATGTCGCTCAATACCCTGGTGTATATCACTCAATACTCTCGTGTATATCACTCAATACTCTCGGAATTGTAACATATATCTCTAAACCTCAAATCCACGGCAGAACTGATGATGACTCCTCTACCTTGAATCAAAGACTCGAACTTGAATTCCCAGAAATCACAGGTACGTATAAGACACAAAGTTACTGGATATTTGTGGGTATGGTTCACGGTTATGGGAAAAAGGCACAAGGAATTTTGGATGGGGGTATAAGCTGTACTTCGTTATGAGCACGAATCCTACTTGAACTGACTTAGGACTGACCCTACACTACCCAATGCACCCAAATATCATAGAAGAGGAGCTGCCTAAACGGTATGTGGAAAAACTCCAAAACTGAAAAAACTGGAAAAATCCCTAAAAACTTCAGGGAGTGATTTGACCCTTTAAACGGCCTTTTTTTTGACAAAATAAGGAACCGATTCCGACAAAGTCGGAACCACCGTATAGATCTTTTCGAGAGCTTTCCGAGTTCGTATGCAAAAGTTATGGCCGTTTTAGTGCTGGCCGACGAAAACTCGAGAAACGAAGATACAACGACTACCCCACGCAAGAAACACCCAAGAAACAATATAGGAACACACTGTGACACACTAGGGCCTTCGATTTATCTATCTCTCTCTTTTTCTTTTTTTTTTCTCTTTTTTTTTTTTTTTTAATCGAAACTGTTGCCCCCTAATATGTCACGACACCTAATTGGATTGAACCACGATCAACAAAAGTCGACGTGGCTCTGGTACCAAATTTATGATGCGATCACGCTATGCGGAAGCTACGGAAATGAAAACACACGCCAACTAGCAACTGATTCAACACAATCCACGAATGTGACAAACTCCCCGACTACGACTCTAGAATACACGAAATAGGTAAAAACAGAAACCTAAGCAGAACAACTCGGATTACGCTCAAATTTGGACACGAAGTACAACCTAGGGTTAGGAACAAAATATCCAAAATTCAGCAAAATCGCACGGGTGGATTTCAGTTTGGCTCGGTGGTCAGTTTCAGGTCGTTTAGGGTTCCAAAAACGGATCTGAAAATAAATAAACGGGATTCAGGCTTAAGGGATGGGTAAGGGACGGTGGGAATGATTTTTGATGATGTTTAGACGGTTTATGATGGCTGGAAACAAAAGAAACGAAATAAGGTTGTGAAAATTACCAGAAACGAACCTCGAATCTACAAGGATTCGAAACGCGCCTGTGCAGCAATCTTCGTGGCTCGATTAACCCGGATACTACGAGATATCACGAACGAATCGATTGAATTCAAGTTTGAGGTCGCCAAACAACAAACTCTACCAAGAACTTTCAGTTTGTGAGACAAGAGAATTAGCGTAAAAGCTGTTTTCATTCAATCAAGTCTGTCCAATGTTAATTTCGAAAATCACATAAATACTACCCTAATTCTGAAGAAGCTAGGGCCGAAATTACTAAGTAATTGGGCCTGAAAATCTCTAAAATTCATAATAAATAAAATACAAAGTTTAAGCCCAAACAAATATAATAAATCTGAAATAACGGGCTTGTCTTCCTTTCATCCTTGATGGGCCTCCGAATCTCCGTCTTCAACGCTTGATAAGTTCACCAACTTGTATTGACAAAATCCGACTCCATCATCCTCCAATTTGTGTTGAAGGTAGCACTGCAAATATCCTTGAAGCTTTTGAGCTCTCGATCTTGTCATTGGTCCATTAAGCTGCAAATCCGGATTCAACTCTCCAATGCTAGCTTCAGTCTCATCACCTTGTCTCAAACAAGAGAAAGAAACGAGTAAAATTATTTATAGATTTTCCGTCATGAAAACCATAATATATGCTGTGATCTCATACTTTTTATTTTGGATGCAGGTGAACAAATCTATAGTATGTATATATTGTTGTATAGTTATACTTGGCAGTTATGTTACGTTAGTTCATTAGAGTACAAAGTAGAGAGGAAAAAAAAGGAAAAAATACTTTGATTCTAGCTCGAGAGAGAGAACCTTTATTCTTGGTGTTATTTAGTTTTTCATTATGATCGTCATAGTGAAATCTTGTTTACTCTCGTAGGCGTAGGCTTCTTGCATTTATTATCTCTCTTCTGTTTTCATCGATTCGCTACTCGGGATTGGTTCATCCCATCTGTGCAATTTTATTATTCATCTTGATTCAATTTGTCCTTGTTTACAACACCTTTGATATCCAATTTGAAGCAGATTTGAGATGACTTTTGCGGTCATTTCACGATGATGAGGACGGAGTTGTTTAAATGGGGCCACGGAATTGTAACAATTCATTATATGATAATATTGTAATTTACTTAGCTTTAGGTTATCCTTTATTTCGTTGGTTTATTTAGTTATGCACAGTTATACTTTTCAACTCGCCTAATTACCCCTCTTTTATCATTCACAAAGCTCGAATAAAGGATATCGCTGGTTTGTGCTCCAAGTTTATTAGATCTTTCAACAATTATTTAGAATTAAGGTTGGATCTCTCGAAATATAAAATTTCCTAAAACTACAAAAGGTTTGCAAAGCTGACTACGTTAGTATGTCAACATAAAATTAAATTCACATGTTCTTCATTTGGCATGTTCCCCCCAAACTACCTTTAAGCCTTTTCTCAATTACTCCCTCCCACCCACTTTATTAGTTCTACTGGGGTATTAGCACAATAACCAAGAAAAACGAAGATAAAGAGGTTCCAAAAGGTATTGTGTGTTTATTTATTTCCTATTTAGGTAAAGGACTAATAACCAGGTGACTTAGCGCACCTGGCCATCGAGCTCCTCTCTTTGAAGAGTGACCCAGGTTCGATCTAACACTCAATCTAACAACTATCATTTGTCCAGTTAAAAAAAAAAAAAGAAAAAAAAGGAAATGAGACTTATAAAGTGGGGTATGACCGTATGAGTAATACTTAGATATATCATGGTCAGCATACTCCAAAGCCAATTTAACCTTTTATTTCTAAAGCTCGATTTGAACAGCTCTACATATCACAACTATTCCAACATGAGTTCTACAAAATAGGGAAATCAATGAAGAATTCCATTACATAGCAACAAACCACCCATACCGATTCTGCTTCTTTCTCTATACATCTCAAACAATATTTCCTCATTGTTCTGAAGTTTAAGGTACTCATCCATGTCAAATCTGGACACACAATCATTTCCAGCATTCATTGCACAACATACCTCTTCTCTTTCATCCATTGCAGAGCTATGGAAAAGGCCTGGGCTCCAACTACCACGACTGCTCATGGAATGGCTACTAGGATCATTCAATTGGCTCGTGTCCTGAATTTAACAATGATTTTTCATCAGAATTTAGGATAATCTCCAGACATGTTACCAAGGTTAAGAAAAGGTGTAGTAAAACAAAACAGAGAAGAAACACCCGCCAAATTGTAATCAGCATTTGGACATGTAAATTATACTCCCACTATCCCCAATATATATGTGAAAATTTCCTTTTCGGGATGTTCTTCAAATATATGTTAGTATTACCTAAAACAAAAGACAATTCTACTCGCAGAAATGAGACCATCTCCACTAACAAGCTTAAAGGTGTTTTCTTAAAACCCGGGCCAATTCAAATTTACCATATACATGGAGGGCAGAGGGAAGAGTTGGTAACAAGGGATATCTCAAATTTTTAGAATACAACAGCATAAAAATTCAAATCTGTCCAACTCGCAGTACTAGTATCCAATGTGAAATGCATCCTTGGCACATGCAAATCAGTTGGCTAATGGACCAATGGTCAAGTATATTATAGTGAACTGAATTTGAATGAATAGATGAAAACCGAATCAATCCTTGTGAGAAGTGAGCACATGAGGCAGAATATCAGTCAAATACATTCAGAGTGAGACTTAGAAGCTAACCTTTTCAGAGTCCCTAGGTAGAGTTTTTGGAGTTGTAGGAGTTTGTGCCTTGGTCATTCCACATGGTGAACCATCATGGCTAGTTTCCCACTGCAGCCATGGCAAAATAACACCATCCATTTCAACAGGGTGAGAAGTAGATCCTGCTGGAATCCTACAAGTTTCAGCCTCTCCTATTGCAAAGTCTCTTCCCTTCACCATACCTCCAAAAGTTGAACTGCCGTCGCTTCTCTCCCCATCAAAGGAAGATAAATCTGTGTCTTCAATATTAGTGATGAAGTCGTCAAAATACCTTTCTGCGTCCTCAATCAGTCTTTCTGACATTCTACTTCTATCACTGCTTCTCTTTAAAACACCAAAAGGAATGAGTGTCAATTGGACGTTTATACCGTATCTTATTGCTTTTGGATTGACATGAGAACTTATGTTAGAACAAACAGCTTAGACATAAACAATTTAATGACCATATTCAGGAACACCTTTCGGGCTAGTGGCGGCTTCTCTGTCACAGCTGCAACTCTCGAATTAGGAAGCTCTTCATAAGTTTGAGAGACTCCTCGACCACATTGCTCTTCAAGCAACATTTCAGTAAGAAGATTCTTTTTCTGCTTTTCCAACTGCAATATACCAATGAAGGTTACATATCACAAGATTGACTGAAATCATCCGCAGAATCTCATATGGATATGGTCTATCACTACAGACATACTTGCCTTAAAAAAGGAAAACTCAAACAGATCTAAAGCTCTAATTCTTTAATAATTCAGCGAGAATATGCTAGTGTGGACAATCATTCATTAAGAAGCCACAAAACATTTAAAATTTCAGAATCTGAATAACTCATGCTCAACAAAAACAGGCTTCCATATTATTAATACCGAAGATACTATCTTAGGATCAAGAATTGAGAGCTCTCATGAAGAGTCACTTGCCCATATAGGAAACATCCAGTTGGATCTGTTCACATTTGAAATATCATAAACAACTTTAAAGGTGAAGTGACACTAAATTGCAAAGCATTGTTCTGACAAAATTCTCTTCACATATGATATTGAATAATGCAACAAGCACAGCTGTTTTCAGCAAGCAATTGACAGAATACTTTTCTCTTAAGTGAGGATTAGAACCAGCTCAATGGTATAATCAAACCTAACCCTATGACTCAACAAAAAAATTGTTAATACGTAATACTGCGTTATTAAACATTCTCTTTCTCTCTCTCTCTCTCTCTCTCTCTCTCTCTCTCTCTCTCCCCCCCTCTGTATAATATACATAACAGTTTTTATGTTTACATATAGTTTCACTTTCTCTCTGAATTTCCCTAATTGAGTATGTACATCAATAAGTATCGATTGGACCCTTTTCTGAATACATAGCAATATAATGTGCACATTGAATAGAGTGAAACCAGGAAACTGCTCATCAGGCATTTGTTTCTCGTGATATTCTTTTTATTTCTGAAATTCTTTAATGATATTTATATTCTTAGTCTAAGTGAAAAGCTATTGTGCATGTATAATTGGGAAAGCTCCATTATTTTGCAAATTATGATTGCAAGTTGCTTTTCTAGTTTTCTTGTTCTAGATCACAAAAGTCACATGCTATGTGTATTAAGTGCCAGTGTTTATCCTATCACACAATCATAATGTATGCTGCAGCAGCTGATACACTATGATACAATATAAGAGAAAGAGTTATGAGGTACGCTAAAAAAGTGAATCAAAGGAGATTTAATAAGATGCTCTTATGAAATTATATGTCATATCTAATTGATACACTAATAATAGCACCAGAATAATATTGATGGTAACACATTCAACTTCACTAAGGGAAACAAATAACTAACGGAGTAACAGGTATTGTAAAGCTGGCAATTTGTCTAATCATGTTGAGATCCATTTCGACACGACGAGATATGGCCCAATACGAAACAGTCATAAGAATACTTCAACTCTAAACTTTTACAACTAGTAATATTGCCAATAATATAATTATTTTTATATATTACCCAATGTTGTCAATGGCAGATGGCGGGTTATGGCAGTTAGCCAGAAAACCGCCACAACCGCCATGGCATATGCCATGGCGGGTTATGATGGTAACACATTCAACTTCACTAAGGGAAACAAATAACTAACGGAGTAACAGGTATTGTAAAGCTGGCAATTTGTCTAATCATGTTGAGATCCATTTCGACACGACGAGATATGGCCCAATACGAAACAGTCATAAGAATACTTCAACTCTAAACTTTTACAACTAGTAATATTGCCAATAATATAATTATTTTTATATATTACCCAATGTTGTCAATGGCAGATGGCGGGTTATGGCAGTTAGCCAGAAAACCGCCACAACCGCCATGGCATATGCCATGGCGGGTTATGGCAGACGATTGAAAAATAAAATAAAATCATGAAATATAATTATGTAAGACAAAATAGAAAGACCTAAACCATAACATAAAGTCAATATCTTGATTTTTGAAAATGAATAACACTATTATATCAGAATTCCTAAACTTCTAATATAGTTATATAGTAATATAGTATATATTTTAGTGATATTTGATAACACAGTTAACACTATATTGGCTAGTGGGTAGTGGCTACATGGTTGTTGTGTAGTGGAGAATGTTTTGGAAGTAGAAAATGGCTGTTGTGTTCTAAAACATAAGTTAGACCCTAATTTTATTTTATATTAAGTTGGGTAAGCGGGTCGGCTCGGCGGGTCACAGGCGTCAATGGGTCAAAAGGGTCAAAATGACCGAATGGCAGCAAATTAACGCCATACTACGCCATGGCTGCTGGCCGCCATGGAAATGGCGGCCGCCATAAAATGCCATGAAAAACTGCCACGCCATACCATGGCGATGGCGGAAGCCTAGAAAACTGCCACCGCCATCCGCCATGGCACCGCCATGGCCGCCATTTAACAACACTGATATTACCATGTCACTAACAAGATATTATCAAATATATGCAGTAAGCAGTTTATCGTGTAGCTCATTCATTTAGTTAACTGGCTGATGAGAACACTTGGTCTAAAAAATAACCCATTACTTTTGTATCATATTCATGTCGTGTAAACAATCACCAGTTCTACATGTGGGGCATGCGACAACATGCAAGTCATAGAACACTGCCGGTTTACTCTCATAAAACCAACACTGAATACCCACTAGATCAGAATTATGGTAGCCAGAGACAGCTAATGCCAAACCTTAAGTAAGGGAGGAAGCAATTGAAAACGAACCATCTAATAGAGTCCTGACAAGAGCAGAAAAATACCTGTTCCAATTTTTGTGCATATTTTTCTCTGATTCTGAAGGAATTCTCAAAAGTCATGGAATTTTCTGATAGCGAGCAGTCATCGCTAGCTAAATCTGTCTGATTTCTTCCCATCGCCTGTACAGAGAGCAAATAGTTTAGCAGATAAAACAACATCAACCATAAAAAACTCAAAAAAAATAAGTTTGAGAAAACTGATTTGTTTCAATCAACTTGATTCAGTTCAGTTCGGATTTCTGCAACAGCGTGTCTTAGTTCCTTCCGCATTACTTCATACAATCCACCATTTGCAACTTCCTCAGAAGGGTGGTCAGCCTAAATGTATAGAAGAAGGAAGGAATGGATAAGGAGGTTAAGCATATTGTTTTCTCAGTCACAAAATACATTATGTATGATACAACGGCAGGGTTTTAAGAGAGAATGAGACAAAAAGAAAAGGATAATTGACCTTCTGAGCATGAACTGCCCGGATAATCTTTTCAAATCCATTTTTCCCAAAATGAGTATCCTTTGATTCGTCATCGGTTAGTGCAGAAGATTGGCTCTGAGAAGTCCATATGTAGAAGAGTAAAACTCATCAAAGTATACTGTGAATTGATTATATCAAACCTCAATTTTCATAGTAAGTATAGAGAAAGAAAGTGTTTTAAGTACTATATTTTTTAGAATGTAGACTAATTATTAATTACACAAAAGTTCCAACAGCTAGGAACCTGACTTTTCTACTCGTGCGCAAAATTATGAATTAATCCAAAAACTGCATGTGATAAGAGTTAAATGATTCATTAAGTAATACCCCCCTCCATCCCTCATCATTTTGCACAATTTTGAGTGGCTCCAATTTTAATAAAATGTTAGGTGGTGTGGTAGTATGGTAAATAAGTAGAGATGATAGAGGTAAAGTTAAAGTGATTTGTGGTGGGGTATACTGTCCAAAAAATTGAAGTGCAAATTCTTTGCGAACGTACCGAATAGGACATTTGCGCAAAAAGATAGGGGATGAAGGGAGTATATGAATAAAATGATATTCCAGAGATCATATTTAATAATTTAAGTACATACACACACAAGTTACAACCATAATCTTATCCAAATTCAGAATAACGAAAAAAATTAATGTGATAAAATTCAAGAGATAAAAAACCTCAACATGTTTGTCTCATCAAAAAGATTATTCTAGATTTTACCTATTAAGAACTTCTATTGATCGCTGACATAGTCATATTCTTTTCCCCACCTCTCTATTTAACCAGTAAGGGTTTTACTATATACAAGTCGGATAAAATTTAGGTTCCCAACTTCTATTTATTAGCCTATCCGAAATTTATGTATAAAATTAATGATGAGTTTTGCATAGACATGGAGGCTGTAAGAAACTCAGACAAACCATGTCTACCTCGTGCAGTTCGTTCCTTAAACAAATATTGTGGTGAACAATGGCATTTAAAATTTTCAAGAAGCATGTTGGTCGTGATCAAGATTCAAGATAAGTATATACATGAAGAACAATCATAAACATGATATGGGAAGACACACAGATCTTACAGAGTAACCATCATGTATCATAGAGAGCTCTATGTCACTCCTAGATCTTCGCACTCGGCCATAACTAGAAGCAGTCGTTTTTGGCGCCATTGGTAATTGAATGTTCCCTGAGGTAGGTGCTCTCATAGTTGCACGATTGCTTGAACTCTGAGAACGACCTATGTCACTCTGTAAATTATGTAATGCCACACAGTCAAATGCATGAACACTACAAATCAGCTCTTCATTATTACGTACAAGTTACAACAACCCTAATACAAGCTTACATATCCAAACAAGAATTCTCCATAGGGCAACAACAGCCAAACTATTAGTTTTTGGCTTCTAAGAGCTCAACAGCTCGTTAAATAATGAGCTTTATATGCAAAAAATGCCTTAGTTCATCAATAAAGATAAAATCTTTGGCAAGATCCTAAACATGTAATTATCTTAGGCATATCGCTGTCATTTCTGGGAAATACAACATTATTAACTATTCATGTACCAAATAAGCTCAAATTGCACCAAAATCTATTAAAAAAGAACGAATAAAGCAGCCGCACCTCGGAGTCGCTTATGTGATACCTCCCAACTGATAACGACCTCCGCAGCCGCGGGCCTCCACCAGTCGGAACAGAGTCCTTGTCCCCAGTAGGAACAGCATTCCCACGACTCCTCGCCACAGATACAGACCTCCTCCTCCGCGAACTTGCGTCGGACGAGAAAGCATTTTTGGCGCCCGACGCAGCGGAGCTGCTAGGAACGGCGTCACGGCGCCCCCTCGACACGGACCTTCCCCTTCTTCTCGACGACGCCGTATCGCTAGCCCACCGGCCAATCTCCCCCCGGCGCGATGCGGAACGCCCTTCCCGCTCCACCCCTGCTCCTCCGTCGCTCTCATTCTTCGACGAAGACGAGAAGAATTCGAGGGCCAGATCGTCCAAGCTGATCTCCGGGAACGGCGCCGTCGAGCCCCTCGTCGTGTTGACGAATTTACCCCTGGGCACGTTTTTCATGTAGTCCGCCTCGGTCTCCCGCTCCGGCGCAGTGGGGGTTGGGTAGCGGCTGAGGCTGCGGGAGCGGCGGAGGGAGCCGCGGGAGGGATCCTCCAAGCTGGAGCCGCCGATTGAAGCTCTTTTTGTCGTTGATTTGAACGCCGACGTTGCCATGTTTACAAATTGGGGTGCTTGATTGGTTAGGTATATCGAGTAGCTCAACTGTGAACAATCACGTGAAGAAGAAATTTTGAATTAGGTATGGCGTTGATCATTTCTGCATAGCTGTGAAGTTAGAGAGAGAGAGAGAAATGGGAAGATGAAGATTTGGCGGAGGGATCGAAAAAATGATAAATATTTGAAATTGAAATTCAGGTGGGTAGGGCAATAAAAACCCAAGCTCAAATTTAAACGCCAAATAGTAATTAAATTACTGCTGGTATTAAACACGCGACAATTTTCATACAACTTTGACTGTGATTTAAATTTGATTTTGAAAATAATAAAGCTATAAAAGGGCATCGATGCAGATTGCAGAAGTTTTACCACCCCAAATTGTCATTCTTGTGAAAATTCTCTGCACCTTCTGCAAATTACGAGACTCAAACCCTCTATATTTTCATCAATTCTCTTCAAATCTCTCAAAATGTTGAAGAAAATTGTCACCCAAACAATGGAGGAATTTCTCTCCAACGTCGAAGAAAACATCAATGTCGAGCCCCATCTCGACGAAACAATTGTTGAACTGGCCGGATTTTTCCGCAGGGCCGTGACCACGGCCGGACTGTGGAAGCTCGTTACTGTTAGGCCAACGCAGATTCTCGCAAAGCACGTTGCACAATTCCTGCTAAATTTGAGGGAAGGACAGATGAGATCCAGCATCTTAGATCCAAACACTGGAAAGCTCACATATGTTAGCCTCATCAAGATCGCAGAAGTTCTGGGTCTACCGAGAGAAGACGTAGATTCTTTCTCAAAAATGGAGCTATCTGTGCACGTGGAGTACCCCAGATTCGCTGCCAAGAGAAATCTCGAATGGAAGGACAGAGGAAAGAATATGAGGACGGATCTGGAGAAACCCTACAATTTCATTTGCGAGTTGTACACCAAGTATGTGGTGTGCAACATCGGAGGTCTTGGGCAATTGGTAATATCTATGGATTTTAATGATTTAGAATCTCTTTCTACCAGCCTTCCCCTTAGAGCTAAAAAGTGTGAACTTATGAGGTGCTTGGTTAATCTTATAAACTGTGTTTGACTATTTATAAGCACTCTAAAAGTGTTTGACAAAATAAGCTTTTAAAGAGCTTATAAGCTCCAACAATAAGCTGCAAATGGTTATAAGCACTCAAAAAATAAGCTCTTCCACCCCAACTTATTTTTTCAAAATTAGACTTTTGCATTGTATAACTTTATATTATTTTTACATTTCTATTATATACACTTCCATTAGGTCGTATAAATTTATATTTTCAAAAAAAAAATGTTTTTTCAATTTTTTTTTTATTTTTATACTCCGTATTTTAATTTATTTTGAGCTTATAAACTCTTAAAACATCTTATAAGTCTTATAAGCTCTTCAAAATAAGCTTTAGCCAAACACCCTCTAAATATTTTAAAAAATTGGAAATCATAATTAGTTTTGCTTTGTTTGGTTTGTTTGATTTGAACAAATATGATTTTTCTATATATTATGTAATAACCCGACATTTCAATAATTGGAAAAAAGTTTAAATTTATGTATAGTGATTAGGAGTTTGTTGTGGAATTAAGAATTTCGTTTATAATTTTCATGTAAAGTACATTAATCTAAGTAACTGAAATGAAACAATTTATATATTTGTTTGAGCTAGATAATTGTCATTAATCTTTTAAGTAACATATATAGATAATAGATGCATATGTATATTGTCGACAAGATACAAGATATCTCTCGTGATCAATCGAGTTTGGTAGTTGGGGTTTAGTATAAATTGATAGGAATGCCAGATTGGATTATATTCTAGTGTCAATGTATTGTTTAGTGAATATGTTGTAGGAGCATTAGAACTCATGGTTGGAGTTTTTCTTTCATTAAAGATTGGACAATT
The DNA here is from genome assembly GCA_029379335.1 of Thymus mandschuricus. Classification (NCBI taxonomy): domain Eukaryota; kingdom Viridiplantae; phylum Streptophyta; class Magnoliopsida; order Lamiales; family Lamiaceae; genus Thymus; species Thymus mandschuricus. Next base: position 21,662,027 of record CM057081.1, read on the forward strand.
ATTGGAATAAGTTTTGAAACCCTTTATATTTTAATTTTGATGATGTCTTTCAAAACTGATAGGGTTAATTTTAACACTAATTATTTATTTTGTATTTTTCACAATTATCGATTTTATAGAGAAATCTACTCAATCAACAAAAGAGATATATTCTACAAGGAGTCGTTATTCTATAGGGAAAGTTGTCATCCTTGCATAGAAATAATCCATATATTTACAAAGGAGGAGTTTGTTTCCTAGTACGAGTCTTGACTTAATCTACTATTTTGAAGATCATGATTCGTGCTTTATATATAGGGGAACAAGTCTCATACTTCGAGCAGAGTTTTAACACATGAGTTTGAGAGTTGTTCGTTCTCGTAGTTGTTGCCGAGTTAGTGCAAGCCTCTGCATGCACCTTTTATGTCACAACTTCTCTTAGTCAATGTTTTAAAACCCGGACCGGACAGGCCGGTCCGACCGGTTCAACCGGGAACCGGACCTGGTACCGGTCCGGTCAGAGCATAAACCCGACAGAAGCAGAGAACCGTCATTGGACCGGGAAACCCGGGTTGACCCGGCCGAACCGCCGAACCGGGGCGGGTTCTGAAAACCGGTCGGGTCAAATTTTGTTCTGCATGCACCTTTTATGTCACAACTTCTCTTAGTCAATGTTTTAAAACCCGGACCGGACCGGCCGGTTCGACCGGGAATCGGACCTGGTACCGGTCCGGTCAAAGCTTAAACCCGTCAGAAGCAGAGAACCGTCATTGGACCGGGATGATCCGGCCGAACCGCTGAACCGGGGCGGGTTCTGAAAACTGGCCGGGTCAAATTTTTTACAAAATTTTTAATGACTGTATGGAGATTTGAACCCATGACCTCCTATTTACATTCCAATACATTTTCCATCCCACCACTTCTATTACGTTATATTATTATGCTTAACTTTGTTTAAAGATATAAATTATTTTGATAGACAAAAATCTATCCTACAAGTACTTGTCACAACAAATAAGTTAAATATATCTTATATTTATACAATTTTAGTAAGAAATTAGTATTAAATCTTATTAAAGTATTTTTATCGAAAATAAAATCCATAAAATAACATCTATTTATTATTTAGAGCTTTAACTAGTGAATTAAACATAAGCTAAGATATTATAATTTTTAGTGAAAAATACATTTGTTTATATTTTATGAATTTCTATTAATACTAAAGCTATGAAATTAGTTTTAAAAAATGATTATAATATATGTATATTTATTTATTATTTAATTGATGAACGGTTCAACCCCGGTTCAACCGGTTCGACCAATTGACCCGTGACCCGGAGGTCTCGTCGGGTCAACCTCCGGGCTGGGTTTTAAAACATTGCTCTTAGTCTTCTTTGTTAGATTCATTATAGAGAATTGTGAGGTTTTCATACTTTTGTATTCGATTTTTTTTTTTTTTTTTTTTTTTTTTTTTTTTTTTTTTTTTGTGATTCACATCATTATAGTGAATCATTTTGCCCCGAGGCGTTCGAAATTATATATTTATATAACTTATGAAATTTTACATCTCATGTTCTTTATTTTACTTTCGCTGCTTTATCAGAAACCCCATTCCTCTTTGTAACCAACTCACTCAGCTTTGTATGCTCTACTTTATATTAGTCAACGCAACAAAAAATAACAATTTGCATCAAGAGCCTATGATTGATATACTAAGTGACGATCGTTCTTCTGTTGTTTACGGTGGATGTAATGAATCCCGTGTTGCACAGGCCTCCAGTCCTTGATAGTTTGAATTATGCTTTTTAGAAGATCTGAATTCGTACATACATCAAGTCCATTGATATACAAGCTTGGAGATCTATTTTAAATGGTTGGACGCCACCCCAAACCACCGATAAAAAGGGAGACATGACCCTGAAGCCTGAAGCTGAGTGGACAAGAGATCGAGTTGAACTCGCCAACTTCAATGAGAAAGCTCTCAATACTATTCTCATGGCTATGAACATGAATATGTTCAGATTGATCACAAATTTCTCAACAGCCAAGGATGCGTGGGAGATTCTTCACCGCCACCATGAAGGAGATCAAAGTGTTTGTGAATCCAGACTCATGGTGGTGATGACCAAATACAAAAATCTAAGGATGAAAGAAGATGAATCCATCTCATCTTAATTTGGTAAGATTATTGATATTGCTAATGACTCTCAAGATCTTGGAGAACTAATAATCAATAATAGACGTGTTTTTGAAGCTCTTCATTCGCTTTAAGAACGTTTGAACACCAAGATTTCATCTACGGAAAAAACACATGATATTGCGACTCTGGAGCTTGCCAAGTTGATGAGCATCATAACAACGTTTGAGATGAATCTGATCAACAAAATATTCTCTACAACAGGAAAGGAGCTGTACAAAAAACAATCACCTTGAAAGTTGCTTCATCTTGAGTTTACTCTTCAGCCTCTACAACGGGCTCCACTGAGGATGATGAAAACGTACTGGAAGAGATTGATGAGAGTTTGAGCATTCCGTTGTTGATCAAGAAATATAATGCATGGTTCAGTTTGTGAAGTCAAAGTCCGATGAGAAACCAAATGATCAAAGTAAGAAGGCATTTGACTTTAGCAAGAGAAACAATTTGATCATACATTATCATAATTGAGAATAGTTCCCTCTAGTCACTTTAGGAATGGATCAAAAAATATTGGAGTTTGTTCAATGTAGTGCTTGCTTTAGGTTTGGTCACTATGCAAATGAGTGTGTCAACAAACTTAGAAAGCATGAGAAGAAACTTCTTTGTGTCCATGAGTGACGATGATGTTGGGAAATTGTTAAGGACTTATATTAAGGGGGAACCACTTTGGGAGTCTTAAATAAAAGACTTATATATTTTAATTCGATCTCAAACCCTCCCTGAAAATCCTCCCCAACTCCTCCTATTGATGATTAGATTAGTTAGAATTTTTCACGATCTTAAATGTTAGGAAGCTCTATTTATTAGTCGCTTTAAGATCTTAGCGTGTTAGCATGCAGGTTTCAAGACTAAAGCTAGAAGACCCACTCGCTATAAGATGACCCTCAGCAAAATGACAATACCCGCCTTAAGTGGTCACAACGTGAAGAAGATGACACTTAGTGAAATAAAAGTTTAGACATACTCGCTCTAACTTTATCATCATCAAGCGTCCACTTCTCATAGCGAGATAACGGCATCTCAACAACCATCCAGTTTCAAACTCAAGTTTGAACTGAGTTAAACTGAAGATTCGTAGGCATTAAATGAGGATATGCCACGCGGCACTTAAAGACTAAATGAGAAGAGTTGAACTTAGCTAACGGAAGACATCCGTCGCTTTCTCAGGTGTGCAAACACTGTTAAGCTTGGAAGTTAGCCGTTTCGGGAAAGAAAACAAAACCGCTTTTTCCAAAGCTGCAGGTCAAAGCCGTAATGTTGGAGCGTGAAAGACAAGATCAAATCCTCTCTCTAACGGACTGATCAACCCTCTCCCACTATAAATAAGGGAATGTAGAAACTAGAATACTTAACACTTCATCCAAAAATTTCAGAGCAAAATAGCAAGAACTTGCGATTTTCTTAGCAATCTTTTCTCAAGTTCTTACGAAGTGTTCTGAGCTTTTAGTTCCATCAAAGCTTGTGTTTTTGCAACCTATCTCCACTCTAAGTTCTAGGTCTCACTTAAAATCATAGCCTAGTTCTTAGAAGAATCATAGCCATTACTTACTCTTATTGTAAAGGATTGTTCAAGTTAGAGCTCATACACATAAACCTACCAAAACCCATGTCTCTGTCGAGTGAAGATTAGAGCGTGTTTCGTTCGTGTTGGTTTAGTGTTAGTCGAGTTGTAAAGATCCAAGTCTCCACTTTCATCGATTGTGGAAGGCTCGATATGGGTTGTAGTTGAGCTGTAAGATCCAAGCTCTCACTTTCATCGATAGTGAAAAGCTCAATCACTGTTCAGGTCGCTTGGGAACCCATCTAATCCCTAGCTGAATTCTTGAGTGAAAATGATTGGTTCCAAATGTGGAACAAGTGGACGTAGGAACATTTCACTCCGAACCACTATAACTTGTTGTGTCATATTTCTTTCCTTACGCTTTTACTTTGTTTATCGCTTTGATTATTGCATATTGCACTAGCATATGAACAACTTAATACAGGATTCTTCACTAAGCAAGAAAAGTTACGCTCACCGATTTCCGCACGTTGTAAAGCTATTGTGTTATAGATCAAGCTCATGCTTCGGTCTTAAGCATCTGCTCTAACTATAGATCGAGCTCTCGCTCTGGTCTAAAGTTTAGCTTGATCTACAGTAAACACTCTGAGATAAGTTCGAAAAAGAAGTTGAAAAACTTCTTCACATGTATTCACCCCCTCTCCCCCCTTTACGTGTGACTTACTTATCAAACCAGGACCAACAAGTGGTGATAGGAAACGGCCCATCTCCCTAGGCCCAAAGCCCAACTGCACCACCCCGGCACAGGCCCAGCTCGGTATAGGCCCAACCATTCCAGCCCAGTCCTGTCCGGCCCAGTCCACACCAAATACAGGCCCAGGGAGTTGAGCCCTAAATATCAAGAACGTGGGTTGATGGAGAAGAAAGAGGAACAGGAAAACCACCCACGACTCCACGATTCCCACCTCCAGAACCGGCGTCAATCTCTATTTTAAATAGGAGAAATGTTTGTATTGTACACACTCATGCTACTTTGAATACTAAATACTCTCTTTTCCCCTCCCCCCCCCCCCCCCCCCCCCCCCCCCCCGTGGACGTAGATCTCATCGATCGAACCACGTAATTCTCTTGCGTCTTCATTCATTTTGCATACAAACCATACACAAATTGTTAATCTAATTGGGCTGCAAATCGAGGGTTCATCACTGGCGCCGTCTGTAGGAACGAAATTTTGTGTTTGAAATCTCGATTTTTGTTGCTCATATTCACCATCCATGGCACCAGGAAGCCGCTCGCTGATAGGAACTCCCCGCCGTCGACGAAGCCCTCGGAGGCAACCCGAAGAACCTGCTGCTGCGGCAGGTCACGATGAACAACCGCATCATGACGTCCCCGTTGACGATCAGACTGAAGCCAGAGAGATCTCGGAGGCCCCACATTCCAGCGGACAGAATGCTGAAGGAGGCACGGCGGTGGCTCAAGAACAACCAGTCCAGGCAAGCCGGGCTCCCGTGAGCTCGCGCCTAGGACCTCGAGCTCATCAGGCAACACCGGAGGGCCACGTGGAAGATCTCACCGCAAGTCGGGAGCGTGACTTGTTCGAGCCAGGTGTAGTCCAACGCCCAGCTCCGGTCACCCAACGCTCCTCTCTAGTTATTCGACCGAGCCTGGCTGCTCGTCTTTCTCCAGTTATCCAATTGAATTCGGCAGCCCCTCCACCGCCTCCACTTCCTGGAATCGAGGAGCTGCTGAGAAACTACCTCACTACTACCGTGGGGCACGAGTTCCTTAATCGGTATACCGGAGCACAGGGAGCGTCTCACCTCGGACCCGAGATCCGAACTGGAGTACACGGGATCCCGACTAGGACGGACTTACGACACCATCTCCAGCAAGTCCGAGGACAGCTCCAGGGATATCCTCAGCCGAACTCACATGTGATCCAGCCGAACTACGCCACTGCGCCACCTCATAACGTGCCCCTCCAAGAACACCTAGCTGGAGGTGCACAGATCTTTGATGCTTTTGGCAGGATCATCTGTCCGTTCTCCGAGGACATCCTCAATACACCCATGCCTTTTGGGTACATGGTGCCGAAGATCAAACCATACAACGGGATAGGAAATCCGAGCAATATTCTAAGTCAATTCAAGTACAGCATGTTGAACCAGAATCTAGGGAGTGTCCATATGTGCAAACTGTTCCCCGAGCTGCTGATCGACAACGCGCGGGAATGGTTTGATAGCTTGCCTGCCGGGTCGATCAGGTCGTACGCCGGTCTGATGAATGTGTTCGCTAGGAGTTTCTCCCAGCGTGCCGAAGTGAGGCACACCCCGGCCCACTTGCTAACTGTGAAGCAGAACCGGAATGAATCCCTCCAGGATTTCATGACCCGGTTTGACAGAGAGTGTCTACAAACTCGCTGCACTAACGATCTCCTCATCATCTCGCCATTTCAAAATGTCATCAGCTCAGATCTCCTCTATAAGGAGATTCTGGCAAAAGAACCACAGACCACCACCGAACTGTGGGCAATAGCGGATAAGTTCGCTAAGATTGATGAGGCGACCAGACGTCGAAGGGAGGTAGACCAAGGGAAGACATCTAAGAAGAAAGAAGACGCACCCCGGAAAGGTGTGATGGAACGGATTCAGCGTGGTCCGTTAGAATCCCGCCTCGGACCTCGGCAAAATCCGGCACCGCCACGAGGTCCACCCGTATCTCAGCCCGCTCAACGCTCCCCTCCGCAATTCACTCCATTGAACAAGCCGAGGTCCGAGATCCTCGAATTACACGCAAACTTGTTTGAGAAGCCAAGGCCGATGAGAGAGGGTGGCAAGCCTAGGTCAAAGAACAAGTTTTGCCAGTTCCATGAAGATTATGGACATGAGACAGAGAACTGCCTGGCTCACGACATCGAGAGCCTAGTCCGCAGTGGCCCACTCAAGAAATATCAGGACCGAGGTGCGGGAGTCAACCAAGTAGACGCCTCCCGAAATCAGAAGAAGAAGAGAAAACACCGAGGTGGCAGTTGCAGTGCAGATGCCGAAAAGAAAGCTATGTACAACGAGGACGAAGCTGACGAGGACAGAGACTACCAGCACGATGGAGTTGTTGCCACCATCTCCGCACTAGCCAAGGGACAGACTAAGTCATCCCTTAAAAATGGGGCACGGAACCTCCCGAATAGGGAGCCAGCTAGTAAGAGATTCAAAAAAGAAGAAGCAATAACCTTCTCCGCCGATGACCCAGTGCCCCCTATGGTGCCGCACTCCGATGCCATTGTCGTTGAGGCCGTAGTAGCCAACAAACTTATCAGAAGAATACACATAGACACTAGGGCATCGGTGAACATTATGTTCAAGCACTGCTTCGACAACATGGAGTTGGATAAGTCAAAGATCATGCCGACCACACGGCCTTTGTGAAGCTTCGCCCAAGAAGAAACCCATCCGCTGGGAACGATCGAACTCCCGGTCACCATAGGGAAGGGGCCGAGGAGCTCCACCGACGTGACCGAATTCATAGTGGTGGAAGCTAAGTCCCCCTACAATATCCCAGGGATGAATGCAGTAAGAGCGATCTGCTCCACCTATCACTTAGCTCTGAAAATTCCAACTAAGGGAGGGATAGCCGTGATCCGAGGAGACCAAAAGGTAGCAAGGGAGTGCTTACACGTGGCACTCAAAGGGCAAGGGGCTCCGCCCCAGCTATCCCAAGCATAGCAATTACTGCACTCCGAGGAGCCGAGGAAGACGTCGCCTGCCGATGAGAGCTCAGTGAAGGAAGTGGTGTTATACGAGGATGACCCCGCCAAGGTCGTCAAAGTAGGCTTCACCAAGCTCCCACATCTTCGCGAACAGGTTATTCGGCTCTTGAAGGAGTATAGAGATGTCTTTGCATGGTCCCCATTGGACATGACAGGAGTGTCACCCCAGATAATCACACATCAGCTCAAAATTGACCCCGAGGTCAGACCCATTAAACAGAAGCAGCGCTCTTTTGCCGCTGAGCGGAATCAAGTGATAAAGACAGAAGTGACACAACTAATGGATGTCGGGATCCTGTTCGAAGTTACTTATCCGACCTGGATAGCGAACCCGGTGATGGTCAAGAAAGCTGGGGGAGGGTGGCGCATGTGTATTGATTACACCGATCTCAACAAGTACTGCCCCAAGGATTGCTACCCTCTACCCGACATTGATAAAAAGGTGGACTCTCTAGTCGGCCACAAGATTTTTAGCTTCGTTGACTTATACAAAGGATATCACCAGGTTCTGATGGACGTCGAGGATGCAGACAAGACAGCGTTCATTACGGACTTCGGCATTTTTGCTTACCGCAAAATGCCGTTCGGATTGAAAAATGCAGGAGCTACCTATCAGAGGATGGTAGACAAGATATTCAAGGAGCACATCGGAAAAGAAGTAGAAGTCTATGTCGATGACATAGTGGTGAAGAGTAAGGAAGAGAGTACTAGTGTCGCCGATCTTCGAACTGTGCTCTCCCTCCTCCGTGAGGTCAACCTAAAACTTAACCCCCAAAAATGCACCTTTGCTGTGACCTCGGGGAAGTTTTTAGGTTGTTGGATTTCCCAAGAAGGGTTAAAGGTGAACCCGTCAAAAGTCAAAGCGGTGTTGGAGATGAGAGATCCGAAGTCAATCAACGATGTGCACAAGCTCACTGGGTGTCTCGCCGCACTGAGCAGGTTTCTCTCCAAAGCGGCAGAGAAACAGTTGCCCTTTTTCAAAATCTTGAAGAAGGCGCCCGAGTTCAACTGGAGCCCGGAACAACATCTCGCACTTAACCAGCTGAAGGACTATCTCAACAACTTACCAACATTGTCAGTGCCAAAGGAGGGAGAGTTGCTGTTTTATACTTAGCCACCTCGGAGGAAGCTATCAGTGCGGTGCTCGTACGAGAAGAAGCAGGGCGTCAGTTGCCGTGTATTTCATAAGTAGATCACTCAAGGGACCCGAGGTGCGGTATCAACCACTAGAGAAGCTCGCCCTGGCATTAGTCAATGCTGCTCGGCGTTTGCGACCATACTTTCATGCGCACCCCATCCATGTCCGAACAGATTCTCCACTTCGGCAGGTTTTGTCAAAGCCTGAAGCATCGGGCCGAATAGCGAAGTGGGCCATAGAGTTGGGGGAACACGACATCAGTTATACTCCCCGCCATGCAATTAAAGGGCAGGCCCTAGCAGACTTTTTGGTTGAGACCTCTCTAGCCGATATCCCGACCCCGGCATCCGAGCCGACAATCCCAGCTCGCACCTCAGTAGAGCCTCAAGATTGCTGGCACATGTATGTTGACGGCGCTTTCGGGAAGATGGGAAGCGGAGATGGGGTTCTTCTCATAAGCCCAGAAAAGAAGGAATTCACCTACTCGCTTCGTTTTCAGTTCGCGACCACCAACAATGAGGTGGAGTACGAAGCGCTGCTGGCCGGGCTCCGAATAGCCACAAATCTGAAGGTCTCAGCCATAAAGGTACATAGTGATTCACAAGTAGTTGTAAATCACATGTTGGGGAAGTACGAAGCGAAGGGAGATAGGATGAAGAAATACCTAGCTAAGGCACGGGGTATGCAGGAATCCTTCACATACTTCATGCTTGAACGCATACCCCGGACTCAGAATTCCCGAGCAGACGTACTCAGTAAATTGGCAGCGGTACCCGGCACTACGCCGGTGGAAGAAGTCCAGCATAGAAGCATAGAGAAAGCCGAGGTCAACGATTTAGACGAGGAACAACAGCCGACGTGGATGACGCCTCTTCTCGCCTATTTAGTAAGGGGGGAGTTGCCCGAAGACAAAACGGAGGCAAAAACGATATTGACAAAGTCATTGAGATATGCCGTACTGGACAATGTCCTTTACAAAAAATCTTACCTCCAGCCCCTGCTCAAGTGCATTGGCCCGAACTCAGCAGATTATGTTATGCGCGAGGTGCACGAAGGGTCCTGCGGGAGCCACATCGGACCTCGGGCCCTAGCAAAGAAGATCATGGGATGGGGATATTATTAGCCTACAATGTTCAAGGATTGTGGCGAACTGGTGCAAAGATGTGAGAAGTGCCAGTTGCATGCCAATGTGACAAGACTACCCCAAAGCGAGCTGGCAACGATGCAGAGCCCTTGGCCGTTCGCGCAATGGGGAATTGACATCGTGGGCCCATTCGACAAGGCACCAGGCCAACTGCGACATCTCATAGTCGCGATAGATTATTTCATGAAGTGGGTTGAAGCAGAGCCTCTCGCTGCAATAACAAGCAAGAATGCCCGAAACTTCGTATGGAAGAACATAGTGTGCCGTTTCGGAATACCCCATGTTCTCGTATCTGACAACGGGACCCAGTTCACAGACAGGGTCTTCAGGGAGTGGTGTGACGAACTGCAAATTCAGCAACACTTCACCTCGGTGGCCCACCCTCAGGCAAACGGTCAAGACGAAGTGACAAATCGGACACTAGCTAAAGGCCTTAAGACCCGATTAGAGAAAGCCAAAGGATTATGGGTGGAGAACCTCCCTAACGTCCTATGGTCCTACCGGACTACACCGCGATCCGGAAACGGAGAAACACCGTATAGCCTGGTATACGGAACATAAGCTGTCATCCCAGTAGAAATCGGACTGCCCAGTCCACGCACAACTCATTTCATCTCCGAGGTAAATGACGATAACCGATGTGCTGATCTTGACCTATTAGAGGAGAAACGGGATGCGGCTTACATCAACAAAGCCCGGTACAAACAACTCATGGCCAGATACTATAATCGGCGAGTTAGGAACCGGCAATTCCGTGTGGGTGACTTAGTCCTACGAAACAATGAGGTCAGCAAGGCTTGCAAGCTCGACAAACTGGAAGCCACATGGGAAGGTCCCTACCGAGTTGATGAGGACCTCGGCAAAGGAGCCTATAGACTTTCCAGCTTGTCCGGGGAGCCCATACAGCGGCCGTGGAATGTGATCCATTTAAAGAGGTATTATGCATAGGAGTGGAGTACCATATAGGATAGAGTCGTGTTTAGTTGTTTGTCATTTGAGTATTTAGTCTGTCTTTCAGTTCGGTTCTTGTCAAGTCTGAGTCTTTCAAATTATTTCAAAGTTTAATGAAAGTATGCAGTTTCTACCTTTATTGTGTTCGCATTATCTTGCATTACTCCACTTATATGCGGGTTACCTCTAATATCATACACTATCCTGACGAGAACGAGTGTTAGAGCACAAATATAAATCGTACGAACAGGGGACCACCCCTACCGACCTGGTCGGCAAAACAGGAACCCGATTAAGACCCAAGTGTCACCTCGGCCGAGGAAAATAGGCAATATGCCATCCCAGGACCGAGGGAAGACCCAAGTGTCACGTCGGAAGCCGAAGACAGGCCCCCGGGCCACTTCGGGAGATCCGATCAGCGACCCAAGTGTCAATTCGGAAGCCGAAATGGGCAGTATTGCCATTTCGGAAACAGGCAATTCGCCATGTAAAAAAAAAAAAAAAAAAAACTCTACTAATATAAAAAGACGAACAAAAGTATTTATAACTTTGTGCAGGTTTACATTATACATGTCAACTGGAAGGGCCACTACCATCAGGCCTTCTACTGCAGTAAAAATAACTAGCCAACCCGTGAATCGGAGGGTTCTCTTGAGTTGGAGGATTTAGGAGGTCATCTATATTTACACCTCCATCCTTCTTCTTCGCAACTCGGCCACCATCACAGCCATGCCCACCACCTCGGTTAATACTGCGGGAACTTCCCCCACTCCGATTACCAGAAGTTCGGCCTCGAGGGATCACCCGAGGAGCAACATAATTCCCATCCCCATGATTCGGGATGGGAGGTCGGCGGGTTTGTGCAGGAAGAAGCATGTCTAGCCGATCCTTAATTAAATGAGACGGAACGGTCAGACTCAAAGCCCGAAATCGACAGACATTCTGCTTGGCAGGCTGCACCTGTGGGTACCGATCTAGCCATTTCTTCATAATCGGGTTTCGAGTAAGGATTAATGGAAATAGGTTCGTCAAGTATCGTGGCTCGGATATATGCTCAGCAACTTCCCACGAGTCCGAACCTCGGTTTTTGCATTCACGTACAACACCTCGGATAGCCTCAACAACCTCAGCCTCTACTTCGGAGATAGTTTTGCCGCCGAGTTCGTGAACAACTCTTTCGTATTCAGTGTGTTCGGCTTCGATCTTCTCGGCATCCGCATAATCCTCCTTCAGTTGGAGGTATCGGGCTTCATTGGCGTCCGCCTTGATCTGCAAAGCCTTGTACTTCGAATCGAACTCATTTCGAAGATGCTCGGCACGTTTATCCAGCCTTGCGATCTCGACATCCTTAGCATCGAGAATGATTTTAAGTTGTTTGATTTCAGTCGGATAGGGAGTTACGTCCAGTTCGGATTTATTCTACAGAAAGTGAAAATAAGAGATGTTTCACTAAAAAGTGTTTGCAATAGAACAAAATCCTATCGTAGCACTAGCAAGTAAAAACCTAAGTCGAATCTCAAGGAAAACTTAACAGGGCAAATAACTGTGTAGTAAAAACAACCTAAACTAAGAAAGCAAGTAAATAGAGTTTTTGGGTTTTTGGTTTTTAAAATCCTAGACAAGAAAATAAATCAAAGCAATTAAATCAAAGCAAATAAATTTAATCTAGAAAGCTGGAAATTAATCTAAGAATTAAACTAAAGAAAACAATAAATCTACCTAGGCAAAAATCGAAAGGAAAGCAATAAAGAAAGCAACGAAAGAAAAGAAAACGAATCTAGACATAATTAAACTAAATCTGAAAATCTGGAAATTAAATAAATAAATCTAACTCTAAGAACTTTGAAAACGAGAGAATTGAAAACGAAAGAAAAACGAATCTAAACTAGACTTTGAAAACCGAACGAACGAAATTAAACTAAGGAAATTAAACGAAGCAATAAAGAAATCGAATCTAAAACTAAAGCAAGTAACTAAAGCAATTAAACGAAAGCAATAAAATAACTTACGAAAATAACGAAGAACGAAGAACTTGAATTAAACTGCAACGAACTACGAATCCGGATTCGAACAAAAGAAAGCAATAAAAACTAAAGCTAAAGTATTTAGAACTGAAAAACTAAGGTAAAAGCTTGTTCATAATTCGTGCCCTAATGGCATATATATACTAAGGTAAGAGTTTGATCCCAACTAGGAAAGTAATTAAGAAAAACGCAACATGGAGCGAGCGCTCCAAAGGGAAGGAGCGGGCGCTCCATATCGGCTGCGCAAAATCCATCTTGAATCGTTGAAATGGAGCGGGCGCTCTATCCACCTGGAGCGGGCGCTCCAAAGCTTTCATGCAAATCATCTCGAGCACTGTTCACGGAGCGGGCGCTCCATCTCCATGGAGCGAGCGCTCCATCTGATACGCGCTGATCATCCACTTTTTCACTCCTTTTTTGTCCTCTCGTTCTTTCTCCTTCTCTCGGCTCTCATGATCTCTATCAATAAAAATACTCGAAACACCCAAATCATAGCTACAAAGACACAAAACATAACGAAAACGAACTCGAAAACATAACAAAAATCCAAACATTTACACACCAATCAAGAGACATAAGCAAGTGCCGAAAAGCAATTCATTTCATTGATTGAGTACGGTACATTTACAGTTCGACGACAAAAAGGAAAACAGAAAAAGAAAAATTTACAAGGAGGGGGGATCAACTGACCCCGCCGGACGGTTCGGCCTCGGTGTTCGGCCTCTGCTCCTCGGCAGTCTTGTCCACCTCGGCATCCTTCTGCCCGTCATCATCCTCCTCTTCCTCTGCCTCCTCATCAAACATGTAGGGGGAGACCGGGCATGTTTTCAGCTCCTCCTTGAATGGACCGATGAGGGACTCAAATTTCACGTCCCGATCTACGGGACACTCCAGCACTTCCTCCGCGGACAGCATGGTATTCTTCCCGGCAAGATGCTCAATAACCGGGAAGGTAGAGGTATTCTTCACCATCTTCCGAAAGTAGATGCGGAGCATCTCGTCATCTTCGATGACTTTGTAACCGTACTTCCCCTTGTCAAGATCGGGGAAGTCAACAGCCACACGATCGAGCACCTCGGCAATTGCCCGGGTGCTCGCGGGTTCGGTCACATCCCGGACCAGCTCACTGAACCTCTTGCTGAGGAACATCCTCTCAGCAAGAGCCCAGAGAACGCCGCTCTGGGTCGCAGCGATCTCCTGTTCTCGGGAACGGGCCGCTGCCAGCTCCTCCTCGCTCTTCGCCGCTTTCTCCTTGGCAGCGGCCAGCTCGGAAGTAGCGGTAGCGAGCTAATCCTTCAGCTCCTCTTCCCGGGCAACGGCGGAGGCGAACTCCTTTGTAACCTTGGCCTTCTCAGCGGCCAGTCTCTTCACCTTCTCGGTGGCTCGCTCGTACTTAGCCACCGAACCCTTGAGCAAATTTTTTATTATGCCCGAAGCGACCTCGTAGTCCTCGAGTGCGGGATCCACCCCCTGCACATAAAAAAATGTCAATACGGTACGAAGACGTGACATAGTTGAGAAATCAGAATCTTACAGCTGGGAAGACCGGAGTCGCAGTTCGGACACCGGTGATAGCAAAATCGGGTTCGGAAGATGCCGAACCCATCACCAATTTCCCCGTAGCTGCCACATCAATGTCCTCGGCAGCAAACGTAGGAGCAGGGTGAGAGCGGGGGGTAGGGATTTCAGATCGGGTCTTCTCCGATGACCCAGTTGCCTGCCTTTTCGAGTCGGCAGGTACACTAGAGGCCTCGCCCTTTCTCTTTTTTTGGGCGAGCCCCTTTTTCCCCTTAACCATGTTCACTGCAACGGAGCACAGAAGAAAAGATTAGTGTCGAAGTAAAAAAAAAAAAAAAAAAGGAGGGAAGAGCTAAAGAAAGGGGACCTCACCCCTCCCCGGCTCCACCAGGTGGAAGGATCATCGGGGCTCGGTACGGCCGATTCAAGTGCGGCCAATGACATCGGCATCTTGCCGAGGCTATCAAAACGCGCTGCCACCGCAGCAAACTGCTTTCGCCTCGGCAAAAGCCTAACAGCACCCGTGTGCCACCCGACTTCGGTGGCACCCTCAAACCGGCAGAAGAAAATTTTCTTTTGCCAGTTCGGCACTTTGGATGGAACAGCCACGCAAAACTTGTGACGGGATGCGATGTAATACCACCCCTCATTCCTATCTTTGAAGGAAAACATTGCCCCCAAAGTCTCGGCCGAATAGGAGATATTTAGCCGAGTACAAGCAATCCCCAGCCCGATAATTTGGCGGATGCTGTTGGGAGTGATTTGGGCGGGGGACAGATCAAAAAAATTATGGATCTCACCGTATATGGCCGGGAAGGGAACATGCAAACCGGACTCAAAATGATCAACGTACACAGTGACAAAACCACAAGGGGGCCGACAAGCCCTATCGCCGGCCTGGGGTTGAAGAAGGAGGGCAGAAGAAGGAAAATTATAATCTACGGCTATTTTGTACAAGGTAGAGGTAGACACGGTAGAGTCGTAAGTCCCCACCTTCCTAAAAACACCGGGACAGGTGGGGAACTCCACATCCTGAGCGTATGGAGTTTCACAATCCGACCGCACGCACGGACGCGTGTGGTAGGGGAAGAAGATATGAATAGAAGACGAAGAGGCGGCGGCGGTTTCTTCCACCGCTGCCGCAGATTTTGGGAGAGAAGAAGATGAAGAAACGGTGGCGATTTCTTCCGCCGCCGATGTAGTCGACAAAGACAGAGAAGTCGAATGTACAGAACGAGCAAATGCGGAATCAGAGGTAGAAATCGACATAATGGAAGACATAACTTACTTTTGATGGAAGTCTTGAAGGTTTTGCAGAAAGTTTGAAGTTGGCGACGATGAACAGTAGAGAGAATCTGAACTAGGGTTTTAGGAGAGTAACTGATTCAGTTTCCACAATCATCCAACATAAAGAGGGGGGAAGGACTCAACGCGTATTCAATACGCCATTCAATGCGACGACATTTCGACTAACGGCCAGTCCCATCCCTACTTTATCGGTACCCCAAGCGTCCGCATTAAATGCGCCTGACAGCTTTACGTGCCTTCGGCGGGAAACCAAACGCTCACTTCGGATTCTCCCGAACTCCGAGGGGGGTACGACAAGTAAGAGTTCGGCTACCCCGAACTCCAGTTTTCAAAGGGAGTACGCAAAGTACCACACACAACAACATATAAACAACGCGTGCGAGGATGCATACAGACAAATCAGCAACTCTGTACCACCACTCCATCACCCCACGCTTTTTTTTTTTTTTTTTTTTTGGGGGAGGGGGGGGGGAGGGGGGGGGGGGGGATGTGATAGGAAACGGCCCATCTCCCTAGGCCCAAAGCCCTGCACCACCTCGGCACAGGCCCAGCTCGGCATAGGCCCAACCAGTCCAGCCCAGTCCTGTCCGGCCCAGTCCACACCAAATACAGGCCCAGGGAGTTGAGCCCTAAATATCAAGAACGTGGGTTGATGGAGAAGAAAGAGGAACAGGAAACCCCCTCCCCCCCCGTGGACGTAGATCTCATCGATCGAACCACGTAATTCTCTTGCGTCTTCATTCATTTCCGCATACAAACCATACACAAACTGTTAATCTAATTGGGCTGCAAATCGAGGGTTCATCAAGTGGTATCAGAGCAGGGGTCCTAACGAGCCACTGCTTTGCGTACTGCTAGCTTGCAAAAGCTGCAGTTGGGTCACCAGAACTGATCCGTGTTTTCGTTAGTACTTGCATCAAAATCTCACTCACTCACGTGCATATTGCATGAAATTGATATTTCAATATGTCTTTGAGCCTCAACTCTTCCCAGCTTCCACAATTCTTGATAGAGGGTTACGTGACATGGAGCTTCCGTGTCGAGTCATACCTATGCTCAGTTCACGATAGAATGTGGGAAGTAATAATGGAAGGACCCATCACCATAATGAAGGTCGTCACAACTAACATTCCAACGTCTGAGCAAGCGAAGGATGGAGAAGCTGCAAAAGCTACTACGCGCGAGACATATGTGGTAAAGCCGAAGGACGAGTACACCACGAACGACTTCAGACTCATGAACCTAAACCAAGTAGCGTGCAACATAATGCAGATGACAGTATCGGAAGGCTACCTCGCTCGCATAATGAAATGCAAAACAACGAAGGAGATGTGGGAACACTACAAGAAAATTGAGCTTTTGCGACATCGTAAACAATGGTTTTAATGCAGATGACAATATCGAAGCACTCTCTCTGATTTCCCAGGGCATGAAAAAGATCAAAGAGAACAAACTCACAGTGCTAATGCAGGAGTTTGAGAGTTTGACCATGAAGCCGAACGAGAGCATTAACATGTTCGAGACGCGCGTGCTCAACATGCTCATTACATTGAGCTCTCTTGGGAAGAATCTCACACATAAAGAGATGAACCTAAAGATAGTCAGAGTGTTGTCAAGAAAGTGGCAGACTATGAAGGATATCTATCTCGCCATGAAGGACCTCAGCTCGTTATCACTTGAAATACTCTTCTCAGTACTTAAGGCGCATGAGTTTGACCTCAATAGGATGTCGCATGATGACGAAGAAGAGATGCCAGCAACCTCAAAAGGAATCGCTTTCAAAGCAAACGACTGCATGAGCGAAGCGCCCATTTACAAGATGTCCCGAGAAGAACTCGAGGAACATTACATATTTCTCACCAAAAACTTCAACAAGATGAACTCAAGGGTGGGAAAATACAAGCGCTTCTACAAGCAGTATCAAGGGAAGAATGCAGAGGCACATGAAAGGAAGTCGATCGCTAGGAATCTCATTGACGTGGAATGTTATCATTGCCACAAGATGGGTTACTACAAATCTGACTGTCTGAAGCTCAGTGCGAAGGAAAGGGAGGAGCTCAAGGCCAGAATGGAGATGCCTAAGAGAGCACTGATGGCAAGCGAGTAAAATGCCACCCATATCAATCAAGCTGAAAGCGACTCAGGCGCTTTCACTGACCCTGAGTCCAGCAAGGAAGTTGATCTTAGACTCATGGCGTTCACTGACAATGAAACAAGAGAGGTATTTCTTCTGACTCCATCTCTTTCAATTACACAAGAACAAGAGCATGAAGAGGAGTTCTTCTCCTCGACATGGAATGAGTTGCTTAACAAATATGCACCATGATTTGTTAAGAAACCAAAAAGTGTTAAAACAAGCTCAGACAAAGTGTTTGAGCAAGAACGAGCAATTAATCATTGAGCTTAATCTCACTAAGCTAAACCTAAGAGCGATGGCAAGTTCGAGGACCTCTTTGCCCATTACAAGAGCTTGGAGGAAAAACATCGCACTCAATCGAGCTAGTCGCTAACTTGAATAAAGCGTCTTATGCTAGAAAAGCGCTAGAAAGCTCGGTGCGACCTTTTGGTAGCAAAGCGGGCATCGGATATGAGGGTGAATTTTCCAAACCCTCAGTCTTTGTCAGTGCTTCTAACAAAACACCACCAGTCGCTTTGGAAAAGCCCACTGCTCCCAAAGCGACCACTGACAAAGGTAAGGAAAAGATCGAAACACTTAGAGATAACTCCAAAAGTTACCTCATCGAAAGCTAGCACTCAAAATAATACCACACCCCATTCAAGAGGTGTATAACTATTGATCGAGACAACGAGAGTTCTATCTAGGAACGTTAGAGCGAATGAAGTTCCTTTTCCAAGAAGAATAGACGCTTACGTTCCAGATGAGCCCGATTGGTGGTGGTCCAACGGTTCTCGCCTCAAGGGGGAAAGCGAGAGAACTTCCAAAGTGAAGGTCTCTGCTCAAAGTGCCTCCTCTAGAGCGAGTCAGGGTCAGAAGCCCAAAGAGACTCAGCTTAAGAGGTAGAGTGAGAGGTCTTCCAAAGCGAAGATTCCCATGTCAGACTCTTCACTCAAAGATAATCCGAAGCGTCACACTATAGGATATAAACATAAGAGGAAGAGCGAGGGAACTTCGAATGCGAAGAACTCTCACGCTTTCATTCCACCCCATGCACACACTTGCACATGTGAATCTGTATCTATACAGAGTTCACTTCATGGAAAGGTGGGACCTAAAACTAAAGCAACTTCGACTAAGAAGGTCAAACAAGTTTGGGTGCCCAAAAACACTAACTTGCAAGGACCCAAGCTGATTTGGGTACAGAAACATTAATTCTTGCAGGTAAGCGCCGTGGATTCCAACCCCTGAGGAGAAAACCAAGCTATCTGGTACCTTGATAGCGGATGCTCTAGACATATGACTGGCTTGAAGCCTCTCCTCAAAAACTATGTTGAAAAATGGGGTCCATCGGTGACCTTTGGTGACAATTCGAAAGGAGTCACTAAAGGATATGGTACATTAGTAATAGGCCTAATGAACATTGAGAATGTCTCATATGTAGAAGGGCTAAAGCACAATCTGCTATCCATCACAATTTTGTGATAAGGGATACTGTGTTGAATTTGTGTCCAAAAAGTGCGTGGTCAAGAACAAGTCAACATTGCAGATCGCTCTGGCAGGAGAACACAATCGGAATGTCTACGTAGCAAATTGGGACAGCTGCAAAGTGAAGACTTTTCTTGTAATGAGGAGTGCAACATAAACCGGTTGGTTATGGCACATGCGCATAGGTCATTTGAACTTCAAGACCATCAATCGCTTAGCGCGCAAAGGATTGGTGAGGGGTATCCCAAATGAAGTCTTCGCCAAAGACCACATTTGCCCACCATGACTGTGTGGAAAACAAACGAAGGGGTCATTCCAAAGCGTGGAGGAACCTTCATCCCAGCGAGTGCTCCAACTGCTGCACATGGACCTTTTTGGCCCTGCTACTCCTATTAGTGTGAATGGAAAAAAATACACTCTTGTTGTAGTCGACGATTTTCTCGCTACACATGGGTTTATTTCTCTTTAGCAAAAATGAGACAGTCTCGAAGCTTCCTCAGCTTCTAAAGCGACTATTAGTGGAGAAGAGCATATCCATTGCAACTATACGCTCAGACAAAGGGACGAAGTTCTTGAATTTCACCATTGAAGCAAACTGCTTGGAAAATGGGATCACTCATCAAACATCCTCAGCACGCACTCCTCAAAAGAATGACATAGCTGAAAGGAGGAATCGAATCATCAAAGAAGTCGTTCGAACAATGATTGCATACTCCAAGCTTCCCATGAAGTATTGGGCCGAAGTTGCAAATACAACGTGCTACACGCAGAACAGGAAGTTACTCAACAAACACTTCGACAAGACACCATATGAAATATGGACAGGGAGAATTCCTAACATTTCCTATTTTCATATATTTAGTTGTCGAGTGTTCATCCATAACAATGAGAAAACACAATTGAAAGCGTTCAAGGATCGGATGAATGAATATTTTTAGGATATTATACATCTAGCAAAGCGTATCGAGTTTTCAATTGCAAAACCCTAATTGTGGAAGAATCACCCCATGTTTTATTTGATGAATATTCCATGAAGCTATCACAGTCGTAGGTTCAAGGCAACGAAGGTCAAGCGAGCAAAGGACTTGCCTCTGAAGCGAGTACTCATGTCGAAGTATCCAACGTTTTAACATGGGACTCACTAGAGGAGGATAGCGAGGACAAGAACACAAGCAAGAAGAATGACGCTCAAGTTCCAGTAGAGGAAGAAGTGCCAACACCCAAAGCTCAAGAAGAAGAAGAGCCAAATGAACAGCCTAGCGAAGACGCTTCTAGCAACGAGTCTAGCGACCACTCTGAAGAGGAAGCAGAAGGTCCAAAGCGAGCATGGCTAAAGAGTCACACACCAAATCTTATCATTGGAGATCCATCTCAAGGTGTAGTGATGAGAAGCAAGCTGATGGGTGAAAACGCAATGTTTAGTTGCTTCATATCCAACATCGAACCATCAACAATGGATGAAGTGCTAAAAGACTCTAACTGGATCCTCGCCATGCAAAAGGAGCTGAATCAATTCACTAGGAACGATGTGTGGTACCTTGTTGATCGTCCCAAGACTCAACACATCATCGGTAAGAAATGGCTATTCAAGAACAAAATTGATGAAGATCACAATGTCGTCGGGAACAAAGCAAGACTTGTAGAGAATGGATATTGCCAAGAGAAATGAATAGACTTCGATGAAACATTCGCTCCAGTGGCACGGCTTGAAGCAATCAGACTATTTCTAGTGTACGCCGCAGCAAAGAAGTTCAAAGTCTATCAAATGGATGTAAAGAGTGCATTCCTCAATGGCGAACTCAAGGAGGAAGTCTATGTCGAACAACCTCCAGGATTTGAGCAAGGAAGCAAAGTCTATCGCTTGAAGAAGACACTTTACGGGTTGAAGCAAGCTCCTAGAGCGTGGTATGATACGCTTTCACAATTTCTTGTCGATAAGGGATTTCGAAAAGGAAAAATAGATAGAACCCTCTTAACAATCAATGAGGGTGAAGACATGCTATGGATTCAAATCTATGTGGATGATATCATATTTGGATCTCCAAATCAGTCGTCAACGAGAAGTTTGGAGAACTCGTGAAGAAAAGTATGAGATGTTTATGATTGGATTGATGAGTTGCTTTTTGGGACTTCAAGTAAAGCAACTGGACAACGACATCTTCATGGCTCGTTTCGTTTTGTTTTCCTTTGTCCAAACTCCAAATTGACTTCCATTTTTGCCTATGGAATCCTAAGACATCCCTTCAATGATATACTCCATCCGTCCCATTCTATTAGTCCCATTTGCCATTTTAGTTTGTCCCACCTATTAGTCCCATTTCCTAAAATGGCAAAGAATACTTGGCCACAATTCACTCTCTCTCATCAGGATTAATTACAACCACATGTTCTCCACTCATTCTCCACTCACTTGGTCCATGTGCCGAAAGCAAATGGGACTAATAGAATGGGATGGAGGTAGTAAATGTTTTAAACCTCAATTATCATCTCATTATTTCCAGAATTCCTGAAATTTTACAAGTCAAATTTAGTCATCCATAATAAGAGAAAATAAGGCTCAAACTTGCTTTTAACATGTAAACCACCAATGAATGTCATTAGTATACACCCTAAACAAAGAGGAGTTGTTAAGATTTTAGTCGTCTTTTCATGTTCGTTTTCTCATTGTTCTGTTTTTTTCGTCAATTGTTGGCTATGATTGGGTTGTTTTGGAGTTTTTGGTACTTGTAGGATAAAAAGGGCGGAAACGAGAAGAATTGTTGAGCAATCATTGACCTCAAGTTCTAACCTCTCATGATTTTATTGAAGATTCATTTTGGATGTAATGACAACATTATATTGAAGAGGGGTTTGATAGGAGCACGTATGCGAAAACGGAGGTCAATTTGGAGTTCGGATGAGGAAGATACGGCCGAAACAAGATGACGAAGAAGTCAGAAGCAAATCTGGACGCCCGTCCAGATTGCCGATCTTCCAAGATTTGTTTCCTTGTACAACTAGGTTTTTATACCTAGTGTCAGATCCACAACAAAGAATAAGAATAAAATAACACTCATATCAAATTATAGAGAGATGATTGAATCCTCTAGGACCAAAATTATAGTACGCCTTTGGATTGCAATTCCTACCTTCAGACTCCAATTTCCTTCACCGGGTATCTGCACCACTTCATATTTCAAAAATTTCTTGAGCAAAATTTCCACTTGATTATCATAAGCTATCATTCTTTCTTCCCTTTTTTCGCATGTTCCCAGGACTTGATAGGTCACCAATTGGGAATCAGAGTAAACCACAATATTATATGCTTTCAATTCTGCTAAAATATGAAGACATCTTATCAGAGCTTCATATTCCACTTCATTGTTGGATGTAGGAAAATTGAACTTAATAGCAAAGTTGAAACTACTGCCTGAAAAAAATTTAAGGCAGGTCTCCCAAGATCATGTTATATGCAGATTTGTGTTTGACCACCATAAAGGTAGTAGGCTTAAAGATTCTTTCATTTCCATCACCCAATGTTAACATCAACTCTATGGATTCTTGAGAGAATACACTATCTCCTGTAAATCCATGCAATGCTGTTTCTACAATGACGCGACCGTCGTTAAGCCGCAATCAATAAATTTATAAAGCCTATGCCTTGACTACTACAACTAGTATAACAATGGTAAGCACAAGGTCGATCTCACGAGGAGTTGGAGTAGCAATCGTTTGGGGTGGGCGTTGCCCAAGACAGAATGCAAAAGAATAAAGGAAAGTAAAGGCAATGTAATTAAAAAGACTTGTAAACAATAATTGAAGAAGACCCATCCTGGGCAAGTACCCTTAATTATAACATAACTTTACTCGTTCATTGGTCTTAACATTTTCACACATGCACATGTCATCGATTATAGGCAAGTCACTAGGCAGGACCCCTTACTGTCACGTGTCACGTGCCCTGCCAATGTGTGCCCAATCCACCCTTACAGATTAGAAATATAAATCTCCCTAACCTGGGCAATCTATGCGCAAGGACCAGTTGTCACGCATCTTACCCAAGCAGCATTATCGATCTATGGCAAACCCGAATAGCCTCAGCGGTAGGCCTAACGTCGTCCTACGACTACACTCTGTTGCTGGTTCATACTATATGGCGTGCAGAGCCATCTAACACATTTTGCCCATGTATTATTTGTAATCATGCTCGACTCGATTTGATACTGGCCGCATACCCGACCAAGACTAACATGAATTGTAGAAAAAAACCTAGCAAACTCGGGAACACATACATGCATTATTAAGCCCAACATTATGACCTCATGAGTATTAAGCTACATTATAATTACAGCATCTTGCCCACGATGGATTTAAACGACTACTCTAGCATGCTGGAAAAGTAAATGACAGAATTAAGTAAAGAAGACATAATGTAAAGGAAATAATTGAAATACTATAAACTAAAATCCAAAAGGGCGGACACCAACGCCGGCCATGCAAATACTAAAAACATAAATAAGTTTTCCCGTAGGACTTGTTATTCCACCCCACTCTCAAATAAAAAGTAAAAGCATGAATGGTAAAGTATGAAAGCAGCTCCGGTGAAATGCGAGGTGATCGAAGATGATTCTTCTTGAAATGATGCTGCTTTTTATACTTGTAGATGGATCGTGGATCAGGCCCATCACATCGGCTGCTAGGGTTTGAGTTCGGGAGAACTTGCCTTGTTGCGTAGATTTCTTTCCTTGTTGATCATTGCGAGAGTTCGGAAACAATCTCGGTTGCTATTCTTTCCTTCTTCTCTTCTCCTCATCTGTTAAGAACCCTCATCCTAGCTCGATTTGGTCATCGTATAGCCCACGATCACGCCTTCAGCTCGGCCCATTATGTTTCTACTTCGTCTTGCCCAGTCAGCTCCCCAATTATGTCTTGTTTGATCTTGCCCAGGCTTCCTTGAAACTAAAATGTGTCATCCCAAGCACAAGACTCATGAAGACTCAACTAAACACTTATATGCAGACACAAAATGATACAAAATACGAGCATAATTTGGGTTCGTCACACGCACACACTTTACTTTGCTTGCCTTCAAGCAATGCATACGCAGGCTGACACGAAAGAAAAAAGAAAGACTCGATCGATATGCAATGGAATATGGATAGGGCAGTACTAATAAACATGTAGGAAAATGCAAGTCAAATAGAGTGCATGTCATTCAGCAAGTCAAGATGGAACATGAGCAGGGGTCTCCTCACCACACTCAATCACTCTGTGTTTAGGCAAAGTGTATACGCTCATTGACTTAAGATGAATTAGGTATCCCATAGGCTTGTCTGCCTTCTAATGTCGCCACTTACTTAGACTGAGTTAATGTAGGTGTTCATCATAAGGACTTTTATTCGGTTGTAATGTTAGGCTTTAAACGGGGGTATGAAGTATTTGGATAGTAGTTAAGGTCGATTTGAGAACTCTACTATTTCTAGCTTGGGCAAGATGCCCAGTTCCCTCACAACCTTGCCCTCTTTTTTTTCCGGGCCTAAGCAGATACAAACTTTTCCTGGGACTTATATATATATATTTTTTTTCCTTTTTTCTGTCTCTCTTTTCTTCTTATAGGCTTTTCTAATTGGGCAAGATGCCTCTTTTAAGACCTGCCTATTTTCACCCTTTTTTTCCTCTCTTTTTTCATCTCTCTCTCTCTCTTTTTTTTTTCCTCTCTTTTTTTCTCTCTCTCTCTCTCTTCTTTTTTTTTTTTTTTTCCTCTGTGCCTTCCATCCTTATCCCCCTTCATTTTCATCACACCTAGAGTTCTCACGACCGGGTAGGAAGTGTTTACTTTGGACGGATTTAAGTGATTTCTAAAAGAATTATCTCATGATCAAAGGGGCTAAACAATGGAATGATGCACATGTAGACTCTTTAAACAAAGTGGCTATTGAGAAGAAAATATATTATTCATCTAAACACCTATACTCAATTCATAGAAGTTTTGACCAGAAACGCAGGCAAGTTCTAGAACAATCCAATCATCAAGTCATCTCACAGTGAAAGAAGCATGCGATTTGTATATATTTACACATGAAAGCTCAAAACCTCACTGGGTAAAATCATGTTCATCTATCATACTTGCTTCCTAACATGCTTGACTTGACCTACATGTCCGTACTGACCAATGAGCACATATTCACACAAAATTCCCCACGCCCACATCGCACCCAAGTGGTGAGACATCGGAGAAGGGAATAGACACGAAAAGAAGACTAATGTCTTGTCGCTCATTCACCTCACCCTAAGGTAAAGTGGATGAATGACAAGGAATACTATGCATGCATGTTCTTGCCCTCCCTCACACACATTTTGCTCTGGGCAAAGTATGGAGAAGGAAGGCACTGACTCTAACAAATGCAAAAGAAAAGAAAAAAAAAATGAACAAAGTGAAAAGGGAGGGACATTTAGTTGGACTCAGGAGTGTAGCTGAATCCGAGATGCCCAAAGAGTGCGGCTTGGGCGGTCTTGATCTCGTATGCTGTCTCCTGGAGCTTGCCCAAGGCGGCTTGCAAATCCAAGCCTTGGGGTTCTGGGGTTGCTGACTTGCTGACCTTCCTCTTTGGTGCTTCTCCAGCTACTTGATCTAGAATACGATACTTCCCTTGCTCGTCCTGCCCTATCTCCATCATCTTGCCCAGGCAGGCGAGGTCGAGCACCTCCTCAATAGATGCGTGCTTCTTGTGCTCCGGCTTCCAGGCTTCAGTGCGCTCCGCATACACAGTGACCATGTGGGCAAGGGACAACCTTTGTGTGGACTTGCACAGGATGTTGTAAATCTGAGCAGCCACAAAGGCTCCGAAGTCAAGCCTCTTCTTCTTGGTCATACACCATAGGATGTAGACCTCCTGCTACGAGAGGGAGTTGGAGCTGTCCTTATTGCCAAAGAAATTCTATGCCAAGATGCGATGGCATACGCGGAGTGCGGGAGAGCCGAGCACATTGCCTTTGGTTTTGCTGGAGTGGTAATGGGGGTCGCTGCTTCTGTTTATATCCTTCCAGATCTGTGGCCACTCATTGGCCATGTCTGGGAGCTATTTGGCTGCTTCCCTGTGCGCTAGACTGAAGACCACGGCATATGAATCTGCCCAGAGGGCTTGATTAAACTCGTTCATCGACTGCACGATCTCCACACCTCCCAACGAAATCTGCACTGCCACTGGCACGCCGTTCTCATATAATGTAACCCTTGCCTTGTTGTAGAACTCCTTCACCAGCGCCACGTTCACCTTGCCCGACCACTTGAGGAAGAACCCCCACCCTGTAATGTCGAAAAGCTGCTGGACCTCATTTGCGATACCCAGTTGCTCGAGTGTCTTCATGTGAACGGCCTTGAGCAAGACGACACCTCGTCGAGAGATGTCAGTGGTGGCCTCCACCACTGCCTTGCCCGTAGCTTTAGAGCAGGTTTGCCGGCCGGAAATAGAACGCGACGGCTTCTCTTGCTTGACCACCGGTGGAGTGGTGGTCTCTTCTCCTTCCTCTTCCTCCCCGTGACCAGATGTTGGCGAGTAGCCGGCGTCAGAAGGTGTTGTCCTCTGCCTCTTCGCGGGTGGCGTGGCCGAGGCGGCCCTCTTTTTTTACTTGGCCAGAGTAGAATCTGGCCCTTTCTCCTTGCTTTCCGCCACCGTCGTCTCCTGTGGCGCCTCATCCTCCGTGGCCTAGCTGGCCGCCTCCTCTACTTCTTCCTCCTCATCATGCTCTTCCATTGGGTGATCGTCATTCTGTCCGGTTAGAACGTCTTCCTCCGCTGGCTGTTGTACCTGTTCTTCCTTGGGAAGGACTGTCGCGATCGGAGCGACGCAGAGAGGTTCCTTTTTGGTTTGGGACGGGGATTTGACGAATTTTTGGCTGAGTGAGGACATGGCTGGCTTTTTGCGTGGTGCTTTCTTGGTAGCTTTAGGTTTTTGTGGGGGTGAGTAGCCGGTTAGATCGATTTTGGTTCCGTGAGGGATGGTGAATTTGTTCTTTGGCCAAGTTCCAACCATTATGAAGAGGGAGGGGGAGTTATCAGAGGTTATAGGTTAGTGGGGGTGGGTTATGGAAGGTTTTGAATTTGAAATTGAAATTTAGGGTGATGATGACGGTTAAGGAAGGTTTGGGTGTTGGGGAAGGCAACCGTCTCTGACACAATCTGCATTCCGATTTGACAGGATCGGGCAGATTTCTTTCCATAACTGCTTCCCGCGTATTGCCCAAGCCATCATCCGCTACCTCCATGCCCAACCTGTAAGGTAGGAAAACAGAAAACATCTGGTGAGGAATGACAACCCTTCTCGACTTTATTAGTAGACTTAAAGGAAATACTAACCTCCCTCACACACACACTTTGCCTCAGGCAAAGTTTGTAGGAAATCGGTTGAATCTAATAGCAAAAGACCCCCCCCCCCCCCCCCCCCCCCCCCACACACACACACACACACACTTTGCCCAAGGCAAAGTGTGTAGGAAGTTGGTCAACTAAACACTTGGATCGCACACATACACACACTTTGCTTTAGGCAAAGTGTGCAGGACTTCCCTGACTTATACTGAAATAAAATAATTTAAAAAAATACCAGGTTGCCTCCTGGCCAACGCCTTAGTGCAGAAACCAAGAGTATCACCCAATTGAACCCTAAAATTATCTAAATGATTCTTGAGAAGTGAAGAACGATCATAATTTGCCAAAGGAATTGGGGGTTTAGCAGGCCTCTTGACTTTTTTAGGAATTTCAGAGGTATCAACTAAAGGATTTGCAGAAAGAGCACTAGAGGAAGATGACATACCTAAAAGAAAAGAAAATATAATATTGCGAAAGAACTCGGCAAAGAGAGGCTAAAATGGTGGATTGACTACAGGGTCTTACCCTCTTCTTTTATTTTATTTTATTTTTCTTTTTTTTGCTATTAGTTAGCCCCCTCTATCTCGCGAAAGGAATGAAGTTTTGAATCTTGAAAGGCTCGACCTGAAGCACAACAACCTCTCCAGTTCCCTCTCGCTGTTAAGGCGGAAAGACGCTTATGTTAGAGGCAGAAGGCAGAAGAGATAAACATATGTATTATTAAACGCAAAGGTCTTGCTAATCTATCTCTAACGGAGCAAATCCCCACTACAGCTAATATCAAAATTGATTGGAAGAAACTCAAGGTAGTAATAAAAAAATACAATCATAAACTCAAACATCTGTCACATTATATATTTGCTACTAACTGTTTGATTTACGAAAATTGTATCTTTTTCAATCAATTTTTGACATTTAAAAAGTAAATCTGGGCACAACCTTGCATTTTGTAAAAACGTAAGCTCGGTTAGCACAAATCTGAAACAACCCATCAACTAAATCGTTGACGTTCGAAGATAAAATGAAATATTGACCGGCCTAGCTAAAAAAAAAAAATAAATAAAAATAAAAGAGTACATAATCCATCAAGGGTTGAAGTGACTCATTACCCGTCGAACGGCGGCGACCGGAGATGTTGGAAAGCAAGGACTTTCGGATCTGATCAGATTAAAGAAGAGAGTCCTCTGCCAAAAAAGATTGGAGAACCCTTTTGCTCCGTTGGATGCGTCGACTACGGTGACTGAAAAAAAAAAAAAAAAGGAAAAAAAGAAAAGAAAAGAAAAGAAGAATGAAGTTGTGGATGCGTGAAGAAGAAGAATGCTTGCATTGAAGAGAAAAGGCACATTTACGAAAGCTCACCTTATATATTAGAGAAAGCTTGCTTCTTCTATCGGAAGAGCGTCTTGGCCACTCAGGTCTTACTCAATAGAAGGGCAAGGCTGACAGAAATACACAATCAAAGGTCTCTCTAGCCTTGAAACCACCTTTCCTTCATGGAGAAGAAGGTAGAAGTCGGCTGCGGCAATGGTATTGGAAGAGAAAAATAAAATCAATTGCTAGGGAGAAATCCTAAATATATCTATAACCTATTGGACTTAAGCCCAAATGCCTTTTTCTCTCTTAATTTGTTTTTTATATTGACACAATTAAATAAATGCTATGTAAAACATATAAATATTATTATGTAGAAGCCAATTTATTTGTGTTACTCTCTTAAATCTATTTTCATTATCGTCCCCTATATCATTTTTTTTTAATGATGCACTACACCGGGCACATCTATACTAATGATGAAGGATTTTTCTCTATTGTGAATAGGTTTCTATTTCAATTTAGAATAATCATTTTTCTCAATATTTCCTATTTGTCTAAATTATTTGTCCAATTCATTGCTCTCCGAAGTTGTTTCTAATAAAAATTATCTTCTAGAGCGGGGGGGGGGGGGGGGGGGGGGGGGGGGGGGGGGTTAATTGAGGCTCTGCCCAAAATCATTAGCGATAAGCCAAATCCCAAATGGTAGATCCTATTAGGATGGGGAAAAATTCATTGGCTATAAACCAGATCCCAAGTGGTAGATCCTATTAGGATTGGAACAAAATCATTAGCTATAAGCCAGATCCCAAGTGGTAGATCGTAGTAGAATTACAAGAATATGAGAGGATCTGCCAAACCCTTATTAGTAGAGAATCTATGAGAGGGTTTGCCACACCTTCATTAGTAAAGAGTTCATGAGAGGGTCTGTCAAACCCTCATGTCCCTATTAAATTAGTCAAAATATAATTCTAATTATATTTTGAATATAGCTCCTAGCTCATTTACTTATTAACGGAATTATATTCCTTCAACACGTGTCTTACACGAATATGTTATTAACCTTACAAATGTATTCAATTTAAAAGACTAAAATATCCTACGCAATAGTAAATTTACAGATATACCACCATCTTTCGCAGCTATAAATACAGGACTTGGGCGTCGGAGGTTCTTCTTTGAGGAATCTCAACATTTCTCCAGTATTATATACTGACTAGGGCGTCGGAGGTTCTTACCGGAGGACCCACACCCACTCCTCTGGTTTGTTTTACAGGGATTCTTCAATGATTCTTGGTGAAGGAAATTGGAGTCTGAAGGTAGCAATTGCAATCCAAAGGCATACTATAATTTTGGTCCTAGAGGATTCAAAAATCCTATCTCTCTATAATTTGATCCGAGTGTTATTTTATTCTTATTCTTTGTTGTGGATCTAACACCTAGTATATATACACTTGTTTTAGGTCGAATTTGAAACCTTTTTATCATTCTTTAGCTTTAGTTTTCAGCACTCTAAATTCTAGATTTATTTTTCGTTGTTCGATCCGGATCGAGACTTTTGCATTCAAGTTAATTCAAGTTTCTTTTATTCAAGTTCTTCGTAAGTTCTTTATTGCTTTCTTCGGTGTTTATTTATTTTGTTCTTGCGTTCTTAGTTCTTTAATTTTTAGTTAATTATTCATTCTTATTTCGTAGTTTAGATTCATTTTCTTAAAATCATTTTCTTAGTTTTTAAAGTTTTAGATTTAAGATTTATTTTCTCAAGTTTTTAGATTTAATTTTCTTCCATGTCAAGCTTCGTTTTCATCGTTGCTATTGTTATTGCTTTCTCTACTATTTCATGCCTAGGTAGATTTATTGTTTTTTCTTGATTTAATTAGTTTAGATAGTTAGATTTAATTCTCGTTCTCTATATTAGATTTATTTGCTTGCTTTTTATTTCTTGCTTATTTATTTCTTTGCTTAGGATTAAAACCAAAACCAAAACCAAATTATTTTTAATTGCTTAATTAGATTTAGGCTAGATTAAAGATTGTTTTTACTACATGATTATTTGTCCTGCTAAGTTTTCCTTGAGAATCAACTTTGGGTTTTGCTTACTAGTGCTATGATAGATTTTGTTCTATTGTGAACATTTTTTTAGTGAAAAATCGATGATAATAATAATAATAATAATAATAATAATAATAATAATAATAATAATAATAATAATAATAATAATAATAATAATAATAATAATAATATGATTTAACAAATATCCTAATGATGGATAGATCACGCACAAAAGATAGGTTCCGTAAGAAATAAGAAGTGACATGGAGAATTGATTTCAGTGTGATCTATGATCCAGATTAACTGGCGCATTATAATTATAATGAAAATGCATTATGATTGTACACACAATGCATTATATCGCACAGTGCATTATAATTATAAACACCATGCATTATAGTTTTACATAAATGCAATCACTTCTTATTTTTTATGGTAAATCTACTTTGTACATAATCTTACCCACTAAATTTCTTTAGGAAATGAGACCAAGTGAGTCAATGCATAACCTACCAAACTCGCCACCAAAGCCTTGTTTGATACATATTGCGAATAACTTTCCAGAATTATGGTGCCACAAATTATTATTATGAACTCTAAATTAAGAGTGCCAAATTATATTTTCAATATATAGTGTGAAAACGGAAATTTTTCCAAAGAAAAACTAAAAAAAAAACAAAAAAGAGAAGCGTTATACGCTACCCCGTTACAGTCGATCCACGCTATTTTTCAATTAATTGTGAAAGCAATAATTCCTAATCGGCAGTGGGCGAGCAATAATATAAATATTGACATTTCTTTTTGGCGTCTGCCGAAATTCAAGATCCTTCTATCGATGATTAATTAGTAGATTTATTAGTATTTGTTCGAGAAACAAATAATTAGTGAGAACACTAATCTCCGTTTCTATAGGCACACGAAGCGGAGGATTTTTAATTTATTTTTTCTTTTTTGTGTATTTTGAAAATCTTATCTCACCGCCCATTAATTATTTGTGGATCTATTTGGACTCCTTGAGAAATGAATTCTCAATGAACACACCGGCCATTAGCTTAAAATAGAAAGAGAGGAAATATTGGTAACTTTGTACACCCTCCGTCCCATAATAATTGTCCATGTTTCCTTATTGAAACGTTTCATTTAATTGTCCAAAATAGACACTTTACATTCTCACATATAATATAATATAAATCCCTTTATTTCGTCTTACATTGGTTACTGTGTCATTTGTCTAGTGGACAATTGGTATGAGACAGAGAGAGTAAAAAAAAAGGGGACAAAACTTCTGGAAATATTTGCTGCTTACTTCTGACTTATAAGATTCAGCGCTTGCTAGCATTACTATTGACATTTTCTTTTGAAAGGGATTTTAGAGTAGAGACATTTTCCTTGAAAGTTGAAAGGTTAGAGTTGACAATTTTTAAAAGGAATTGTTAGCGTTCTATATTGTCATGCAGGGAGCTTCGATCTTGCATGGCTTTGCACATGCAAACCCCTTCATCATAGCTCCACGTGGATTCCACTATCTCTCTTCTTCTTCTTCTTTTTTTTTTTTTTTTTTCCTTTTTTTTTCCCCATTGTTTGCTAATATTTCTGTAGCAAGTATTTTGTTTCATGTTTCATTTTAGTTTAAATTTCTGTTTTAGCATAAATTAGGTGGTCATCCGCCTAGAAATATTAGTATTTTCTATCGTTAATTTTTTTTTTCTAGCTTTATTTCATTTTGTTCATTGTAGCATTTTGGTTTAAGAGATTTAATTCTCTCCATGTGTTTAGATTTTACAATTTTGTAATATGTTGGTATGGGGAGCGGGGTTAAATACAGAGGTTGGAACAGAGGGTTGCCTATTGAGTGCCTCGTTAAACAATGACGTAGCGGAACGATGAAAATACAAAGGCATCTACAATGGTTGGCACAATAGTTGACACTTTGGACGAACACGAAGAGGAAAATAAACAATATAGAGAAGAAGATCTGAGTTTTTAGCAAGATATTTTTCAATATCTTGCCGTGCCTCAAGGCCAAAAACAATTCACTAATTAGAGAATGAAAAATACAAGTCGAGGTTAAAGGCAAATCAAAATATCTAACCTAAGCTAGTGGAACTCGACTAAATCTATCATATCGGATATACTCGAATAACTACATTTTCAGCTCTATATCCGTATATTCTTCAACTGAGAATTCTTCTTTATATAGGGCTTCTTAAACTTGATGGCCAAGTAGAGGTTGTTAGGCATGATCCATGATCTTCTCCAACTAACTCCACTTTGTGCTCTTCAAGTCTTCTCCCCCTTTCTTCTCAACTGAAGACGTCAGATCTTCATCCTTATCTTGATTGAATTCGTGTTCCCCACTCTTCTCAACTGTATAGACTCGGTCAAGCCTTTACAGCGTCTCTGTTGTGGTCACCATTGTGGTTACCTCTGATCCAGGCATTGTATCTGCAACAAAAAGAAAGACAAAACAAAATGAAGGAATTTAATGGAGTTAAATTCCAACATAATATATTTTTTTTCTAGCTTTATTTCATTTTGTTTAGTGTAACATTTTTTTCCCAACATTATATTTCACAATAAACAGTATTTTAAATTAATTTTTAAAAGAATTGAATTACTTTACAATATACTATACAATAATGTTATTTGACTATAATGTGACCGACCACACAAATAGAATGAATAGTACCTGTTAAATATCGTAAAATTTGATAAATATGCATGCGAACTATCGAGAAAAAAAATATTAAAATCCAAATATACTAATAGAAATTACATTTTTAAATATTTCATACAATGCTAAATATCTCTATTTAGCAACTCGCATAAAATAAAGAAGTAATTATGAATAAGAATATACAAAATAAAACAATAAAAAAGATGGAAAGAAATAAATAATAGCACCAATAAAATAAAAATTAATGCTACAAGAGAGCAGAGGAGAGGAGTAATAGAGTGAGGGCGAGAGGTCTACTCCTCTAACACAAAATACACGTGTACAGTCATGATTAGGGGGTTTGCATTGCAAACGTTTTTCAAAGTTTGCAAGATCGAATTCCCCCTTGTGATGCATGCACATATTGCTTTCAATTAGTACTTGTTTTGTCTTGTAATAGTTTCGGACGATGTGCATGCATATAATTAAGTCCGTTATTTTCGTATTTAATTGACATTCCTATCAAATGAGATGCTCGATGTTCTTTTTTATACCGATCGTATATCAAATCAAATGTCGATTTTTTTTTTTAAATTTTATATATTACTATTAGAAAAATGATTTTAATGTATTATAATTTGAGTTAAGTTTCTGATTATTTTTTGGAGTTCACTCAGCTAGTTAATATTAGAAAAAAATTAATAACATTTATTTTTAATTCTATTAGTTAAAATAGGATTGATATATCAAACTTAGCATATATAATATATTAAAATTTTAATGTTTAGCTATATACTTCTATTTTCATAATTATTACTCCCTCCGTCCCACTTCACTTGGTTTGTTTCCTTTCGGGGCGTGATTTTATACGCAGTGTTAAAAGTGAAAAATAATGGGTCCACATTGAAAAGTAAGGATTAATTATATCCATTTTTGGAAAGAAGACAATTAAAGTGTGACGTTCCAATTAGGAAAGGAAGCAAAGTGAAGTGGGACATAGGGAGTACATAGTAGTATTATTATTTCTTATAAAAAAAATTAGTATAAAATTAATTAAAATAATTAATCGGAAAACCCTTCATTCCGCACAAGACGATGCCGTATTCCTCTTAGGGTCATCCCACTCAAGACGGCAAATTGCCTTGTATGGAAACAATTTAGGCCTAATTAGAAAAGACTCAAAAACTTAAATTTGACACATCTCAATATAATTTAAATTACAAAACTTAAAATTATCATAATTTGTTGATTTATTCTTCGTTTTTTTCAATTTTTATATCAAATTAAGGTCTTGATATATACGTTCTTTTATTTAGAATCAAATTAAATATTAATATGTTTAGAGATTTTAACATATTAGACATGATATAAGCACTCCCTACTTAATTTACGTGCCTACAAGAAACATATCATCTTCAACGAGACGGAGGATGTACCATGTCGGCAGGGAAGGATCCCATTTGCATCCATATCTATTTTGTACGCGTATTACAATTTTCAACCTCGTTATTTTCTGTTAGCAATAATTTTGGATACGAATAATAATATTTAACCTAACTAGGTAGGAAAAGATCCCAAATGCTCAAAAAGTCAATTTGCAATTATACTAATTTAACAGTTAAAACACTAATCATAGATAAACTTTTACCTATAAATAGCTATAGTTTTCCGTGCATATCATACCAAAGTATTTGCCTAGAAAAAAAGAAAAGAAAAGGGGAATATAATATGGCGATAGAAATGGAGATAATCTCTCATGAAATAATTAAGCCATCAACTCCAACTCCATTTCATCTCAGAAATCTCAAATTATCACTCCTCGATCAATTGTCACCTCCCATTTACGTTCCCCTCATTTTCTTCTACAGCCATGATACCCATCAAAATCGCAGCCATGGCCAAGTATCTCAGCTACTCAAACAGTCTCTATCCCAAATCTTAACTGTTTTCTACCCATTGGCCGGGAGGATTCGAAAGAACTCCTTGATCGACTGCGACGATTCAGGCGCTGAATTCGTCGAAGCTCGCGTTCACACCCGACTCTCCGAGATCATCGACGAGCCGAGCATGGAGGAGCTCAGGAAACTCGAGCCGTCTCACTCTTTAGGAGAAGAAGATGAGCATGTTGTCCTAAAAGTGAAGATTTGCTTCTTTAAATGCGGAGGGATTTCCGTCGCTGTATGTTTGTCGCACAAAATTGCCGACGGAACATCCCTCGTCGCATTCATCGGTGCATGGGCGGCTTCGTGCCGCGGCGAAACTCAAGATTTCGGTCCCTCGTTCGAGTTCGCCTCTTACTTCCCACCAAGAGACCTGAATTTCACCCCAAGAGAAGGCATCGCCGACGGAAAAATCGCGACGAAGAGACTCGTTTTCAGCAAGAAAGAGCTAACAAAGCTCAAGGAAGATTGCGTCGCTGAATATTTCAGCGACGGTGGATCGTCTCGAGTGAGGGAGCCTACTAGGGTTGAAGCCGTCTCTTCCTACATTTGGCGTCGCTTCATGGATCTGTCCAAAGCCAAAGATAGCGAGAAAACGACGACGTTCGTCGCCGTTCATGCGGTGAATCTAAGGCCAAGAAAGATCCCATCCCTTCCTCAGCACATGTTTGGTAACTGTTGGCGTCCCGCAGTTGCAGTGTCCGAAAACCCCTGCAACCTCGCGGCGAAGTTGAGGGCCGCGATTTCGGAGATCGGCAACGATTACATCCGGACAGTGGAGAGTGGCGAGTATTTGAATCAACTGGCTAAAACAGTAGGTTTGTACAAAAAGGATGGGGTGGAGTTCTGCAATTTTAGCAGCTGGTGTAGGTTTCCGGTGTACGAGGTCGATTTCGAATGGGGGAAACCGGTGTGGGTTTGCACGACGACTATGCCGTTCAAGAATTTGGTGATCTTGATGGGCAGTCCATGTGGGGAAGGAATTGAAGCATGGGTTAGTGTGGTGGAGGAAGATATGGAACTGTTTTGAATCATGCATGTCCATGGGAAAAGCAGTATGATCAGTGTTGGGACAACTTCTGTTGCATAAATTCGTTTTAAATCTTGATCAGTTTGATTAATAAAAGGAGTGTGTTTGTAATAATTTATGTTTTAAATGAAGATTGCTTATGATGAATTTATGATGAATGGTATTTTTCATAGTCTTAGGTTGCGTTCTCTTTGATGCGAAAGAAAAAGAAGAGACCAGAAAAAATCGTCCTATAAAAATTGGAGAAAATATTTACAACACCAAATTGGAGAGATAATATTTTCTCTCTATTGTAGTGCAAATGAAGGGAAAAAATAGAAAATGTGAAAAAAAGTGAGAAATAAGCAAGATTTTAAGGGTAATTTTCTCTTTTCTCTCATTTTATTTCGCATCAAAGAGAAAACAATCTTAGTGATTTGGTTTACGAGGAATCTAGTTTGGGAAAGGTATATAACCGACTACTTAATTAATTAGTTTTGGTAGCTTTATAATAATAAATTTTAAAATATGTTTTTTTTGGTATAGTTAAGTTCAAAAATCAGCTAAAAAGTTAAAAAGTATAAAGATTATCGACAGTGGCGGATGCAGAAATTTTATCGAGTGGGGGCTACATTTTATAATTTTTGAGTAAAATGGAATTTACTTGATATTTTAATCTGACAGTAGGGGCTTTTACACTATAATTTGCACAAACTAATCATAATTTTATAAATTTCATGGGATAAATTTCTTATTTTTCTAATTGGGTAGGGGCTTAAGCCCTCACTCCCTTACACTTACATCCGCCACTGATTATCGATGAAATAGAAGAATTTTAAGAAAAAGATAGGAGTGTATGGCAGTGTTATACATTTTATGCTAGAGGAAATGCGCTGGTAGATAACACAATTTTTTAGCTATCTATTAATTAAGGTTGCGTTCTCTTTGGTGAGAAAGAAAAGGAGACAAAAGAGAAAGAGTAAAATTCCCCTTCATTGTGAAAATGTGAGAAAAGGTGACGAAAAGGGTGGTATTTATAGGACGATTTTCTTTTTTCTTTCCTTTTCTTTTGCATTAAAGAGAACGTAACCTAAAACTAAAGAAAAACATCATATATACTTATGAGTTATACATAACTATTCGAAAGTCATATATAACACTATTAAATTGTAATATATTGTGCTTTTTATACTTGTACGCTTTGAGAGCGTTATCTATTACGATTTATGTGTAATTATTGTATCATAAATTAAGATTTTATATATATATATATATATATATATATATATATATATATATATATATAGTTTATATAACGGTTTCATAGATTAATTTTTTATTAGTTATATACATAACAATTTGCCACTGTTACGAATAACATGTTCTACTTTTATTTTTGTAGATAACAGATTACGTATACTAATAATTTATTTTATGGTTGTAATTCAACAAAATAATATCATTGAGTTTAAATTAAAATTAGAATTCTTGATAGTCAAATTAAATTAGATTTTATAATAAATATATAGTATTAATGAATTATTAATGTCAAAGTAACAAGAATTTAAGAAAGTATTTACAATACTATTTAAGGTCAACTTTCGTATGTAAGATATCGTGTTTCTAATTAAGCTCGGCTTGGACCCACATTAAACAGGCTAGATTGCTAAATGTCATCCAAATCCAGCAAAATGTGCTCATGAATATATTGTAAGCTATGTTGATTGTGATCTTAATATATCAATTTTTATATAAAATTTTGTTCTCGACTTTAGTAAAAGCTAAAAAAATATCCTATTTTTCAATAAAAGTAACCTATGAAAATTGCACTAGACTAGATATATAAGTAGTAGAAGAAGAAGAAGAAATTGGGCAAACAAACGTGACATGGTTGGCAGAAGTCTCATGAGTAGTACAGTTCTAAATACAATAATGCTATTTGGCCATAATGTGGCCGGCCACACAACAATATTTTTCATATTTTTTGTAATTTTAAAAATTGTAAATGATAACAATAATTTATTAATTTCATATTTTAATTTAAAAATATTTTTCCCTAAAAATTACATATTTTTTTTCGTTTTTTGGTAAAAAAGGTAAAAAAATACTTTAAAATAGTAAAAATTATCAAATAATTAAAGGATTAATTTTAAAAAATACGTAAAAAATACGGAGTATCACTTTTTGAGTATTTTATAATCTAAAAAAGTTTGGCATAAATATATAAATTATTTGATATTATAAAAAATAAAACAAGTTAAATTATGGCCGGCCACATTATGGCCGAATAGCATCACTCTTCTAAATAATGTGGGAGGGACAAGTCATGATCAATATATTCTGATTTTGTCTTTATATCGATTTTTGTATGCCAAGTGAACTGGTGGAGACCTAACTAACGGGTAGAAGATCCAAGTTAAACTATTTTTGTATAAATTTCGGTTCAAGACTTAGTAATTTAAACTAAAAAAAAACCCCACTTCTCAGTAAAGTTACAAATTATGCTAATAAATGTGACATTGATAGCAAAAGCCTCGTGGGTAGTAGTATTTTCTGAATAATCTAGGAAGGACAAGTCATGATCAATAATCTTAATTAATTTTGTTCTTTGTCTATTTTCTTAAGCTTTGTGAATTGGTGGAGACCTAAATAACGAGTAGAAGATCCAACTTGTATTTCCTAATTTTGATCTATATTTATTTTTGTATAAATTTTTGTTCTTGACTTTAGTAATAAGCTAAAAAAAAAACAAACTTTTTTCAGCAATAAATAAAATTATTGTACACTAGAAGAAGAAGTCTCATGGGAAAGTAGTAATTCTGAATATTGTAGGAGGGACATGTCATGATCAATATATCTTGATTTTGTCTTAATCTATTTTTGTAAACCATGTGAAATGATGGACCTAACTAACAGGTAGAACATCCAAGTAATAAATCTTGATTTTGATATATATGATAGGATATGACCCAACTATCAGGCTCAAGCAGTAGGCCCAATCAAGATAGGGCCCATTAACATAGTTCGGCTTAAGCAGTTCGGTCCATGAGGACACCAAACCCTAGAAGATGTAGGAGAGATGGACGCGCACCAAGAGATATGCATGAGGAATCATAGTCATGGTAGTTAATCTCCATGTGTATGTATAAATAGAGGCTAGATTAGAAGAGAGAGGATATCTACACTTTTTGTACTCAAGACAGATAAACCCTAATAAACACATTCTCTCCTTCCGCCCGTGGACGTAGATTTGTGACAACAGATCGAACCACGTAAACCTTCTCTCGCGTCCAATTATGTTCTTTTCTTTTTGCTATTATTCGATTGCACCAAAAACAAATTCGATCATGATCTTTATTTATTTTTGTATAAATTTCGATTCTTGACTTTTTTGATTCTTGACTATTGTAATTAATCTATATATACTTATATAAAAAGAGTCTTGTTTTACAAAATATAGATTGCCTAATATACCTTCGTAGTCTTATATATTAAGAGCCTTATTTTATATTAACATATATTATGTACTCATTAATACGAAGATTAATATAAAATATTTACTTTATATATCAATTAACCTTAGTATAAATAAGATATTATACGCATGATTAACTATATATATAGTTAGATTCAAGGGACCTCCTACGTTACATGCGTCCATACAAATTTATTTTGTTTTGTTCATAATTTAATACCTTCGATATTATCTGTCTTCAAACAATTCCAATTTAAAGAATGAAACTCTAGATAAAAAAGATTTTTGAATAGTTAAAATTTACTTATACTACAATTTAATAGTGATTCTCATAATCTAAATTATGAGTATATTGATATATGAATGAAGATATATTTAATATATTATATGCATGATTAACTATATATATGGTGAGATTCAAGGGACCTCCTACGTTACATACGTCCTTACAAATTTATTTTCTTTTGTTCATACTTAATACCTTCGATATTATCTGTCTTCAAACAATTCCAATTTAAAGAATGAAACTCTAGATAAAAAAGATTTTTTAATAGTTAAAATTTACTTATACTACAATTTAATAGTGGTTCTCATAATCTAAATATGAGTATATTGATATATGAATGAGGATATATTTAATATAATAATTACTTTTCCTAATTTAATTTTGACATTTTTTAGTGTTATTGTTGTATGTTTATTTTTGGTGATTAGATGGTTTTTAAAGTAATTATAATAAGGAAAAACCTATTGTACCATTAGTATGATAATTATTTTTTTAAAAGGAAAGGTGTCAGAAATCATGAGACGACCTAAAAGGGAAATAGTGTTAAAAACCATGAGCCGGAGAAAGTATTATTCTACACTACGTAATGTATGATAATCTATATCGAATTCGGCCTAAAAAATAAATTAATGAGCATTGACAAGTGTATTTTATCACAATATCTAACTAACTTTATCACTATAATATTGAACTGAAGTGACATGAATTACTGTCACCGTAACTTTTATCACAACTAAATGATCTTGTAGCAACAAAATATTTTTTTAAAAGGTCATTACAATTCCAATGCAATAAAATTGATCGATTCAAAATTAAGTTACACATTTATGATTTAAATGTTAATTGATATTTAGATATTATACAATTTAAATTAGATAACATCACATTCATCCAATAACGAGAAAAATAATAACAAAGCTGATATTTAATTGAATATTTTGCATTATCCATTCAACAATACGAGTATATTAGGAAAATATATACATACATATATCTTTTCCAAATCAAATGGAATCACTACAACATTATATATTAACTTGTGGCTCTTGAGTTGAGATCTAAGAACTCAAAGTGAGGTGAGGGCCAACTCTTCAAGTTGTTTCTTCAACTCTAAACTCATCTCTTGTTGATCATGATTTATCAATTCTTCTCTTTTTAAATGTAGCTTGTGTTCGTCTCCACATCTAGATAGTGGGCTAGATTTTGCTTCTCCGAATGTATCTACAAAGGCTACATGGATTATTTTTCACAAAGCCAATGTAAAGAAAAATGTGATCACGCTTATTTTTCACAAACTTTCATGAATCTTCATCACACAGTTAGTATAAGAAAATATCTCATCAATTTTATCTATTAATAGTTCCAACAACCAATAACACCATAAACGTGATCACCCAGAATTTCAAATCATCTAAGTTTATCAATTTCATATTTATTAAAGTAGACGCGGAAATAATGTTAAATTTTAATCGCATAAATGGCACTTCATGTGATCATGCCTAACTTTTTTTGAATTAGCTTCTACAAGTCAAAATTAGGAGTCACCTCTATTTTTTCCAGCACAAAGTTTCTACAAAATTGAAGAATCCTGTGAACGAAGCATAGGGCTATCAAAAAACAAATAATAAAAAATATTCGTAGAAAGTTATTGAATCAAATATTTATACAAATTAAGCCCAAACACACAGAATTATATATAGTTGCTAAATATAAATTGGGAGAATAAATCTACATGTTTAACTAGACATACTAAATTGCAAGAAATTGTTAAATAAATATTCCTACGTACTGCTGCAATCACCATTGATATCTCAAGGGTGGTAGATTGAAAGGGGCCGGCGTCGACGATGGTGCGCTATAGATTTATCATATAAGAGAGCAGGAAAGTGAAGATATAGCATTGATTTTTTTGTGCTTTGCATAGGAGAGAAAACTCGGTGAGAAAGATGAAAATCTATGTAGTAAGGGAGAGACGAAAACACCTTGACTGAAGCGGCGGCAGTTTCAGAGTGATTAGGTTTATTTATTAAATAAATAGAAGTTAAAAGAGCGGTAATTGGATTTTATTTGATTTTTTGGGTCAAAGCGGGAGATTGAAATATTATTTCAAATTCAACATAAAGTAATTCTAATTTGTTACAAAATTAAATATATTGAAATAATAACAATACACTTCGGTTTGTTCCGCTTATTTTGTCATCATTGTTTGGAAGTATTCCATTTTTTTTGCTTAACACGTGTACTAATATTTATAATTATATGAAAAAAAAAAAATACATGTCACAAAAACTAGTATTATGCAAGGGAATAATATTTAAATAAATATTAGACTAAATATAAAAAAAATCCATTTTTTTAATATCTCTAATAATTGTAAAATAAACATAAACCAAATGTTAAATTTTAATGCTTAATAGTTTCACATATATCTAAAAGGAATGTGATCTACTACAACTACAATGAAATAGTGAGTTGGAACAAAAAATAGTCATAGAATAATCATATACTCCCTTCAATCCTCTTTATTTGACTTCCTTTCTAATCGAAACATCTCACTTTAATTGACATGTTTCTTAAAATGTAAAGACTTAATCCGTACTTTTCAATGTGAAACCCTTACTTTTCACTTTTAACATTGTGCATAAATTAAATCTCGTGCCGAATGAAACAAGTTAACTAAAGTGGGACGAAGGGAATACAATATTGCAATATATTTAAATATAAAAACTAAAAATAGAATTATTAATGGTTACAAGAACATTTTCATGTTAAGTCATATACTCCTGAATTAAACGAAGATTAGAGGCAAACACACACACATTTAGCCTCATAAATTCATGTTTTGAAGGTTTTAGTCTAAACTTTCTTCTACCTATGTCTCATTTTAATTGGTCAATTTCTTTGCGGTATGAGATTTTAAGCATAATGTTAAAAGTGAAAATTAAGAGGTTCATATTAAAATGTAAGAGTTAATTCTTTCATTTTTTTAAATATGCAAACTCATGTGAAACCGACCCAATTGGGAAAATGATCCCATGTTTCCACTTATGTGTGTACTTACGTACCAATATAAATTACTATTAATTTCATGCAATTTCTTTCAATTATTTTTATTATATTATATGATATATGTAGCAATTTTAGCCTTTCAATAAAATCATGATAATATTAGCATTATAAACTAAACCACACGAGATTCAAGTAGAAAACATACTTTACAATTGTTAATTAATCAAAAATCATAAATTAAACAATAGTATTTAACATTATCCTAATGTAAGTTTTACATAATTAAATCAATAAAGCTATTTGGCCATAATGTGGCCGGCCACACAACGACATTTTTCATTATATAGGTAATTTTTAAAATGGTTAATGATAAATATAGTTTATTACTTTTATATTTTAATTTTAAAATATTTTTTCCACAAAAAATACATATTTTTTTCTTTTTTTTCTAGATAAAAAGGTAAAAAATTCTTTAAAATAGTAAAAAAAATCAAATAATTAAAGGGTTAATTTTAAAAAATACGTAAAAAATACGGAGCATCACTTTTTGAGTTTTTTATGATATAAAAAAGTTTGGGAAAAAAAATATAAATTATTTGATAATTAAAAAAATTAAAAAAGTTAAATTATGACCGGCCACATTATGGCCGAATAGCATCACCCTAATTAAATTGCATAATTATTGTACTTCGCATTTTACCATGAACCCTAAACCCTAAACCCTAAACCCTAAACCACGCCAAAACTGAAATAATCATATGCTCAAAGCTATAAAATACGTCATTGTTATTTAATTATTAAAGTAAATTATCAACTTATCTATTTATAAGTTTTTTAATTTAAATGTATCTTTTTAGATAAA
Organism: Thymus mandschuricus; assembly: GCA_029379335.1. Taxonomy (NCBI): domain Eukaryota; kingdom Viridiplantae; phylum Streptophyta; class Magnoliopsida; order Lamiales; family Lamiaceae; genus Thymus; species Thymus mandschuricus. The sequence continues at coordinate 21,706,107 of CM057081.1, forward strand.
GATAAAGTGACATACATACTATGGTCACAAACCTATAGCAACAAATAACCACTAACAACAACACAATTCATCACTACTTTATTTAATTGTCACAATAAAAAATATTATCAATGTATATTATATGTATAGGGACAATTATATTGTTGCCACAAATATATAGTGACAATAATTAGTGACAACGATATAACTTGTCAATTATTCAACCTTTTGTGACATAATTAAATTTAATCACTAATTATATGCTTTTAGTGAAAGAAAATTGAACCGTCGCTGACATACAGTGACGATAAATTTTGACAATATCAAAATCCGTCACTCTTTTATTTATTTGTGACATAAGATATTGTTGTCGCTAAACATATGTAAGTAGTGACAACGAAACTATTGTCACTGATCTATTGTGACGAAAAATATCGACAATACTAAAATTCGTTGCAGTTGTATTGTATTGCGACAACGCTATTTATTGTGACTATATATGCAGTTATAGTGACAAGATTATGATTGTCAATAAGAAAGTCGTCACTACACACAATTTTTTTTTGTAATGATAAACATCATCGTCGTAACATGTAATTTTGAACATACTGTACTGAAATACGTGCCAAAATAGTCAAAGATCATACATGGAGAACAAATGGAGTAGGTTTTACACGCTAGGGTTGGGAGAAAATACTGAAAACTCGATATTTCGTCCATACTGTACTGATAAAATGTCAAAAATACTGTAGTTATACTGAGATTTTTGGTAAGGTATCATATCGTACTGTAACACTACAATAAGTCAGCAAGGTAAACGTATCAACTTTCAGATGTCGAGGTATACCGTTCCAAATCGTATACCGAAAGTTAGCAATATAATTAATTTGTTATTATAATATGTCATGATATTATTAATATTGCCAAATATATATCATTAATATTTTTTTATGTAAAAAAAATTTGTTATAAAAATATATTTTCTGTGAACCAAAATTAAGGTACATCAAAGGTATACCATCATACCGTACTGTGGTTAGGTATACTAAAATGTACGGTAAGATAAATGTATGTTGTATGCTCCATACCGAAATTAAGGTATACCGACGTATGGTATAGCGAAATGTATGGTAAGGTATATGTATAGAACTTTTGCATACCACAATCACTACAAGAAAACAGGGCTTTTGCGACATATGTGCATGCGACATTACCGATAATTGTCATAAAATTGTGACACTTATACTATTAGTGTCGTATATATGCGTCGAATGTGCGTCATAAAAATATTGTGTTACTATTTTGCGACAACAATGCTACACTTAGTTTTATGTCTCATATTTACAACAATTTATTTGCGACATATTAATTGAATGTCATAATTTTACTTCACATTTAGAACAATGTTGCAATTTGTGTCGTATATGTGCGTCATTAAAATATTGTGTCGCTATTTTGCAACAACAATGCGTCACTTAGTTTTGTGTTTTATATTTACAACAACTTATTTGCAACACATTAATTGAATGTCATAATTTTACTTCACAATTAGAATTATGTTGCATTTTTTGTCGTACAAAGACGTCACTAACATATTGTGTCGCTATTTTGCGATAACAATGCGTCACTTAGTTTTGTGTCTCGTATTTACAACAATTTATTTATGACACATTAGTTGAATGTCATAATTTTACTTCACACTTAGAACAGTGTTGCACTTTGTGTCGTATATATGCGTTATTAAAATATCGTGTCGCTATTTTGCGACATCAATACGTCACTTAGTTTTGCGTCTCGATTTATATCAATTTATTACGACACATTAATTACATATCATAATATTACTCCAAATTCAGAATAATGTTGCATTTTATATCGTATATTTGCATCAAATATAAATTATTAAAATTTATATCACGATTTTACTACACACACATGACACTTTTTTTTTAATGTTTCCTGAAATACCTACAATTTATTAAGGATTTCTTAATACTACATTTTGAATGTTATAGAAGTACTATCATATACTTACATCAATTGTGATTTGTATGTCATCTAAATATTGTGATAACATAATTGTTTTTATAGTTTGAATTGCGACAAGTTAATTGTGAGACCTTAGTAAAATATCATATCTAATTATATATTGCAAATAGCATGTATTGCAAAATTATGACAAAATTTACTTCGTATTATTAACTTGTCGCAGTTAAATTATATTAAAGTTATAATAGTGTTGAACGACTACAAAATTATATTAACTTGTCATCATAATGAATTAACTTTCGTACTTTTCAAGTTTCAAATATTATATTTGCTTTTTTCATTTTATTTTTAAGGTTAATTTAGATGTTATTATTTACTTATAAACACCAAAATCCGAATTAATGGAATAAAAATATATGAATTGTTATCTATTAGTATTAAGGATCTCAATCTATTATTTCCTTTTTATTTTAAAATTTTGATTTATTAATCAAAACAAAGTGAATAATATTAATAAAAATAATTAGTACATTATAAAATGTATTACAATTATAACACATATTATACTATCTAATAATATAATTAGTATTCAAGTATGTGTTAATTATGTGGTTGTATTAAAATATAATTATATTAAAATATATAAATTTGATATTATCGAATATCAATCTTTACAGGATTGAATCAAACAATAAGAAGGGAAAGAAAAAAAGGAAAAATAAAATAAAATAAAATAAAAGGAGTAGGGCATAATTTCAATTACCGCCTCTGAAGCCTGCACTCTCGCGGTCTCGCCTCTCGCCTCTCGCTCTTTCTCTAAGCTCTCTCTTCTGCTATCTTCTCCTCTCCCTCTTCGCAAGCTCTTCGAAAATTAAGGTAGAGTTATCTCATCTTGTTGGAAAATTATGGAATATTTCGATTTTGAGTGTTTATTCTTAGGTCATGGTTTAATTTACTTATTTTCTTATGGTTGTCTGCGTTGTGTGTGCGTGGGTTTTTTGATTCACGAATTCTCGGTAAAGAAAGCTATGGGGGTTGATTAATTAGAAATTTAGGAGGATTTTTCGTTGGGTTCAACTGTTGAAATTTTGTGGAAAATCAGTTTAGTAGTGTGTTCATGTGTTGCTGTACCAGAAATATTCTGTGCAAAGTCGTGACTTTCAGACCCGATTCTGGGCGTTTTCTCCATTCAAAACATAACAAATTAGGTACCATTGGAAACCTCTGTTCGTGGCTTTCCAAAGCTATTTTCGGATTTTCATTTGGAGTTCAAATAGGCTGTCGAAGTCAGAGTGGCAGGTCTGCTCGCTGCTGTTTTAGCGCGAGTTTGAGTCAAAACTTTGGCACCAATTCATTGTTGAATCATATGATTTATTTAGGGGATATGTAGTATAAGTCATAGGAGGTCCATACGTTATTGTATTCTCGAAATCCGATCGGATAGGCCGAAATTAATGTCATAAGTTGCTGTCAAAGCTTTAAATTGTAGAATGAATTGCCTAACCTCTACACTATTTATGTGAATTAATAACTGTGGATGTAGGAATTCCTCGACTTTAGAGTTGAAACCGTCTTGAAGTTTAGTTGTTTCGTGATTAACTTGTGTGTGTTTATACGGGATTTGTGTAAAATTTGAATTGATGGGGCTATGGTCGTAGGGTAGTGAAATGATTTTGTTTCTTGAGCCTCTGTTTTTACAGCAGCAGGACAGCCTCTTTAGGTCCTGATTCTGGGTGTTACTCTGACACAAAATGTAGCATAATAGGTACCATTAGAAACCTCTTTTCGTTAGCTTTCCAACGGTATCTTCGGATTTCTAATCCGACATCACATGAGAGAGTAATGAGCCTCCAAAGTTAGACTGTACAATCTGCTTGCGGGAACTTAAGCTCAACCTTGCTGTTACGATTCTTATGTTTGTTTAACTTAAAATTCTGTAAAAAATAAAGGGATTTTGAGGTGTACGATATGATAATCTTGTTCATGTATGTAATTAAGCATTAGAGTATATGATAAAGAGGTATTTTAAGTTGTTGACACAGGGAGCAAGATCTCGTCATAGGTATTTTAAGTTAAAGTTATAACTTGAGGTGTTGGTCTCGATAATCCTTATTTCATTGATGTATCATATTAAGTCCTTGACTTTTGTTTAAATTATATTGTGAGTTCGACGAACGCTTACTAGATTACATAGACCGTAAAAAAGTACTAGATTACTAGTAATATTGATGTATAGAGATTCTACACCATGGATTTACCTTAGTTAATTGACTATATGGTTCCAGTTACCTTTAATCTAGTCGACTCTAATATTTTAAGATGAAGCCTTTCATTTCTAATTTTACATTAGAAGATCTTTAATAGAGGTATTATATGAATCATTTTATCTCTTGTACATAAGTCAAATGAGACGCATGTGTAAAATTTTTTAGTTCTTTGTTTTGGTGTAGTGTTGTATTTAAAGTTTTCCTATAATCCTATTACTTCACAAACAAAACTTTTGGTTCATAGTGAAAGTTCCAGTTTATTTTTTTCCCTTTTTCTTTGCAACTCTTATTGAGGCAGCAACTATGACTTCTTGTGCCTTAATATCAATACTAATTACTAATATTCTTTCAACTTTTACGCGTTATGAATGTAATTTATAATATATTATGTTTTATCATGTAGGAACAAGGAATTGCAAGGAGCAAGAAGAAGAAGATAAAGCATTAATGAATATCACATTCTAGCTCACAAATACTGCATTTCAAATTTAGCACAATAAGTTATTTCGATTTTGATCTAGCTTTGGCCTTTGGTTAGGAAATTTGAATGACTAGCTTTAAACTCTATATTTTGATTATTTTCTATTTGCATTTGGAAACCATATTCTTTTATATTTTGAATGAATATCAAAATTATAACATACTCTGTATTTTTTACTTTATTATTTATTTATTGTTATATGATATGATAAATTTAATGTATATGGAATGAAAAATGTGAATAACTATAACAATTAATTTTGTGATGCTAAAAGTGCCGCATATATTGCATCGATAATAGAAAAAATGTCGTACAATTGCTACACAATCTTTTTGTGTCACAATCATAACCGACGTTAAAGTATGTCGCAAACTATATTTTGCGACATTAAATAGTGATGCAGAAAATGTCGCACAATATACTTTTGCGACATTAAATAGTGATGCAAAAAGTGTTGCAAAATATATTTTGCGACATTACATTGCGATGCAAATAATGTTGCAAATTATATTTTGCGTCATAAAATTGTGATGCAAAAAATGTCGAAAATCAGGATGCGTCATATCAACTAATGTCACGTAATGTGTCGCAAATTATCATGCATCACTTAAATATAATAACGCATAATGCGTCGTAAAGTTTATACGACATTATTTTAGTGATGCATAAAGTGTCATTTTTGTTGCGACATAAACGAATAAAAAATGTCGTAATTTTGCTACATACCCCTTTCGCGACATAACTAACAGTGACGCAGAAAATGTCGCAAATCAGCATTTGCGACATTAAAAAGGGTCATTTGCGACACATTTTTATGTCGCAAAAGCCCTGTTTTCTTGTAGTGAATTTAAGGTAAGGTATAAGATATGATAAAATTTAAGATATAACGTACCGACCCACCCTTATACACGACAATTGACGATAAAAACTATTGGCGGAGTTTCAATTATTACTTTATCTATCAAGGAAAATTATAGTTTAGTATATTATGTGAGCTTTTATTCAAAATTGATAAATAAATATTATCTTTACGATGAAACAAGAAAAAATATATATATATTGAAATATAAACTTTAGTAACCAATTTGAACTTATATTTTACTACCTTTTCACTTATATTAAATTTGTATAGATCAATAATATTTAACTAATAATAGTTTTCTTTACAAGTTCATTAATTGATGATCAAATCTTGTTAGCCGGGTTGCATGGTGTAACTGAATTCTAATTGATACTTTTATTTATAATAGTTGACATTAGATTTTAATTTATATATTTATCTAAAATAATTGACACTTTTAAAAACCGTCATCAAGATTAAATCGATAGATACTTTTGTTCACGACAATTGACAATTCTACATGAAAAGAAGAATAATAATATTGTATGTCTTGGAAGATACAATATACTTTTATTATTCATACATAAAATTATAAATAACCATAATATTAAATTATTACAATACCAAGTTTGTAAAATTGAATATTCTATCGTAATATGATTGTCACTTAATTTTATTCAGATCAATTGACATTTTTATTCACGACGTACGTATGACAAATTTACTATAAATATGAAACCAATGAATATTTTATATTGCGAAGTATACGTTCTATCACTCATAAGATATAATATAGATACCATTATTTATATAAATAACAACAATATCAAATTATTATAATAAAAAAATCATAAAAGACTACTTTTAAAATAAAAATGTCATTAAGATTTAAAGTCACGAGGTTAACGTGCGTATGCACGTTATGTTTGCTAGTAAGCTAAAATAACCATATTTTTATGTGAAGTTACAAATTAATATCGCACTAGACAATTAGGAGGAGGAGGGGGCAATTGAGCTAACAAATGTGACTTTAATGGCAAAAGTTCCAGTAATGTGGGAGGGACATGCCATGATCAATATATTCATATTTCAATCTTTTATCTATTTTTGTAAGCCGTGTGAACTGGTGGAGACCTAACTATAGAGTAGAAGATCCAGGTCAAATATTCCGATTTTATTCTTTATGTATTTTTGTAAAAGTTTTAGTTCTCGACTTTAGTAATTTTAAAAATAATATGACACTGAATATGTTAGGGGAGGATAGAGGAGGAAATTGGGCTAACAAATGTAACATGGATAACAAAAGTCTCGTGTAGTTCTAAATAATGTGGAAGGGACAAGTCGTGAAATATGTGTTTGATGTTTAATTGTGTGATTTTTAGTTGTGTTTTCGAGTTCGTTTTTCTTTTGTTTTGTTTGATTTCGTCTTTAGATGACTATGATTTGGTATGTTTGTGGTTTTGGTGATTAATTATAGGAAGCAAAGGGCGGAATTGAAGAAGAAAACGAGAGAAAAAGGATCAAGAAGAGAAGGAATGAGAAAAGGGACATAATCAGGGAGTGGACGACCGTCCAAATCTGGATGGCCGTCTAGAGTTTCCAGCACAATCGTCCAGAATCGGAAAGTGGACGACCGTCCTCCGTCCACAATGCCGTGTTTCCAAAGAATTGTTTCCTTTTTAGACTAAGTTTTTATACCTAGTATATAAGGATATGCTTAGGACGAATTGTGCAAACGTTTATCATTCCATTAGCTTTAGTTTATCTTACTTTTAGTTTTAGATTCGTTAATTTTACTTTCATTGTTCGTTTTGGATCCAAGACATTTTGTTCAAGTAATTCAAGTTTTTGTCATTTAAGTTATTCGTAAGTTATTTAATTGCTTTTACTTGTGTTTACGTTATTGCAACTTTACTGTTCTTCAAGTTCTTCATTTTTAATTCTTAGATAATCGTTCGTTTCAAGTTTCGTAGTTAAAGTTATTTTTCAAAAATCATTTTCTTAGATTTAATTCACAGTTCTTAGATTTAATTTCTATTATATATGCTTAGATTCGTTTTTACCTTCGTAATTCTTTATTACTTTCGTTTCAATTTCATTGCCTACGGTAGTTTATTTACTTTTGCTTATGTTTATTAGTTTAATTAGTTAGATTTATTTCTTGTTTACTTTAGTTAGATTTATTTAGTTATAATTTTCATCTTTGCTCATTTAATTTCTTTGCCTAGGATAATAACCTAAAAATCAAACAAATCTTTTTACTTGCTTTCTTAGATTAGGTTTTATTTTATTGTTTTTACTACACAGTTATTTGCCCTATTAAGTTTTCCTTGGGATTCGACATTTGGGTTAAACTTATTAGTTCTATGATAAATCTGGTTGTATTGCGAACATTTTTAGGTAGAACAATATGAAATCTTGACTTCTACATGCTTTGCTACGTGCCAAATAAGTTCATGCAATTGGCATGGTCTAATATTGATTATTCAAAGTCAGATTCATAAACGACGCATTCAAGTACTTCGTATAAGTTAATTCTTTGACTATATGTCACGTTAGAATTATGTTTCGATATATAGAATAAACGGTCATGTTGTAGTGAAGAAATATCAAGAGTGATTGTGAGCAATTATATACTCCCTCCGTCCCTTTATACTAGTTACCTTTCTTTTGGGGCATGAGAATTAAGAAATAGTGAATTTGTGTGTTAATGTGATGAGTGTATGTGCAAATAGTGTTTTTCCTTTAGTTACTTTTACCAAATAAGGAAACGTAACGTATTCCACGGGACGTACTAAAAATGAATACATAACTAATATAAAGGGACGAAGGGAGTAATTAATTGTAAACGAAATGTGTTTAAGTTGTGACAATTTAAGTATCGCATGCAGATTGTTTATGATGAATGACGTTTCCATTTTAGTTTCGGTGGTTTGGTTGATATGAATCAAGTATGAGGAAGTTATTTGATTACTCAGTTTAATATCTTGCACTTTTTGATATTTCTTTTATATGAAAAATTAGTGTTGTAGCTGTGATATTGCACATGGCGTGCAACACAATTACTATAGGAAAATGTATTTTAATAATATATTTTATATAAGTGAAACTTTAAAATAACAAATTAAGAAAATTTTGTTGGAAATAATTGCGTAACAACAATGGATTCGGGTAAACACGGTTGATAACCTTTATGAAATAAAAGTTACAAGATATGAACTATAACACACTCGTTAGAAATTACAATACAACAAACTAAATTGAATGCATAATTAAAGGGTATAACTAAGTCAAGAGAACTCTTCCTGCAAGAAGCTTTACGCTCCGGTAGTGCTCTCGGAACTGGCATAGCTTCCCAAAGGTAAAACGATTTTCGTCTTGATAGTAGTAGCACCACAAACTATCAAGCTCCGACAAACTAGATGCAGACGAGGAACTGAGCTCGAAGAAAAAAAAAAAATAAACGAGATGCTTGTAGATGTTCGTCTATGTTTCGATGTGTTCGATATCAATGTGTATCGATGTCGTTCGGTGTCGGTGTGTTAGAATGAATCTAAACACGTCTATTTATAGGCTATGTCTCAATCGAGATATTAATGAGCCATAATGTGTCGGTGGAGGTTTCGCGAGTAACTCCTGGCTCATGAATGTCTCGTTGGGGGTTACTGGATAACTCATGGCGGTTACTCCCAACTCATCATTGCGTTGACGGTTATGGTTGTAACTCCTGGGGGTTACTCCCAACTTATTAATATCGTTGGAGATTACCGGTGTAACTCCTAACGGTTACTCCCGAATATACCTAGACACTGCACTTACGGACGCACCTGGACGAGATGCTCACGTATATTCGTTCATGGACGAAATACTTATATCTCACTATTTATCCAACCTCCAAAATACTTATATCTCACTATTTGGAAATTGGTTTTTCAGCATGTAAATATATCACGATATTCTACTCCCGGAGTAGATTAATAATCTATCATTCAATTTAATAAATAAATTAAATATAAATTAATTTTTTTTATTTGATCAAATGACCAAATTTCCAACAAATTTAACCATATTGAATCTACTATTTAAGGGAAAAAAATTATACTACTAATTTAATAAATGAAGTTTAAAAAATTTAATCAGCAAATGAATATCGAAAGAAAATATTATGATGAATTCATTTTTTTTAGAAGTCAATTTCGAATATGAGGCTAACTATCTAATTAATGTTGTAATCTAGCGTTTACAAAGCCGAAGTAATTAATTAAACATGTTAGATTGTTAACCATATATTAAGAACTAGTATATGAATACCAAACGAGCCCTTAAAGCTCCATCTTAAACCAGTACACATAGCCAGGACGTCGATGCAAAAATAAATCTATTTTACAATATTTATTACATCAAACAGTAATTCATTTCCAATCCAAAACAAAAACTTAAATTCAAACCCAACAAAATATTCTCTTAATGTTTTTTTGATACGACTTTTTATAATTTTGCAATATCATACAAAATTTATCAATACTAGTGCAATGCCCGTCGAAAATCGACGGATTTTATTTTGTAATTGTACATAAAATTTTAATATAAAATACATAATTATCTATATTAATTATTGCAAGTCGCCCGTTACTTCTAACAAAATAAAATAAAATGTTCAAGCGTAATATTATAATCTCCTGTTAGCCCGTTGTTCGGCATAACGTTAGCATGAATAGTGCAAATCTATCCGTTAATTTTTCCGTTAGCCCGTTCGATTTGACTTTAGCATCTATATTAATTATTGCAATCCGCCCGTTACTTGTAACAACAAAAAAATATGTTAAAGAGTAATATTATAATCTCCTGTTAATTCGTTGTTCGACATAACTTTAGCATGAATAGTGCAAATCTACCCGTTAATTTTTCCATTAGCCCGTTCGATATGACGTTAGCATCTATATTAATTATTGCAATCCACCTGTTACTTGTAACAATAAAAAAAATATGTTAAAGTGTAATATTATAATCTCCTATTAGCCCGTTGTTCGACATAACGTTAGCATGGATAGTGCAAATATGCCCGTTGTTCGAGGCTTTTTATAATTTTTCATTTTTGAGATTTCCACATTAATATAATGTAGTTCCTCAATCAAGTTTGATTTTTGATGGAAATATATAATCTATTTATATATGTACTTTGTCACTAAGTTCTTGTAAAAATTCGATGTGGGACGAAAATCTTTATTAGTATAATATAATTAAAGTAAATTATCGATGAATTTCCATTTGATGGATTGATTTTTCATTTGTAGGGATAAAAATTGAAGATAAAATATATATTTTTATTTATTTGAGGGTAATTGAAGATATGTATTAATGTAATTAGGTAAATTAATTTAATCTTTAATAAGCCTAATGAATGAGAATTTAGGAAAATATTCAAGAAAATCATACGTGATGCCACGTAGGATTGGTATCCTTAACGCTATTATATATATAGGGTTACACTATGGTGAAAACTAATATTCTAGTGAAACCTAGAAACTACTAATATCCATTGATTAGTGGTTAATCAAGGGCTGAGATTAAAACTAATAATTTGAATTAAAAAATTGGTAGGATTAAAATTAGGGACAAATTTGTCCAGCAACATAAAAAATTGATTAAATAAAGAAATTAAATCTCCTTCCATAATATTAGGAATCTACCATAACTACCATATCACCTTAAAGAAAATACGCAGCCAAACCGCAGAAACAAATTTGCAGGGAAAAAAAAAAAAAAAAAAAACACGAGAGAGAGGGCAAAGAACGATGTGTATAATACATATATTTGTATTTGTGCAGCAAAGAACGATGAGGATCGACAAATAATCAACCAGGTTTGATTCTCTAATTTATGGTTGAAAATTTCTGAAAAAAAACTCGTCTGTAAAACTAGGGCTCACGATCTGTTTTTTTTAAAACAATAATTGTTCTACTCGATTGGGATTCTGGGTTTGGATTTCGGGGTATTTATCTGATTCATATGTTGGATGCATACAATATATATTGTTGAACGAATTGGAATGTTATATCATCATTTTTGCTGCATTTAAACTAACATATTGGTATATTAGGCTGTAAATCTAAATATTTTGATAGATTGGTTAAAAAGGTCGAATGAGTGGTATTTGTTCATGTTTATGCTCGCAATATGTTTGTTGAAATGTGTGATAGAGAAATTTGTATTTAAAACTAAAAAAAATAGGATTGTGTTTCGATATGTTAGTAGGATTCGAGATATTTAATGTTGCACTGTTTGTCAATTTTGTTGCATATTTGTATATTTACGTTGCATGTTTATAATAAAGCAATAAATTCGAAGGATGGTAATATGAAAAGTAATCAAGTATGCAACAATTCATTTTTGTGCTAATTGACATGCAATATATATACAAAGTTTGGTGTCGTCTTGCTTTCAGTGGATGTTAATGTAGATGAATCTTTGATATTTATACTAATTTTTGATTAATTATTGGTTATAAATGGTTGTTATGCATTTATACGAGTTTTTGTAGCATATTGTAATGGAATCGATGCAAAAAAGTTCAAATAGGAGACACTAATGAGGGGTTGTTTACGATTTTTTGTGATTAGTGGTCGTTCTATAAAAGTTCTAAGGGGAAAAAAGTAGTACTATAAACAATTGTTTTGTTGTTTGTATCCAATCGTTAGAAATTCGTGGGTTATCATTTTGAAAAAAATATGGAAATGTTATCTTTGGATTTTGTATTAAATCTAATTTACAAATGTTTTGATGTGGTTTTATTGCATAACGTTAAAATAGTGTTGCATTTATAACTACTTATATTGCATTTAAATTGAATTTGTGCAGCAAAGAGATGGGATGAGGGCACAAAAAACAAAGCATCACGTGTTCAAAATAAAGAGTCATCTAGCGACGACTTCATGGATGAACCACTGAGGGAAAATATATTGCTTATTATAAAAAAAATAAATTATCCAAATATTATCATTGGCTTTAAACAAATATGTTACATATACATTGTAGTGTATAATAATTGCATATGTGAGAAATGTTGTTGCACTTTTTAACACTTACATTGCATTTACATATGTAAGCTATATATTTTGTATTTTTGCAGCACAGACGGGGTCGAAGGAAAAAAAAAGACACAAAAATATCAGGTGTTCAAGATAAAGAATTATCCGACGATGAATTCATGGATGAACCTCTCAGCATGTGTTATTTATCTAGAATTACGATGTGTACTTGAAATTTGAAGAATTTGGTGTGATATCAAATATTCTGTGAGATGTTCTGTGTCAAGATGAACAATATTTTGAACTCAAGTATGAATCTTATATTTGTCATGTATTTCATGAAAGTGGAGTTCATGTTGCATATAAACCGTAACTTGCATTATAGTAGAAGTTAGAAGAAAACAAAATCTTCTTTAACTGATTGCACAATTTTCAAAATATGTTGCACAATATTGAGAAATTGTTGCAGTCTGCTTATGAAATCAGACATAAAGAAAAGTTTAATTCATTGCACAACCTTTCTTAAATGCTACAATATTCTAATAAAGAATTCGTATAAAATAAGGTTTGTTATCATCATCACACAAAGGGACATGCTCGCCATCTAAGATACTCGATTTTTGCTGAACGAACTTGTCTTTAAGACAATCATTATTAACATCTGTACCACCTACAAAAATATAATGCATCAAAATCTAATATAAATGCAGTAAAATATGTTTACTATGCATTCAGAAACATATAAATAGAAAAACATAATACATAATTTTTTCTAATGTGTATCGAAAATCGAAACTAAAACCCTATCCATTAGGGAAATCTAAACCCCAACTTGTATGGAATCCAAAACCTAAGTTGTATAAAAAACTAAACCCTAACTTGTAGGGGAGACTAAACCCTAACCCATATCAGAAGCTAAACCCTAACCTATAGGGAAAACTAAACCAGAACTCATATGAGAAGCTAAACCCTATGGGAAAGATATACCCTAACTTGTAGGAGAATCTATACCCTAACATGTAGGGAAAGTTAAACCTTAACTTGTATGGAAAATACCCTAATATGAAAAATCGGAGGTCTGTATAAAAATGAAATGAAAATGCATCAAAATGATCTTTAAAATGCAACAAAATCGACATAATATGCATATTCTAGTCATTTTAATGCATTTTTTATTACTATTATGCATTTTTGCAAAATTTAAGCTCAAATCTCAACCAAATCGGATTGAACCACCCGGAAACATGTTCTACTCTTCAAGACGTTTCCAACGGTATGTCGCCCATCTAAATCCGTTCGCCGATGAGGCCGGAATCGCGTTTGGAAGATTACGTCATTGCGGAAGTCGCTATTTCGCTACTGGTTCGAATTCTTCGGCGAATATCTCCTTCGTTTCTCCACCAAAACATGTGATCCACCCATCAATCTCTTTGTCTCTTTGAGTAGAATAAAACCTAGTGATCCATTTTTTGATTCTCGTTAGGATTTGGCCGGAAATCGACTTAATGCTAGAGTGTATTTCAGTTTTGGAAAATCCCTAAAATTAAGGAAAGAAAATAATTAAATATTTCAATTTTAATGAATATTCAGTTACAAATAATAGAAAAAGTCAGAAATATCCTTATGACATCAGCAAATACAATAAAAAAATCGATTAATTATTTTTTTAATATTAAATGATATTAATTGACAACCGTTAGATCTCTGAAATCAACGGATATCATCGGTTTTTATATTTCACTGGATATTTAGTTTCTATATGATTTATACTCTGTATATATATATATATATATATATATATATATATATATATATATATATATATAGGGGTGAGATCCTGTACAAAATAGGATTATCGTAAAAAATAAAAAATGATGCATTTTATGCATATAATTATAATGCATGATGCACATAATTATAATGCACAATGCATTATAATGCATTATCTATACAATCATAATGCATTTCAGTAAAATCATAATGTACCAGTTAATCTACACCGTAGATCACACAGATCAATGGTCCAGATCCTTTCCCATTTCTTACAGAATTTGTCTTTTGTATGTGATCTCTCCGCTATATATATATATATATATATATATATATATATATATATATATACTAGTTTACTACCCGTCGAAAATCGACGGGTGCCAATTGTTTTCAACATTTAGATATTTTATCAGTAAGATTTATTTAAAAGGTATTCATTGTAACGCCCCGCATTTTCGTAACTCTACATTAGTAGTAAAATTCGTAAACTAGATAAATAGTTTAAACCTTAATGACTAAAAACTTTATTCTCGACGAAGGTAAAATTTTCGTAGAAAAAAAGACTTGTTATATTAGTTGATTTTAATTAGAAGAATGACCCCTATAATTAGTTGATTATAGAATGTGATTACTTACTTTAAGTAATTTATTAACTGAGTAGTAATTCTAAAGAGAAATCAAATAGCAATTTGATTAATCATTTATTAAGTAATTATATCGTTTGATTTATGATAGTATCGATTTTACATTTCATATTGATTTGTATGATTCAAAATCGATCAAGAGCAAAAGTTGTGGTCCAAACTAATTAATTTATATTATGGGCCAAGCCCATCGGTTGATAATCGAACCGTAGATAATAATCGAACCAAGCATTCGATTAATACTTTTATTAAATCAAAATCAGTAATTATTAATAAAAGCAAGAAATTTTAAGTGTATAATAATAATACAATTACAATAAATAAAATAAAATAGAATTTTAAATAATTAGAATGAATAAATTACAAATAATTAAAGGATTACAATAATAAATAAAAGAAAGGGGAACAAAACATGCAGCAGCAGTCGTTGCTTGAAAAAAAAAAAAAAAAAAAAAGAGGAAAAAACAGAGATACAGCAGAGAAGCAGCAGAGAAGGAGCAGAGAAGGGACAGCAGCAGTAGAGCATATCCCTTCCAGTTTTCCAGCTTCATTCTTCACCCCTACACCTTTTTGAGCCACAAGAAAAAAATACCACCTTCCTCAACCTTTCCCTCAACTTGCAACCTGCAAAGATGATAGGATTAGAGAAGAAATCAGAAAAATAAGATCCTAACTCTTACAATCAACTACAATCCCTACTACACTAAAATCAGTCCTTTCTCCACAACATTCCCTCAACCTAGACTTGCAGAGAAACAAAAAGGACAATTAGTAGGATAAGATTGAGGAAAGCAGCATAAACCTGCAAACAACAGAAACTCAGTAGGGAAAGGATGGGGGAAAGCAGATTTTCCTCCAACCCTTACCATCACATGAAGTTGCTACAGTCCTCACAAGATCAGCCCTATAAATACCTCCACACCCCAACTAATTTCAGTCCCTTTTCTTTCACTCTCAACTCACCATAAAACACATTAGAGAAGGGAGAAGCAGTAGAGAAGAAGTAGCAGAGGTCAGAAGAAGAAGGAAGGAGTGTGGTGAGCTAGCAACAACAGCACTACTAACACTACGTAAGTAATTAAACCTCAAGTTCTTTGAACATGATTTAAGCCTCAACCCATAAACAATAATATGGAATTTTCAGTTCACAAGCACGCTAAGAACCATATATTTACTAGCAAGTATGATATTGGAAACCAAAGTATGACATAGAATGAAACTAAAACCATCTAGCTCTATGATGTATCAGTTTCAATGCTATAGCTCAGAACATGAGATTAAACACCTAATTAGACCACAACATATGTGTTTTTCATTCATCAAGAGTAAACCGAAAGCTATAGCAAGAAAATCGAAAGACGTAAATCACAACGTTTTCGTATTACAAAACTGAAATGGTAATCAAAACTATAAACATATACTGCACTTGAAAATACTTGTTATACTCAAAACATTCACAAGTCAAATGGAATAAATCCCCTGCTGCCATACTAATCTAAACCTAATAAGCTAGATGAACAAAAATTTAAGAAAAGAGGGAAAGGGCAGGCTTAGCTTAGCTTAGCTTTGGACTGACCACCTCCGGTCAAAATCCCCCGACTCCGACGGAGACACTGCTGTTCTGGATGGAGGCTCGGCTCTGAAATATTATCAAACAAATACAATTAAATAAATAAATGAATATAAAGAAAAGGGTAGAGAGAGAGATTGTCAACCAAGGAAATTATATAAGAGAGGGGTAGAGGAAATGCAGAGAAAAGGGAATCGGACCCTTACCTTCGGCCGGCGACGGCGATTCCAGCGGCGAGTAGAACACCGACGGCAAAGGTAAAGCTGCTGGACAGCAGCAGCTTGATCTCACTATTTTCTATCACACAAAATAGGTATAGTATACGAAAGTACGAGTATCGTATCCACATGGATTGATATACCGAAACCACACACAATACCTCTACTCTAGAACTAAACTGATGTCTAGGCAATTAAGAATTTAAAAATGTGGTATTTATAATCTAGGCAAATAAATAAAAGGAAACAATTAAATAAACAAGGAAATAAATAAATAAGAAAACAATTAATCAAATAAGGTAACTAACAAGTAAGCAAATAATCAAACAAGGAAAAATCAAACAAGGAAAAGTGTTGATTCTAGGAAAGCCTACCTAATCAAATCTATGCAAGTAATTAATAAATACAATTAACCAATTTAATCCAATCTAGATGTGATACAACAAAAATAACCTAACACTCCAATTAAGGCAATGCAAGTCGTCACCTAACAAGATCCTAATCTCCTTTCGGATTTATATAAATCAAATCAAGTGCAAAATAGAACAAGTATCAATCATACAATCAACTAGGTTCAATTATGACACCCAAATCAACTATATGCAAACATATGATAATTCAATCTCAACTAAGATAATCAAACTACCATACCATGTATTCATGTGATCTATTATGCAATTATCATATTAAGGCATAAAAACATAACTATGCACACATAATTAGTGATCAAGTAATCATGCATGAGAATAAGCACCATGAAACATGTACCTAGATTGGAAGGCTAATTATAAACAAGAACACTCACATAAATTCAATTAGGCATTCAATCCCTAAAATCAACTAAACAAAATTAGCTAGACATAATTAAAAGAAAGGTAGAAGGAAGAATAAACATAATTAAAAGCATAAGTAAAAGAGAAATGGATAGAAAAACTCTTGAATCTTGAATAAATCTTCAATCTTCAATGGTCTTCATACATCAATGTAAAAAATGTAGAGAAAAGAATAAAAACTAATCTAGAGTATGGTGAAAAGTAGAGAGCTCTAAACTATAAAAACTTATGAGAAAAACTTTCAAAACTTCGATACAATGATGAGTTTTGGGGTATTTATAAGGTAGGGGCCGGGATCATAATTGTTACCTAAGTGGGCAACGATTAGGTTAAGGAAATAAAAATAGCCCAAATTTAGGGTTCCCGTGTATTTGACTCGGCCAACGACTCGGCCGAGTGCTCGGCCGAGTGTGTGAGGGGAAATCTGACTCGGCCGAGTAGGTTCAACAGTAGCTTCACTCGGCCACTGACTCGGCCGAGTGGGTGTCCGAGTGAACCCATGCAGTTTGCGCGTCTTTCTTGTTTCGGCCGTATCTTTCTCATCCGAACTCCGAATTGACCTCCGTTTTCGCCTACACGCTCCTATCGAACCCCTCTTCAATGCTATGCTTTCACTTTTCCAGAATAACTCTTCAATAAAATCGTGAGAAGTCAGAACTTTGAGATCAATAATTCATCATCTTCCTTGATTTCGTCGTCTCTTGTCTTGCCTTGGATTTTCTCGACTCAAAAGCCCTAAAAACACTCAAAATAACCCAAAAGCGTAATCTAGCTCGAAATATCATAATCAATACAAAACATTAGCTAAATTATCAAAATACGACAAGAAAACGATAATATTACGCTTAGATAATATAGTAAAAATACACCCTATCAAAATCCCCCAAACTTAAACATTGTTCGTCCCGAACAATAATAAAAACAAAATAAACAATAGACTCAAGCATTGTGAACTATATAGGCCTCAAAACTTTTCAAAACAATCTCTCGTGATCATGATCAAAACTATGCACACAACCTTAGCATCAACAACACAATCTACTCAACAAACTCAAAATATGCTAATCCATCAAAGAACTCTCTCCAACATGTGAAATTTTGTATATGAAAGTGAACACTCAACTCTCTCAAAGAAAAGATGTATGATAATACACATCATAAGGGTTCACTCATCATCAATGCAATGCAACATGTTTACCATAGGCTTGCCCTTTTTCTCAACATCTCCACCTAATGTAATACTTAAAAACTAAGATCAAAAAGGTCTTTATATAAGCTTGTAATGTAGGGACATTGGTTAAGGTAGGGAATGTATAGGCTAAGTGACTCAAAATACTCCAAATCATCAACCTCTTTTCAACTCCAACCAAAGTATGGATTTTCAACTCCATCTTCTACCATCCAACACACCAAATACAAACTCAAAGATGCTAAAATATCAACTATACAAATCAAATCTAACTATCCCCTTATGCTCATTTTTTTTCTCTCTCTCTCTCTCTCTTTTTTTTTTTTTTTTTTTTTTTTTTCGCTCAACTAATGAATGTTCTTTCTAATAATGAACAAGGGCTCTATATTTCTTTTCTTTTCTTTTCTTTTTTTTTTTTCTTTTTTTTTTCAGAACTTTTTTTTTTGTTTTTCTAAGCTTGTAGGGATAGCTAACTATACTTAAACAAGCATCTAAAATTTCTTCTCTTTTTCTCCTTCTACACCACAACCAAATATTCTTTTCAACTCCTTCCATATAACTAACCACCAAAAGATACCCATAATCATCCAAACCTCCTATCATCCGGTTTTACAAAGAACGGCTAATAAAGGCTCAAAAGGGGTAAACAAAGAATTATGAACAAGGTTAGTGTATAGGAATCATGTGGCTAAAGAAAGATGGCCTAAGATCATCTCCTAGTTCATGCGTATACTAAGGTCTTGATGGAGAAACAAAGCAAGTTCTAGAAACAATGAAGCATGCATGATCACTCAATGAAAGAAATAGGCATAAACATGCACAAAAAGCTCAAATCTTACGGGTTCAATCTAACTAGTTCCCGACATCATAGCATACTTCAAATTCATCAAATAAAATGCGTCGCTTCGCCAAGGTTTCCATGCATAATAAAGATCATGAATTTTTCTCCAAAAATCAATAAAATTTTTCTATCATCGGCCAAATTCACAACACTATCATCACATGCTTATTTGACTCAATCATCTAAACCTAAGACTCAACAAAAACAAAAACTACTAATGAAATATCCAAAAATTAAGCTACAATCCAAGAACTCATGTAAACGAGTTAACGAAACCACACTTCCCCCTCCCCCAAACTTATTTCGAATCATGATGAAGGAATAAGTTTAAGAAGAAGGAGTGGTTAAGTTAAGGAGCGTACCTTTCACCGAAGCTAGCTTACTATCGATCTTCTCTTCTTAGTCGAAACCTCGTCGATAAAACCTAAAACTCACAAGCTTCGAAAATTCTTGGATAAAACGCTTAATAAAAGATAAGGCTCAAAGAAAAACAAAAACGAAAATAAATAAAACAAAAACTGAAAATTAAAGATAGAGTTGGGTTACCTCCCAACAAGTGCTACGTTTAACGTCTTTAGCCCGACGGTACCTCTTTTCAAGGCGGATAAAAATGAAAGCTCTTTTCTCCCCCATCTTCGAGTTTCCTTCTTTTTGCTCCTAAAACCGAAATCTTGAGCTCTTGCTCATGCACTCGAAATGTAAGATCATCACTTTCCATGTCAAAACAATCTCCACTTATTGCTAAGAACGGACGTCCCAAAATCAGAGGTTGCTTGACATCCTCCTCCATCTCCACGATCACGAATTCGGTTGGAAAATCGAACTCTCGAACTCGGATAAGAACAACATCAACTACTCCACTCGGTTGTATGGACTCCTCATCGGGCATGGGATCAAACAAATATTGAATTGAAAAATTGTCAAAGAAGAAATCATATGTTTCGGTCGGAAAAGGAACCTCTCGACTCCCCTCTCGATCGATAAAGATACTTCTCGAATCTTCTTCGTGTTCCTCCTCCTTTCCCGAGAATTGGTACTCGAGATGCTCCGGTAGTGGCTTCAACTCCACTTTTGGGGCGGAATCCTTCTTCACTTCCTCTTCGATGACTCCATCATCCTCCTTCTTGTTGATGTCGAGGTAGACGGTCTCCTTTTGGTGAGGTGGTGGTTGATTTGCCTCCAATTGATTTAAATACTCCAAAATCTCATCACAAGCTTCATCGATCTCCGAGTATGAATATACCGAATTGGAGATGCAAGAGTTGAGGGCCTCCTCCGAAGTAGGTGGTGTCAATGTCTCTATGGAGAAGATATCCTCACGATGATCGTCGGGCCTCTTCATTGCGTCATATATCGAAATTTTCAGCTCCTAAAATCAAAGAGAAGAGAAAGAAGAGATTAGATCAATAAACCAAAAATAGAAAATTAAAAGCGCCTAAATCACCTATTAATTCTATTTCAAAATATGTGTATGAAATCTAATCAATCCCCGGCAACGGCGCCAAAATTTGATCGCACTATTTTCTACCACACAAAATAGGTATAGTATACGAAAGTACGAGTATCGTATCCACAGGGATTGATATACCGAAACCACACACAATACCTCTACTCTAGAACTAAACTGATGTCTAGGCAATTAAGAATTTAAAGATGTGGTATTTATAATCTAGGCAAATAAATAAAAGGACACAATTAAATAAACAAGGAAATAAATAAATAAGAAAACAATTAATCAAATAAGGTAACTAACAAGTAAGCAAATAATCAAACAAGGAAAAATCAAATAAGAAAAGTGTTGATTCTAGGAAAGCCTACCTAATCAAATCTATGCAAGTAATTAATGAATACAATTAACCAATTTAATCCAATCTAGATGTGATACAACAAAAATAACCTAACACTCTAATTAAGGCAATGCAAGTCGTCACCTAACAAGATCCTAATCTCCTTTCGGATTTATAGAAATCAAATCAAGTGCAAAATAGAACAAGTATCAATCATACAATCAACTAGGTTCAATTATGACACCCAAATCAACTATATGCAAACATATGATAATTCAATCTCAACTAAGATAATCAAACTACCATACCATGTATTCATGAGATCTATTATGCAATTATCATATTAAGGCATAAAAACATAACTATGCACACATAATTAGTGATCAAGTAATCATGCATGAGAAAAAGCACCATGAAACATGTACCTAGATTGGAAGGCTAATTATAAACAAGAACACTCACATAAATTCAATTAGGCATTCAATCCCTAAAATCAACTAAACAAAATTAGCTAGACATAATTAAAAGAAAGGTAGAAGGAAGAATAAACATAATTAAAAGCATAAGTAAAAGAGAAATGGATAGAAAAACTCTTGAATCTTGAATAAATCTTCAATCTTCAATGGTCTTCATACATCAATGTAAAAAATGTAGAGAAAAGAATAAAAACTAATCTAGAGTATGGTGAAAAGTAGAGAGCTCTAAACTATAAAAACTTATGAAAAACTTTCAAAACTTCGATACAATGATGAGTGTTGGGGTATTTATAAGGTAGGGGATCATAATTGTTACCTAAGTGGGCAAGGATTAGGTTAAGGAAATAAAAATAGCCCAAATTTAGGGTTCCCGTGTATTTGACTCGGCCAACGACTCGGCCGAGTGCTCGGCCGAGTGTGTGAGGGGAAATCTGACTCGGCCGAGTAGGTTCAACAGTAGCTTCACTCGGCCACTGACTCGGCCGAGTGGGTGTCCGAGTGAACCCATGCAGTTTGCGCGTCTTTCTTGTTTCGGCCGTATCTTTCTCATTCGAACTCCGAATTGACCTCCGTTTTCGCCTACACGCTCCTATCGAACCCCTTTTCAATGCTATGCTTTCACTTTTCCAGAATAACTCTTCAATAAAATCGTGAGAAGTCAGAACTTTGAGATCAATACTTCATCATCTTCCTTGATTTCGTCGTCTCTTGTCATGCCTTGGATTTTCTCGACTCAAAAGCCCTAAAAACACTCAAAATAACCCAAAAGCGTAATCTAGCTCGAAATAACATAATCAATACAAAACATTAGCTAAATTATTAAAATACGACAAGAAAACGATAATATTACACTTAGATAATATAGTAAAAATACACCCTTTCACAGCTACTTGCGGGTCTGAACCGGGTTGGTGATCTGGACCGAATCCAGTGGTCTTGGGCCGAACCCTGTAATTTGGGCCGAGACATTAATTCATTCGGGCCGTTTCTAATGAATTATTTCGGGCTTACTTGTCCGGATTAAATTCTATTAATCGAATGTTCAATTAATTCTCGAAGGATTATATTCTCGTAAAATACTCACGAGATTAATTAGTTAATTAATTAATAAGGACGACCCGACTATTAAAATCGGATTCGCTTGAGATTAATAAAAATGATTAAGATTATTCAACTTATGAATTTAATTAATTAAGATTAATTAAGTATTAAGCTATGCTTAGCTTTAAAATATGTCCTGAAGATTTGCATAATTTTCGGGAATTAATTTGACAAATAAATGGTCTCGAATCATGTAAGAAACGATTCTGAATAATAAATGATTATTCTATTAAAAAAATTTAAAGGATTCAAATCAATCTGTTAACCCTAACAGATTTATAAGGTAGGAAAATATACTAGACGATTATTTTCCCATAGGAAGTTTTATTATAAGAATGTAGATTCTTATTATACCTTTATGAATAGGCGTGACTCGACAAGGTTTTTGACGTTGTTCGCCTATCAAGACCAGGCATATTCTACGCTTCAAGAGGTGGGCTTTCTATCCAAAGAAAATATGATATTTATGAAAATATAAGTTAGATATTTTGAAATATTGTCATGTCATAAACGTTTTGATTTTTGTATGATTCCTATCTGTATTGGCTTTGCCAATTTATATAATCGAATTCAGGTCCTAGTAAGATAGCTATCTTACTTGGACTAGTGTACACAATGTGACCGTGTGTCATCTTCGGGTTGGCCGGTCAAGGTATCGTGAGAGTGGCCACTCTCTCGATACCATAGGAACAGATATGGTTAGGGCTGCAAACGAGCCGAACCTGATCGAGTATTGGTCTGCTCGGGTTCGGCTCGTTTAGTATTTGACAGGCTCGGGCTCGGGTTCGAGTTCGATTCGAGCTTTAAATCCAGGCTCGAGTTCGGCTCGGGTTAAAAATTTTGAGCTCGAATTCGGCTCGAGTTCGGCTCGTGCTCGGTTCGGACTTGAGCTCGAATTTGGCTCGTGAAAAGCTCGAGTCCGAGCTCGTTTAAAAGACATGATATAAACATATTTAATATTTTCTTTTAACACTTCAAATGAACTTAAATTAAAATGAATTTCATCAAATAAAAATTCATTTAATGAAATTCATCCAAAATATAAAACATAATCCAAAAAGAACAATTAATATTAGTTTTGGTTGTAATTTGAAATTAATTTTAACTCATTAACATTTGACAATAATTCAAATTCTCTTACCTACAATTTTTTACACATAAATGCTAAAGCTCGTTTACAGGCTTGATTAGAGGTTCGATTAAGAGTTCGCGAGCAGGCTCGCGAACATGTTCGATTAATATACGAGCCGAACACGTTCGCGAGCAAAACGAGCCGAACACCTTACTGCTCGAGTTCGGCTCGTTAAGTTAACCGAGCTCGAATTCGGGCTCGAAGCTCGGCTCGTTTGTTAACGAGTTCGAGCTCGAACGAGCTTTTACCGAATCGAGCACCGAATAAGTCCCGAGTAGCTCGGCTCGTTTGCACCCCTAGATATGGTAGATTACTAAAGAACTTAGTCTGCAGACGCTTTTAGAATCACAAGAACTTTTTGTAAGCATAGGATCTTTTCAACAAAATCCCTATGACTTACTATTAATGGCTTGACAATTATATATGTATGTTTTCGGCAATGAGCCCACTGAGTACTTTTGTACTCAGCCCTGCATATATTTCTAAATGTGCAGGTTGAACAAGATGGAATGGAGGGCCGACCCAAGCTTTTGTCATCCTGAATCATATTAGCTTGTTAGATTAAGACTCTCGGTAATGCGTGTCTTCATACATGCATTCTGTAAGACTTCCGCTGTAAAATATCAATAGATTTTAGTTGAGTATTCGAGTCCTGCAAACGAATCGAACACTTCTTTCTTTCCCTAAAAGGCTCGACGCCAATCGATATAATAATTACATTCCCCTTTTCTATTCCCGCTTCTTTAATCCTATCCCTAGTCACGGGTTCCCGGCTTCACTATCCTTAGTAAAGTCCGGTCGTGACATTCATACTATAATTTTTTATTTCAATTTACTTACAAACAATAAGAGGAAATGAAGAATAATAAATGCAAAGACCCAATCCAATGCCGTTTCTGTAATGGCCCGCATTTTCGTGCATTTTCGTTAGTATAAAAACTAATTATTTATATATAGTTACAAGTAATGCTCGTATTATGATATGTGATCGATATATAATAATATTCGATTTATTTAGTTAATTACGAATGTTATGGAAATAAATTAGAATTTATTTCGAACGAGAATAATTATCGAATCGACAAGTCGTTGCAAAATTCGGGATATTGGGACGAGTCCGTTTCATGAAATTTGGGCCGAGCCCAATGGTATATTAATGAAAGTTCAATTAATTACTACCCCCCCCCCCCCCCCCCCCAACCATAAACCACCACCACCCCAACCACATCTCTTTAATTCTCCAATAGTCAAAAGAAATTACTTGATTAGAAAGGATGGCAGTAAAACCTTATTCCCTCTTTACTTCCCTTCACGTCACAACTACTACCACCTTCATCTCCTTTCCTACGAGAGAATAAGCAAATACTCGGTAAACAAAGCTTGTGGAGAGGAAGACCATCGACAAGGAGAAGGAGAAGCACGGAGCTCCATTGTCATTCACTCTTTCCCGTCCGACTTCGCCGAAAACCCCTTTCTATAGTAAGTTAATATCCTTGTATTATCCTTAAAACTTCATCTCTTCAAGCATGAAATTTTAGTATGAATCACCAAGCTTGATTCCATAAAATCTAGGTGAAAGATTAGGTATGTATGTATGAAAATATTCTTATGATAAAACGTAGCATGAATGTAGATATCCGGACTTCCTCAGAAAAGAAACGAATAATAAGGGATAATAACACCCCATATATGATAATTTCTTAATTATAAAAATTGGAAATTCTTATGTTATTGCATAAGAAAGATTACGTAAAAGAAAAGAATAGAAACCCCAAACATACATATATATACATAAATGGAGGACCGAATCGAACCTCCGTCGAAGCCCCGACCTCGACGGAAAAAGAGGGATTAGAGCCGAGATCTGATCGGGCAGCAGAGGTAGCCCGGGACGGCCTGCAGCGGCGACGTTCCGGCAACGGCAGTAGCCGTTGCCGCGAAATCTGAAAGTAGAGAGAGTGGGTGTTAGAGAGGTGGAGAGGACAAGAGAATAGAAAGAAAGAAGGGAGGAAGAGGAAGAAGAAGAGGAACTGCAGCAGCGGCGACTTGGAGTCCTCCGCAGCAGCAGCGGCGCCGTCGGAATCCCGTGACAGCAGCTGGACGGCGTTGGACCAGCCGTGCGGGACGAGAAAGGGAGGAAGAAGGAGTCTCCGCAGCAGCAGCGGCGACGTCGGAGTCACTGCGGCAGCAGCTGTACGACGCCGACGTAACAGCGGTACTCGTCGGCAAAGAGGAGAAAGGAGGAAACGGCCGGAGCTCTCGCCATCGGCGAGAATATCGCCGGCAGAAGCAAAGGACAGGAGAAAGATAGAGCGAAGCTCAAGCGTGAGCTTGAGAGGTGAAGACGAAGCTCAAGCGAGCCACTTGAGAGACGAAGCTCAAGCGAGCCACTTGAGAACCGAAGCTCAAGCGAGCCGCTTGAGAGGTGAAGACCGAAGCTCAAGCGAGACGCTTGAGAGGTAAAGACCGAAGCTCAAGCGAGACGCTTGAGAGGTGAAGGCCGAAGCTCGTCCTCGGCAGCGAGCGTCGTTCGCGGGAGCTAGATACAAGCGAGAGAGGACGAGCTTGAGGAGAGCGAGCTGAAGCAAGCTAGTCGTTCCCTTGAGGTCAAGCGTGAGCTTGAGAGAGAAAGCCGAAAGCGAGCTCGTTCGCTTGAGGTCAAGCGTGAGCTTGAGAGAGAAAGCCGAAGCGAGCTCGCTCGCAAGAGAGAAGGCGAGTGAGTATGAGGGCAAGCAGGGGAGCAAGCGAGAGGGATGAAGCGAGCGAGCTCACAAGAGAGAAGGCGAGCGAGCGAGAGGGAGGAGAGAAAGCATGAGAGTCGGGGGTGTGAAGCTGTTGTGCATGCATGTGTTATGAACGCCCGCTGTAGGAGAAAAGGGTGGGAGATTTATTAAATGTAATCACTAGGCTAGGCTGGGCTGGGCTGGGTTGGGTCTGGGCTGGGTCGGGCCTGGTGGGGCAGTGGGTTGGGCTTGAATTCTGGGTCAGAAATTGGGCCGGGCTATTTAATTGATTCGACCCGATTCGCGTTGGGTTCATTTTATTCGTTTATTTATTTTCAATAATTACGAAACAAGAGTCGTAAGACATTAAGACTTAAAGATCTAGTTTATTTAATTTGGTTCGATTAATTCAAATCATTGCTCGAAGGTCGATAAAATTATTGAACTTATATAATAAGACTTATGTTATTTAATTTAAGATTTTAACAAAATCTTGGTTAATTATTTTCCAAGTTTAATCTAATTATTGTACTTCAATTAAAATAATTAATTGAAGTATATAAGAACAATTTATGATTACCCTTAGTCGTGTAATTTATTAATTCCGAATAATAGTCTTACGACATAATTAACGGAACGTTAGCCGAAACGAGAGAAATAAGATTAGAAGAATACAATATAAATTCTTAATAGAATTTATGGAACTCTTTAAGAATATAAATTCTTATAATTTCATCTCTATTTAGGCGGGAGTCGACCGGAAGGCGAACGACGTGAATTCAGTAAGGCTAGCTCTTTTTACGTTAATCAAGGTGGACTTTCTTATCCAAGTAAAGTTATAGAATGCTTAGATGAAAAATGCTAATTTTCAAATGCTGTCATGCCATAAACATTTTGTTTTGTGTATGACACCTATCTGTTTTGGCTTTGCCAATTTATGTTTATCGAATTCAGGTCCTTGTCGGGATTTATATCTTGCTTGGACTAGTGTACACACGAGCGTGAGTCATCTTCAGGGTTGGCCGGTCAGGTGTCGTGTGAGGTGGCCACCTCCTCGACATCATAGTTTCAGATATGGTAGATTACTAAAAGAACGTAGTCTGCGCAGACACTTTTCAGAACTAGAAATGATTTTAGTGGACATAGGTTCTTTACAGCAAAACCCCTATATTTCACTTATGATGGCATGTACAATTATATTGTATAGTTTTCGGCAATGTGCCCACTGAGTACTCTGTACTCAGCCCTGCGTGTATTTCTAAATGTGCAGGTTGAGCAAGGTGAGGTGAAGTGACGAGCGAAGCTATTTTGTGTCTTGTTTATGTAATAGATAGGACTCTCGGTAATGCATGTCTTCATACATGTATTCATGTACTCATTCCGCTGCGTACACTCTTATGTACTTATTCAAGTGCTAATCTATGCACTATATCAGTCTATGTAATGTGTTTCACCAAAAAGTGTTCGCAATAGAACGAAATCCTATCGTAGCACTAGCAAGTAAAACCCAATGTCGAATCTCGAAGGAAAACTTTGCAGGGCAATTAATTATGTAGTAAATCCTAATCTAACCTAAATCTAGGAAAGCAAGTAAAGAAGAATTTGGGGTTTTGGTTTTTAAATCCTAGGCAAATAAAATAAATCAAAGCAATTAAAAATCAAAGCAAATAAATCTAATCTAAAAAGCTGGAAATAAATCGAACTAAATAAACTTAGAAAATTAAACTAGAAGAAAACAATAAATCTACCTAGGCAAGAATCGAAAAGAAAGCAATAAAGAAAGCAACGAAGAAAGCATAAACTACTCTAGACATGATGAATGAAATCTGGAAATTTAAAGGAAATACATCTAACTTTAAAAGCTTTAAAAACTAGAGAATCGAAACTAGAAAAACGAATCTAAACTTTAAACTAGAAATCGAAAGAACGAAATTAAACTAAGGAAATTAAGAGAAGCATTTACGAAATCGAATCTAAAACTAAGTAAAGCAATTAAAGCAAGTAAACGAAAGCAATAAATAACTTACGAGAATTAAACGAAGAACGAAGAACGCGAAGTAAAAGAAAAACTTGAATTAAATTGCACGAACTAAGAATCCGGATCCGAACAAAGTAAAACTAATCTAAAGTGTTTAAGTGCTGGAAACTAGAGCTAAAAATATGATAAAGATGATACAAATTCGTGCACAAAGATGATATATATATACTAGGTAAAAACCTAGATGAAAAAGGAAAGAACAGCCTGGCCGCCTAAGTTGGACGGCGTCCAACTTATTCTGGACGGCGTCCAGTTCTCAACACTGCTCGATTTTGCTCAACGTGCTGGACGCCCGTCCAGCTTTGGACGTGGACTTGGACGGCACTGTGGACGGCGTCCAACTTCATCTGGACGGCGTCCAGATCATGAATCTGTCCTCGTTCGCTCGATCGTCGTCTTTTCTTCCTTTTCGGCCCGTTTTCGCTCCTTTTCATCCATAATCACCTACAAGTCCCAAAAACTTCAAACAAACGAATCATAGCCATAAACACACACAAAGACACGAAAACATTACGAAAACGGACTCGAAAACACTACGAAAATCCTAACACTTAAACACCAATCAAAATCCCCCACACTTAGACCTTTGCTTGTCCTCAAGCAAAACAAAATAAACAATAGACTCAAGTATTGTGAACTATATAGGCCTCAAAACTTTTCGAAAACAAACTCTCATGATCATGATCAAAACTATGCATACAATCTTAGCATCAATCAACACAATCTACTCAACTAATTCAAAGTATGCTAATCCATCAAAGAACTCTCTCCAACATGTGAAATTTTGTATATGAAAGTAAACACTCAACTCTCTCAAAGAAAAGATGTAATATAATGCACATCAAGAGGGTTCACTCAACATCAATGCAATGCAACATGTTTACCATAGGCTTGCCTTCAATCTCAACATCTCCACCTAATGTAATACTTACAAACTAGGATCAAAAAGGTCTTTTTATATAAGCTTGTAATGTAGGGACATTGGTTAAGGTAGGGAATATATAGGCTAAGTGACTCAAAATGCTCTAAATCATCAACCTCTTTTTCAACTCCAACCAAAGTATGGATTTTTATCTCCATCTTCTACCCTCCAACACACCAAATACAAACTCAAAGATGCTAAAATATCAACTATACAAATCAAAGCTAACTATCCCCTTATGCTTATTTTTTCTCTTTTTCTTTTCTTTTCTTTTTTTTTTTTTCCTTTTTTTTCTAGAGCTCAACTAATAAATGTTATTTCTAATTTGAACAAAGGCTCTATTTTTTTTCTCATCTATTTTTTTTTTCTTTTCTTTTTTTTTCTTTTTTTTTTCTAAGATCATAGGGATAGCTAACTACACTTAAACAAGCATCTAAAATTTCTTCTTTTTCTCTCCTTCTACACCACAACAAATATTTTCCAATTATCTCCTTCCATATCACCAACTACAACTAAGGATACCCATAATCATCCAAACCTCCTATCATCCGGTTTCACAAAGAACGGCTAATAAAGGCTCAAAAGGGGTAAACAAAGGATTATGAACAAGGTTAGTGTATAGGAATCATGTGGCTACGAAAGAATGGCCTAAGATCATCTACTAGTTCGTAAATATACTAAAGTCTTGATGGAGAAACAAGGCAAGTTCTAGAAACAATGAAGCATGCATGATCACTCAATCAAAGAATAGGCATAACTATGCACAAATAGCTCAAATCTCACGGGTTCAAACTAACTAGTTCCCGACATCATAGCATACATCAAATTCATAAAATAAAATGCGTCGCTTCGCCAAGGTTCCATGCATAATAAAGATCATGAATTTTTCCAAAAATCAACGCAATTCTCTATCATCGGCCAAGTCCACAATACTATCATCACATGCTCATTCGACTCAATTAACTCCTAAGACTCAACAAAATTAAAAACTACATGCCAAAAGTTCAAAGACCCCCTCCCCCCCCCCCCCCCCCCCCCCACACACACACACACACACACACTTAAAATCAAGCAATGTCCCCATTGCGAGAAAATAAAAAGGAAAGGGAAAGAAAGAACTTATCGCAAAATGACGAACACAAATACCCAAAATCTCGAGAGACTCCAAGTATCACCTACAAAACAAACAAAAAACACAAATACCAAAGCGTAAAATCAAACAAAATAAAGAGAAAACAATAAAAGACTCAAACAAAAATAAAAGACACAAACATGGCTATGGGTCGAAGAAACCTTGGAACCGTGGGTCATTCCATCGGGGATCGTGGGGAGACCAATAACGTGGATCATTCGGGTTCGGAGGAGCGGAGGTGGAGCCAACCGAAAAATCAGTGTAGCGTATCAAGTGGCTCTCTATGTTGGACACCCTCCTATCCAAACCCGACACTTGGGTAGACAAGCCCGTCATTTGGGTAGTCAATGAGTCGAAACGATCAAACACACCTTGTTGAAAGTGTGTAAAATCGCCTCGAAACTCAGCCCAATACGGGGGAGTCTCGGCCTCCATGGCTCGACGGCCTCGAACACGATCGCGGCGATGGAAGTGGTGAGCTAGGAGGTCGTCATCGGCCGGGACCTCTTGGTGCTCCTCTGGCTGCTCTTCTTGCTCCTCTTCATCACCACCTCCCTCTTCATCGTCACCTCCGGCCTCGTGAGCTTGCTCCTCCTCGTGTACAATCCCTCGTTGTCTAAGATTTCTGTAATGGGCTTTCACCGAAGGGCGCTCTTGCACAGGGACAAACTCGGTCGGGGAAACCATGAGATGAGCCTTGATGAAGTCGGAAGGGGTGATCTCTTGGCTCGGGGTTAGCCCTTCACATTGTGCAATATCGACTCCGAAGTGGTGAGCTAGACCTGTGGCAATGTAAATCAAAGTAGGGTGTGCACCCCTCTTGTTTTGCACGTTAGCCAACTGAGCCCAAATAAAAGGGGCTAAACCAACACGAGTACCATCTCTAGCGCAAGTAAGCAAATAGATCTCAACAGCATTAACTTTACTATGTTCCTTCTTAGCAGTTACCATGCAAGACAAGAAACGATGAAGGATAAGTAAAGCATCATCACGAATAAATGCACTAGGAACCCCCGAAGTCTTATAATTCGCTACCCCCGACAGTTCATACCAAGCAGCAGCCAGAAGGCACGAATTCAACCAAATCATCACCATTATGGAATCCAAAAACCTCATTCATCACATCCCTAGTGATTTCTACCAATTCACCATTAAAAGTACAAAACATGCATAACTCCCCTCCCTCATTCAACTCCAACCTAAAACTACAGCACATCTCCAAACAAAGGCTAGTATGGCCATCCCACGCATTCGAAACCAAAGTAGACAATCCTAAACAATTCAAATACCCTCTAAGTGTATTCCACACCGGCAAATTACGAAGAAAATTCATACGATAATGCCTAGGAGGCCTAATATCAAAATCGCGTAAACGAAGATAAAGGTGGGTAGTGGCGATCCGTTCAGTGGGAAACGGAACGCCTCGGAGTATACCTAGTTGCTGCGGTGTGGCTCCGGTGGGTCGTTCGGCCTCGAGACGGTTGATCCGAGCGCTGTTGAACGCATTACCACGTGCCATGGTTGAAGTGGGAAGGCTGGAGAATGAATCCGGGATGAGAACGGGTGAAAACGGGAACGAACGGCGCCGGGACAGAACGAGATTCTGGACGGCGTCCAGAAACTGTTGGACGGCGTCCAAGTTCAACTCTGAGCGCGGGCTGGTTCGCGACGGCGAGACGAACGGCGGTGGTGGCTGTTGACGACGCGACGGCTACTGGCGGGGTGCAACGGCGTAGAACGGCGACGGGATAAGCGGCGGAGGCAGAGGCAGATGGTGGCGGAGGCGGCAGCAACAAAGTGCGGCGGCGGCGGCAGCAGCAACGAATCGGCGGCGTAAACGGCGGCGGCGGCTGGAACTCGACGGCGGCAGGAAATGGTGTTGCTGCAATTTACAATTGAGAGAGAGAGAGCGTCTTGAGAGAGGAGGAAAGGGAGAAATAGGTTAAGTTGCACAATTTGAATTTGAAGAGAATTGGGGGTGCCCGTTCAGGGTTGGACGGCGTCCAACTTGAGTTGGACGGCGTCCAACTCGCCCGTCCAACTCGGTTTGGACGAGTTTGAATGGCCGTGTTGGACGGCCGTCCAACTCTCGATTTTGTCCGAAAGTGGACTTCGATTTTCCTCCTCGTCTCGACTTCTCTTCATACCAATCCTTGTGTACTACTCCCTGCACGAAAAACCAAAAAGAAAAACAACGAAAACACGAAAATAACAAGAAAAATGAAACCTAAACTACATATTTATATTTTTTTTTTACGTGGGTTGCCTCCCACCAAGCGCTTGTTTAACGTCATTAGCTTGACGTACCAAATACTCAAGAGGAAAGTGGGGGGTCGGAGATGAGAATCGTCTCCACCGTTTGAGGCAATGTCGACCCTTCGATGTACGGCTTCAATCGTTGCCCGTTGACCGAGAAGATGTATCCCGAATCCTCGTTCTTGATCTCTACTGCACCATGGGGGAAAACTTGCACCACCGTGTATGGACCTCCCCACCTAGACTTAAGCTTACCCGGAAAATAAACGAAGACGAGAGTGAAAGAGAAGTACCTTCATTCCGGGTTTGAACTCCTTGTAGGCTATGCGTTTATCATGTAGACGTTTCACCTTGTCCTTGTAAATCTTGGCATTGTCGTAGGCTTCGTTCCTTAGCTCGTCAAGCTCCTCCATTTGCAAAATTCTCCGATCGTGAGCATCGTCGAGGTCGAAGTTGATGCGCTTGAGAGCCCAATATGCCTTGAACTCGATCTCAACGGGCAAATGGCACGACTTACCATAGACGAGCATATAGGGACTCATCCCAAGCACGCCTTTGTAAGCCGTGCGATATGCCCAAAGAGCGTCGTTCAACTTGTCGGCCCAATCCTTTTTTGATGGTTTCACCGTCTTCTCAAGGATCCCTTTGATTTGTCGATTGCTCGTCTCCGCTTGTCCCGAAGTTTGTGGATGATAAGGAGTCGCCACCTTGTGAGTGATGGCGTTCTTCTTCATGAGCTTGGCGAACAATTTGTTGCAAAAATGCTTTCCCCCATCACTAATGATCACACGAGGGAAACCAAACCTACACAAAATATTTTCCTGCACAAACTTCAAGACAACGTGAGAGTCACATGTCTTCGTGGGTATGGCTTCTACCCACTTAGACACGTAATCGACGGCAAGCAAAATATACTCGAATCCATGAGACTTGGGAAAAGGACCCATAAAATCAATTCCCCACACATCAAATACCTCAACCACCAAGATAGGATTCAAAGGCATCTCATTGCGCCGACTAATCGAGCCAACACGTTGACAACTATCACAAGAAAGGTAGAAGGCTTGGGCATCCTTAAAAAGAGTGGGCCAATATAGCCCACTCTGAAGTACCTTATGTGCAGTCTTTTGCCCATCAAAATGGCCTCCACTCGGTTCCTCGTGACAATGTCGCAACACCTCGGCTTGCTCGTGGTCGGGAACGCATCTTCGAATCACCTCGTCCTTCCCAAGCTTGAACAAGTGAGGATCCTCCCAATAGTATTGCCTACACAAACGAAGAAACCTTTTCTCTTCTTGAGCGTTAAGGACGGGTTTAGTGTCCTTATCAGCCAAGTAATTAGCAATATCGGCAAACCAAGGAGTAACATTCACTTCATTAACATTCTCAAAAGGGAAGGAATCACAAATATCATCAAGAGAAGCATAAGGGGAGGTGAATCGAGACGAGAGAGGTGGTCGGCCACAAGATTATCACTACCTTTTCTATCACGAATCTCAATATCAAATTCTTGCAATAATAAGACCCATCTAATCAACCTAGGTTTTGCTTGGGCTTTAGTTCAAAGATGTTTAAGAGCACCATGATCACTATAAATAATCACCTTAGACCCTATGATGTAAGATCTAAATTTATCTAAGGCAAAAACAACGGCAAGCATCTCTTGTTCGGTGGTGGTGTAATTCACTTGAGCCGGATTAAGAGTTAAATTAGCATAGTAAATCACACGAAGCATCTTATCGACTCTTTGACCCAAAACAGCCCCTACGGCATTATTAGAAGCATCACACATAATTTCAAAAGGCAATGACCAATCGGGTCCAACTACAACGGGAGCAGAGATGAGTTTTTCCTTCAAGGTGAGAAAAGCATGCATACAAGAATCATCAAAGTGGAAAGGCACATCTTGAGCAAGCAAACGACAAAGAGGTTGGCTAATTTTAGAAAAATCCTTAATAAATCGTCTATAAAAGCCCGCATGACCAAGGAAACTCCTAATACCTTTGACATCACTAGGTGGTGGCAATTTTTCAATCACCTCCACTTTCGCTTTGTCGACCTCTATACCCTTACTCGAGACTACATGGCCTAAAACAATACCACTTTTAACCATAAAATGACTCTTTTCCCAACTCAAAGTAAGAACACTCTCAATGCATCTCTTAAGGACTCTCTCTATTTTCATCAAGCAATCATGAAAAGACGACCCAAAAACAGAAAAATCGTCCATGAAAATCTCAACAAAGTCACCGATAAATTCCGAAAAAATAGACATCATGCATCTTTGGAACGTACCCGGTGCGTTGCAGAGACCGAATGGCATCATCCTATAAGCGTAGGTCCCAAAAGGGCTTGTGAAGGCCGTCTTTGCTTGATCCTCCGGAGCTATCGCAATTTGATAATATCTTGACAAACCATCAAGAAAACAATAAAATTCCTGCCCGACTAATTTATCAAGCATTTGATCAATAAAAGGGAGAGGAAAATGGTCTTTTTTGGTGGAAGCATTGAGCTTCCTATAATCGATGCACATCCTCCAACCGGTAACTGGGCGCGAGGCGACCAACTCATCCTTCTCGTTCTTCGACACCGTGATACCTCCCTTCTTTGGAACGACGTGCACCGGGCTAACCCACTCACTATCGGCGATGGCATAAATAATGCCCTCCGCCAATAGCTTGTAAATGTCCTTGCGCACGACCTCCATGAGCATTGGGTTGAGCCTCCGTTGTCCATCTCGTTTGGGGCGAGCGCCTTCTTCGAGATTGATGCGGTGCATGCACTTGGCCGGGCTAATTCCTCGAATATCCGCCAAGCTCCATCCAAAAGCGAGCTTGTTCTCCTTGAGTATGCCCACCAATGCTCCTTCCTCTGCAAGAGACAAAGAAGAAGAGATGATTACGGGTTTTTGATTGCCTCCCTCTAAAAATATATATTTATTTCAAATGCGAAGGCAGCTCTTTCAACTCCAACGGCTCCGGAATCTTCGAGCCGGGCTCGGGGTCTTGAGGGGGAAACGGGAGTTTGATCCCGATGTCTCTCTCCATTCGCTCCTATTCCATTTGATCTCCGGATCCCCAACACACTTCCTCGATGTCAAAATCCTGCACAAAAGAGCACTCGGCCAAGGCATCAACCTTATCAATGAAAGAACAATTATCAATTAAATTGACCGATGACATAGGCCGACTCTTATGCACAGAAAATGAGACATCCTCTCCTAAAACCGACATCTTAATCACACCATTCTTCACATCAATCAAGGTATTAGTAGTAGCCATGAAAGGACGACCTAGCAAAAAAGTGTGCTCAATACCATTCTCTTGTACCTCACCTATCTCTAAAACCACGAAATCAATGGGAACAATCAAACCCCCTACGCGAACAAGAATATCCTCAATAATACCTCTAGGGTACCTAATAGACCTATCCGCCAATTGAAGGCTCATGCGAGTGGGTTTAAGTTCTCCTAACTCTAATTGCTTAAAGATAGAATAAGGCATAAGATAAATACCGGCACCTAAATCTAGCATACCACATGCTTCCTTACCATTACCTAAAGAGATAGTGATAACGAAAGAACCTGGATCTCGTTGCTTAGGTGGAAGAGGGTGTTGCATGATTGATGTCGCCACTTCCGATACCGCAATCGTCTCCATCTCATCGAACGACTTCTTCCTCGATGTCAATTCCTTCACGAACCTCACGAACGGCGGCACGTTGCGAATA
Organism: Thymus mandschuricus; assembly: GCA_029379335.1. NCBI lineage: Eukaryota > Viridiplantae > Streptophyta > Magnoliopsida > Lamiales > Lamiaceae > Thymus > Thymus mandschuricus. Next base: position 21,743,056 of record CM057081.1, read on the forward strand.
ACATCAAGGAGAGGCAAGTTCACGTCCACCTTTGAAAGAAGCTTGTAAAGATCGGCGAATTGTTGATCGCGCTTCTTGTACTTCACACGACTTGGATAAGGAATGGGAGGAACATAAGGATTGGACGTCTTGTGGAGAGGTTGGGCTTCCTTCTCGGGCTCCTTCTCGGGCTCCTCGGACTCCGTGCGCTGCTCGTCGGGGTTGGACGGCCGTCCAGTTTCTGGAGCTGTTGGATTCGGAGGAACAGGGTTGGACGCTGTCCAGATCCTGATTCTGTAAGAATTTGAGATTGCGCATGGGGTGCCCGTCCAGAAGGGGTGGACGACCGTCCAGAGTTGGACGCCGTCCAGAACCTTGGATTGCCCGATTTTTGCTGTCGCTCCAATGCTTGCCCGGGCTCCATCTATCACTTGAATGCCCTTGAGGTGGCATATTAACACCGTTGTCCACCTGTCTTCCGCTCCGCAACACCGAAACTGCTTGAGCTTGATGAGGTGGAAAAGGAGGAACGTACGGGGGATATGGAGCTTGCACCTCGTTGGCTTGTTGTGGTTGAATCCCTTGACTCGGAATACGCCCCGGTTGTTGCATCAAGTGCATGGATCCAGAAATTTGGCCAATGGCCATCTCGAGCCGCTTTATGTTTGCATCAAGTGCATGGAGACGATCCTCATCGACGGGAGGCTTTTGTGGAGGTCCTTGAGGATGAGAATTTGGGTATGGTGGTGGTGGAGTAGGAGTAGGTTGAGGAGGGTAGTATGGAGGTGGTGGATAATATGGATTTGGAGGGTATTGAGGAGGTGGATAATATGGTGGAGGTTGAGAGTAGTAGGGATTTGGTGGAGGAGGATAGGGGTTATTATATGGTGGAGGACGCCTATTTGGATAGGTAGGGGGGGTTACCTTGCCCTTGTGTCGGCCTCGGATTTTGATAGCGACCATTGTATCCCCCTTGATATCCTTGAGGTGGAGGCACTTGAGGCGGGTATCCTTGAGCGGCGTAGACCTCGGCTCCCCCTTCGTATGGGAACTCCCCCATGTTGTGGCACACCTCCTTGATGTGTCCAAGCTCTCCACAAATCTTGCATTGATCGGGCTTCCTCTCTTCCTCCTTCGGGGCCAGTGCACTTTGCTTCATCTTCAAGTTCTCGAGATCCCTATACATGTCGGCAATTTGCTTCTTCAAGTCGGGGCTCATCGAAACTGGACTCGCCTCCACTTTCCTTGGTCTAGCTGATTTTTGTTGAGAACTCGCAGCGAGTGTCTCGAAAATATCCTTCAACTCTTCAGCTGTCTTGACCGCTATGTTGCCTCCGGCCGAACTATCCACCATGAACTGACAAGTTTGATTGAGGGCGTCGTAGAAATATTGCCAAAGCAACTCCGATGCCATTTGATGATGTGGGCATTGTTGAAGTAGCTCTTGGAACCTCTCCCATGCTTCGTGAAACGGCTCATCGTTGTATTGGGAAAAGTTCATGATCTTCGACCGCACCTCTTGAGCCTTGCGGTTCGGGTAGTACTTGAGAATGAATTTCTCACACACCGCATTCCAAGTGGTGAGAGAGTTGGCCGGGAGTGCCAAATACCATGACTTTGCTCGGTCCTTGAGGGTGTACGGGAAGCACTTCATCTTCAAGTTGTCCTCCGTGAGTCCCGAGAGTGGAAAAGTTTGCACCACCGTGCAATACTCTCGAATGAACGTCAATGCATCCTCGTTGGGCAGCCCGTGGTAGGATGGGAGCAACGCCATGTGGTGAGGTTTGAGCTCATGATTCCTGACCGCTTCCGCCAGGACAATCGCCGAAGTGGTGGCTGTGAATGTGGGGCGAGCAAAATCGCCCATGACGACTCTAGCTGCCATTGCTTCGGGCTCTAAAAATAACAAGACCAAGGAAAAGTCTTGTGAATCAATCTCCTCCTTCTCCTTCGCGGCTAAAATCGCTTTCCTTTGATGGATGTTGTCGAAGTAGGGCGCTAAATTCCTTTGAAGACTTCGGCGACCATGCATAAACAACACTCAACAAACGGGTTAAACGCACCGAGTGGGAGAGATAAGAAATCGAAATAAACACAAATAAAAATAAAACAAATAAAAATACTACACAATAAATCGCCTAAAGTGTTCCCCGGCAACGGCGCCAAAATTTGTTTCACCAAAAAGTGTTCGCAATAGAACGAAATCCTATCGTAGCACTAGCAAGTAAAACCCAATGTCGAATCTCGAAGGAAAACTTTGCAGGGCAATTAATTATGTAGTAAATCCTAATCTAGCCTAAATCTAGGAAAGCAAGTAAAGAAGAATTTGGGGTTTTGGTTTTTAAATCCTAGGCAAATAAAATAAATCAAAGCAATTAAAAATCAAAGCAAATAAATCTAATCTAAAAAGCTGGAAATAAATCGAACTAAATAAACTTAGAAAATTAAACTAGAAGAAACAATAAATCTACCTAGGCAAGAATCGAAAAGAAAGCAATAAAGAAAGCAACGAAGAAAGCATAAACTACTCTAGACATGATGAATGAAATCTGGAAATTTAAAGGAAAATAAATCTAACTTTAAAAGCTTTAAAAACTAGAGAATCGAAACTAGAAAAACGAATCCAAACTTTAAACTAGAAATCGAAAGAACAAAATTAAACTAAGGAAATTAAGAGAAGCATTTACGAAATCGAATCTAAAACTAAGTAAAGCAATTAAAGCAAGTAAACGAAAGCAATAAATAACTTACGAGAATTAAACGAAGAACGAAGAACGCGAAGTAAAAGAAAAACTTGAATTAAATTGCACGAACTAAGAATCCGGATCCGAACAAAGTAAAACTAATCTAAAGTGTTTAAGTGCTCGAAACTAGAGCTAAAAATATGATAAAGATGATACAAATTCGTGCACAAAGATGATATATATATACTAGGTAAAAACCTAGATGAAAAAGGAAAGAACAGCCTGGCCGCCTAAGTTGGACGGCGTCCAACTTATTCTGGACGGCGTCCAGTTCTCAACACTGCTCGATTTTGCTCAACGTGCTGGACGCCCGTCCAGCTTTGGACGTGGACTTGGACGGCACTGTGGACGGCGTCCAGATCACGAATCTGTCCTCGTTCGCTCGATCGTCGTCTTTTCTTCCTTTTCGGCCCGTTTCCGCTCCTTTTCATCCATAATCACCTACAAGTCCCAAAACTCCAAACAAACGAATCATATCCATAAACACACACAAAGACACGAAAACATTACGAAAACGGACTCGAAAACACTACGAAAATCCTAACACTTAAACACCAATCATAATGGTTAAGACAAATACTCTTGTATTCTCTTTGGGCCTCGGGCCGAAACTCTACGTCTTATGCAATGTTCTAGTACTATTACGAGTTCATGTTCCACGTTTGTTTCATTACCCCTTTCTTTCCCACTTCTTAATACCTATCCCTAGTCACGGTTCCCCGGCTTTACTATCCTTAGCAAAGTCCGGTCGTGACAGAGTGGTATCAGAGCCTTCGTTGCTCTAAACCCGAGAGTCTTTTTTCAGAGTCTAGTCTAGTTCGAATCACTGGAATAATTGAGTCAAGACAACAAAAAGCTCAGCACTTCACTACACCATGCTCAACGAGGGAAAAGGTAAGGTTATAGAAATGAGAGAAGTATACGGCTTTTTCAGAATCTAGAATGAACTATAGTTGATGCATGATCACATAGAAATGAGAATATGCCTGTTACAAGAACATAGCTTGCTCAATTAGATATCTCCTCTTAAAGTCGAGAGTTATATTTTGAGGGGAATGAACTTCCTTCTCATTAGTTAGAAACGAAGGGGAGATGTCAAGGAAAAGCACAAGTGCAAGGATGTTCAAGGAAGATAATGTCACCAATCAAAATGACATGGGCTTAGCCTTTGACGACGCTTCAAGGCATTAAACGATGCAAGTCTAAATGACGATATAGGATATCAAATGACTTAGCAAACAAAAATTTTTGTGGCACAAAAACGGTAAGACCACCATTAACTCATAGATGTACCGCATCTGAGTGAAAGATAACGTATTACGTTGATAATTTAGAAAGATTAAAGGGAGTACAATAAAGTATAGTGGTGTAATAACACTTGTTAGCTAATAGTTTATTATCATGAATCATAATTGATTAGAACCTAGCTAATACATTCATCTTCTATAGATCGCTAACTTCAAGACTACCGTTAGGAAGAGAGTACATGCTAGAGCCACACCAGAAGAGGTGATCCGGGCCTACCAGAGGTACAGGCCATGTTATGGAGATGACCTCGGTGAGTTCTTGTCCCACTACCGCCGTCACTGGAGCGAGGCTCACGCACACGGAGGCTATGACGGGATCATAAGATCGATCGAGCTGCTGCCACCAAGTTGGCATGGTTGGGCCCGGGACATGATTCGAGACTTTACTTTCCAGGCTGAGCCCAACCACGACTTGGTTGGTGATCTACCCAGGTTCGTTGGCACTCTTCAGTACCGCTTTAGTGTGTTCGAGCAGGCACCGACGGGACCCTATGTTTGTCCCGGAGACCTTGAGGTGGTAGGGCCATCTTCGGTCCCGGTTTCACTCGCACCTCAGCACCCACCTCCTATGGTTCCCGCTCCAGTACCTGAGCAGGTTTTGCCGCCCTATGCGGTCACTCTGAGCTGTCAGGGACGAGACAACTTTGAGGAGGGACCTTCAGACCTCGAGAGGCGACCTCCCACGCTGTACAGGTACCCGGTGGACCCACCACTGCCAGACGAGGAAGGCTCTACTCGTAACTTTGTTGAGGACTGCCACATGAGACAGATTCGAGGGAATGCCCTCGTGATTGCAGAGCCCGAAGCTAAGGGACTTCCCGAGCCAGAGCCGGAGCCCCTTGCCCCAGCTCCTTGCTCTAGGGAAACCAGGATGGCACTTATTCGTGCTACGATTACTCGCCTTGCAGACTGAATGGACGAGTTTGTGCGATAGTCTCAGTTTTCTGACTCGTCTAGAGAGTCGTCCCCTGACCCAGAGGCTGCCTTGAGGAGAATGGATGAGTTTGACGACCTACAGGCCGAGTTTCGACATAGGATGGCGGAATTAGAACACATGGATGAACACGTGGATGAGCCAGTAGAAGAGCCTGAGGAAGATCCTGAGGAAGATCCTGAAGAGGATCCAGTTGTTGACATCGAGGGTGCAGGATCCGAGGAGGAGGATCCTATGGAGGACCCGGATGAGGGAGAACAGAATGGTCGCGTTATGTTGGAGGAGTCTGAGGCAGAGTCCGGATTGAGCTCTGAGTGATCAAACTTAGATTGTTAAGAATGTAGTATGATCTTTATGTACTAGCCTGTAACGAATCTTTAGATGATCGTCCTGGGTTTAAGTATTCAGTTTAGTAGTAGTTAGCCGTAGACGTGATCTCTATGAGACAAGTCACGAGACTATGATATTATGTTTATGTAGTTATTTTGAAGATGTTATCCCTAGTGGTGGACATGGTGAGCAAAATATTATTTATGTATGAAAGTCCTCTCCGAGGCAATTTTCACTGTATGTATATAAATATGTGTGTGATATTAGTACGTTTCAGAATATATTTTAAATAAGAGTCATATCACTACAATTAAAGCCTATGATATACTAAGAATGAATCTTGAGAATCTATGAGTTATGACTGTAAGAATGAGGCCACCGAATTAGAGATTACGCATTAAGCTAATAAGTTCTTTATTCGTGTAGTAAAATGGCACCGAAGAGACAGGTCGTATTTCCGAGAGGACGTGGTCGTCCACCAAGGAATTTTAGGAGGGAACCAACTCCTGAGGAAGAAGAACCGCAAGATGAAAGTGAGGATTCGGTAAGTAAACAGCAAGAGGAGGAAAGAGAAGAAACACCACCCCCGCCACCTCCACCTCCACCTCCACCTCCACCGCATGAGCGGAGGATCGAGGAAATGTTCTTAAAACAGAACCCACCCGTGTTTAATGGAACCGGGGATCCAGCTGAAGCAGAAATTTGGGTGCGAGCTATGGAGCGCATATTTAAGTTTCTTAGGTGCACTGATAATGAACGACTGACCTGTGTAGCCTTTCAACTATCTGGATCTGCTGATTTCTGGTGGGAGGCAAGACAAAAATCCATGACGTCCCACCAACTGAGGAATTTAACTTGGGAACAGTTTAAGGCAGGGATTTACGATAAGTATATTCCTAAGAGCTACAGAAAGAAAAAGGAGAACGAGTTCTACCATCTGAAGCAGGGGAAGATGTCTGTGACGGAATACGACAGAATGTTTTGCGAGCTGTCTCGATTTGCTCCCGAGCAAGTGGATACCGAGGAGAAAATGGCAGAGAAGTTTTGTGCCGGTCTGAGGCATGAAATCAGGATGACACTTGCGAGTCACGGGGGACTATCTTATTCCGAGTCGCTTAGCAGAGCATTAGATGTGGAGGCAACTATGCCCAGGGACAAACTGATCATGGCACCAGGGTCAGCTCAGTCACACCCCCAGCAGGACAAGGGCAAGCGTAAATGGGAAGACAGTCATGGCAAGCCGAGCGAGAAGAAATCGTGGAAAGAAAATTCCAACTCTCAGGATTCTGGGAAGCAGGCTGCTACTGGATAGACGGGAGGATACAAACCAAAGTTTCCCACGTGCTCCAAGTGTGGAAAGATGCAGGGCGGATTGTGTAGGGCATGAAGCCACAGCTGCTATATTTGTGGACAGAAGGGACACTACGCCAAGGAGTGTCCCAAGAAGCAGAGAGGGACTGGATCAGTTCCGAACCAGTCAAACCAGACCCAACATCTGAGGGCAATTCAGGCCCAGATTACGCCGGAGCAATTTCAGCTACCCCCACCACCACCCCCACTGCCGCCACAGCAGCAAATGTATCATCAGTATAAGCAGCAGCAACAACCTCAACATAATGCAAGAGCCTTCGCGCTAAAGACGAAACAGCCCGAGAAATACCAGGGGAATTTGGCAGGTATGGGCCAACTTCTAAACACCCCTGTTATAATTTTGTTCGATACGGGTGCTTCGCATTCTTTCATCGCAAAAGCATGTGTAGATAACTTAAAGCTTAAGACATCCCAGATAACTTCAGATATGAAAGTCATTTCACCAATAGGAGGGACTGTTACTCTCACACATCGTTGCTCTAACCTAGGATTGAACATAGGTCCACTTGAACTTATAGCAAACAATCTTAGTGTTATGGCCATGAAGGACGTAGACATTATCCTAGGAATGGACTGGCTAGCTGAAAACTATGCCACCATCCATTGCAACGAAAGGCAGATTGCGTTCCAACCACCGGGGAAGGAGCCAACGATATTTCATGGGATCTCAATGGGGAAACGCAAGGCCATCATTTCGGCTCTGCAGGCCACAACCATGCTAAAGAAGGGATGTCCAGCCTACTTGACTTACTTGAATGAGGAACCGAAGGGAAAGAAATGTGAAAGACGTAGCCATAGTACGAGAATTTCCTGATGTCTTTCCAGACATTCTACCAGGACTACCGCCAGATAGGAAGATAGAATTCACTATCGATTTAGAACCGGGATCAGCTCCGGTATCTAAAGCACCGTATAGAATGGTTCAGAAGGAGTTAGAAGAACTCAAGGTGCAACTTCAGGAACTTCTTGATTTAGGGTCCATCCGGCCTAGTGTATCACCATGGGGAGCCTCTGTGCTCTTCGTGAAGAAGAAGGATGGTTCTATGAGGATGTGTATCGATTATAGAGAATTGAACAAACTGACTCTCAAAAACAAATATCCTTTACCTAGGATAGATGATTTGTTTGATCAGCTAAAGGGAACAAGTGTATTCTCTAAAATAGATCTGAGATCGGGATACCATCAGTTGAAGATACGGCCAGAGGACATACCTAGATATCTTTTCGAACTCGCTATGGTCACTACGAGTTTGTAGTTGTACCATTTGGATTAACAAACGCACCAGCAGTGTTCATGGATCTCATGAACCGTGTTTTCCACCCTTACATGGACAAATTTGTTCTAGTCTTTATAGATGATGTCCTCATCTATTCAAAGGATAGGAAGGAACACGAAGAACACTTGAGAAAAGTGTTAGGAACTCTAAGGATAGAGAAGCTTTACGCTAAGTTGAGCAAATGCAAGTTTTGGCTCAGAGAAGTCGCATTTCTGGGACACATCGTGTCTTCGGAAGGAATCAAGGTAGACCCCGCGAAAGTGGAGGCCGTACAAAATTGGAAGTCACCCACTACCCCAAACGAAATTCGTAGTTTCTTAGGGCTAGCTGGTTACTATAGGAGATTCATCGAGGGATTCTCCAAGATAGCAAGGCCAATGACTCAACTCTTGAGAAAAGGGATCAAGTTTACGTGGACCCCGGAGTGTGAGTCGAACTTCCAGTTGTTAAAGAAGAAATTGACCACCGCACCAATTTTGGCCGTTCCGGCGTCGGAGAAAGAATACGTGATTTACACCGATGCCTCGAAGAACGGGCTTGGTTGCATGTTGATGCAAGAGGGAAAGGTGATAGCGTATGCATCACGACAGCTTCGACCCCACGAACTCAATTATCCCACTCATGACCTGGAATTGGCAGCCGTTGTGCATGCCCTGAAAATTTGGAGACATCACCTCTACGGAGTTCGATGTGAGATCTTCACGGACCATAAGAGTCTCAAATACTTTTTCGAGCAGAGAGACCTGAATATGCGCCAGAGAAGGTGGCTCGAACTAGTAAAAGATTACGACTGTGGTATCAATTATCACCCAGGGAAAGCCAACGTAGTGGCAGATGCTCTGAGTCGCAAAACGCACCCGAAACTGGCAATGCTACTCACGAGTGAGTCAACACTTGTTAAGGAATTCCAAAGACTTAACCTCGAGGTGATACCTCCATCGGAGACAGTCGAGGGAATTATCGCTGCCTTAACCGTGATGCCAGATTTGAGAAACAAAATTTTGGAAGCACAGAGAAAGAATGAGACGATGGAGAAAATACGCTTAAGAATAAGAACAAATGATGGAGGAGGATATCGTGAGGAAGCTGACAATGCTATCACGAAGGAAGGAAGATTGTGCATACCACCCGATGAAGAGCTTAGAAATGAGATATTGAGTGAAGCTCATGACACACCATACGCCGCCCACCCCGGAAGTACAAAGATGTATCAAGACCTGAAGAGGAAATTCTGGTGGGAAGGCATGAAAAGGGGCATAGCTTCTTTCGTTGAAAGATGTTTAGCATGCCAACAAGTGAAGGCGTTGCACCAACGACCCTATGGGAAACTACAACCATTAGAAATTCCACAGTGGAAATGGGAGCACATAGCAATGGATTTCGTGACGAGCCTACCTAAATCAAAACGAGGAAACACAACCATTTGGGTTATCATAGACCGACTTACTAAGAGTGCTCACTTCATTCCCATTCAAATCACCTATGGATCTGAAAGGTTAGCTCAGTTGTATGTTCGCGAGATAGTACGTCTACATGGCGTGCCTATTTCAATTACCTCGGATCGAGACGCAAAGTTCACGTCTAGATTTTGGACAAGCTTGCATAAAGAACTAGGTACTAAGCTAAACTTCAGCACGGCGTTTCGTCCTCAAACCGACGGGCAATCGGAAAGGACAATCCAAACTCTAGAGGATATGTTGAGAACGGTAGTACTCGACAGAGGGGGAAATTGGGAACCAATATTGCCATTGATTGAATTTGCATATAACAACAGCTATCAGGCGACGATAGACATGGCGCCGTACGAGGCCTTGTATGGAAGAAAGTGTAGATCACCACTTTACTGGGACGAGGTAGGCGAAAGGAAAGTTCTAGGCCCCGATGCGGTCGAGGAAATGATCGAGATCGTGAGACAGATCCGAGAAAGGATCAAAGAAGCTCAAGATAGACATAAATCTTACGCTGATAATCGCAGAACCGAGATAAATTTTGATGTAGAAGAGAAAACCTTCTTGAAAGTCTCACCTTCAAAAGGGATATCGAGATTCGGTGTAAAAGGGAAGCTGAGACCACGCTTCATTGGACCGTATGAGATTCTAGAAAGAATAGACCCGGTAGCTTACAGGCTAGCACTGCCGCCAAGCTTAGGAAGCGTACACAACGTATTCCACGTGTCATAGCTTAGGAAGTACGTGTTTGATCCCAAACATGTTATTCATCAGGATGAAGTAACCTTAGAATCAGACTTGAGTTATGAGAACAAACCCGAAGCAATTTTGGACCGAAAGGTACAACAACTTAGGAATAAGTCTATTACTTCAGTCAAGGTTCTGTGGAAACACCACGGACAGGAGGAAGCAACGTGGGAACTCGAGGATAAGACGGAGGATAAGTACCCTGAACTTTGCAATTAGAGGTACGCAAATTTCGGGACGAATTTTTTTTTAAGGTGGGTAGGATGTAATGGACCGCATTTTCGTTAGTATAAAAACTAACAATTTATATATAGTTACAAGTAATGCTCGTATTATGATATGTGATCGATATATAATAATATTCGATTTATTTAGTTAATTACGAATGTTATGGAAATAAATTAGAATATATTTCGAACGAGAATAATTATCGAATCGATAAGTCGTTGCAAAATTCGGGATATTGGGACGAGTCCGTTTCATGAAATTTGGGCCGAGCCCAATGGTATATTAATGAAGGTTCAATCAATTACTACCCCTCCCCCCCAAACCATAAACCACCACCACCCCAACCACATCTCTTTAATTCTCCAATAGTCAAAAGAAATTACTTGATTAGAAAGGATGGCAGTAAAACCTTACTCCCTCTTTACTTCCCTTCACGTCACAACTACTACCACCTTCATCTCCTTTAATTCCTACGAGAGAATAAGCAAATACTCGGTAAACAAAGCTTGTGGAGAGGAAGACCATCGACAAGGAGAAGGAGAAGCACGGAGCTCCATTGTAATTCACTCTTTCCCGTCCGACTTCGCCAAAAACCCCTTTCCGTAGTAAGTTAATATCCTTGTATTATCCTTAAAACTTCATCTCTTCAAGCATGAAATTTTAGTATAAATCACCAAGCTTGATTCCATAAAATCTAGGTGAAAGATTAGGTATGTATGTATGAAAATATTCATATGATAAAACGTAGCATGAATGTAGATATCCGGACTTCCTCGAAAATGAAACAAATAAGGGATAATAACACCCCATATATGATAATTTCTTAATTAAAAAATCTGGAAATTCTTATGTTATTGCATAAGAAAGATTACGTAAAAGAAAAGAATAGAAACCCCAAGCATACATATATATACATAAATGGAGGACCGAATCGAACCTCCGTCGAAGCCCCGACCTCGACGGAAAAAGAGGGATTAGAGCCGAGATCTGATCGGGCAGCAGAGGCGGCCCGGGACGGCCTGCAGCGGCAATGTTCCGGCAACGGCAGTAGCCGTTGCCGCGAAATCTGAAAGTAGAGAGAGTGGGTGTTAGAGAGGTGGAGAGGACGAGAGAATAGAAAGAAAGAAGGGAGGAAGAGGAAGAAGAAGAGGAACTGCAGCAGCGGCGACTTGGAGTCCTCCGCAGCAGCAGCGGCGCCGTCGGAATCCCGTGACAGCAGCTGGACGGCGTTGGACCAGCCGTGCGGGACGAGAATGGGAGGAAGAAGGAGTCTCCGCAGCAGCAGCGGCGACGTCGGAGTCACTACGGCAGCAGCTGTATGACGCCGATGTAACAGCGGTACTCGTCGGCAAAGAGGAGAAAGGAGGAAACGGCCGGAGCTCTCGCCATCGGCGAGAACGTCGCCGGCAGAAGCAAAGGACAGGAGAAAGATAGAGCGAAGCTCAAGCGTGAGCTTGAGAGGTGAAGACGAAGCTCAAGCGAGCCACTTGAGAGACGAAGCTCAAGCGAGCCACTTGAGAACCGAAGCTCAAGCGAGTCGCTTGAGAGGTGAAGACCGAAGCTCAAGCGAGACGCTTGAGAGGTGAAGGCCGAAGCTCGTCCTCGGTAGCGAGCGTCGTTCGCGGGAGCTAGATACAAGCGAGAGAGGACGAGCTTGAGGAGAGAGAGCTGAAGCGAGCTAGTCGTTCCCTTGAGGTCAAGCGTGAGCTTGAGAGAGAAAGCCGAAAGCGAGCTCTTTCGCTTCAGGTCAAGCGTGAGCTTGAGAGAGAAAGCCGAAGCGAGCTCGCTCGCAAGAGAGAAGGCGAGCGAGTATGAGGGCAAGCAGGGGAGCAAGCGAGAGGGATGAAGCGAGCTCGCTCACAAGAGAGAAGGCGAGCGAGCGAGAGGGAGGAGAGAAAGCATGAGAGTCGGGGGTGTGAAGCTGTTGTGCATGCATGTGTTGTGAGCGCCCGCTGTAGGAGAAAAGGGTGGGAGATTTATTAAATGTAATCACTAGGCTTGGCTGGGCTAGGCTGGGTTGGGTCTGGGGGCTGGGTCGGGCCTGGTGGGGCAGTGGGTTGGGCTTGAATTATGGGCCAGAAATTGGGCCGGGCTATTTAATTGATTCGACCCGATTCGCGTTGGGTTCATTTTATTCGTTTATTTAATTTCAATAATTACGAAACAAGAGACGTAAGACATTAAGACTTAAAGATCTAGTTTATTTAATTTGGTTCGATTAATCGAATCATTGTTCTTTGATTGTTCGATCCATTGTCGGGACGAGCAATGGCTTAAGTTTGGGGGAGTTTGATAATCACATATTTAGCATGCTTTAGAGTGCGTCTCGATGCGTGTTTTGGGTGCGTTATGTGCTTAAATGGATAGGAAATGATATGTTTTTACAACTTATGCATTTCTATACGTTTTGCGGTTTCTCTCGTTTTCCGTGCCAATTTCAGGTGCTGTGGCAATTTTCTTGGAACGTTCGAGTAATTCTATATCGAAGAGTATCGAAAGAGGAAGCCGTAGCACTTTGCGGATTATTTTTCCGAGGTCGGACGAGAGAGAACGAGCCAAAACCGTAGGAGTGCGCAAAGTGATGAATGTGGCCGAAAATGCACCACACACCCTTGAACTACTTTCCGGAAATTACAGTTTTTACCCCACATTCTCAACTTAAGTTTCTTTTTATTGCAAGTTGACCCCAACTTGTGGGAAGACTATAAATACTTAGTTATTTTCCTCATTTGGGAGGGAAGAACCACTTGTAATTCTCTCTTGAACATCTATTTTAGAACCCTAGCTTTTTTCCTTTTTCCTCTTTAGTATTTTCAAATTATGTTGAAGATATTATTGAAGATTTCTTCTCTACTTTTCTTCCTTGTTATTTTCATTATGTTTTCTCGATCTTACTTTTGTTGGATTGATTGCTAGATCTATTGCTAGCTAAGCATCTTTATGGTTCCAAGTAATGAATGATGTGATTTAGATGTTGGGTGCTAGAGTTTAGGATGTTGATTTACCTTCCCCTTGAATTGCCTATGGATTGGGACTTTATTTAAATGCATGACTAACTGATCACTAGGAGTGCATCTAAGGTGTTTGATGGAATGCCTAGGAAGCTTCCATTCATAGCACTTGGCATCAATTCATACCCATATCACTTGATTTCATCTCATATAGTTCCAAGAAAGAATTGGATGGGTTGGATGAGAGTTGGTAGGTTATCTTAGATTAAAATGAGCTATTTGGAGTTGGTAGAGCATTTAAAGGCTAAGAAAGCATTTATTGTTCTATTGATCTACTTGTTAATCACCCTAGTAAGGTAGGTTAGCATATATGATATAAGAGACCATTCAAGGTGGATTAAAGTGGTTTGAAGCATCTAGATTCTAAAGCCCTCATCATAGTCACATCGGAAGTTACTTTGATCTATACCTTTATTACTTGAATTTTCATTAGTTTACTTGCTAGTTTCATTTACTTATTGCATGTTTAAGTTTGTCATTTACTTACTTCATTGCCTAGTTTATAGAAAACACCAAACCAAGTCTATGTGCTCAAATAGGATAATAGAGACAAGACGAACTACTTGATTTTCTCTTGACACATTCACTCCTCGTGTTCGATACTGAACTTCCGTAGTTCGATATTATTGCTAGGTTAGAAATAGCCTAGTCAGCGAGAACATCGCCGGCAGAAGCAAAGGACAGGAGAAAGATAGAGCGAAGCTCAAGCGTGAGCTTGAGAGGTGAAGACGAAGCTCAAGCGAGCCACTTGAGAACCGAAGCTCAAGCGAGCCGCTTGAGAGGTGAAGACCGAAGCTCAAGCGAGACGCTTGAGAGGTAAAGACCGAAGCTCAAGCGAGACACTTGAGAGGTGAAGGCCGAAGCTCGTCCTCGGCAGCGAGCGTCGTTCGCGGGAGCTAGATACAAGAGAGAGAGGACGAGCTTGAGGAGAGAGAGCTGAAGCGAGCTAGTCGTTCCCTTGAGGTCAAGCGTGAGCTTGAGAGAGAAAGCCGACAGCGAGTCGTTCGCTTGAGGTCAGGCGTGAGCTTGAGAGAGAAAGCCGAAGCGAGCTCGCTCGCAAGAGAGAAGGCGAGCGAGTATGAGGGCAAGCAGGGGAGCAAGCGAGAGGGATGAAGCGAGCTCGCTCACAAGAGAGAAGGCGAGCGAGCGAGAGGGAGGAGAGAAAGCATGAGAGTCGGGGGTGTGAAGCTGTTGTGCATGCATGTGTTATGAACGCCCGCTGTAGGAGAAAAGGGTGGGAGATTTATTAAATGTAATCACTAGGCTAGGCTGGGCTGGGCTGGGCTGGGTTGGGTCTTGGCTGGGTCGGGCCTGGTGGGGCAGTGGGTTGGGCTTGAATTCCGGGTCAGAAATTGGGCCGGGCTATTTAATTGATTCGACCCGATTCGCGTTGGGTTCATTTTATTCGTTTATTTATTTTCAATAATTACGAAACAAGAGACGTAAGACATTAAGACTTAAAGATCTAGTTTATTTAATTTGGTTCGATTAATTCAAATCATTGCTCGAAGATCGATAAAATTGTTGAACTTATATAATAAGACTTATGTTATTTAATTTAAGATTTTAATAAAATCTTGGTTAATTATTTTCCAAGTTTAATCTAATTATTGTACTTCAATTAAAATAATTAATTGAAGTATATAAGAACAATTTACGACCACCCTTAGTCGTGTAATTTATTAATTCCGAATAATAGTCTTACGACATAATTAATGGAACGTTAGCCGAAACGAGAGAAATAAGATTAGAAGAATAGAATATAAATTCTTAATAGAATTTATGGAACTCTTTAAGAATGGAAATTCTTATAATTTCATCTCTATTTAGGCGGGAGTCTACCGGAAGGCGAACGACGCGAATTCAGTAATGCTAGCTCTTTTTACGTTAATCAAGGTGGGCTTTCTTATACAAGTAAAGTTATAGAATGCTTAGATGAAATTGCTTATTTTCAAATGTTGTCATGCCATAAACATTTTGTTTTGTGTATGACACATATCTGTATTGGCTTCGCCAATTTATGTTAATCGAATTCGGGTCCTTGTCAGGATTTATATCTTGCTTGGACTAGTGTACACAGGACCGTTAATCTTCAGGGTTGGCCGGTCAGGTGTTGTGTGAGGTGGCCACCTCCTCGACACCATAGTTTCAGATATGGTAGATTACTAAAAGAACGTAGTCTGCGCAGGCACATTTCAGAACTAGAAATGATTTTAGTGGACATAGGTTCTTTATAGCAAAACCCCTATGTTTCACTTATGATGGCATGTACAATTATATTGTATAGTTTTCGGCAATGTGCCCACTGAGTACTCTGTACTCAGCCCTGCGTGTATTTCTAAATGTGCAGGTTGAGCAAGGTGAGGTGAACTGACGAGCGGAGCTATTTTGTGTCTTGTTTATGTAATAGATAGGACTATCGGTAATGCATGTCTTCATACATGTATTCACGTACTCATTCCGCTGTGTACACTCTTATGTACTTATTCAAGTGCTAATCTATGCACTATATCAGTCTATGTAATGGTTAAGACAAATACTCTTGTATTCTCTTTGGGCCTCGGGCCGAAACTCTACGTCTTATGCAATGTTCTAGTACTATTACGAGTCATGTTCCACGTTTGTTTCATTACCCCTTTCTTTCCCACTTCTTAATCCCCATCCCTAGTCACGGTTCCCCGGCTTTACTATCCTTAGCAAAGTCCGGTCGTGACAGTTTCACACAACATTTAAATTTTCGACGTTTAAAGACTAATAAGTTAAATTGGTGCCGAAATCGACAAAACCAAGTTTCTCATGAAATATATAAATAAATATTTAAAAATAATAATAAAATACTTACTTTGCCTTCCAATTCGATCACTTTATATCAGATTACATTGTTCTCATCCCCTCTCCTTAGGCTTTTTAACAAATCGACTCTCTTCTAAGCGTAGGAGTTCTTATTATTTTCTAGTTTACTACCCGTCGAAAATCGACGAGTGCTAATTATTTTTAACAATTAGATATTTTATCAGTGAAATTTATTTTAAAATATTTTATACTATGATATCCGATTTTTATGTACTTACAAACAATAAAAAGAATTTAAGAAGAATAAATATAAAGAACCAATTCAATGCCGATTCATATTATACTTAAGTCGAAGTCACCCGTTGTTTATAAAAATTTTAAATGAAAAATATTAAAATATGTCAAGCCACCTGTTGTTTATTTCAATAGAAAGAAAATGTCGTTATATTAAAATAAGTTAAGATGCCCGTTATGAACCACCATCAAATATAAAAGAAGAATATTAAAATAAGTCAAGTCGTCCGTTGTTTATTTTAATAAAATGAAAATTTCAAAGAGGGTCTCAAATATTTATATTGGTTTTATCTCGTCGTGTCATTATTTCAAGCCATTTGTTATTTGTGATAATAAAAAGTAGGTTTATAAGAGTGATATTTGAAATAAAATATTTTTTATTGTTATAATAAGAAAATGTCAGTTATATCAAAATAAGTCAAGCCGCCCGTTGTTTATTTTAATAAAAAGAAAATGTCAAAGTGAGTCTCACGTAGTGTGATGTTTATTATAATAAAAACAAAATGTCATTACATCAAAATAAGTCAAGTCGTCCGTTGTTTATTTTAATAAAAAGAAAATTTCAAAGAGGGTCTCAAATAGTTATAGTCAATTTTAACGCCGATATTCGATATGAATCACTTTATATTGCTACTTTAATTTAGGTGAAATATGAATTTTGTATATACGATATTAGAGATGGAATAGTAAATAAATATAATATGAAGATCTATTCATGTATGAATAGAATAGTATTAAAGATAATCACAGAATACTTAGCAGTGAATGTAGGATTCTATTACATTTTCCTATTATATAGAATTGTCGTTTATTGTTATTTTATTATAAATAAATAAATACATAATTATAATCTATTCATGTATAAATAGAATAGTATTAAAGATAACTATTAAAGATATAATAATATTATTTTAATAATTAATAATGATAACTATTGTATAATTAGATAATATTTTTTTATTATAAATAAAATGAATTTTTAGATAAATAGGAACGGAGAGCATAGGAAGCGCCACGTAAGCATGCGAATGAATCTGGTGCTCCGAATCCGCATTGCCATTATACCTTTTTTCCTAGTAACTCTCGATACCGCGACGTAAAACTGGTCATGGCTGAAGACCGATTTTGGTAATACAACCCTACGTTAGAGAGGGATTGTCCTTTGGCACTTATTTATCGTCATAGCAAAGCAAACGGACAATGGGAAATGCCTCCTCTGAAATATAACCGGTGACTTAATTAGATCCGATGCAGTCATCGTCATTCTTACAATCGGAAACTTCTTGCCAGCATTCTTTCCTAAAAGCAGATTCTCTTCTATACACGGTCTCCAAGTTTTGTCACAATCATCCTTGTGTCATTGCAAAGTTCATTCGATGGGTTAATATTTCTCAGGAGCATGATGACGCACCCTTCTTTCAATTTGATTTCATCATCAAGATCTATCTCTCCATCTTCTTTGCAAACACCCGAACTAAGGTACACCCTCTCTTCAGTAGGCATTAATGACATGACGTAATCATTGATCTCATTAACCATCTCATTTGTTGGTGCAAGTATAGCTCTATCTTTGAAATATTCGGGATTATAAGCACTTTGTAATATGTCTGTGTAAGTGCTCTCTACTATTGATGAGATCGGATTACTCACACTATGCAAGAGAATATCATCGACAGTGTGACCTCGGCTTCTCCATCGCCAAGACTTTTCCCGATTCACTGTCGCCTATCTTAAGTATCCATTCTACTAATTCTCTGGTCTCCTTAGCACTCCCTCCTATATCATCATTCTGGTATTGAAAAAAAAAAAAAAAATAGTACTCCACTTATATTAAAAATATTGAAATAAATAATATTCAATTATTAGAAAATTAATAAATTAAGATTATTTACCTGTAAGATCATGTTCTTTGTTAATTTAAGGACCACGAATGAAGTCTAAAGTGGAGATGACCATATTGAAGCATGCACAATGTCATGTCAAGATCCATTAGGGGTGACCGGTAGTATCTGTCTGAAATCACCTCCTAAAATAATGACCAAACCACCAAAAGGTTCTTGTGAACAGTTTCTATCAGATGATCGCATAACGTCCCTCAGACTCCTATCAAGCGCTTCGAAACAGTACCTATTCGTCATCGGCGCCTTGTCCCAAATGATAAGCTTTGTCTTCCTAAGGAGTCCCGTTAATTCGTGATCTGGAACTATTTTGTTGTAGAGTTCTCGCTGCATTTTATCGGTATTACCGAACCTGGAGTGTGCAGTCCGATCTCTAGGTAGTAGTAATGAAGCTATACCACTCGATGCCACGGGAAGTACAATGTCGCCCCTTCCATGTAAGGCCGCACACAGTGTCCTCCAGATATATGTCTTTCCAGTTCCACCATATCCATTGAGAAAAAATTCCACCCCTACCACTATCGACTACAATCATTATTTTTTGGTATATATTCCTTTGCTCATCTGTCATAGATGGATATAACTTAGCATGCTCTTCACTCATTTCTTGTTTGTCATAAGACAACTCTTTCAAAATCATCAGGTTTTCAGCATCTGATATGATAGATTCGTTGGGCATTACTTAGACGGGTAGGCAGAAGTAGCTTTTCAATTTCTGCCAAAGCTAAATTCTGCAATTATTCATCAGACAGCTGTAAATCTGTAAAAAAATAAAGTATATTTATTTATGAAAGTGATGGAGGATTATGAAAATGTTCAATTCCAGTTCAAAATCTCTAAACTTAGTATAATTAAAATAATGTACGCATGTTATAGTGAAGCTATTGTATGTAAAAAATATAAAGATACCTGGTTTTTGCAGACTTTTTTGCTTTATATGTAGAATATCGTCAGATAGTAATGGCCAAGTTTGTCTCCACACGTGTTCTGGCATCGACATGCTGTTTGAAGTGAGCAATGTAGTGAAGTGACGTCTTAAGTAATTTCGTGTTCCCCAAGAACTTGCTTCTTTAATCCCTTCAATGTACTCTTAATCATTATCCAATAATCCCAATGCATAACATGCTTCATTATAACCCTGTTTCATTTCCCCTTTCACCATAAGGAAATCCTTGTGACGTGTTGCTTTAATTTTGAGTAAAATGTAAATGAAAATGTTAAAGAGAGTCTCACGTAACCCGTTGCTTATTGTAATAAAAAAAAATGTCGTTATATATATCAAAATAAGTCAAACCGCCCGTTGTTTATTTTAATTTTTAAAAAAAAAATGTCAAAAAGAGTCTCACTTAGTTATAATAAATTTTATCGTGTAATGCCAATATTCATATGAATCACTTTATATTGCTACACGTAAAGTATGAATGAAAAAAAATATATTAAAATATATAGAAAATATGTCAAAAAATATATAGAAATTATGTAGAAAGTATTTCATGGAATTCCGGAATTTCAAAGGATAAATCAAATATAAAAATAAAATCATTCGAAATGTATTTATATTAATGTCTTGTTGATAAGTTCCTATAAAATTTCGATATGGGACAACTATATACAAATAAAATAAATGAATTTACATAAAATAAGAAAAAAAACAGATTAAAATACTATCATATAAACGGCTATATAGCCCATGGGATATATATATTATAAGTATTCGAAAAATTATATATATTTTTTTATAAATAAGCTAAAATCAATATATATATTAAAATATACCACACATTAAATAAATTATAAATGTATAAAATAACTACATCCAAATTGTGTTGATATATATACATATACATGGATATATATTCAACGTATTCTATGAATTATATATTTTCCATGGGATATATATGAATTATTTTATAATAAATTTTTTTTAAATAAATTGAATTTTTAGATAAATAGGAACAGAGAGCATAGGAAGCGCCACGTAGGCATGTCAATTAACGTGGTGCTCCGAATCTGCTTTGCTATTATATATAAAGGGATATTGATATTGATTTATCTTTTTATATAAGTATAGATGGATATACTATACATGTATATTATATTCAAATTAGAATTCTTGACATTATATGTCAAATTATGTTCGATATCATATTAAATATATAAGGGATTAATGAATTATTAAAGTCAAATTCATGAGAATTTAGGAAAATATTCACAAAAATCATATGTGATGTCATGTAGGATCGAGATCTATATTGCTATTATATCTATATATTGATAACAAAGTGTTTTTTTTTTTAACCAACGGTGAACCATCCGAGCCGGTGGCATTTCATTTAGTAAAGTGAGGATCCAAATTACCATGTTTGACATTTTTATCTAGACAAAACACATCTTCGGGTCCTTGTACTTTTATTTTTTATTTTATCGGGTCTCTCTACTAAATTTTGTTTTAAAAGTCTTTGTACTTTTATTTTAAAAATTTATCAAGTTCATATTTAACGGTTCCAAACAATCCGTTAAGTTTTCCGTTATTTAAAATTCCACATCACCATTTATTTATATAATATTTTCCACATCATATCCTATTCATGTGCGGCCATAAAAAAACAAAAACAAAATCAAACGCTATTCATTTTCCAAATGCACAAAAGAGTTTCAAGATCGAACTGTTGTCCCATTTTCGAAAAAAAAAAAAACAAAAAAAATGAACAAAAAGGAAAAAAGAAAAGAAAAGAAATGCAACAAGTTGTAAGAAAAGTTGGAAGTTCACGTGTCCATACAAATCAATGACCTACTTCTTTGCCGTGTCGTCGGCCTACTCTGCGGCAGTTTGCTTGATGGACGCAGTGGTACCTTTAACTGCTTCGGGGATCCGCTCGTTGATTTCACCGTCAAGGGCATTGATCCTTGCAAAAACATGCTTCAGAAAATAAAGAATGTTTTCTATCTGGGTATCGACGGTTTCGTGTAGCACCTTGCTTTTCTTGTTCTGCACATCGATCTCCTAACCTATTTGGTGCAAGAGAGAAAGTTCCATCTTGGACAAGGAGGAACAAATGGCGTTGATAGTGTTCGTGGAAAAGATAGCCAATAGTTCCTCACATTGAGAGCTGAAGATCGCCCTGACCGTTTCTTCAAACATTACCTGACAATTGGATTCGATAGGAGAGCCATTGACGGGTCCTTGGAAGGGAACAAGAATTATGGATCCTCCGAGGTCAACTCTTGGAGGGTTATCATCACCATCCTCATCATCATCATGATTGGAGGGAGGAGGTGAGGGAGTCTTCATAGGAGGGGAAGAGGGACTTCTTGGTAGCGATCGACCTGCCTCATCATTCCTAGGCAAGTATCGCTTTGAAGAAGGTATGGGATCGTAATTGTCTCCAAGTTGGGAGGCAGAATTGTAGAGCGCCCTCTCGTCAATGTAAGAGGATCGTAGATCAAAATTAAGTATGCGGTCCTCCTCTTCATTCGCTTAAACACCAACTACATGAAGTTGTTGTGGGCGTCCTCCATATTATACACTACAAGAAAAACGTTCATAGATAACGGCGAAATGTCGTTATCTATGAACAAAAATAAGTGTGAAGTATAGTGGTGTTATCTATGCTCTGCGCTCATAGATAACGCTTGTAAACCGTTATCTATAGTGATCATAGTTAACGATATAAAATTGCATACATAACGATAAAAAAACTGTTATGTTTAGTTATTTTACATTACACTTTTAAACCGTTATCTATTTTTAAGTTCACGTAGTCTATTGTTGATATATATTACGTTTCTCTAAAACATTTATAACGGTTTCATATCGTTATCTTTTTTGTAATATATAGATAACAATTTTTAGCGTTATAAATGATTGTGTTATATTTTTGTTCATCATTTGTAGAAATCACATTGATAACGGTTGTATTGTGTTATGTATTCCTGCTCACATTTCAGTATTTTGAGTTTCTGAAAATGAAATGTAAAATGATAAATGGAATTCAAACACAAAATGATAACTACCATTACCCATTCAAAAACTGTCTACAATCCAACGTTCCACGATTGTTACTAGTATCAAATCATAGTCAAGCCATAATTAAGGTAAATGTGTTCAAAAGGTGTTCAAAAACATCCATACGCAAACTACGATTTCATAAAACGATTACTACCATTACCCATTCAAAAACTACCATGGCTCCTTCCATTGTGATACCATCAACCTGCATAAATTTAATATGAACTTCAATAAGTGAAAGGAAAAGTTATATATCATAATAACTTAATGGCTACAATATCACAATAAAGTTTTATAACCAAAGCATGTTAACAAACCGATTTTCACACAACATGCAGAAAATCAGGAAATTAAGCCTTTCAAGTCAGTAGTGTAATTTTATTTTATTTTTAATTTATAAGCTACAAAAGGATATATAAACCTAAACATGATGGATTGGAATACCTTGTATTCTACGCAATGCATTTTGAATTACACAGCTAGCCCATTCCTCACGAATCTCATCGATTTGAGCAGTAGAGTATTTTTTATCCCACGACTACAAGAAACGAAAACAACACAAATTATTTAGATGATAGCATAAATAATATATGTTCATAATTTATCATAAAAAAATTATTACCATTGAAGCAACACAGCTGGAGTTATTATTCTCATATGCTTTCACTATCTCTTTCATAAACCGCATAACATAAAATCCACATTGCTTGTCAGTATAAGTAATCATGTTTATGACATTTTATAAAGAAATAGCATTTGAAAGTCACCATTTTATGTGCATATTAAACTGTGCAGTCTACTCCCCCTCCCCCCCAAACATATCAAAGGCTAAAAGGGTATAAGCATTCCCCTCTTCGATGTATGATCTAACGTACCAAAGACTCCATCTGAAGTGTTTTGCCGAATACTCCCATTCTCACCTGTAGTAAGATAAGTAATTTATGAACAACTGCAATATTTTATTCGAACATAAACTTAGTTTGAATATTAACTTTGGGGTGCAATTTTTCTCACTTTAAAAATCTATAAAAATGAGCATACTTGGAATCCAGACTATCCATAGCAAAATGGAAAGATATGCGTGATAGTAGACCTAATACATACTCCTTATAAGTTTTTAGATGAAAGATAACAACTAAAAAACAAGAGTTGAAGATAATGTCTAGCTCAAAAGCAATTTGCATAAAAGCAAATTGAGCAATAGTGACAAGAACTACAACTTCATTTGTGCATGTGAGAACCTTATATCGACCCTTCATTTGTGTTGGATTGACAAACAAGTCTCAGTGCAACACATCCATCTATTGATCCAGCTAGAAACCCTGCATAAATTAGCTAAACTTAAAGATTGTGTATACAGAAGCATATCAAAGATTGCGTTTCTCTTAATTTAATCAATACACTGAGTGGAAAATAACGTCTCAGTCTTTCTTCTGCCAAACGAACAGCTCGAGTGGAGCTTCTAACTTCCTGTGTGATTTCTTGACTGTAAACCGAACGATATCAGTCTATGAGTACCGTAATCTATAAATATTCATCACTCCAAGAAGATCCTAAGTTGAAAGTACCAACCCTAGATCACTGAGCTCCATTGTCAAGTCACTGATCTCCATCCCGGATAATCGAACAACAACCATCGTATCTAGGGATGGCAACGGATCGAGGACCCGGTCCAGATCCGACGGATCCGGCCCGTTTTTTCGGATTTGGGTCTTTTAATTTTGGACCCGACGGATCTGGACCGGATCCGGATCTTTTAAAAAAATTTCGGATCTGGACCCGGATCTGAAATTTCAGATCCGGATCCGGCCCAGATCCGGCCTGCAGATCCGTTAAATATATAAATATATTTTCTTTATTATATATGAATATATGATATAATATGTATTATATTATTATTTTTGTAACCCTATTCTATATTTTGTGAGATGCGATATTCTATATTTATCTCTTTAGATAACTTATTTTAATATACACTTCTTATTATGTTTTGGACTATATAATGCATTCGTAATTCTTGAAGTGATAATACATTAATACTTCATTTGAAAGATTGTAATATATATATATATATATATATATATATATATATATATATAATAATAATAATAATAATAATAATAATATCACGATTTAACTTTTGTCGAAAAAAATTATAATATTACCATTGTAGTGCATTGAAAAAAAAAAATCATTTAAAAAATAAAAGCACGGATCCGGATCTAGACCCGTAGATCCGTTGGATCTGGGCTCGGACCTAATTTTTTTGGACCCGACGGATCTGGGTCGGATCCGGATCTATGGGGAAAATATGGATCTGGATCTGGACCAAGCAAGATCCGGTCCAGATCCGGCCCGTTGCCATCCCTAATCGTATCAGGTAGCTCTTCCCTCGTGGTATCCATTAGCTTCGCCAGCGACTCTGCACCTCGCTTGAAGGCCTTCAACGAAACTTACGAGCATCAATCACCACATAGCATATGCAGAAAAGGAGACGATAATAGCAATCTAGTTCATCGATAGGAACTTTCGTTTGAGTTTCGATTATAAATGTCGAGAAACCAAACTTCATCCCCAGAACATGAATCTAAAACAGCTATAAGAATCTGAGAAATCACAAACCAGAAGTGCTGGAATTGCTGTACAGAAAAGCCATGTTGCAGAAACTGCTGCCTGCAACACATATGGGGAAAATATCAACATACAACAACAAAGGGGGAAACTGAAGGGAGCTGATTCAATGGAATGAACCCTAATTTTCCAGAATATGAATTTATATACTAGGGGGAGAAATTGAGTTAATCCGATTGGCTTGAAAAATGCAGCAAGCAATCTCCAATTTAAATGCAATGAATCATAAGCAGTCAATGTAGCTCTCGATTAGTCGTGTTAAGCTAAATTCACCAAGGAATTATCCCAGAGAGAGAGAGAGAGAGAGAGAGAGAGAGAGAGAGAGATTACCGCGCAGGCGGTGAAGCTGAGGAATTGAATATGGCGGTGAGAGAGGGCCCAGTGATATCCCATTAAAAACAACGACACCCTAAACTCTAAGGCATAAATCTATATGCTTGTGTAAATAAATCGAGAGAGAAGAGCGAGTAATCGAACCTTACGAAAGGTCTGCCCAGGAGGCAAAGCAAGAGCCCGAGGCGGCTTCGAGAAAAGCCGAAGCCTCAGCTGCCCTCCCACGGCACCGGAGGCCTTCTCACCGCGACGGCGGAGGCGAGGGGCGAAGTCGTCGAAGTCGCCGGAGGCCGGCGAAGGGTTCTCCCAAATATTGGATTAAGTCTTTTCGACGGAGCTACCGAGAGGGAGGGTTTTCGTTTGAGAAATTTGTGCGTGAGGATTTGCGTTTGGTGGAGATTACATATTTAAAATTTTAATTTTTAAATTTGACATTTAATTAATTAATTAATTTAATTCTTTTAATAACGGAAAATTGATAACAATATTTTAAAGCGTTATTAAAATTAAAATAACACTACATTTAGATAACGGTTATTAAAAAAGCGTTAACTATCATAGTATTTTACATTACGGTTTAGTATAAACTGTTATCTTTGCTAAAAGTGATTCGCTCATACATTACATTTTTTCTTTAAAACCGTTATGTATAACAAAGACGCGCTCATACATAACGGTTTTTAAAAAATACCGTTATCTATGTCGTGTTATCTATGCCTAAATTTCTTGCAGTGATAGAAGTTGAACTCGGCCTCCAACTCGAGCTCTTCAATTTTCAAGTCCTCATGAGAGTAGACCAAAAATAAAGACTAGTAGACATAATAATAACTCGATTTACATTTCATATAGAACTGGAGGCGAGTTGCTAAATTGATTGACTTGGGGCATTTAGAAATGTTAGGCATCAAGTCAATCACCTTTAGATGTGCGCCAGTCTTCATTGCTTGAACCGGAGCTACGATAGGGGGAGCATTGGGTCGGTTTTCACGGGGAGAAGTCTAAAGAATGCGATCGTGCTCACATCACCCATAGCGAGATTAGTTTACGTGCGAGAGGGGGAGCGTTCTCTAGATGCAACTTGTTTAGGAGAATGGGGTGGATCAGAAGGGGGGACTAGTGAGCGAATGGGAGATCAAAGTGGAGATTCACCCTTGTCGAACTCCACAGTCGGCCTTTTTTTAGACGGCCTGGAGGTAGAGATGACCATGGTTTTCTTCATTTTACCTCGGTCACATCCATCAACAGTCATTCACTCGGAACCGGATGACTTAGTGGCGCCCTTGCCCTGAGGACGGGGCTTAGCTTGGGGCACAAACCAACCAAATTGGGTATGTCACATTTGGATAAGGTAGGGCTAGCATCGTCATTGGCTTCAAAAAAGGTTTATGAAGCGACCCCTAAAGCCATCTCTGAAGTAAGTCTGCCTAACTAATGGTTCGGAAGGTTTCCAAAAAAAAATATTTGGTAAGAAATTTGAAATGAAAAAGGAAAGTGCATAGTTTTTTCTTACCTCGATGATTTTATCTTCTTCGAGGTAGCCTCTTTCTTTCACATAGGAATAGCGCATGAATCTTGGGATTTGTCTCTCTTCCTTCGCAAGCCCAACTTCTTTACCGAATGTCGAAATTGCCTCAAATATCCAAGCCTGTTCCAGAAAATAAAAAAAATTAAAAAAAAATCAATTATAATAAATACAGGGTTTTGAACATGATAAGATTTGGTTTGGAATTTCATTATTTTAAGTAAGCACTTACTGAAAAAGCAATAGTGTTGCCTTTGAATGCGTAGTTAACATTGGTGCGGACTCTCGACATCTTTTTTATACCCCTGATCGCTTCCATCATAATCTGGTAAGAAATGCTTCCCCAAGGGAAGTCTTCCCATTCCTTCTCGTCCTCTATCAGTACCCACAACCACAGAGGTAATTTTTTCTTAGTCGTATCGAACCCCAGCGCAAAGTAGAAATTTGGAGTTTTACAAAGTCATCAAAGGTCGCACACAATTCCTCACCCTTCATCGGAAACTAATTACTGACGTAAGCTTTGCGCACATCACTCAAAGTTGTATTCTGATTTGCTACGAATAGCCTACTGAATGTTTTATTAGGGGGGACCTCCTGCTTCACGTATGGCTTGAAGTTAGCTGGCCCAAACTTCATCCCACTCACCAGTGCGTACTCTATCCTTGAGAAACACAAAACTTTTTTCCCGATTTTGAAGATCAAGGAAGTTGGGTCGAAGTCCAGGTCAGGGGTGACCTGGTGGCAAATGATGTAATAGAGCATAATACCGCTCCGTGTACTGAAGTCATCAAGTCTAGTGACCTGGCATATTGCTGAATTCCTCACTTTATCAGCTAACGTTTTCAGCACACGGTTGACTGCCTCATACCCCCCTGGATTACTTTGTGTGAAAGTCGAAGTAGATTAAGTCTTTCGTACCTCCATTCAACCTATTTTTCCACAAACAATGTAACTGTAAGAATTATTTGAAAATAGTATTTTTGAGTAAATACTTAGTAAGAAAATGCATTCCATATAGAATTATAAGCAAGAATCTAACTTTTTGTATGTAAAATAAAAAAGATGATATGAATTATATGTGCTTAGGTAAATCTAAGCTTGAAATGTAATAAAAAATTCTCAAAATAACTACACAATTCTTACTAATTACAATTTTCATAAAAAAAACATAAAAAAATAACTTCAAATTCATATGAATTACAATCACATATAATAACCACATAAAATCCCCGAAATGCATACAAATATGTTTTAAAAGAAATTGGTCAAAATATTACAATTTCTTATGACTCAAGGAGCAAAAAAAAAATAAAAAAATGTTAAGATATGAATGTAACATCTTTGTTACAAAACAATGCTAAGATATGAAATTCTTACTAATTACAATTTCTTATGAATTACAAATTCATATTAAACCCTCAAAAAGAGAGAGAGAGAAAAGGGAAAAGGAAAAGATGAAGGAAATGAGAGAGAGAGAGAGAGAGAGAGAGAGAGAGAGAGAGAGAGAGAGAGAGAGAGAGAGAGTGAGAGAGAGAGAGAGAGATGATCGGCTGAATTCCGGTGACAAGACGACTACGGCGGGGGCTTGGAGAATATGGGTCGAGGGAGAGAGAGTTGCAATACCCAAAGCACGAATAAAGAAGAAAAAGAGAAGGAAAGAAAAAATATATACCCGGGTCTTTGTAGGTGCAAGCGAGAGCTCGCATCCTGAGACTGAGTTTGGAGATTGAACGCGAGCGAGCGCTCGCAAATGGAACTGACAACAACGCTGCTGACGCAAGCGAGCGCTCGCACTTCCACGCTGACTTTGCCACCGAAAACTATAAAAACACAAAAGTTCCACCTTTTTTTTTACATGGGTTGCCTCCCACCGAGCGCTCATTTAACGTCATTAACTTGACTACAAGAAACATCAAGAAGAAGGAGATGGGGTAAAAAATAAAGGTCGATTCCACCGAGTGTGGTAGAGTTTTCCCCTCGATGTATAGCTTTAAACGTTGGCCACTAACCGGAAAGGTGTACCCCGAGCTATCATTCATGATCTCCGTGGTCCCATACGGAAAGACTCTCACAACTGTAAAAGGACTACTCCACCTAGACTTAAGCTTGCCCGGCCGGAAACATTCGGAGCCGAGAGTGAAAAAGAAGAACCTTCATTTCGACCTGAACTCTTTGTAAGTAATTTGCCTATTATGAAGACGTTTTACCTTATCCTTATATATATTGGCATTCTCATATGTCTCATTCCTAAGCTTATCCAACTCCTCCATTTGCAAAACTCTTAGATCGTTGATATAGGTGAAATTTACCCTGTTTTAATAGCCAAAAAGAGTCGATTTTGTGTCTCGATTGTGTGATATTGTCTATAGTTTATATGGTTTTTAGTATATGGGACAATATTATGCTTGTAGGTGTTTTTCTGTGTTTTCAGGCATAAATCGATGATAAAACCCCGAGACGAGAAAAGGCGTGAAGATCGAAGTTTAAAATTCAAGATTTGAGTTCGAGTGAAGACCTCTCGATCGACCTCTCGATCGAGAGAGGTGTCGAGAGGTGCCTTCTGCCGCAGCTATTGATCGAGAGCAAAGATGATACCCTCTCGATCGACCTCTCGATCGAGAGGTCTGTCGAGAGGTGTCCAGACGGGATTTTTTCTCCTTTATTAATTAGACTCCTTTTTGGTTTAGGTTTTCCTTATGTAAATTTCTCCTATATATACTCCTATTCTAGCATTGTAAAATATCATCTACCAAACTAGCATTACTTTTACATAATTTCTAGCACACTTTTTCTTTAGAGTTTGTATTCAACATTGGAGCTTTTCAAGTTTATTCAAGATTCAAGTTTCGATGTTCTTAGTGTTCAAGATTCAATTCCAAGTTCTTCTTACTCTTACTTTTTAATTATGTTCTTACAATTCTTTGTGTTTGTGTTTACTTTAATTATGTCTAGCTAAATCCCTTAGTTGATTTTAGGGATTGAACGCCTAATTGAATTTATGTAAGTGTTCTTGTTTACAATTAGCCTTCCAATCTAGATGCATGTTTCATGGTGCTTATTCTCATGCATAGTTAATTGGCCATTAATTGTCTATGCATAATTATGTGTTTATGCCTTGATAGGGTAATTGCATAATAGATCTCATGAATGCATGATATAATAGTTTGATTTTCTTGATTGATAATTGAATTATTATATGTTCATATATAATTGATTTGGTGTCTTAGTTGAACCTAGTTGATTATATTATTGATACTTGTTCTATTTTGCACTTGATTCAATTATTACAATTCGAAAGAATATTAGGATTTCGTTGGGTGACTACTTGCATTGCTTTAATTAGGGTGTAGGTTTTTCTTGCATGTATCACATTTAGATTGGATTAAAGTGGTTAATTGTATTCATTAATTGCTTGCATATGTTTGATTAGGTAGGCTTCCCTAGAATCAACACTTTTCCTTATTTGTTCACTTTCCTTATTTATTTAATTACTTGTGTCTTAAGTTGTTTTATTTGACTACTCATTTCTTTATTTAATTATTTCCTTATATGTTTACTTGAGTTCTTTTTATTATTTGCCTAGTATAAATACCACATTCACTAAACCCTTCAAAGTCTAGACATCAGTTTAGTTCTATAGTAGAGGTATTGTGTGCGTTTTCGGTTTATCAGTCCCTGTGGATACGATACTCGTACTTCATTATATTACACCTATTTTGTGTGGTAGAAATAGTGCGATCAAATTTTGGCGCCGTTGCCGGGGACTTGATTAGATTTCACATACATATTTTGAAATAGAATTAATAGGTGATTTAGGCACTTTTATTTTCTGTTTTCGGTTTATTGATCTCACGTTTTTCTTTTCTCTTCTTTGATTTTAGGTAGTGCATGACCACAAGATCTAAAGGGATACAACCTATTCCTATAGACTTGGAGTTAGAGCGCTCTCTCAGAACATTGAGGCGAGGAAAGGAGCCGAGAAAGATCGATACACCACCCTCTTCACCACCCGATTCGCCAAGGAGTTTCAATTCGATGGGGGATCAAGCAGTGAGGAGGACTTTGAACGACCGCTACAAGCCGGTCGTTGATCAATTTCAGCAAGGAGGATGGGGGACTACCGAAGCAAACAACTACGAGTTCAAGACATCTCTCATCAACATGGTGCAAAACAATCAATATGGAGGATCACCGGCGGAGGATCCGAACGCACACTTGAAGCAATTTCTGGACATATGTGCTACATACAAGGCCAATGGAGTGTCTTCGGATTACCTCAAGCTTAGCCTTTTCGTGTGGTCTCTCAAGGATGATGGTCGGGAGTGGTTAGATGGATTGGACAAGACGGAGGTCACTACATGGGCTGACATGTGCACAAAGTTTCTCAACAAGTTCTTTCCACCTTCGAGAGCTCAAAAGCTTATCAATGAGATCATACAGTTTCAACAATTCGAGGATGAGCACTTCTACGAGGCATGGGGGAGATTCAAGAAGCTATTACGAGCATACCCAAATCATGGAATTACCAAGGAGGATCAAATCACGAACTTCTATCGTGGTTTGAACAAGTTGTGTAGGAAGGAGCTCGACTACGCTTCGAAGGGAGGATTTCTGAATAATGAGTATGATGTTGCTGTGGAGATCATTGAGCTGACCGTGAACTCAAGTTATGAGGAGGCTACTGACCGTCGTCTTGGAAGAAGGAGAGTTGCCAACATTGGGATCGATGCTTACGAGGACTTGATGGAGAAGTACACAAAAACAGCGAATGAGTTGGAACTATCAAGAAAGGAGTACTTCGGTGTGATGCTATCACGGACGATCAAGCAAACCCAACCGAAGAGGAAGATGCCAATTTTGTGCAACAAGGGGGCAAGTGGCAACCCAATCAAGGAAACAAGTGGCAAGGACGACAAGGAGGACAAGGAAGTTCAAACTACCAAGGAGGATACAAGAAGCCTTATGTGCCCAACAACCGAAATCATCCGAACTTCTCTTATGTCAATCCAAACAATGCCTTGCAACCACCTCCCGGCTTCCATGTTGAGAACGGAGTCATCCAAGAGCCAAAGAAGGAGATGTCCACCGACGATTTAATCGTCAATATATGGCTCAATCGGAGATGAGGATGACACAACAAGATGCAAAGTTGAGGACGTTGGAGCTCACTCAAAGTACCTCAACCAACAACTTGGCTAGTAGCATCAATGCGTTGACCAAGCAAATGCAAATGTTGGAGACGCAAATGAGTCAAATCGCCAACGCTCAAGGAGGAGTCCATAAGCCCGACCAATTTCCAAGCAATACCGAGCAAAACCCGAAGAGCAACCATCATGTTCATTCTATTGAGCTTCGGAGTGGCACAAAATACACAAATCCATCCTTGGAAACACAGGAGAAAGGAGACGGGAGCTTCAAGAATGCGGAGTACGAGAAAACGAGAATCCAAGTGCCGAGGCGAGGGCCTCTCGACACCTCTCTCGATCGAGAGGTCGATCGAGAGGTCCCCACTGGAAGTCAGAATCCACCTCTCGATACCCCTATCGATCGAGAGGAGGATCGAGAGGTCTACGACGAGGAGATTCAAATGGAACCTCTCGACACCTCTCTCGATCGAGAGGGTGATCGAGAGGTCAAAAATTGAGGTCAGAAGGGACCTCTCGACACCCCTCTCGATCGAGAGGTCGGTCGAGAGGCCCAGCATCCGCCCCAACTTCCGACTTACACTCTGAAGGCCCCCTTCCTGCAACGATTGACCAAGACGAAGCAAGACGAGAAGTATCAACGCTTTATGGAGATACTACAAAAGGTAAACATCAACATACCCCTTCTCGATGCTCTTCGAGACATGCCCAACCACATGAAGTTCATCAAGGATGCGGTTTCGGGAAAGAAAAAGTGGGGGAAGTTCGAGACGATCAATCTCACGGAGGAGTGCAGCGCGGTGATCCAAAGGAAGCTACCATTGAAGCAAAAGGATCCCGGAAGATTCACGTTGTCATGCAAGATTGGTGATCAAATCTTCCAAAATGTGCTATGCGATCTTGGTGCTAGCATAAATTTGATGCCTCTCCCTATATTCAACCGGCTCAAGATCGGGAAGATGAAGCCAACCACCATCTCTCTACTTATGGCGGACCGATCAGTTTCTTATCCAAGGTGGATAGTGGAGGACGTTCTTGTTCAAGTGCACAACCTCGTCTTTCCGGCAGATTTCGTAGTCTTGGACATGCCCGAGGATACAAATCAACCTTTGATCTTGGGACGGCCATTCTTAGCGACGGGGAGAGCATTGATCGATGTTCAAGATGGAGACCTCACATTTCGAGTTAACGGGGAAGAGCTGAAGATTTCTATATATGAAGCTATGAAGAGACCCGGCGATCAACGTGAGGACATCTTCTCCATCGAGACATTGACACCACCTACTTCGGAGGAGGCACTTAACCATTGTATCTCGAATTCTCTCTATGCCTACGAGGAGTTGGATGAAGCTTGCGACGAGATTCTCGAATATCTAAATCAGTTGGAGGCTAATCGACCATCGAGTCACCACAAGGAGGTTTCATATCTCGACATCAACAAGAAGGTGGATGACAGATTTTTCTAAGAGGAAGAGAAGAAGGATGCAGCCCCTAAGGTGGAATTGAAGCCGTTACCCGAGCACCTCAAGTACAAGTTCTTAGGAGAAGAAGAGACGTACCCGGTGATCGTGTCTTCTCATCTCACGGAGGCAAACACGGACAAGCTATTGAGGGTTCTAAGGGAGCACAAATCTGCAATTGGATGGACGATTGCCGACATCAAAGGTATTAGTCCTACGATTTGCATGCATAGGATCTTGCTCGAGGAAGGCCATCGCCCAAGAGTCCAACCCCAAAGACGATTGAACCCAGCCATGCAAGAAGTTGTAAGGAAGGAGGTGCTGAAGTTGCTTGATGCCGGCATGATCTATGCTATTTCGGATAGTGAGTGGGTGAGCCCTACTCAAGTGGTGTCAAAGAAAGGAGGCATGACGGTCATCAACGACGAGAAAGGAGAGCTGATCGCAACAAGGCTCGTCACGGGATGGCGAGTTTGCATTGATTATCGTCTTCTCAACACAACAACTAGGAAGGATCACTTTCCCCTCCCGTTCGTAGATCAAATGCTCGATCGTCTAGCCGACCATGAGTATTATTGCTTCCTCGACGGATACTCCGGCTACAATCAAATCGCCATCGCTCCGGAGGACCAACACAAGACAGCATTCATATGCCCATATGGAGTTTTCATTTATTGGAGGATGCCGTTCGGATTATGCAATGCACCGGCCACTTTCCAACGGTGCATGATGGCCATCTTCCATGGATTGATCGAGAATATCATGGAGGTGTTTATGGATGATTTTTCAGTCTTTGGTCCTTCTTTTGATCAATGTTTGGAGAATCTTGCCACGGTGCTTCAAAGGTGCGAAGAGACGAACATCGTTCTCAATTGGGAGAAGTGCCACTTCATGGTTCAAGAAGGAGTTGTACTTGGTCACAAGGTGTCTTCATATGGATTTGGTGGGATCTCACACGATTGTGCACACAGACCATGCCGCCATTCGCTATCTATTCAACAAGAAGGACTCGAAGCCAAGGTTAGTTCGGTGGATTTTGCTTCTTCAAGAGTTCGACATGGAGATCAAGGATAGGAAAGGATGCGAGAACGTGGTGGCCGACCATCTCTCAAGACTCGAGCAGCCCGTGGACGGAGAGGATTCGAAAATTGCAATCAAGGAGAGCTTCCCCGATGAGCAGATTTTTCAGATGGACGATTTGATACCTTGGTTCGCCGACATCGTCAACTACTTGGTGATCCATCATGTGCCCAAGGATCTATCGTCTCACCAAAAGAAGAAGTTCCTCCACGATTGTAAGTTCTATTATTGGGATGATCCATACTTGTATAGGAGGTGTGCCGATGGAGTCATAAGGCGATGTGTTCGACAATCGGAATGGAAGAAGATCATCGAAGATTGCCATAGCGCTCCGAATGGGGGACACTTTGCAGCGAATCGGACCGCCCTCAAGATCTTTCATAGTGGTTTCTATTGGCCTTCGATCTACAAGGATTGCCACGAGTTCATCAAGTCATGTGATCGATGCCAAAGGATGGGGAATATCACGAAGAGGGACGAGATGCCGCAATGAACTATCATGGAAGTGGAGCTCTTCGATGTTTGGGGGATTGACTTCATGGGTCCTTTTCCCAAGTCTCAAGGGTTCTCCTACATTTTACTTGCGGTGGAGTATGTTTCTAGATGGGTCGAGGCCATTCCGACTACAACCAACGATTCGAAGGTGGTGATCAAATTCCTCCAGCGAAATATTTTGACTCGGTTTGGAACTCCGAGGGCTTTGCTTAGGGATGGGGGGAGCCACTTCAACAATCGTTGGTTAGGATCGCTTCTTGCGAAGTATGGAGTCAAGCACAAGGTCACATCGCCTTACCACCCTCAAGCAAACGGTCAAGCCGAGTTAGCTAATCGTGAGATCAAGCAAATTTTGGAGAAGACCGTCACCAACAAAAAGGAGTGGGCGAAGTACTTGGACGACGCACTTTGGGCTTATAGGACGGCTTTCAAGACACCAATTGGGAGGTCGCCATATCAATTGCTATTTGGCAAGTCTTACCACTTACCAATGGAGTTGGAGCATAAAGCTTATTGGGCGACAAGAAGGATCAACTTCGAGTTCAAAGAAGCCATGGGCCAAAGATGTGACGACTTGTTGGAGCTTGATGAATGGAGAAACGAAGCATTCGGAAATTCGAGGATCTACAAGGAACGAGCTGCTAGATTTCACGACTTGAGCATCAAGAAGCGTAAGTTCGAAATTGGTGATGATGTTCTTTTTTTAATTCTCGACTTCGTTTATTTCCAGGAAAATTGCAAAGTAAGTGGTCGGGGCCGTACGTCATTTACAAGGACTTGAAGAATGGTGCATTCGAGGTGTTGAAGAACGACGGTGAGAAATTCGTAGTGAATGGACATCGCCTCAAGCACTACTTCAAGCCGTTGCCGTTTTTCCCCAAGAAAGCGGCCACGTACCTCGATGACCCAAGTTAGAAAGGAGGTATCGTCGGGCTAAAGACGTAAAACGTAGCACTTGTTGGGAGGTAACCCAATATTCGTATCCCGTTTTTATTTTGTTTCATTTTACTTTTTAGAGTCTTAGGTAATTTATTTTTTGAAGTTTTTAAGTCGATTTTCGTATTTTAGAGTCGAACCTCGTAATATACTAACAAATGCTAAAGTGTTGTGTAGAAAACAAAATCGGGCAGGGCCTCTCGACACCTCTCTCGATCGAGAGCCTGTCGAGAGGTGAAAGTTTGTTGTCCAGTAGGGGTCTCTCGACACCTCTCTCGATCGAGAGGTCGATCGAGAGGTTCTGAAATAATGCGCCCAGGTATATCACGTGAAGCCTCTCGATCGAGACCCCCGTGTTTTCGATCGAGAGGGGAAGGTCAGAACGTAAAGTGCAGTACCTCTCGATACCTCTCTCGATCGAGAGGTCGATCGAGAGGTCAAACTTTGGAATCCAGTAGGTACCTCTCGACACCTCTCTCGATCAAGAGGTCGATCGAGAGGGTCGTTGACGGCGCAACTTCCGACTTTGACCAGGTTTATTTACTCCTTTAAATACACCTTTTGCACACAACTCACATACTATTCTCTCATAACTCTCAAATTCTCTCAAGCACACACAAGAACTCTCAATTCCTCTCTTCAATTCGTCAAAAGGTACTCGATTTCTTGCCTTTCTCTTATCAATTCTTGAGCCTCTACATGAATTCAATGTTTTGACCGATTGAAAATTCAATTTTGATGGTTAAATTCGTTGAATTGATAGATTGGGTATTAGATTAAGCATGATAGATTGGATTCATGGAATTCATTGAATTATTTGTATGAATCGAATTCATGGATGAATGCGGAGATAATTGTGTATTGATAATCGAATGAGTCTTTATATTTGTCTATGAATTGTTGAGGATTCGTTGGTATCTATATGCATGAGATTGAGATTGTGTGATTATAGGTTCATGTTTTTGGAGGAGTATTGTGGTGATTGTATAAATTGGTGATGAAATTGAGTTGATAATGGGGGAGAATTGGATTTGGTTGAAGTTTGGGGGAAGATGATTTATATTGCTCTATTCTTGCATCCCTTGTATTAATTCGTGATACTTTTAGGTACTAAAAATGGCACGAGACACGGGCAAGAATGTTGCTTCGACCTCTTCGGGTAAAGGCAAGTGGAAGGAAAAGGTCACCTCTTCGAGCAAGGGCAAGGAGACGTGGAAAAACGACAAGACCATCCCGGAGAATCGGATGCCGCCGGCGAGGTCGATGCCCTCGAGTTTGGAGCCCAAGGCGTTCAAGCTTAAGCTTACCACAGCGGAATCAAAGAGGAGATGGTCTCATCTTGTGCAACTCAAGCACAAGCATTGTCGTTTCCTCCATCAAGAGACGATAGCGGCGATGGGGATAGCCAACGAGATCACCCAATTGATGCAACGAGGAGGCTTCACCAACATCTTTCAAGGGAATCACTTAACCTACCACATTCTCACGGTGGAGTTTCTCTCAACTTTGGTGGTGGAGCGAGTTAATCAAGTGCCCCACGTCATTCGTTTCCAACTTGGTGGTCAACCAAGGGAGCTTGATATGGATCAACTTAGTGATATTATCGGAGGAAACAAGAATGGCGAGTACATTAGCAACAATCATCCGAATCTTCAAGATTTGTGGGCACAATTCGTGGATTTTGAGGAGGAAAGGAGGGGATCTTACAATCCGGCTACTGCGAAGGCCACCTCAATCCGGAATCCCACGATTCGCTACTTCCATAGGCTGATTTCGTCCACCATCCACTCCCGCCACGACTCCGGCACCTTCCTTGCCACCGACGCTCATCTCATTTGGACCTCATATCGAGGCCACTCTCAATGTGCAGCCCTTTACCTTGTTGATCATATGGAGAACCAAGCATACTTGTTTGGGGGGCAAAAGATTGGGATAGGAGCATTCGTCACTCCCATTGCTCAACACTTCCACATCCCGATTGGAGAGCAGCCCGTGTCTACGTCCATCTTTGTGGATAGACGCACGTTGGAGCTTGCAAGGATGATCTCTTTCGACACGTCCGGGTGGTTCTTTAAGCTACATGGGAGGAGTGGAGTTCACCTTTTCCCGCTGCCAAACAACTACTTGACCGAGGTGATCGGGAACGAGAAGCTAAGGAGAGGAAACGGGACAATGAACTCTCCTCAACACAAGGAGCTTATGTGGGCTGAGGGAGGTCCAAGACCCGATGAAGGGGGTGATGATGAGGAGGAGGAAGATGATGAAGATGAGGCCGAGCAATATGAGCAAGGTTTTGATCAAGAGGAGGATGCGTATGCGCAAGGATACGAAGGTGTTCCACAGCCCGGTTTTCATATGAGAGCTCCGGATTTCTCTACGATGCGAGATTGGCATACGGAGTCAATGGAGGCGATGGACAACTACCATTGGGATGGTAGGGAGTTTATTGAGTCTCAAGTGCGAGGAGTTCAAGAGGAGGTGCAAACGTTGAGAACCGAGGTGGGGGTCGTTCGTACATACATTGGAGGTCGTTTTGATACTCTCAATGCTTACTTTGAGAACGAGAGGAAATTTCGAGAAGAGGAGGCGAAGAGGCGTGAGGATGAACGAGCGTACATGGAGAATTACAATAGGATGGTGCATGAGATGCATTACTTTTATCCTCATTACCCGGAGAGCCATCAACGATTCGACCCCAATAATCCCGACAACCCTCCCTTCCCACAGCCTTTTCAATGAGGTCAGTTTTTTTTAACTTAGCCTACTTCTTTTCTTTAAACTTATTTCTTTGCTATGCTTTGAAATAAGTTTGGGGGAGGGAAAGAGTGTCTAAGTTAAATTACTTTTATTGTTTTCTTGTTTTGAGAGTCTTTTATTTGTTTAGCATTATTTTGGGGTATGTTAGAGTCTTTTATTTTGAGTCTTAGGTTTAAGTTGAGTCGAATAAGCATATGACGATAGTATTGTGAATTTGGCCAATGATAGAAAATTTTTGTTGATTTTTGGAGAAAATTCATGATCTTTATTATGCATGGAACCTTGGCGAAGCGACGCATTTTATTCATTGAATTTGAAGTATGCTATGATGTCGGGAACTAGTTAGTTTGAGCCCGTGAGTTTTGAGCTATTTGTGCATGTTGATGCCTATATTCTTGATTGAGTGATCATGTATGCTTCATTGTTTCTAGAACTTGCCCTATTTCTCCGTCAAGACCTTAGTATATTTATGAACTAGGAGATGATATTAGGCCATTCTTTCGTAGTCACATGATTCCCATACACTAACCTTGATCTTAATCTTTGTTTACCCCGTTTGAGCCTTTTTATGAGCCTTTCTTTCTTGAACATGGATGATAGGAGGTTTGGATGGATAAGGGTATCTTTAGTGGAGTTAGTTGATGATGTGGGAAGGAGTTGAATAAAATATCTTGATGTGGTATGAAAAGAAAAGGAAAAAGAATTTTAGATGCTTGATTAAGTATAGTTGGCTATCCCTATGAGCTTAGAAAAGATAGTTGTGAAAAGAGAAAAAAAATATAGAGCCTTTGTTCAAATATTAGAAAGAACATTTATTAGTTGAGCTCTATAGTTAGAAGAAAAAAAAAAAAAGAATGAGAATAAAAGCATAAGGGGATAGTTAGCTTGGATTGTATATGTTGCATCTATGATATTGAGTTTTGTAGTTGGTGTTGGATGGTAGAAGATGGAGTTGAAAAACCATACTTTGGATCGAATTGAAAAGAGGTTGATGATTTGGAGTATTTTGAGTCACTTAGCCTATATATTTCCTACCTTAACCAATGTCCCTACATTACAAGCTTTTATAAAGATCTTTTTGATCTTAGTTTGTGAATATTACATTAGGTGGAGATGTTGAGATTAGGGGCAAGCTTAAGGTAAACATGTTGCATGGCATTGATGTTGAGTGAACCTTATGATGTGCATTATATTACATCTTATCTTTGAGAGAGTTGAGTGTTCACTTATATACATAATCTCACATGTTTTGGGAGTGTTCTTTGATAGATTGGCATGTTTCGAATTTGTTGGATAGGTTGTGTTATTGATGCTAAGGTTGTGTGCATAGTTTTGATCATGATCATGAGTATTGGTTTTGAAAAGTTTTGAGGCCTATATAGTTCACAATGCTAGAGTCTTTTGTTTATGTTTTGGTATTGTTCGGGACGAACAATGTTTAAGTTTGGGGGATTTGATATAGGTGAAATTTACCCTGTTTTAATAGCCAAAAAGAGTCGATTTTGTGTCTCGATTGTGTGATATTGTCTATAGTTTATATGGTTTTTAGTATATGGGACAATATTATGCTTGTAGGTGTTTTTCTGTGTTTTCAGGCATAAATCGATGATAAAACCCCGAGACGAGAAAAGGCGTGAAGATCGAAGTTTAAAATTCAAGATTTGAGTTCGAGTGAAGACCTCTCGATCGACCTCTCGATCGAGAGAGGTGTCGAGAGGTGCCTTCTGCCGCAGCTATCGATCGAGAGCAAAGATGATACCCTCTCGATCGACCTCTCGATCGAGAGGTCTGTCGAGAGGTGTCCAGACGAGATTTTTTCTCCTTTATTAATTAGACTCCTTTTTGGTTTAGGTTTTCCTTATGTAAATTTCTCCTATATATACTCCTATTCTAGCATTGTAAAATATCATCTACCAAACTAGCATTACTTTTACATAATTTCTAGCACACTTTTTCTTTAGAGTTTGTATTCAACATTGGAGCTTTTCAAGTTTATTCAAGATTCAAGTTTCGATGTTCTTAGTGTTCAAGATTCAATTCCAAGTTCTTCTTACTCTTACTTTTTAATTATGTTCTTCCAATTCTTTGTGTTTGTGTTTACTTTAATTATGTCTAGCTAAATCCCTTAGTTGATTTTAGGGATTGAATGCCTAATTGAATTTATGTAAGTGTTCTTGTTTACAATTAGCCTTCCAATCTAGATGCATGTTTCATGGTGCTTATTCTCATGCATAGTTAATTGGCCATTAATTGTGTATGCATAATTATGTGTTTATGCCTTGATAGGGTAATTGCATATAGATCTCATGAATGCATGATATAATAGTTTGATTTTCTTGATTGATAATTGAATTATTATATGTTCATATATAATTGATTTGGTGTCTTAGTTGAACCTAGTTGATTATATTATTGATACTTGTTCTATTTTGCACTTGATTCAATTCTTACAATTCGAAAGAATATTAGGATTTCGTTGGGTGACTAATTGCATTGCTTTAATTAGGGTGTATGTTATTCTTGCATGTATCACATTTAGATTGGATTAAAGTGGTTAATTGTATTCATTAATTGCTTGCATATGTTTGATTAGGTAGGC
The DNA here is from genome assembly GCA_029379335.1 of Thymus mandschuricus. NCBI lineage: Eukaryota > Viridiplantae > Streptophyta > Magnoliopsida > Lamiales > Lamiaceae > Thymus > Thymus mandschuricus. The sequence continues at coordinate 21,784,383 of CM057081.1, forward strand.
TTCCCTAGAATCAACATTTTTCCTTATTTGTTCACTTTCCTTATTTATTTAATTACTTGTGACTTAAGTTGTTTTATTTGACTACTTATTTCTTTATTTACTTATTTCCTTATATGTTTACTTGAGTTCTTTTTATTATTTGCCTAGTATAAATACCACATTCACTAAACCCTTCAAAGTCTAGACATCAGTTTAGTTCTATAGTAGAGGTATTGTGTGCGTTTTCGGTTTATCAGTCCCTGTGGATACGATACTCGTACTTCATTATATTACACCTATTTTGTGTGGTAGAAATAGTGCGATCAATCGTAGGCATCCACAAGGTCGAAGTTGATGCGTTTGAGAACCCAGTATGCCTTGAACTCGATCTTCACGACTAGATGGCACGACATTCCATAAACGAGGCGATAAGGACTCATTCCAAAACTCGTTTGTATGCCGTGCTATACGCCCAAAGAGCATCGTTCAACTTGTCGGCCCAATACTTCCTAGACAGCTTCATCGTCTTCTTCAAGGAACCAAAGGAATTGGAGGGAGAAATTTAAAGAATTTACTTACCTGAAAAGGAGTGATAAGAGTTTGAAGGAGTCCGTTCACCATAGTCTAATTGGACAATGTTATTTGATTGTATTTGATGATATGTGGAGTACTGAGACATGGGATGATCTCAGAATGATCTTTTCGAATAAGAACAACGGAAGTCGGATCATCGTAACTACGAGACTCAGAAATGTTGTTGAGTATGCTTCTTCTTCTAGCCTCAATCATCAGATGCATCTCGTGAACGATGATGAAAGTTGGACTTTGCATCAAGAGAAAGAAGAATCTTACCTGCCGGAGTTAGAGGAGACTGGAAAGATTATCACCAAAAATTGTGGTGGGCTCCCTCTTGCTATTGTTGATGTTGCAGGAATTCTAACTAAGTTGGTAGTTGTTGGGAAATTGTTAAGGAACTATATTGAGGGGGGACTGATAGGGTGTATTTTTACCATATTATCTAAGTGTTAAATAATCTTTTTTTGTCTTATTTTGATAGTTTAGCTCATGTTTTGTATTGTTTATGGCTAGATTACGCTTTTTGGTTGTTTTGAGTATTTTTAGGGCTTTTGAGTCGAGAAAACCCAAGATGAGATGAGAGACGACGAATCCAAGGAAGATGGTGAATCGTTGATCTCGAGTTTTGACTTTTCACGATTTTATTGCATAGTTATTTTGGAAGTAAGGAATGCATAATATCGAAGAGAGGTTCGATAGGAGCACGTAGGCGAAAACGGAGGTCAATTTGAAATTCGGACGAGGAAGATATGGCCAAAACAAGAAATACATGCAGAGCCTATCGACACCCCTATCGGTCGATAGGGGGGTCGATAGGAGCTCCCGGAAATCCTAAAATTTTATACTTTTTATTCTTTTATTCTATTCCTTGTACACTTAGGTTACCATTACGAATCCCTACCTTATGTATTACCCCAAAACTCATCATTGTACCCTAGATTTTATAGATTTCATAGATCCATATATCCTAGTCCATAGTTTTCAATTCCTCTCTAGATTTTAGATTTGTTTTTACATTTATGTATGAAGACCGTTGAAGATTGAAGATTTATTCAAGATTAAAGATTTTTTCTATACTTTTCTCTTTACTTTATGTTTTTACTTATGTTTAATCTTCCTTCTACCTTTCTTTTAATTATGTTTAGTTAATTTTCCTAGATTGATTCTAGGATTTGTATGTCTAATTGAATCTACATGAATACTTTTTAGATCTATTTTAGCCTTACACTTAGATGTATGTTTCATGGTGCTTAATTCATGTATGAATACTTGATCACTATTTGTGCATGTTTAGTTGTGTATTTATGCTTTGGCAGGATAATTGCATGATGGATTGCATGAAACATACTATGATTGATTTATTTGTCTTAGCAGAATTTAGATCAACATAGGTTTTGCATGTAATTGATATAGGTGTCGTGACTGAACCTTTTCGATTATACTTTCGATACTTGATCCTTTGTTACACTTGGTTTAATTCTTATGAGACATGGCGGAGATTAAGATTAGATTAACTGATTATCACAGATTGCCTTAGCCGGATTCTTTGATTACTATCATGTATCGCATCTCAGTGTGATTAAATTGGTTAAATAGATTGATTGGTTGTTTATGTGTATTTGATTAGATTCTACTACCCTAGGATCAATGTTTTTTTTTTTCTCTATTTGTTAGTTTCTATTTTTTTTTTTTATTATTTGATTTAGTATTTATGTTATTTTATTTGATTTAATTTCAGTTTTAGATTTAAAATAATAATTTAAAAAAAAAAAAAAAAAAAAACCCCAAATTCTATGTTTTACATGCCTAGACATTATTGAGAAGCTTAAGTAGAGGTAACTCCTATACATTTGGATATCGGTCCCTGAGAATACAACTCCTGCTTCCCTTTACTACACTATTTTTGGATAGTGAAAATAGCAGCGATCAGGAACCACTTTGGGACTCCTAAATAAACGACTTAAATATTTTGATTCGATTCCAAAACCCTCCCTGTAAATCCTTCCCAACTGTTCCTATCGATGATTAGATTAGTTAGAATTTTTCATGAGCTTAAAATGTTAGGAAGCTCTATTTATTAGTCACTTTAGGTTTTTAGTGTGTAGGTTTCAAGACTGAAGCTAGAAGAACCACTCGCTCTAAGGTGATACTCTGCAAAGCGACCTTGCTCGCTTTCAGTAATCACAACATGATAATGTTGACACTTAGTGAAATTAAAAGTTCAGAGTTCATGCTCTAACTACTTCATTGTCAAGTGTTCACTCCGCATAGTGAGAAAGTGGCATCTCAACAACCATCCAGTTTCAAAATCAAGTTTGAACTGAGTCAAACTGAAGATGCGTAGGCATTAAATGAAGATAAGCCACGCGGCAATCAAAGACTGGATGTAGAGAGTTGACCTTGGCCAACGGCAGACAACGATCATTTTCTCAGGAGCGCAGACACTGTTAAACTTGGAATTTAGCCAATTCGGGAAAGAAGATAGCTAAAAGCTGCTGGTCAAAGGCTGTATTGTTGGACCGTGAGAGACAAGATCGGATCCTCTCTAACGACTGATCTACACTCTCCCACTATACATAGGGGAATGCAGAAACAAGACTTAACAATTCATTCAAAATTTCAGAGCAAAATAGCAAGTACTCGCAATTTTCTTAGCAATCTTTTCTCAAGTTCTACGAAGTGTTCAAAGCTTTTAGTTCCATCAAAGCTTGTGTTTCTACAACCCTAGCTCCACTCTATGTTCTAGGTCTCACTTAAAATCTTAGCCTAGTTCGTAGAAGAATCATTGCCTTTACTTGATCTTATTTTAAAGGATTCTTCAAGATAGAGTTTATACACAAACCTTACCCAAAACCCAAGTTTCTGTCGAGTGAAGATTAGAGCTTGTTTTGTTCGAGTTGGTTTAGTGTGTATCGAGTTGTATAGATCCAAGTCTCCACTTTCATTGATAGTGGAAAGCTCGATCTGGGTTGTGTTTGAGTTGTAAGATCCAAGCTCTCACTTTCATCGATAATGAAGAGCTCGACCATTGTTTACATCGCTTGGGAACTCGTCGTAATCCATAGCTGAAATCTTGATTGAAAAGGATTCGTTCCAAGCGTAGAACAAGTGGACGTAAGAGCAGATTACTCCAAACCACTATAACTCGTTGTGTCAAATTTCATTCCCTACGCTTTTACTTTGTTTATAGCTTTGATTATTGCATTCTGCACTAGAATATTAACAACCTAATACGGGACTTTCATTAAGCAAGAGAAACTCACGCTCACCAAATTCCGCACGTTGTAAAGCTACTGTGCTATAGATCAAGGTCTCGTTTTGGCCTTAAGCATATGCTCTAGCTTTAGATCGAGCTCTCGCTACGGTCTATAGTCTAGCTTGCGTTACAATAAACACTCTGTGATAAGTTCGAAAAAGAAGTTGACAAACTTCTACACACATATTCAACCCCCCTCCCCCCCTCTACGTGTGTCTTACTAATCAAACCGGGACCAACATTATTGATAGAATATCGTTGGAAAAATTTAGTGAATAATCTAAGTGCAACTGCGACATCTGCTGATGGAAACTTCTCAAAGGTTCTTAGTTTGAGTTATCACGTTTTGCCTAATTATTTAAAAAGATGCTTCCTCAAAATGGGAGCTTTCTCTAAAGATTACGAAATTCCGGTCTCGAATATTATGCGGAGGGGTTTCTAAAACCAACTGGGTCTAAGGGGCGAAAATGGATCAGATACGGACGGCCAAACGTGCTCATATCGTATCATATACCATATTTTTCTCTTGAATTCAGAGTCGGATACAGAAAAGCCAAATTCATATACGAATTCTGAATATTCGGTATACGGACATGGGGCGGGTACGGAATGAATACGGGTCGGATTCGAATAATTATATTCGGATAGTAAATTCAGAGTTTGCGGCATAGGTTGGTCTTCTTCCATTTGCGGCGGTGAAGAAGAACTGAAGAAGAAAACACAAAGAAGAAGAACTGATGAAGAAAATGGCAACTAAATAACTTTTGTTTTTTTTCTTAATAGTTAGTGATTTTTTTTTAAAAATTAAAAAATTAAAATTTTAATATATTAAAATTAACAAAATTAATAAAATTTTAAAATATAAAAATAACATTAAAATACACAGATATTCAGGTTTTCAGATTTGTTATCCGGATAATATCTGATAAAATATGGTAAAATTCGGATAAGGTCAAATAATATGTAACCCGAATCCGATCCAATATCCGAATTCAACTATTTCTAACTGAATCCATATCCATCTGGATACTAATTTTTTATACTGAATTCGGTATCGACCGGATATGGCTCCAGATCGGTCGGGAAATATTCAGTAGCAGAAGAGAATCTGAATTAAGGATCTAGTTGAAAGAAATCTCATGATGATGAAGAAGAAGACAAGGATGGGGAGATTTAAATCATGCGGCATGCATGATTAGTTGAGGGACTTGTGCATACAAAAGGTAGAATATGAGAAAGTGTTTGCTGCAGTTGACAGAAATGTTGGTACTCGCAGGACAGAGATAGTGAAGAATTCGAGAGTAGAGAGAAGAAATTGGGAGAATATATTTTCTCATTTCATGTATGTAAAAGTACAGCAAAAATCTACATCCAAAATACAGTTAGTACTGTACATATACAGTACATAACTACTTCCTCAAAGACGTGAAAGAAACTAAAAGAAATGCTACACGCTTTCTATTCAACGCTACAAACTAATCATCACCGTTGATCTTTACTAAAGATCAACGGCTATTATTTAAATTTGCATCTTAACCTAAGATCGAATCCCGCCAATGGAAAATACAACATAAAACCCTATTTCTTCATCTTCTTCACTGGCTTCTCTTCATCACCATCTTTGCATAAAGTTGCACGCACTCTATCCATTACACCATCGACATCCATTTCTTGAGTGCTTCTACACCCCCCCCCTCCCCCCCCCCCCCCCTCAAGATGAAATTGGTTAACATCAACCAAATTCATCTTGGATAATAGAGCACGAAAGCGAGGGGAGGCCAAAGATTTGGTAAGGAAATCAGCCAACTGATCCGAGGAAGAAACAACAGAAGGACTCAAGAAACCAGAAGCATACCTCTCACGAACAATATGGCAGTCGATCTCAATGTGCTTAGTACGCTCGTGAAAAACACTGTTTTTAGTGATATGAATCGCTGCCAAATTGTCACAGTAGATAGGAAAAGGAAGGGAAAATGGAATCTGAAAGTCTTTAAGCAAATAAGAAACCCAAACCATTTCCCTTGTTGTGAGACTGAGAGCACGGTACTCTGCTTCTGCTGATGAAGCAGCCAGAGTAGGCTGCTTCTTGCACTTCCAAGACAGTAATCCAGATCCAAAGAATACACAATACCCAGTCACTGAACGTCGGGAATCATTGCAAGTACCCCAATCCGCATCCAAATAAGCAGAAACAGTGAATGGACTGGAAGAAGAGTAGAACACACCAAGAGAGGGACTACCCTTGAGGTACCGCAGAACATGTAAAGCAGCCTTCCAGTGTGTTGTTGTTGGTTTAGCAACAAATTGACTGAGTTGCTGGGAAGCAAAGGAAACATCTGGCCTTGTGAGATTTAGATAGAGAAGCTGACCTACGAGTCATCTGTAAGGCTCAGGATCAGATAGCAAATCACCATCATGCTTGGATAAAGTTAGTCCAGGAGGAAGAGGAGTAAGAGCAGGTTTGCATCCAATTAACCCAGCCGAAGTAATAATATCCAAGACATATTTACGCTGGTTGAGAGAGATACCTTCACTACCCCGTGCAACCTCCATACCCAAAAAATACCTAGCTGGACCAAGATCTTTGATGGTGAAGGCTGAGTGGAGAAACTCTTTCAGTTCAGTAAGTAACTCAACAGAAGGTCCACAAATTAGAACATCATCTACATATACAAGTAGACACACAAAATTATCACCAGACCCTTTCAAAAATAGGCAGTGATCACTCTGTGATTGAACAAAACCAAACATGAATAACTGTCTAGTAAACTCAGCATTCCACTCCCTGGATGCTTGTTTCAATCCATAAAGACTTTTAACTAATTTGCAAACTTGATTAGATTTAGCTCCATGCAAACCAGGAGGAACTATCATATAGATTTCATCCTTTAGAAAGCCATGAAGAAAGGCATTGTTGACATCCAACTGATGGATAGGCCAATTGGATGCCGAAGCAATAGCAAACACAAATCTTACAGTAACCATCTTTGCCACAGGAGAGAACACCTCTGTATAATCCACACCAAACTTTTGATTAAATCCCTTAGCCACAAGTCTGGCTTTGTACCGTTCAATAGATCCATCAGGGTGTAATTTGACCTTATAGACCCATTTACAACCAATAGGTTTCTTCCCCTGTGGTAGGTCAGTTAATACCCATGTCTGATTAGCAGTCAATGCTTCAAGTTCTTTATTCATAGCATCCACCCACTCTTGAGATAAGCAAGCTTCTTTATAAGAAGTAGGCTCTTTATATAGACACATATTGAAGAGAAAGGAAGTGTAAGTGGGTGTTAAAGCTGAGCCAACATAATAAGAAAAGGTAGGAGGGGTAGTACTAGTAGAAGGTTGACAAACCGATATTTTATATGCATTTCAAGATGTTTTTGATAGGTTTTGGCTTTGATATGTGTGCTTAAACGAATAGGAAATGATAGGTTTTCATACTTATGCGTTTTCTATATGCCTTGTGTTTTCTCTTGATTTCCGTGCCTATTTCAGGTGCTTTGGCAATTTTCTGGGAATGTTTGACTTATCCTATGTCGAAGAGGATCGAAAGAGGAAGCCGTAGCACTTTGCGGATTAATTTTCCGATGCCGGACGAGAGAGAAAGAGCCAAAATCGTGAGAGCGCGCAAACTGTCAAATGTGGGCGGAAAGTACACGAGTCAACCGAAAATGAAATAGTCAACCCTTCTTTTAACTTTCCAGAAATTACAGATTTTACCCCACCTTCTCAACTTAAGTTCCTAGTATTTGCAATTTAGTCCAAATGTGTGGGAAGACTATAAATAGTTAGATATTTTCCTCATTTGGCATCTAATTTCACTTGTAATTCATTGTGACACTTTCTCTTAGAACCCTAGCTATTTTCCCTCTTTCTACTTTGGTATTTTTCAAATATTTGTGGATGATCAAGCTTGGAGATTGAAGTTTATTGAAGAATTTCTATTCCTTTTACTTTCCTTGTCATTACTATTATGAATTCTCTTATTTTCCATGGTTTGATTGTTAGATCTATGATGAGTGCCTAGATTTCTTTGAGGTTTCAAATGATGGATGGTGTGAATTAGGCTAGGATTTAATGGTTTTTGATGTGGATTTACCTTTCCTTTGAGTTGCCCTTGGATTTGATTGGATTTAATTGCATGAGTGATTGACAACCATGAGTGCATATAAGGTGTTTGATGGAATGCCTAGGAAGCTTCCATTCATAGCACTTGGCATGAATCCTTGCTCATACTATCTAGTATTGATTTGCATTGCTCCTAGAAAGAATTATGTGACTTGATGTTAGATTAGTAGGCATTGTGCTTTTAGGAGTTGGTAAATGTTTAGAATGGTAAGCATGTTATTCAATCCACTAGTTATCAAGTCTTGGGAGGATGAGATAGCTTGATTTATGTAATAATGCCACTCAAAGGAATTAAAATGGTTTGATACATCATTTGCCTAGTCCTTAGCCTAATCACACCGGAAATCATTTGAATCCTTGCTTGCTTTTATCGATTTCTACTATTTGTTCTTTACTTACTTGCTTTCTATTGCATTGTTTACTTGTTGATTGAGAAAACCAAACCATGACATATGAGTGCTTAGATAGCATGATGGACCTAGGATAGCTACTTGACACCTCTTTCGACACACTCACTCCTTGTGGTTCGACCCGAACTACTAGCTAGTTCGGTTATTTGTATTATTGACGCTCTAGAAATAGGGTAGAGTCAATTTTTGGCGCCGTTGCCGGGGAGTGAGTAGATAGAGAGTCATTAGTTGTTCAAGTTCTTGTTGCTAGTTTAAGTTTTTTGTTTTTGATTTTTTTTTCTATTTGTTTGCTTGATAGGTACATGCCCCTAAGATCCAAGGGGAGACTTGTTGAGCCTTTGTTCTTAGAGTACCAAAGAAGGCATATAAGAAGATCTTCAAGTGAGGAGGAAGAAATGGCAAATCCTCCTCCTAACATGGAAGCTTTGATGAAGGAAATGGAAGATTTTAGACTATGGAAGCAAGGACAAGAGGAGAGAAGAGCACTAGAGGATAGGAGGACTCCTCTTAATCACATGTTTGCTTCTCCAACGGAGCAATTCCAAGGTGGAGAATGGGGGCCAATCAACGCCAATAATTTTGAGTTGAAGCCGGCTCTCATTCACATGGTCCAAGCGGAGCAATATGGAGGAGGAGTAACCGAAGATCCCAATGCTCATCTCCGAATGTTCCTTGATATATGTGACACAATCAAGCAAAATGGCGTTCCTAGTGACACCATTCGGATGAGGCTATTCGGATTTACTTTGAGAGACAAGGCGAAGGATTGGTACAAGTCTCTTGACAAAGTCACTATCCTCTCTTGGAATGATTTATGCAAAGCCTTCCTTGCCAAGTACTTTCCACCTTCAAAAGCTCAAAGGTTAATCTCCGATATTTCTCATTTTGCTCAACATGGTGATGAGTCATTATTCGATGCTTGGGAGAGGTTTAGAGATTTGTTGAGAAAGTGTCCTCAACATGGCTTGGATGAGAGTAGACAAGTAACCACATTCTATGGTGGTTTGACTCCTCATACAAGAAGCATAGTGGATGCCACAAGTGGAGGATGCTTACTCAATAGAGATGTTAAGGAAGCCGTGAGAGTTCTTGAAGAGATGGCTTCAAATTCCTATCAATGGCCAATGGAACGCACTCCGAAGAAGGTATCTTATATCCATGATGAGAATTTTGATGATTTGGCAAACAAATATACACTTTTGAAGAAGGAGCATGAGAAGGATAGAGAGTCCTTGATGGAGATGCAAGCCTTGAAGAAGTTTGAAAATGGTGAAATATTGAGCAATGAAGAAGTTTTGTATATTAATCAACGAGGAGGCTTTCAAAGGAATTGGAATCAAAGTGCTTACCCTTCTTTCAACAATCATCCGAATTTGTCTTATGGGAATCCAAACAATGCTTTACAAGCACCTCGATCTCAATCTCCTCCCGGTTTTGGAGTGATACCACAAGTTGTTGAAGAGAAGAGACCTCCGAGTCAAACGGAGGCTATGTTGAAGCAATTAGTTGATGGTCAAGCTACCATGTCTACTCAACAAAAGGAGTTAGCTACCCAACAAGGAACCTTCATTGCTCACACGGGTCAAAAGGTTACAAACTTGGAAAATACCGTGGCTACCATGGGAAAGCACATTAAGATGCTAGAGGGGCAAATTGGCCAAATGGCTAACCAAGCTTCCTCTCAACATCAACAAGGGAAGTTCCCGAGTAACACGGAGGTTAATCCAAAGCAACAATGCAAGGTGATTCGTGTGGTTAATGGAGTTGAGTCTATGCAACCTTTTGGAGAGCAAGAATGGGGAGGTCAAAGAGTTCCTCCATGGGATCCTTCCCATGACCATGAGAGCTATGAGAAGAAGAAGACTCCAATGACTCTTGGAGATGAGATTTATTTTCTCACAAAGCCGGATCATTGGCCACCTTATGAGAATCTTCCACGTGAAGCCCAAGAAAAGGAGAAGATGAGCTCCTACTATCAAAGGATGAGAGCTAACAATGGGGTAATGTATGCAAGGGGAATGGATTTGAAGAGGATGGAGAAGGCCTACTACATCCATGAGCTTGGAAGAGTTATCAAATAACGAAGAAGTTATGAAGAGTTCCAAGGTATCTATCCTACAACCCCCTTGGAAATAGTGAGTTTGAGTGAGTCTCTTGATAGTGTGGATGCTATTACGTTGAGAAGTGGAAGATCAATTGAGAAGCCAATGAGGCTCGGTGAAGAAAAAGATGAGAATGATAAGGAAGAAGTCCTAGTGGAGGACGATGATGAAGAGGAGGAAATGGTGTCTCCAAAAGCACCTATGCCAAAGGAAGATGTTCCAAAGAAGAAAGTGTTTGATTATGAAAAAGATGAACCACCTCATGAGTGGATAGAGTTCCCTACTCCAAAGAAGGACGTGATTTCCAAAGCTCCGTTTCCTTCTCGTTTGGCCAAGCCCAAGGTGGACCCCAAAATGAATAGGTTTGTTGAGATGTTTGAGAAAGTAAATGTCAATATTCCTCTCATTGATGCTTTGAAGGACATGCCGGGGTATGCAAAGTTCTTAAAGGAATTAGTTGCCAAGAAGAAGAAACTAGAAGCTTGTGAAACCATGGAGCTTTATGAAGAGTGTCGGGCTATTGTGCAAAGGAATTTGCCCCTTAAAAGGAAAGACCCCGGAAGCTTTACAATTCCTTGTGAGATCGAAGGCCAAAGGTTTGAAAGAGCTTTGTGTGACCTTGGAGCTAGTATCAATTTGATGCCTCTCTCGATTTTTCGAAGGTTGAAGATTGGAAAGTTTAAGCCCACTTTGATAGAGTTGCAAATGGCCGACAAGTCCATCACTAGACCTCAAGGAATGGTGGAGGACGTGCTTGTAAAAGTTGGAGAGTTTGTGTTTCCGGCCGATTTTGTTGTACTCGACATGCCGGAGGATCACGACACTCCTCTCATTCTAGGCCGCCCATTCCTCGCCACCGGAAGAGCTTCTATGGACATCGAGAGTGGAAACCTCATATTCCGAGTAGATGATGAGGAGATGGTCATTTCCATCTATGATTCAATGAAGGAGCCGAAGAAAGCATCTTGCTACAAGCTCGAGGTTGTTTCGCCATCGAAGCTCGATCAAGTGCCTCAAGGGCGTGGCTCGAAGAAGCAAGGAATGAAGCTCAAGGAGAAGGTGGACTATCCATCTCGAAGTGGAGGTTTCACCAAGTTTGGGGGAATTAAGTTTCAAGACGAGATCGGAGATCCATGTCATGAGAAGAGTGCAAATTTTGGGAGATTTTCAAGCTTTGGGAGTCGAGGCAAGAGTTCGTTTGATGTTCCATGACTCACCTTTTGAGGTATCGTCGAGCTAACGACGTTAAACAAGCGCTCGTTGGGAGGCACCCCAACACGTATCCTTTATTTTCTCGTTTTTCTTTAAGTTTGGTTTGAGCCGTTTTAGTCGAATAAGAGTTGAGAGTGGGTTTATATGATATGGAAAGGAGTTTCTAAGTGTTGGATGCTTTCTCATGCCTTAGAAAAATTTTGAGAATTTTCAAGTTTTGTATTCCAACACTTAGACAAATTTTCGGAGGTGAAATTCCAGTTTTGCGCAGTCCGGCGGTAAAATAAAAAAGAAATAGTAAAACTCATCGGAATTCGATTCCGCAAATTGGAGTGTGTTCCTAAGACTCGAGAGTAGGGGGGAGAGTCATCGCCGACCAAAAATTCCGCCGGAATCCGGAGGCCGGCCGGACGAACAGCGCAAACGGCGACCGAAATTTGGGTTGCAGCGGGGGTCGCTGCAGCCACGGCGACCAAAATTTGGGTTGCAGCCGGCGCGGTTTTTCCAGGCATTCCCACGGCGGTCAACCCTTTCCTCCCGGGTTTGACCGCCGTTCCTCCTTCCCCCCTATTTTCATTTTGTTTTTCCATTTCTTTTTGCTATTATCTTTTATCTCCTACACCTCTCTTACCTTATTTCTCTTACTTATTCATTTCTTTTTCTTGAGATGATGAACATGTTCTTGAAATCGAAAAGTCGAGAGGAGCAAAGCATGACCAAGAAAAGGATTCAACTTAATCGAGCATGTACCGGAGTGAGCAACATTGAACGTGATATGCATCGCAAGCTTGGACCTTTGTGAGTGTAGTTTAAATTCCTTATTATTCTTCCCTCCAAACTCATTTTAGACTTTGTTTCTAAAATAAGTTTGGGGGAGGGGGGTAGGATAAGGTCTTTAAACTACTTTTCTCTCTTCGGCTTTTCATTAAAGTTGCGATTTTTAAGCTTGTATTTGCTTGATGTAGTTGATTGTGCTTAATTGAATGCTTGAAAAGGGTGAATTTGTTTGAGTGTGTTTGGTATATGATGAGAGTGTATAAGTTGGAATGCAATTCAAGTGATTCATATGTGTGTAAATGTATGCTTACTTGCAAATTTTGCAAAATTTTTAACATTTCTTTCGAATGAATCACTTGAAGTATTGGTTTTCATATCGTGTTTTTCACTCCTTTGCTTTCAAGAGAGATGTCGATGATGAGTTGAGCGAAAAATGATATCATATTTTTGGAATCTTTTATGTGTTTATTGAGCATGAAATGATTGGCTAGCATGATTAACTAGGAATGATCGACCTTAGGCACATGAACTCTAAACAAAAGCTTGTGAGATTTGAGCCAAAACGTTGCATCAATAACGTTACTTTTTCTTTCTTGTGAGTTTGCCATGTAGTGCATTGTTATCTTCTAGAACTTGCCTTCAATCTCGATCGAGGTTGCTATATGTGCTACGAGAACTTAGAAATGATTTTAGGCCCTCACTTGTTAGTCTCATTATTCCCTAAACACTAACCAAATGAAACGTTAACTTTGTGGTCCCCCCTTGAGCCTTTGAAGCCTTTGTTGCTAAACCGGATGAAAGGGGGTGAAGGTTGGTTAAGGGAATCCATTGAAAGGTTGTGAAGGAAGTGGGAAAACGAGGTTTGAGTAGTTTGATTGAAGAGGTTGCTTTGAGATGAGAATACTCCTATGAGCTCTATTGAAAAAAAAAAGAAAAAAAAAAGAGAAAAAAAAAATGAAAAGAGATGAGAATGAAAGTCTCATAGAAAGAAAAAAAAAAAAAAAAGAAAAAAAATGAGAAAAGAAAAGAAAGAGTTTAAATAAAGATAGTTGTGAATGAGAGCATAAAGGAGTATTCATGAATATTCGATAAGCTTCGATCAACGCTTGTGTACTAAAGAGTGTAAAGAGGTGAAATGGTGAAGGTAGAAAGTGGAGAAATTCACACTTGGAATGGAAAGAAGAGGTGAAAGTACTTAAGAAGTCTCTTAGTCACTTAGCCTAAAAATCCCTACCTAAACCAATGTCCCCACATTACAAGCCTAAATAAAAGACCTAATTGATCTTAGTTCGAGTGCACAACCAAGCGATGGAGATCTTGAGGTTTAGGGCAAGCTTATGGTAAGAGCAATGCATGCATGAGTTCGATGAGTGTAAATTTCATACCATACACTTGAGAGAAAGAGCGATACACTTACACTTAGAGAGGTTTGGAGTTACATGATGCTTGAGTGATTGATTTCTTAGTTGAAAGTGTTGTGTGGATTATGGATTGTTCGATTCACCTTAGGAGTTCCATGATTGAAAATGCTTTGTTGAGTGAGTATTTTGAGACATCGATGATCTTGAATTGCATACCCATTTGGTTTGAGTATTTTGATTGTTTTGTTCCATTTTCGGGACGAATAATGGCTTAAGTTTGGGGGAGTTGACAAACCGATATTTTATATGCATTTCAAGATGTTTTTGATAGGTTTTGGCTTTGATATGTGTGCTTAAACGAATAGGAAATGATAGGTTTTCATACTTATGCGTTTTCTATATGCCTTGTGTTTTCTCTTGATTTCCGTGCCTATTTCAGGTGCTTTGGCAATTTTCTGGGAATGTTTGACTTATCCTATGTCGAAGAGGATCGAAAGAGGAAGCCGTAGCACTTTGCGGATTAATTTTCCGATGCCGGACGAGAGAGAAAGAGCCAAAATCGTGAGAGCGCGCAAACTGTCAAATGTGGGCGGAAAGTACACGAGTCAACCGAAAATGAAATAGTCAACCCTTCTTTTAACTTTCCAGAAATTACAGATTTTACCCCACCTTCTCAACTTAAGTTCCTAGTATTTGCAATTTAGTCCAAATGTGTGGGAAGACTATAAATAGTTAGATATTTTCCTCATTTGGCATCTAATTTCACTTGTAATTCATTGTGACACTTTCTCTTAGAACCCTAGCTATTTTCCCTCTTTCTACTTTGGTATTTTTCAAATATTTGTGGATGATCAAGCTTGGAGATTGAAGTTTATTGAAGAATTTCTATTCCTTTTACTTTCCTTGTCATTACTATTATGAATTCTCTTATTTTCCATGGTTTGATTGTTAGATCTATGATGAGTGGCTAGATTTCTTTGAGGTTTCAAATGATGGATGGTGTGAATTAGGCTAGGATTTAATGGTTTTTGATGTGGATTTACCTTTCCTTTGAGTTGCCCTTGGATTTGATTGGATTTAATTGCATGAGTGATTGACAACCATGAGTGCATATAAGGTGTTTGATGGAATGCCTAGGAAGCTTCCATTCATAGCACTTGGCATGAATCCTTGCTCATACTATCTAGTATTGATTTGCATTGCTCCTAGAAAGAATTATGTGACTTGATGTTAGATTAGTAGGCATTGTGCTTTTAGGAGTTGGTAAATGTTTAGAATGGTAAGCATGTTATTCAATCCACTAGTTATCAAGTCTTGGGAGGATGAGATAGCTTGATTTATGTAATAATGCCACTCAAAGGAATTAAACTGGTTTGATACATCATTTGCCTAGTCCTTAGCCTAATCACACCGGAAATCATTTGAATCCTTGCTTGCTTTTATCGATTTCTACTATTTGTTCTTTACTTACTTGCTTTCTATTGCATTGTTTACTTGTTGATTGAGAAAACCAAACCATGACATATGAGTGCTTAGATAGCATGATGGACCTAGGATAGCTACTTGACACCTCTTTCGACACACTCACTCCTTGTGGTTCGACCCGAACTACTAGCTAGTTCGGTTATTTGTATTATTGACGCTCTAGAAATAGGGTAGAGTCAATTTTTGGCGCCGTTGCCGGGGAGTGAGTAGATAGAGAGTCATTAGTTGTTCAAGTTCTTGTTGCTAGTTTAAGTTTTTTGTTTTTGATTTTTTTTTCTATTTGTTTGCTTGATAGGTACATGCCCCTAAGATCCAAGGGGAGACTTGTTGAGCCTTTGTTCTTAGAGTACCAAAGAAGGCATATAAGAAGATCTTCAAGTGAGGAGGAAGAAATGGCAAATCCTCCTCCTAACATGGAAGCTTTGATGAAGGAAATGGAAGATTTTAGACTATGGAAGCAAGGACAAGAGGAGAGAAGAGCACTAGAGGATAGGAGGACTCCTCTTAATCACATGTTTGCTTCTCCAACGGAGCAATTCCAAGGTGGAGAATGGGGGCCAATCAACGCCAATAATTTTGAGTTGAAGCCGGCTCTCATTCACATGGTCCAAGCGGAGCAATATGGAGGAGGAGTAACCGAAGATCCCAATGCTCATCTCCGAATGTTCCTTGATATATGTGACACAATCAAGCAAAATGGCGTTCCTAGTGACACCATTCGGATGAGGCTATTCGGATTTACTTTGAGAGACAAGGCGAAGGATTGGTACAAGTCTCTTGACAAAGTCACTATCCTCTCTTGGAATGATTTATGCAAAGCCTTCCTTGCCAAGTACTTTCCACCTTCAAAAGCTCAAAGGTTAATCTCCGATATTTCTCATTTTGCTCAACATGGTGATGAGTCATTATTCGATGCTTGGGAGAGGTTTAGAGATTTGTTGAGAAAGTGTCCTCAACATGGCTTGGATGAGAGTAGACAAGTAACCACATTCTATGGTGGTTTGACTCCTCATACAAGAAGCATAGTGGATGCCACAAGTGGAGGATGCTTACTCAATAGAGATGTTAAGGAAGCCGTGAGAGTTCTTGAAGAGATGGCTTCAAATTCCTATCAATGGCCAATG
The DNA here is from genome assembly GCA_029379335.1 of Thymus mandschuricus. Classification (NCBI taxonomy): domain Eukaryota; kingdom Viridiplantae; phylum Streptophyta; class Magnoliopsida; order Lamiales; family Lamiaceae; genus Thymus; species Thymus mandschuricus. The sequence continues at coordinate 21,800,799 of CM057081.1, forward strand.
GAACGCACTCCGAAGAAGGTATCTTATATCCATGATGAGAATTTTGATGATTTGGCAAACAAATATACACTTTTGAAGAAGGAGCATGAGAAGGATAGAGAGTCCTTGATGGAGATGCAAGCCTTGAAGAAGTTTGAAAATGGTGAAATATTGAGCAATGAAGAAGTTTTGTATATTAATCAACGAGGAGGCTTTCAAAGGAATTGGAATCAAAGTGCTTACCCTTCTTTCAACAATCATCCGAATTTGTCTTATGGGAATCCAAACAATGCTTTACAAGCACCTCGATCTCAATCTCCTCCCGGTTTTGGAGTGATACCACAAGTTGTTGAAGAGAAGAGACCTCCGAGTCAAACGGAGGCTATGTTGAAGCAATTAGTTGATGGTCAAGCTACCATGTCTACTCAACAAAAGGAGTTAGCTACCCAACAAGGAACCTTCATTGCTCACACGGGTCAAAAGGTTACAAACTTGGAAAATACCGTGGCTACCATGGGAAAGCACATTAAGATGCTAGAGGGGCAAATTGGCCAAATGGCTAACCAAGCTTCCTCTCAACATCAACAAGGGAAGTTCCCGAGTAACACGGAGGTTAATCCAAAGCAACAATGCAAGGTGATTCGTGTGGTTAATGGAGTTGAGTCTATGCAACCTTTTGGAGAGCAAGAATGGGGAGGTCAAAGAGTTCCTCCATGGGATCCTTCCCATGACCATGAGAGCTATGAGAAGAAGAAGACTCCAATGACTCTTGGAGATGAGATTTATTTTCTCACAAAGCCGGATCATTGGCCACCTTATGAGAATCTTCCACGTGAAGCCCAAGAAAAGGAGAAGATGAGCTCCTACTATCAAAGGATGAGAGCTAACAATGGGGTAATGTATGCAAGGGGAATGGATTTGAAGAGGATGGAGAAGGCCTACTACATCCATGAGCTTGGAAGAGTTATCAAATAACGAAGAAGTTATGAAGAGTTCCAAGGTATCTATCCTACAACCCCCTTGGAAATAGTGAGTTTGAGTGAGTCTCTTGATAGTGTGGATGCTATTACGTTGAGAAGTGGAAGATCAATTGAGAAGCCAATGAGGCTCGGTGAAGAAAAAGATGAGAATGATAAGGAAGAAGTCCTAGTGGAGGACGATGATGAAGAGGAGGAAATGGTGTCTCCAAAAGCACCTATGCCAAAGGAAGATGTTCCAAAGAAGAAAGTGTTTGATTATGAAAAAGATGAACCACCTCATGAGTGGATAGAGTTCCCTACTCCAAAGAAGGACGTGATTTCCAAAGCTCCGTTTCCTTCTCGTTTGGCCAAGCCCAAGGTGGACCCCAAAATGAATAGGTTTGTTGAGATGTTTGAGAAAGTAAATGTCAATATTCCTCTCATTGATGCTTTGAAGGACATGCCGGGGTATGCAAAGTTCTTAAAGGAATTAGTTGCCAAGAAGAAGAAACTAGAAGCTTGTGAAACCATGGAGCTTTATGAAGAGTGTCGGGCTATTGTGCAAAGGAATTTGCCCCTTAAAAGGAAAGACCCCGGAAGCTTTACAATTCCTTGTGAGATCGAAGGCCAAAGGTTTGAAAGAGCTTTGTGTGACCTTGGAGCTAGTATCAATTTGATGCCTCTCTCGATTTTTCGAAGGTTGAAGATTGGAAAGTTTAAGCCCACTTTGATAGAGTTGCAAATGGCCGACAAGTCCATCACTAGACCTCAAGGAATGGTGGAGGACGTGCTTGTAAAAGTTGGAGAGTTTGTGTTTCCGGCCGATTTTGTTGTACTCGACATGCCGGAGGATCACGACACTCCTCTCATTCTAGGCCGCCCATTCCTCGCCACCGGAAGAGCTTCTATGGACATCGAGAGTGGAAACCTCATATTCCGAGTAGATGATGAGGAGATGGTCATTTCCATCTATGATTCAATGAAGGAGCCGAAGAAAGCATCTTGCTACAAGCTCGAGGTTGTTTCGCCATCGAAGCTCGATCAAGTGCCTCAAGGGCGTGGCTCGAAGAAGCAAGGAATGAAGCTCAAGGAGAAGGTGGACTATCCATCTCGAAGTGGAGGTTTCACCAAGTTTGGGGGAATTAAGTTTCAAGACGAGATCGGAGATCCATGTCATGAGAAGAGTGCAAATTTTGGGAGATTTTCAAGCTTTGGGAGTCGAGGCAAGAGTTCGTTTGATGTTCCATGACTCACCTTTTGAGGTATCGTCGAGCTAACGACGTTAAACAAGCGCTCGTTGGGAGGCACCCCAACACGTATCCTTTATTTTCTCGTTTTTCTTTAAGTTTGGTTTGAGCCGTTTTAGTCGAATAAGAGTTGAGAGTGGGTTTATATGATATGGAAAGGAGTTTCTAAGTGTTGGATGCTTTCTCATGCCTTAGAAAAATTTTGAGAATTTTCAAGTTTTGTATTCCAACACTTAGACAAATTTTCGGAGGTGAAATTCCAGTTTTGCGCAGTCCGGCGGTAAAATAAAAAAGAAATAGTAAAACTCATCGGAATTCGATTCCGCAAATTGGAGTGTGTTCCTAAGAATCGAGAGTAGGGGGGAGAGTCATCGCCGACCAAAAATTCCGCCGGAATCCGGCGGCCGGCCGGACGAACAGCGCAAACGGCGACCGAAATTTGGGTTGCAGCGGGGGTCGCTGCAGCCACGGCGACCAAAATTTGGGTTGCAGCCGGCGCGGTTTTTCCAGGCATTCCCACGGCGGTCAACCCTTTCCTCCCGGGTTTGACCGCCGTTCCTCCTTCCCCCCTATTTTCATTTTGTTTTTCCATTTCTTTTTGCTATTATCTTTTATCTCCTACACCTCTCTTACCTTATTTCTCTTACTTATTCATTTCTTTTTCTTGAGATGATGAACATGTTCTTGAAGAAAAGTCGAGAGGAGCAAAGCATGACCAAGAAAAGGATTCAACTTAATCGAGCATGTACCGGAGTGAGCAACATTGAACGTGATATGCATCGCAAGCTTGGACCTTTGTGAGTGTAGTTTAAATTCCTTATTATTCTTCCCTCCAAACTCATTTTAGACTTTGTTTCTAAAATAAGTTTGGGGGAGGGGGGTAGGATAAGGTCTTTAAACTACTTTTCTCTCTTCGGCTTTTCATTAAAGTTGCGATTTTTAAGCTTGTATTTGCTTGATGTAGTTGATTGTGCTTAATTGAATGCTTGAAAAGGGTGAATTTGTTTGAGTGTGTTTGGTATATGATGAGAGTGTATAAGTTGGAATGCAATTCAAGTGATTCATATGTGTGTAAATGTATGCTTACTTGCAAATTTTGCAAAATTTTTAAAATTTCTTTCGAATGAATCACTTGAAGTATTGGTTTTCATATCGTGTTTTTCACTCCTTTGCTTTCAAGAGAGATGTCGATGATGAGTTGAGCGAAAAATGATATCATATTTTTGGAATCTTTTATGTGTTTATTGAGCATGAAATGATTGGCTAGCATGATTAACTAGGAATGATCGACCTTAGGCACATGAACTCTAAACAAAAGCTTGTGAGATTTGAGCCAAAACGTTGCATTAATAACGTTACTTTTTCTTTCTTGTGAGTTTGCCATGTAGTGCATTGTTATCTTCTAGAACTTGCCTTCAATCTCGATCGAGGTTGCTATATGTGCTACGAGAACTTAGAAATGATTTTAGGCCCTCACTTGTTAGTCTCATTATTCCCTAAACACTAACCAAATGAAACGTTAACTTTGTGGTCCCCCCTTGAGCCTTTGAAGCCTTTGTTGCTAAACCGGATGAAAGGGGGTGAAGGTTGGTTAAGGGAATCCATTGAAAGGTTGTGAAGGAAGTGGGAAAACGAGGTTTGAGTAGTTTGATTGAAGAGGTTGCTTTGAGATGAGAATACTCCTATGAGCTCTATTGAAAAAAAAAAGAAAAAAAAAAGAGAAAAAAAAATGAAAAGAGATGAGAATGAAAGTCTCATAGAAAGAAAAAAAAAAAAAAAAAAAGAAAAAAAATGAGAAAAGAAAAGAAAGAGTTTAAATAAAGATAGTTGTGAATGAGAGCATAAAGGAGTATTCATGAATATTCGATAAGCTTCGATCAACGCTTGTGTACTAAAGAGTGTAAAGAGGTGAAATGGTGAAGGTAGAAAGTGGAGAAATTCACACTTGGAATGGAAAGAAGAGGTGAAAGTACTTAAGAAGTCTCTTAGTCACTTAGCCTAAAAATCCCTACCTAAACCAATGTCCCCACATTACAAGCCTAAATAAAAGACCTAATTGATCTTAGTTCGAGTGCACAACCAAGCGATGGAGATCTTGAGGTTTAGGGCAAGCTTATGGTAAGAGCAATGCATGCATGAGTTCGATGAGTGTAAATTTCATACCATACACTTGAGAGAAAGAGCGATACACTTACACTTAGAGAGGTTTGGAGTTACATGATGCTTGAGTGATTGATTTCTTAGTTGAAAGTGTTGTGTGGATTATGGATTGTTCGATTCACCTTAGGAGTTCCATGATTGAAAATGCTTTGTTGAGTGAGTATTTTGAGACATCGATGATCTTGAATTGCATACCCATTTGGTTTGAGTATTTTGATTGTTTTGTTCCATTTTCGGGACGAATAATGGCTTAAGTTTGGGGGAGTTGACAAACCGATATTTTATATGCATTTCAAGATGTTTTTGATAGGTTTTGGCTTTGATATGTGTGCTTAAACGAATAGGAAATGATAGGTTTTCATACTTATGCGTTTTCTATATGCCTTGTGTTTTCTCTTGATTTCCGTGCCTATTTCAGGTGCTTTGGCAATTTTCTGGGAATGTTTGACTTATCCTATGTCGAAGAGGATCGAAAGAGGAAGCCGTAGCACTTTGCGGATTAATTTTCCGATGCCGGACGAGAGAGAAAGAGCCAAAATCGTGAGAGCGCGCAAACTGTCAAATGTGGGCGGAAAGTACACGAGTCAACCGAAAATGAAATAGTCAACCCTTCTTTTAACTTTCCAGAAATTACAGATTTTACCCCACCTTCTCAACTTAAGTTCCTAGTATTTGCAATTTAGTCCAAATGTGTGGGAAGACTATAAATAGTTAGATATTTTCCTCATTTGGCATCTAATTTCACTTGTAATTCATTGTGACACTTTCTCTTAGAACCCTAGCTATTTTCCCTCTTTCTACTTTGGTATTTTTCAAATATTTGTGGATGATCAAGCTTGGAGATTGAAGTTTATTGAAGAATTTCTATTCCTTTTACTTTCCTTGTCATTACTATTATGAATTCTCTTATTTTCCATGGTTTGATTGTTAGATCTATGATGAGTGGCTAGATTTCTTTGAGGTTTCAAATGATGGATGGTGTGAATTAGGCTAGGATTTAATGGTTTTTGATGTGGATTTACCTTTCCTTTGAGTTGCCCTTGGATTTGATTGGATTTAATTGCATGAGTGATTGACAACCATGAGTGCATATAAGGTGTTTGATGGAATGCCTAGGAAGCTTCCATTCATAGCACTTGGCATGAATCCTTGCTCATACCATCTAGTATTGATTTGCATTGCTCCTAGAAAGAATTATGTGACTTGATGTTAGATTAGTAGGCATTGTGCTTTTAGGAGTTGGTAATATGTTTAGAATGGTAAGCATGTTATTCAATCCACTAGTTATCAAGTCTTGGGAGGATGAGATAGCTTGATTTATGTAATAATGCCACTCAAAGGAATTAAAATGGTTTGATACATCATTTGCCTAGTCCTTAGCCTAATCACACCGGAAATCATTTGAATCCTTGCTTGCTTTTATCGATTTCTACTATTTGTTCTTTACTTACTTGCTTTCTATTGCATTGTTTACTTGTTGATTGAGAAAACCAAACCATGACATATGAGTGCTTAGATAGCATGATGGACCTAGGATAGCTACTTGACACCTCTTTCGACACACTCACTCCTTGTGGTTCGACCCGAACTACTAGCTAGTTCGGTTATTTGTATTATTGACGCTCTAGAAATAGGGTAGAGTCAAAGGTGTACCTAAGAATTGTGTTGTAAAACTGGAACACACATAATCTTCTAACCAAGAAGGTGGATTACGTGTCCTAGCTCCTCTACCCTCTGCTGGGACAACATGCTCAGTATGTATATCCTCATGTAGCTCTACATCTGGAGAAAAAGAAACATCATCATCCTCTTCATCAACATTGGATGAACTATCATGATTATCATCTATTATACTTTCAATGTGAGTATCTTGACTGGCATCTGCTTTGCCATCAATAAGAGATGTATCAATAACATCAGATGTTTCATGCTCTACAGGCACTAGAGGTACAGATACAGATTGATCATGAAGATCAATCTGTGCAGGAATGGAATGTAGGAAGGGAAATGTATCAGGAAAAAACCTAACATCCCTAGAAACAATTATTTTTGATCTATCCAAATCAAAAAGTAAATACCCCTTGTGAGTTAAATCAAGTCCCAAGAAAACACACTTAAGGGATCTACTAGAGAACTTACTTTTGGAAGGAGTGAGATCCACTGCAAAAGACAAACAACCAAAAGGTCTCAACATAGAATAATCAGGCTGTTTCTTGAACAGCACCTCAAATGGAGAGAACCATTCAATCACACGACTTGGCAACCTGTTGATCAACCAAGTAGCAGTCAATAAAGAATAGGGCCAAAACTTAGAAGGCAAGCCACTTGTGAACATCAATGCCCTAGCTGTTTGTAACAAATTCCTGTGCCTTCTCTCCACCACTCCATTTTGCTGGGGTGTATATGGGCAGCTTTTCTGATGGATAATACCATGTTCTGAGAAGAGTTTATGAACCATCTGATTAACAAATTATGTCCATGATCAGATCTAAATTGTTTGATATTTGTCTGAAATTGAGTCTTGATCATGGTGATGAAACTCTTAAGGGTATGAACCACCTGATCTTTGCTATGCAACATGTAAGTCCAGATCATTCTGCTATGATCTTCTACCAGTGTTAACATATACTTCACTGAGCATAAGTTTTCTTCAACATATGGCCCCCACAAATCTGCATGTACCAACTCAAACAAATGCTCAGTTCTTCTACCCAAAACTGGAAACTGCTCTCTTGTTTGTTTAGCTCGAATACAGACTTCACACCTCTCTATAACATCTATCATATCCTTCATCATCTTTCCATCCAAAATCTTCATATGTTGCATAGTAGTGAGGGAGGGATGACCAAGTGCTATATGCCATTCATGAAGACTCAAATCTCTAGGTCTAATCATGCTGCAAGAATACCTCTCAATTAGAGTTTCCATGATGTAAAGATTACCTTTCATCTTAGCAATACCTAGTACCTGATCAGTATTATCCTTCTGAAAAACACAATGCTCCTTGTAGAACATGCATTTTATTCCATAATCTTGAATCAGCCTAGCCACTGATAAAAGATTATGAGTGAACCCAGGGATATATAACACATTAATCAGCAAGATATCTTTGGTTAACTTCACCTTTCCAGCATGAATAACCAACTTGGCAGAACCATCTGGGAGGTGTATATTGATTGGTTTGTCCAATCTGTAAGTAGTAGACATAAGCAAAGGATCACAACATATGTGATCACTTGCTCCAGAATCCACAATCCATAACTCCCTACCCATACTAGGCAGTACACTAAAAGCATAATGGCCATCAAATGGAGTAGCCTGAACAGGTGCCTCATGTACAAAATTAATATCAGACTTAGGCTTGGCTTGACCAGACTGCTGCATGTAAGTGTGAATGTACTTTGCTATTTCTGATTGAATCAACTTACTCATATCTTGACTGGATTCCTTCTGTGTTGTTCCTTCATTCACTGATTCAGCATCCACATCATTCTCAACCATGTTAACTCTTCCTTGTGCTTTACTGTCCTTCAACTTCTTGTACCATTCTGGTACTCCATGAACCTTAAAGCACTCACTCACTTCATGTCCAGTGGCCTGACAATGACTACACTTCAACCTTCTCCTTTGTTCTTTAGTCAACCTAGGTTTGAATTGCCCATTCTGTCCTGTATCATTCCTATATCCACCAGAGTTCTTAGCAAACTGTCCTGCATTTAGACTTAGCAATCCACTAGAATCATATGCTGAATTGTTCAACTGCTTCCTGTCTTCAACTTGAACCACTAGTGAATAAGCCTTATGAATATCAGGTAATGGATCTATCATCATCACTTGATCACACACAGCTTCATACTCTTCATTCAAACCTTCTAAAAACTTCATTAATCTTTGTTGCTCCTCTCTAGCAACCACTTGACCTCTAGATCTACATACAAATTCAATTGGTGGCAACACTGCATCTAACTCATCCCAAAGAGCTACCAAATTATTAAAATACTCCAATACACTCTGATTTCCCTGTGTGTATTTAAAAATCTCTCTCTGTAACCTAAACACTTTTGGACCATTCCTTCTACCAAATCTCAATGTTATGGCCTTCCACAGTTTAAGAGTATTATCAATGTGTGTAAAAGCATTCACAAATTCCTTAGAGATAGAATTAATAATCCAAGCAGAAATCATAAGATCTACTTTCAACCATCGTTTATAATAAGAGCAAGTTGGAAGCAGTTCTGGAAAACTTCCATCAATCAATTCGAGCTTGCCGCGAGTAGCTAAAGCTATTCTAATAGATCTACTCCAGTTAACGAAGTTAGTACCTGTGAGATGAGCACTCACCAGCTACATTCCTGGATGATCTGACTTCTCAAGGTGTAAAATCTCCCGCACTTGTCGAACTGTGAATCCTAGCGGTGGATCGATACCATCATCGTCACCTCCATCAGATCCATCTCCATTCGGTCCTGGTTTGCCGTCAAAACCGCTATCCTTCAATTATGATTCATCCTCGTCTTTCACTCCATCAAATCCAGCTACCTCGTCCTCTACGCGACGCTCCCAAACTTCTCTGCGTTGTTGCTTCACCATTCTCACACAGATTGTAGCTCAAAATCAGAGTAGCATGAGCAGAAAACCCTAAAATCCTGCTCTAGATACCATGAATTCGAGAGTAGAGAGAAGAAATTGGGAGAAGATATTTTCTCATTTCATGTATGTAAAAATACAGCAAAAATCTACATCCAAAATATAGTTAGTACTGTATATATACAGTACATAACTACTTCCTCAAAGACGTGAAAGAAACTAAAAGAAACGCTACACGCTTTCTATTCAACGCTACAAACTAATCATCGCCGTTGATCTTTACTAAAGATCAAAGGCTATTATTTAAATTTGCATCTTAACCTAAGATCGAATCCCGCCAATGGAAAATACAATATAAAACCCTATTTCTTCATCTTCTTCACTGGCTTCTCTTCATCACCATCTTTGCATAAAGCTGCACGCACTCTATCCATTACACCATCGACATCCATTTCTTGAGTGTTTCTACAGATAGCACATGTGCGTCGTCTAGCAATCTATCTGGAATCGAGGTCACCTATCGAGGGAACAGAGATATCAAATGAATTACTTGTTCGTTCTATCTTAAAATTTAATCTCATGTGGGAGTCGTCTTCTTTGAGATCGTGCTCAAGGCTATTGAGGGTACTGGCCATGCCGAATGCATGGCTAAGTACTTTCCTAGAAGAACTGTTGGGAACCCCCTGCAGTTTGATTTTGATGATGTTTATCGAAACCACACTTAGGCATATTTTACTTTGTTTAGGGTCAAGGCCGATAGATCGACCTGCTACCTGTTAGTGCAGGTCGATGCCCTTTAACGTTTAGTGTCAAGTTCGATCCACCCTGTAAGAGAAAGGTCGATGTATCGACCTGCCTCAATTGGATCGAGCTGGATCATCAGCCTGTCTATCGACCTCCCCTATCAAGCTTCCAGTTGGCATTGCCTTAGAAGATTTCAAGAGCTGGATTATCAATCAAGGTCGATGCTCCGCCTTCATGGAGCGTCACGACCTGATCCTTGCCACGTCGAGTGCCAGCAAGGACGAATATTCCCAACGGCTAGAAGTGAGTCAGCATCCAACGGCTAGTGCCACGTCAGCCCGACTCCAACGGCTAGTTTTTCAAAACTGCCTATAAATACTTCAGCCATTTTCGGATTCAAGTACGGGAAACACAAGCTATCAACGCCATATCTCTGCCCAAATCTCTCTCAAAGCTCATATCCATTCAAGTGTTCGAAATCCGATTAGTTTCCCAAACACTTGACAAGAGAGGTTTCCGATTCCGAAAAAACACCACAACGACGAAGCGTTCACTGCTGCTTGTCGATTGTTCAAACAACTTCTTCTCCGACTTGTTCGAAGTTAGAAAGCTTGTTTTTATTTTCGCCATTATAGAGTTAGTCAAGCTCTGTAAAAGCGTAAGGTTGTTTGTACGTTTTTGTACGAAGGTTGTAAGGGTCACGACCCAAAACTCGTGTCTAGTTACTCTCAAGTTAGATTGTATCTAGAACTGATACTCAGTCAGTATAAATAAGAGAGAGGTGGATCCAAAAGAAAAGGGATTCTCAGGTCGAGTCGACCTGACGTGGACGTAGGAGGGTTTCTCCGAACCACGCTACATCGCGGTGTTTCTCTCTCTCTCTATTTATTGCTCTTACATTTTATTATCTAACTGACGAGCATCATCCGGCATTACACGAATCAACCTGCTATCCATATTCAGCCTTAAGATTTTTCAAAGAGTAATCAACCTCCACCAACTTCCGCATTAACAACAGTTTGATAAATCAAGCTTGATACCATACAAGCTTGATAGATCAAACTGCCTCTGATAAGGTCGATCTTGACAATCGACCTGCAGATCGACCTGATTTTACAAAAGTCAAAAACGGTTGGTTATTGGTGTATTCCCCCCCCCCCCCCCCATACACCAATTACTCTTTCCCGGGACCAACAAGTGGTATCAGAGCAGTGGTTCTTTTGACCGCTGCTTTGCATACTAAAAGTTCTTTATCAAACTTTTGGTCATTTTGAACCGATCCTTAGAAAAATCTTTTTCATTCATTCATATCATATTATTTTGCTATGGAGGCTTCTCTTCTCAGGGTATGTGAAGACTTCTCCGTTCAAGGCTATGAAGATTGGAGCTTTCGAATCAAGATGTGTCTCAAGGCACATCACGTCCTTATGTGGGACATCATCGAGAACGGACCCTCCCCCATTTATGCTGCGAAGATTATCGTGGATGGAACAGCCCCCGGGGAGGCCACATACGAGAAAGTCCTAAATAATCCTCGCGATTACACAACCGAGGAAAGGAAAGAGGCCGGTCTCGATGATTATGCTAAGGGACTCATCTCCAGCACCGTGAAGGGCGTCTACCTGGCCAAGATCAGAAATCTTGAAACGGCCAAAGAAATGTGGGACACCCTTTGGTCCATCAGCCTTGGCTCAGAGGAAATGAAGGAGAACAAGCTGTCCATGGCGTGCAGCAAGTTCGATGACTTCAAGATGGCTTCGGGAGAAACCATTGAAGCGATGAAAATTCGCTTCACCGAGATTGTTCTTGAAGTGGCTGCCATCAACCCATACAAATATACGCAGCGCGAGAAGAATCTCAAAGTGATACGTGCCCTCCCTGCAAATTGGCACGTATACGCCGCCATGCATCCAGCCCGATCGGATTTCAACTCCCTCACCACTGAAGATCTTTTCGACATTCTTGTCGGAAATGAGTATGAGATGATCCGCATCCATGGATCAACCCAGCCTTCCACCAGCAAGAAGGCTGAGGAAAAGAACAAGGAGGTAGCCTTCAAGGCCGACTCAGCCTCAGCTGCTACCCCAAGTCCGATTGACGTCAAGAAGTTCGAGAAGATGACTCTCGACTATGCTCTAGCCGCTAGGAGAAATGAGAAGCTCCTAGGGAAGGTTGTCAAATACAAGAAATTCTACCGTGACAACAAACGAAACTTCTCATACCGCAACCACGACCGCCCTGACAAAAAGGGAGAAGGTAAACCCTCAACCTTCAATTCTTCTAACACACCCGAGGGTGGTTGTTTCAACTGTGGCAGGCCAGGTCACTACAAGACCGACTGCCCGGATCTTACCAAGGCCGAGAGAGACGAGCTCCGTGCAAAGCGTGATAAGAAGCTCAAAGATCAACGAGCTGCAATGATTGCCGAAGAAACAAAGGAAGCTCACCTCTCGGATAGCTCGTCAAGTGATGACGAAGGATACATCGCTTTCGATGAAAGTGATGATGAAGAATGCTTCGTTGGAGAGCATCAACAAAACGAGGGATCTTCAAAGGTAGATCTTCAACCCATTTCACTTTCTTTTTCTGACGATGATTGTGCAGAAGAAGGTGATGAAGACCTATCCGAGGCTGTGTCTTGGGAAGAAATCAAGAAACAGCTCGATGACTATGCCGATCTCGTGGATACACTCAAAGAGGTCGTTGAAGACAATGCTGAGCTATTGGATAAAAATGAAAAATACAAGCTAGCATTGGAAGAAAGATTCTCTCCCTACGATGAAGAAAAGGAAAGGGAGATCGAAACCCTAAAGTCAAAGGTTGACGAATTGACTGTACGGATCAAGGAGTTCGATACCAGGGAGCTCGAGAAGAACGAGTCCCTCAAAACCAAAGATGCCGAAATACACAGCCTTACCTCAAAGCTGGCTGACTTGGTAATCCGACACGAACTCCTCGTGAAAAAGGAAGAAAAACTTCAACTCACTTTAAGTCAGTTGAAGAAAAGCGGAAAGAAGTTGGAAGAAGTGCAATCCATGCAACGCAATCCGCGCGATCACTCTGGAATTGGGTTCAACGGAGAATCCAAGAAAAGCAAGATCAAAGACTGCGAGATCACGTTCGTAAAAGCGCAGCCTAAATCAAAGAATGTTCGGAAAGCTAATCAAGCTCTCATTGATAAGATGGTCAAGCTGAAGAATCCAGCTCGACAGCCCCAGGCCATCCTCATAAAGCAACAAAAGAAAGAACAGCCCGCTCCTCAAAAGAAGGAGAGTCGACCTGCCCAGCAACGTCGACCTACCCCCTACCATCAAAATAAGGCTGTTCATCAAGGGCGATACCAAGGCCAGCACTATCAAAGGCCGTTTCACCCTGAGTTCTTCCACCCGGATTATCAAGGGTGCTACTGCCACTATTCTCAACAGTCAAATTTTTTAGACTGGCAGTATCAACCTGGGTTTTACGAAGAACAATATTATCAGCCTCGTCGCCCTCGCTCGAAGAAATCCAAGGCTCCTAAGCCTAAGATCGCTACTGTCTCGTCCTCAGCCTCGGATAGAAGCAGACCGGTGAAGCAAATATGGGTTCCAAAGGCCGTTCCCGCAACCGATGTAGCACCCAATCTCAAATGGGTTGCTAAGTTTAATTAATTGCAGGTTGGGAAGGCTCAAAGAAGGAGCCAAGCAGCTCATGGAGCTGTATGGATCATTGATAGTGGATGCTCCAAGCACATGACGTGTGACAAAACGCCACTTTCAAACTATCAAGAACGAGACGGGCCCCTTGTAACCTTTGGAGGAAATTCTAAGGGATTTACGAGAGGCCAGGGCGATCTAAGAGTTGGTAAAACAACAATTTCTAACGTCTCTTATGTTGAAGGTCTTAATCATAATCTATTCTCTGTGTCGCAATTCTGCTCGAGTGGTAAACGAGTAGAATTCACCGCTAACAAGTGTCTCGTGAAAAATGAGGAAGGAGAAATTCTTCTTACCGGAATTTTGCAGGATAGACTCTATATTGTTCAATGGACAGATTGGATAGAGACCTGCCTGGTCACAAAGGCTGATTCCGAGACAAGCTGGCTATGGCACAAGAGGTTGAGTCACTTAAACTTCAAGGCCATCAACAAGCTCGCACGCAACAAGCTGGTGAACGACCTGCCAGACCAAGTCTTCGATCGTGATCACATCTGCAGAGCCTGTCAAGCCGGAAAGCAAACAAGATCATCCTTTCCAAGCGTGACGGCACAATCATCAAATCGAATTCTTGAGCTTCTCCATCTCGACCTCTTCGGTCCAGTCACTCCCTTGAGTATAAACGGTAGAAAATATGCTCTCGTTATTATAGATGATTATTCTAGATATACGTGGGTTATTTTCATGTACAAAAAGAAGGAGACATTGGAGAAGCTACCTGCGTTGCTGAGCAAGCTGTGCAATCAAAAGGAGAAATCCATCATCTCCATTTGATCAGATCGAGGCACCGAATTTATCAATGCAATGATCGAAGAATATTGCACAAAGAGTGGGATTCATCATCAAACTTCAGCTGCACGCACACCTCAACAAAACGGCGTGGTGGAACGTCGTAACAGATCGCTGAAGGAAGCAGCTCGTACCATGTTGGATGAAACCAATCTTCCAAAGAAGTTTTGGGCAGAGGCCGTCAACACAGCCTGCTACACCCAAAACAGGTCGATCATCACGACCCGACATGGAAAGACTCCATACGAGCTGTGGAACAACAAACTCCCCAGGTTAAAGTATTTTAAAGCTTTTGGGTGTTTGTGTTACATTCATAACAATGGGAAATCTCAATTGAAGACTTTTGATAGCAAGGCCGATCCAGGAGTATTTTTAGGATACTCAGAGGTTAGCAAAGCTTATAGAGCCTTTAATAAGAAAACCCTAGTTGTGGAGGTAACACCTCATGTTGTGTTTGATGAATCTACTTGTCTGTACAGAGAATCAAGTACAGGAACAGAACAGCCCACTGCAAACAGGCCGTCTAACTCCCCCATTGACGACCTGCTAGTATGGACTCCAAATGATTTGGAGGAAAAGGATCAATCTGATCCTAGGGTCACACAGCAAGGGGGAAGTGATGCAAATGATAATACGAGCTGTAATACATCAGCCAGACTTAACCAGGCTGATCCCCCTCCCTCAGTCCCCAAGACTGATGCTGTTAACGACCTTACATCACAAATCGAGCAGCTCGATAACTCAATGGAGCAGCTCAACATCCAGGCCGAACAGCAGCCTGATCAACAGCCCGAGCAACAACATGTGCCCACTGATCAACCTTCAACTCATCCGGAGTTTGACGAACCCATTAATGAGCCCGAGCCAACCATTTCAAATGAAGAAAGATCACGACGCAGACGATGGATCGATGATCATCCGAAAGAGCTCATTGTTGGGAACCCAAACCAAGGAGTGCGAACAAGAAGGACGATTGGTGAAAGTGCGCTATTAAGTTGTTATCTCTCTCGCATAGAACCCAGAGATGCCATTGAAGCTCTTCAAGATGCTGATTGGATTGAAGCTATGCAAGAAGAACTCAATGAATTCAAAAGAAATGAAGTATGGTCTCTAGTGGATCGTCCTTATCATCAGGGCGTCATTGGAGTCAAATGGGTTTACAAGAACAAGAGAGATGAATCTGGAGAAGTTGTCAGAAATAAAGCCCGATTGGTTGCAAAGGGTTACTGTCAACAAGAAGGAATCGACTATGATGAGACGTTTGCTCCCGTTGCAAGATTAGAAGCTATAAGGCTGTTTCTAGCTTATGCCGCTCATCAACGATTCAAAGTCTACCAGATGGATGTAAAGAGTGCGTTCCTCAATGGCGTCCTTGAAGAGGAAGTCTATGTGGAACAGCCTCCTGGATTCGAGGAGGGTGATTCAAGCAAAGTCTACAAACTGCACAAGGCCGTCTACGGACTTAAGCAAGCTCCTCGAGCTTGGTATGAGACGCTATCATCCTTTCTCATCGAATCAGGATTCAAACGTGGTTCAGTCGACAAGACACTATTCACTATCAAAGTGAATGAACATATCCTTTTAGTACAAATTTATGTTGATGATATCATTTTTGGATCTAAATCTCCCATTCTGTGCGAAAAATTTGGTAACCTCATGACCGAAAAGTATAAAATGTCTATGATGGGGGAAATGAATTTCTTTCTAGGGTTGCAGGTCAAGCAGTCCGATGAAGGAATCTTCATTAGCCAAACAAAGTACGCACACGAGCTGGTCGACAAGTTTGGTGTCAAAGACAGCAAGCCTGTCAAAATACCGATGCTCTCTGGAGGGAAGATCGACCCGGATCCCCAAGGAAAACCTGCCAACATAACACAGTACAGGGGTATAATTGGTTCATTACTTTATCTAACTGCTAGTCGACCTGACATCACTTTTGCAGTTGGAGTGTGTGCTCGATTTCAAGCTAATCCGAAGGAATCTCACTTGGAAGCAGCAAAGAAAATTCTTCGATACATCAAAGGAACCACAAATCTAGGTCTTTGGTATCCTTGTGATGATAATTTGCAGCTTACAGGTTATTCAGATTCTGATCATGCAGGGTGCAAGCTCGATAGGAAATCTACCTCGGGTACTTGCCACTTTCTCGGAAACAAGCTGATTTCGTGGTTTTCAAAGAAGCAAACTTCAGTAGCCACCTCCACCACAGAGGCCGAGTACATGGCCGCAGGAAGTTGTTGTGCACAAATCTTGTGGATCAAACAACAACTTAAGGATTATGAAGTTGAAGTCAGTGAAGTGCCAATATTCTGCGACAGCTCGAGTGCCATCGCCATTACTCAAAACCCAGTTCTTCATTCTAGATGCAAGCACATGGATATTCGACATCACTTTATTCGTGATCACGTGGAAAAGAAGAACGTGGTTATTGAGAAGATACACACTGACATTCAAAGAGCTGATATTCTAACCAAACCCCTAGCTGAAGAAAGATTCAAAATGCTATGTGGAAAGCTAGGGTTATTAAATGTTGAGTCATCAGGCCGATCGTAAGCCTACAGGCCGTTATCTACCTGCCACATCTTTCACAAGCTTGTGTGGGACCAACAATCGGGACCAACAAGCAGGCCGTCTCTTTACATGCAGGCAGATATCAAGGGGGAACAGGCCGTCAACTCTCAACAGGCCGATAACTCTCAACAGGCCGTTACCATCTGATCAGGGAGTTACAGTTTGAACAGGCCGTGTCTGTCAACAGGCCGTGCCTATCTGCAGTCCGTGCTCATCATCAGGCCATCGACTATTCAACAGATCGACCTGTGTTCCTCAATTGAGGGGGAACACTTAGCCAAAGTGATCCATCATTTGAGGGGGAACAATGGCCAATGTCTGTCTCCAGGGCGTTTATTTCGCCAGGCCGACATCGCCAGGCCGTTCCACCTCGCCAGGCCGATGTCATATGTCCAGGCCGATATCACAAATACAGGCCGTTCATTTCGACAGGCCGTTCTCCGTCACAAGGCCGATATCATCAGGCCGATATCAACCTGAATGCAACTGCATTTATGAAGGAAGAATCAAAAGGGCAGTATCACCCTTTTGTCTTATAACTTCTTCAATACACATTGAATTCTTCATTTATTAATGTTATTTATTTCTCAATGTGTTTCATTATTTAGGGTTCTGATAATTTGCAGAAAATGAGGAAAAAGGGATAATGATTACCATTTTTGTAAAACATCCAGTCAAGTGTCAAGTTTTGACACATTGACCGAGAATGCATTTAATTCCCTGCTGTCTCTCTCTGCAAAAGTGCAAGTTATCGCACGTTCTCAATAACTCACGCGCGAATGTGTAACGTTTCACATTTCACGCGCACACATCGTGTGGTTGAGAATTAAAGAGAGATTTTTCACCTTTTCAAAATCGAACGATCTCAACCGTTCGAAAATTCTATAAATATGGCATGCAGTTTTCTCTCATTCTTACTTGTCTTCTTCATCTTTTTCGAAAAACCTAAATTTGTCTCTGCAAAAACTGCCGCCGTCGTGCTTATTACTCAATTGCTGGTTTTCATCTTCTTCATTCGATCGCACAAAGATTTCACCGTGGTTTGTACCTTTTTCTCTGCTTTTAATCTATTTTATAAGTATTTGTTACTTATCTATCTATATCATTGCAGAAAAACCAACAACCATGGCTCAAACCTCTACTTCCGGTCGCAAAGAGATGCAGTGGTCGGAAATCGAGGCCTACCTGACTGCTCGTATCAAGTATGAGCCATACATGGTGCGCGAAAACTACGGTTTTCGCGATCTAGACTCCATGTTCACTCTGGTGGAGAGATGCTTCCCATTCCACCAAATTATCTCCCACCGGCCGGCGAAGAGTCTGCCCAGGATGGTATGCGCCTTCTTCTATAACTGGAACGAGGGCGAGTCCGTGTCTTCCCACACAGTCACCCTCGGAACCCAGAAATCCTTGGTCACCATCAACATTCTTGATGCGGTGAAGGGCGCCTTCGGTATTGGAGACGGAGGCGATATGCAGCTCTCGGATATTTCTCAAGACCAACTGCAGCAGGTTGCAGATCGGGTCTTGATTGAGCAGAGGCAGTTCGTTCCAGTGGCCTTCAAAAGGAGCGAGCTGCGCCCCAAATTCTGCCTCCTTATGGACTTCATCCAAAAGTGCTTTCTAGGGCACGTCGGGAATTAAGACCAGGTCACCCCGTTCAAATTCCAGATTTTGACGGCCGTAGTTCTCGATCTACCGATCAGTTGGGCAAAACTGATGGTCTCGCTGCTCTGGGAGGAGGCCAGACAGATCGTTTGCGAGACAGAGGGAGAGGCCATTGTGAAAGTCTCTCTTCACAACGAGAAAAGGCCGATGCGCCTTGGGTCGAAGGCCACCTGTATCATCCTCTCTTTCTTCAAGAATAAGAAGTGGTCCAATGACCCGGCCTTTCCCCCCCTGTTTATTCCAAAAGATCTCCATCAGCTAGAGATGGCGATAGGGGTATCGGCGCAGATATATTATAACTCCTCAGACTCTGTCAGGGAGCATCTCGCCAGAACCGGGCAATCCAAAATTGGCTGGAGGATTCCGGATCGACCTGCTCAAAAGAAGAGGAAGGCCGATGTCGATCTGGTTCCCTCACGCCCTGTCAAGAAGGCTCAGCCCGTGAAGAGGACTCCCCCTCGCAAGTCTCAGTCGGCCTCCGGTGAGCCTCCCAGGCCGTTACATAAAATCCTCCCTCTGGATTTCGAGGTTGCTGCACCTCCCAGGGAGTCCTCGACCGCCTCATCGCCCTCTTCATCAGCCGAACGGACTCCATCTCCAGTCCGTTCCGCCGCCGAGCCGACCGCCTCACCGCAACGCCCTGCATCCTCTCAGCAGGTCGTTGCTCCCTCGCCAGTGAGGTCCCCCCTCGTCCATCGAGCTGGATCTGTTGAGATCCAGGACCTCACTGCTGAAGAATCTCTGTCTTCCCCAGTTCGGGATGCGCCTGTGGAGGAGGACGTCGTGCTGGAGGTCCAGCCGTTCGTTGAGCAGCCAATGTCTGCTGCTCACTCCCAGGTCGCTGCATTGAAGCAGGAGGCCAGGCTGAAGGTCATCGACCTGATGCCGGGGATTGCTCAACTCCCCAAATCCCTCGACCTCGCCACTCGCCTCCAGTTCTACCTGGATTGTAAGTCGAGTTATTATTATGTTTTCGAAGCGTTGCTGCAGGTCGTCACTCTCGACGACCTGAAGGTCGAGGAGCTGGCTCTTGAAGCGGAGTTCGGTTTTTACACCGTGGGGGATGCGGCCTCCAATTTTCGCCAGCTGGTGCTTCGCCGCATGAAGGTCGAAGCCAAAATTTTGGGCATCGACCTTCGCCCCCTCTATGCGCACTCTCGCGCCCTGTACAACTCCGCCGCAGAAGCCGGAGACGAGTTTGATCGGATTCAAACTCCGGAGCAATCATCACCCAGGATTGAGGGTGATGATCAACCTCTTGTTGCTGCTGCTCCGTCTCCAAAAGTGGATGTGGAGGCTGTGCTGGATGATATTTCTGTCAAGCTTGAGTCCATCATCACCAGCCTCCCAGAGCAAATTAAGCAGGCCGTAGCAGTGGCCCGGGCTGATATAATAAAAGATGTCAAAGCCCAGGCCGATGAAGCTGCCAGGGAGCGCGTCACGGACTTCGCCGTGAAGCTGTTGAAAGAATACACCGACAAGCTCCTGCCGGGCCAGCTTGATGAGCTCAACATGGCGTCCCGTGACCAGGTCGCGGAAGTATTGGAGGACTTGGCCAAGGTCGATGAGCGTGTATCAAATTTAACCTCATCTGTCTCGACCTCGGCCTCGACCTCCAATGAGCAGATCAACGCCATCCACGGCACCATCTCCTCCCTTCTCAGTGGGCAAATGGAGTTGAAGGATGCTGTGATCAAGCTCCAGCAAGAGGATGCGTCTCTTCTTTCCCTTATCAAGGCCCTGACTGATGATGTCGAAAAGGGGGAAGAAGACAGAGCCGCCGCCGCCGCCGCGAAGAAAAAGAAGGCCCCAAAATCCAAGGCCCCTCCTCCTTCTCAAAAGAAGCCCTCCCAGGCCGTTGCACCCAAGGTCGTTGCTGCTCATGCCGACCCCATCTCTCAGCTTGGTGCGGAGCAGGCTGCTGCTGCCAAAGCTCGATTGGCTGCCGAGGCCGATCTTATTTCCGCCATGGTACTGGCTGGTGCTTCGCCGGAGCAGGCCACAAATCAAGAGGAGCAGCAGCGTTTCAAGGCCGAGCGCCGAGCTGCTGAAGCCAGGAGGAAAAGAGAGTCGGACTGGATCAGCCAGTCCGCTCTTGTTTTGAATGCAGGAGGATTGCAGCAGGTCGTTGATTGGCTTGATGAATCACAAAACAACCTGCTGCGGGAGCTCAATTCTTGCTTCATCCTGCTGCACTACTTCATCAAGGACCCCTCCCTCCCTGCCGATGCCGACGAAGCGTATGCAGCCTATATGCTCAAGTTTCCATACCAAAAATTCATTGGTGATCTCAAGAAAAAGGCTGCAGAGGCTGGTGTGACGATAAGGGCCCCTGCTCAGCAATATTTTGCGCCCTTGCGTCTTGGTGCTTCGGAGTATTTGGATTACTCTCGAATCGACCAGTACATCGCCCAAACTGCCATCGGTCTAGGCGTCAACGTATCGAATTCTGATCCCGACTATCGTCGTATCAGGGATGGAATCTACGCAAGCATGCAGACGATGTCAAGGGAGCAGGTCCAGGAAGAGCGCTTGGCAGCCCGTGCCAAGATCCAGGCTATGTAGATAGATGATTTTGTAATCGTTTTTCATTTATGCTCTCAGCTGGTTGTAAACTCTCCATGTATTCTGCTAACGAGCTTAATGAAACAAAATCATCCTTCGTCCTGACGACAATATCTCTTTGTCCAGGCATCTGCCTTTACTGCTTTATTTTAATTATGTTCTTATTTGCCTTTCATTTAATTCCTTATCAATCTTCATGATTGAAAAATGTTTAAGCTCTGATACCAACTTTCAGTGTTTTATCTTAGGAATTATTTGTAAAGTGTTTGGTTTCGACATCATCAAAAAGGGGGAAATTGTTGGGAACCCCCTGCAGTTTGATTTTGATGATGTTTATCGAAACCACACTTAGGCATATTTTACTTTGTTTAGGGTCAAGGCCGATAGATCGACCTGCTACCTGTTAGTGCAGGTCGATGCCCTTTAACGTTTAGTGTCAAGTTCGATCCACCCTGTAAGAGAAAGGTCGATGTATCGACCTGCCTCAATTGGATCGAGCTGGATCATCAGCCTGTCTATCGACCTCCCCTATCAAGCTTCCAGCTGGCATTGCCTTAGAAGATTTCAAGAGCTGGATTATCAATCAAGGTCGATGCTCCGCCTTCATGGAGCGTCACGACCTGATCCTTGCCACGTCGAGTGCCAGCAAGGACGAATATTCCCAACGGCTAGAAGTGAGTCAGCATCCAACGGCTAGTGCCACGTCAGCCCGACTCCAACGGCTAGTTTTTCAAAACTGCCTATAAATACTTCAGCCATTTTCGGATTCAAGTACGGGAAACACAAGCTATCAACGCCGTATCTCTGCCCAAATCTCTCTCAAAGCTCATATCCATTCAAGTGTTCGAAATCCGATTAGTTTCCCAAACACTTGACAAGAGAGGTTTCCGATTCCGAAAAAACACCACAACGACGAAGCGTTCACTGCTGCTTGTCGATTGTTCAAACAACTTCTTCTCCGACTTGTTCGAAGTTAGAAAGCTTGTTTTTATTTTCGCCATTATAGAGTTAGTCAAGCTCTGTAAAAGCGTAAGGTTGTTTGTACGTTTTTGTACGAAGGTTGTAAGGGTCACGACCCAAAACTCCTGTCTAGTTACTCTCAAGTTAGATTGTATCTAGAACTGATACTCAGTCAGTATAAATAAGAGAGAGGTGGATCCAAAAGAAAAGGGATTCTCAGGTCGAGTCGACCTGACGTGGACGTAGGAGGGTTTCTCCGAACCACGCTACATCGCGGTGTTTCTCTCTCTCTCTATTTATTGCTCTTACATTTTATTATCTAACTGACGAGCATCATCCGGCATTACACGAATCAACCTGCTATCCATATTCAGCCTTAAGATTTTTCAAAGAGTAATCAACCTCCACCAACTTCCGCATTAACAACAGTTTGATAAATCAAGCTTGATACCATACAAGCTTGATAGATCAAACTGCCTCTGATAAGGTCGATCTTGACAATCGACCTGCAGATCGACCTGATTTTACAAAAGTCAAAAACGGTTGGTTATTGGTGTATTCCCCCCCCCCCCATACACCAATTACTCTTTCCCGGGACCAACAAGAACTAACAGAGTTGTTTCATCTTAGTTACCTTGCTTTCATTCATAACAACATGAGGGTAGCGGTACTCCTATTGCCTTCAACAATTTTAAATCTTCAAATTTTGCAGACTTTGATCATAGATTGATTATCACACATTAATTCAAAATCACATGTATTGCTTAATATATGGAAGTTGCCACTTCTGAGGCATATTATCTTGAGAGGAAGCTTGTTCAAGATTCCTCCGCCTCCGAGGAAATGTTTGGTGCTTGAAAATCTCCAAGTAGTATCTAAAGTGATAAACTACAAACTCACAAGGAAGGTTATCTCCAAAATTCCAAACGTGAGGGAGATGAAGCTTGTGTATACCTCTTGGTCGATGTTTTGGCTTAGAAATGTAGTCAGTTTCCACCAACTTGAAATGCTGAAGCTAAACCTACTCGGCACTAGCATCATGAGGATTGTCGATCCTACTAATGTTTTGAAGATTTCAGATCCGTTTCGGGTGCATTATGGTTTACCAACTAGTCTTAAGAAGTTGAGTCTTAGAAGGATGTAGGCCTCCCTCAGAAGATATGTCGATCATTGGTTCGTTGTCTAACCTTGAAGTTCTCAACAGGCGTTCGACTTTGTTGATAGATGTTGGGAGACTAAGGAAGGGGAATTCACCACGCTAATATTCTAGAAAGTAAACGGGTCGAATCTAATGAATTGACGAACATATAAATCTCACTTCCCACGCCTCGAGCACCTCTTCATCATCAAGTGTTGTTTGGCGTTAGAGAAAATCCCATGTGAAATTGGAGATACTACAACTTTGAAAGTGATGGAGATAGACAAATGTAATCAGTTGTAGTGGATTCAACACTACTCATTCAAGAAGAACAAAAAAGCATGGGAAATTAGAAGCTTGTGGTTATAATTTTGATGACTTCCTTTGAATATATATTAGACACCAAGGACTACAAGGTCTTCATGAATATATTTCGATGCATATGTAGTGCACTGAGTTTATTTATAACTGTTGAGTTAATTGTATAACATTTTCTTAACAATACATATAATTGTCGATGATGGATAAATTGGTAATTTCAATGCTCAAGTGCGTGATAAGAATTTTTTTTACAAAAAAAAAAAAAAAAAAAAAAAAAAAAAAAAAAAAAAAAAAAAAAAAAAAAAAACCTTTGCAAGATTTTGGAGCACTAGCATTAATGTTTAATTTCAATTTTATTAGTAAAGAAATTAATGAAATATTTTAAAAAATAGTTATACACCAATCATGATGCTATGAAGATTTTAGCAATAAGGATTTCAATTTTCCCGCCGGTATTCGAACCTAATAGATGCGGGTTTGAGAGGGTATATGGTACCCCGCGAGTACGTGTTCACGGTACAAACTCGCTATCCATTTATTCGTGGGCACTAATATGGATAGTCACTATCCGTACCCACAAACCCGTCAACCCGCCAATAATACCTGCGAAAATACCCACAGATATACCCGGTGATTATCCGTATGCCCTTATTTTATTTACTTATTTATGTTTATAAATACTCTCATACTACCTTCATCTCACAAAAGTAGTCCAAATTTGACTTGACACAAGAATTAAGGAAAACGAGAATGTGTGGTTGTAATTAAGGAAAAGTAGTCCTAGTTAATTGTAGCAAGTATTATTTGTCATTTATAGAAAGTGGACAAATGTATAAGATAGACAAAAAAAGGAAGATGAACTACTTTTGTGAGATTGAAGTAGTATTATTTAAAAAAAAAAAAAAGTTAAAGGGAATATATGATAAATAATAGTAGTAATGTTTATTTCTTTTTTCATGTTTATAAGTCTCATATTCATTTTATTTGTGATAAATTGTGAATTTCTAGTTCATGGATGGCAGGCATCCTTGGGTGGTGGCCGGTAGGCATGCAGGTAACCACAAGTGTCAAGTAGGCAGTACCCGATGGGTGGCGGGTGGTACCCATCACGGGTAACACATTGGGTAGCAGGTACAAGTTCCGTGATAGAGGATGGGGCGATTTCCTCTATCAAGAAACGAAAAGAAACAAAGATACAACGGCAGACGCGAGAACCTTGCTCGTCGTACACGCCAGATTACGATACGAAAAGGAAAAGCAGCAAATAAATAAACTAGGGTTTGTATTATATTTCTTGATGATGAAATAACATACATTCCACCTATTTATACTAAAGACCTAGGGTTGATTCGACCTACGATTCGGGAAAGAATCAACAAGAAAACCCGAAAAGAAACGACTCAAATAAATATAAACGGGCTAAGCCCAAAAAATACAAATAATTATATTAAAACATTCTCGTATCAACTCCCCCACCCTTGAAAATCACCTTGTCCTCAAGGTGGAGATTCAAACTCTTTATAAACTTCATCAAGTGCGTATAGACCGAAAATAACCCATCTTCGAGAAACTTCAAGAATTACCTCTTCCTCGTCAGTTAGCTTTGATGCGTGGCGACCTCTCTCTCGTCCGTTCTTCTGAGAGGCAAACTGACTGCCCTTTGCGAAGTGAGCAAATAATTCTGTCGGCTGCAATATGTAGTGTAGGCGCCCCTTTCCTTTCTTGTACATATCACCATCAATAGCAGCATTATGTGCATCAACTATCTCTTGTATCTTGTGATTCTTAAACCTCTGCATTTCACTGATTCTCCTCTCATCAATATACTCCATCTGATTTTCCTTGAGGAAGAGGGTGACTTTGGTTCCACGGCCGAGCTGCTCACCTTCAACATCCCTAACAACATCCCTAATAACAATGAAGGAGCCATCGGCCTGGGAATTTAAATTGTACTGCTCATCATCGTTAGTGACGACGGCGGAGCTTTCAACGGCGTTGTTGGGGTCGCCCTCACCAATGTCAGAACCAATCGTCGCTTTGACGGGGTTTAGGTTTTGGGTCCCGGCAGAGTCGAGCACCTTGGAGTCCCCCGCCTCTTCTACCAATTTTGAACCAATGGAGAATGACACTCGCCCTCTCTCTTTCTTCTCTATCTCCGGTTCTGCCGGGCACGGCACAAATTCTGTGCGCGACGGAGGTGGATCAAAAACACACGGCTGAGGAACCGGCACGTAGTAGCCGTCCCGCGGAGGAGGAGGAGGAGGCGCATAGGGGTTACGCTTGTTTGCATAACCACCACCGGAGTATCCTCCACCATAGTGTGAATACGACGCGTAGCCTCCACCTCCGTGGGTTCTGCTCGCTCCGTACATGTACTGTGATGATCCTCCGCGTCCATAGCTCTCAATACGAGGCCTTGGAAGATCCCACGAAGTGAGTGATCGGCCGAAGGGCGGATCGTAAGCATACGGATCCGAATAGTTCCAATCTGAAGGGTTGCTGCACAGATCCGGATCAATACGAGGCGTTGGGAGATCCCACGAAGTGAGTGGCCTGCCCAATATCGAATCGAATTCATACGGAGATGAAGGTCCGCGCGATGTCGACTGTTCCCATGACGAACGCTGTCCTTGAAAAATCCTAGAGTGTCGCTGCGCAGGTGGGTCCCACGATGACGAGTGCCACGATAGCGGCATCCCGTAAGGAGGATCCGGTTCCGGCCGTGGCAGAGATGCTGGTCTGATCACACATTGCTCTCCCGCGTCGAAACGACTCTCCAAACGCTGTAGTGTAGAAAGTATAGACGCCATAGTTAATGTTGAATCAGCTATCGGCAATTGCGCTGAGGATGATGATGGAGGGATTGTAGAAGAAGTCAACGGCGCCGAGGTCGTGTTCCTAATTGGATGTGGATTTATGGTTCCAAAAGTCTCGAGTAATTTGATGACTCCAAAAATTCAATCTCTAAAACCCTTCACCAATTCTCCGATTCAATATTCGATAATTCGCCCCTCAAAGAGACTCCACTTCGGAAGCTCTCAATGAAAGCACCAGTTGATAGAGGATGGGGCGATTTCCTCTATCAAGAAACGAAAAGAAACAAATATACAACGGCAGACGCGAGAACCTTGCTCGTCGTACACGCCAGATTACGATACGAAAAGGAAAAGCGGCAAATAAATAAACTAGGGTTTGTATTATATTTCTTGATGATGAAATAACATACATTCCACCTATTTATACTAAAGACCTAGGGTTGATTCGACCTACGATTCGGGAAAGAATCAACAAGAACACCCGAAAAGAAACGACCCAAATAAATATAAACGGGCTAAGCCCAAAAAATACAAATAATTAAATTAAAAAATTCTCGTATCAACTAAAACATTCTCGTATCATTCTGTTCGCAGGTATAAAAATGGGTAGCTACTATCTATACCCGTCATACCCGATTGTCATCCCTATTTAGCACCATTCTCCACTATATTACAATTTTCCCAACTAGTCTTAGGTTGCGTTTGGTAGCCCGGATAAGCCCATGATAGTGATTACTAACCGGGCTTATCACCCGTTTGGTACGGGAGTTACGGAAACTTGGGGGCCCGTGATTAATTTTGGGCCCGGGCTTGCGGCACTGTTTGGCACTGTTCCGCTTTAGTGGAATAAACCCACCAATTTGGCCAGTTTCAGAAGCAGGCCATGTACAGTAACCCTGAGTAAAAAAGGAAAATACAAAAATACCCCTCCATTTCTTGGAGAAACTGCCACTCCCATTTCTCTCTAACTCCATAGCTCCTCTTCGAAGAAGAAGAAGAAGAAGAAGAAGAACAAGACGAAGAAGAAGTGGCGGTTATGGATTTGGAGGAGTTCTGCTCCTTCATACCGGATTCCGGCGTCGATTTCTTGGAAAAACTGCCACTCCCATTTCTCTCTAACTCCATAGCTCCTCTTCGAAGAAGAAGAAGAAGAACAAGACGAAGAAGAAGTGACGGTTATGGATTTGGAGGAGTTCCGCTCCTTCATATCGGATTCCGGCGTCGATGTCTGGACTTGGATCGACATGGCCATATCAGTCGCCTCCGCCGATCACGAGATCAAGCTCAGGAATCGGAGAGAATGGGAGTGCTTTGCAGAATGGTGAAGAGGATGAAATTGGGGGAAATTGTGCGCCCTTTTTTCCACCAAAAATCAAATGGGGGAAAACACAAAAAGACAAAAACTATCAAGGGTAATTTTGACATTTCCCATATCAATTGCATTCAATACTCATTGTAACCAAACAACACTTCTTCTTCACTTGGGATAGGAAACTTCCCAACCCAACTACACATTACTTATGAAACTCATGTAGCTAACCTAAGTTTTAATCACGGGCCGACTATCCCACCCGACCTACCAAACGAGCCCTTAAGGAGCTCAATATGAAATGGCGCAACAAGTCCCACGACTCGAGCACCTTCTCATCGAATCTCATTCAGGTACTCTCATGATCATCAAATCCCTTTGAGAGAAATTTGGAGATATTGCCAATATTAAGGCTATCAACCACAAATTTATGATCTCAATTCAAGACGAACAAGAAAAGCAAGGATCTCGCAATTAAAATATTGGAAGATTTCTCATGGACAGATGTTGGTTAGACATGTATGTGACACATCTGTAGCTTTATTTCCATTACACTCGTGCAAAGTTCATTGAGAAAATAGATCATAAACTTATACACTTTCCAGTAGTTGAATATTCCTTTGCTAAAAGAAGCTCGATATAAGAGTAGTCCTTTTCAAACCAATCTCTAAAATCAACTGAATGAAATAAAGTTATTACAGCAAATAGAGCTATATCCAGTTTACCATCTGCAGGCTACTAAATTTGGGACTAAAACTCGAAAAATATATATTTACATACACTCAAGGGGCCTCAAATTGGACACGTGACATTCAACTTGTCTATTCCACCCATCTCATTTCCATTTCATGGGAAAAAAAGAAAAGAAAACGAAATCATTTCAGAATAAACAGAATATGTGTGGTAATGAAATCTTGAAGGAATCTTACCATGCAACAATCATCTTCAATCCACAAGATCGATTCCAACTCTTTCATGACAGAGCATAAAAGGTATTCCTTGAATAAACTAGTTCTGTACCTTGTAAAGTCCTCGGATGGATCAATATATCAGGAAAAATTCCAATTTACTCTGTTGTTAAGAATGGAAGAACCCATCAGTCAATCTCTCCTTCCTCCGTATCATTTGATTCTTGGGCAATGCTTGGAGGAGGCTGCACTTCTTCTTCCTCCTCTTCATCATTCTTCATGTACAATCCAAGTTTCTCCAATGGATTACTATTTGCTGGGAATTTGAAACTACCAAGAACATTTTCAACATTCTCAGGGCTCGCTTCGTCTATAAAGCTCTGTAAGTGCTCCTCTGGACCGGCTCTAAACATCTCCAGATCTTCCATGAACTGGCTATTTTCATTGATATCCACAGTCTTCTCCATCTGTAAACAGCACAGAGCTTAATCAGATGCGGGAATAATTGTATGCCACTATAAGGGAAAGAAACGCTTATTTTACCTGCCGCAGAGCTTCACGTTGAGCTTCTCTAGCTTCTTCTCTCTTCCTTCTTGCTTCTTCCGCTGCTTCTGCTTCGGCCTTCCTTCTAGCCTCTTCAGCAGCTTTTGCCTCTGCTTGCAATCGTGCTTTCTCTGATAAAATACAAAGACCATCCACAATCACATCGGAGCCCTTTTAGAAAAACTAAAATGAAATTTTAAAAAAAGAACAATTTCATTGCACTAAAACCTTCTCTTCTGCGTCTTTCAATCTCCTCCTTCTCCAGCTTCAGTTTCTCAGGATCCACTGCCTTAAAAAATTTCAGATGTCACAATCAATATTACTGCATGCGCTATCTGGATAAATACGATTCAACAAGATAGAATCTGACAAGTCAAGTCGGAGTTGCATACCTTTTCAGTAGTATTCTCTTGAGCTTTAATTATAATATCAGCAAATCGGCTCCTTAATATAGCTGCACGATACAGCTTTTCAGGGGAGACTTGCCTATCTGGTGGAGCACTCTCCCCTAAAATGTTACAGCTCGTTGGTGAGATTATGCTGCACATTTTTAATATCTCGCACTCTCCATTAGTTATCACTGCTTACCCTCTTGACGACAATTAGGCTCATCGGAGGATGACACTGGATATTGCTCGGCATTTCCATCCAAGATATCTGCATTTACCACACAATACGTTATACCGGGAAAGAAAGGAGTGCCAACACAAAATCAACTTGCAGTTCTAGCAATCTGACCTCCATCTGTTTGATCTTGTAGGTCTTTTTCCCTGGGCTCTTCTTGATTATTCGCAGTTTTCTGAAAGCAAACAAAGAATGTAAGAAATAAATTCTATTGATCATGAATCCAAACAGGGTGCTGATCAAAGCTGAGCAAAAACTCAAACAATATATCTAAAGCAAAAAAAAAAAATTCAACTATAGAAGGGGCATATGCTCACTTCTGCATGAACTGAGGTGTTGGCACCATCAGCTTCACAGGCAGAAGAATTTTCTGAATCTGCAAAAGAGAAAAGATTAATTCATATATTATTATATAAAAAATATTACTATATTCGTACGTAGTAGACACTTTTTGGTTGCATTAGTTCAGCCTATTTATTATGATTAAAAATATTTATGAAGTAAGCAGAGGCTAAGGCATGACAGTTTGTGGATTAATTAAATGAGGAAAGTAAAATAATGAGCAATGATGATGCCGATACATAGAAGTAATGACAGCGACTATCCCAGATACAGTAGCATAATGCAAGAATCAAGGGAGGGGGGAGACAGAGAGATTATCATATACAGTGCTTTCTGCAAGGGTAAAGTACCTATTTATTAAATTTCTCTTAGTTCATTTCCTATAGCACAAGTTTTGCAGAAATGTTATAGCTTATGACATAGTACTCAATGTGATACTTTCAAGTTTCAATAACATGAATTGTGGCAGAAACACCCAGATTGTTTATGAGTTTATTTGTACTTACATTTCCTCAAAATTCCACTTATTAATAGACTTTGTATCGAGGTAGCCAATTTTTATTTTTAGGTTAAGATGGTAGAGTTCTTCTATTTGTATCCTACACAGAACATATTTTCTTCAATTTATCTTTCCTTTACTCTCTTTTGAACAGATGAATTTCGATTATTTCCTACAGAAAGTCTGAAAACATTCTAAGTAGCAAATAGGCCACTAGTAAAGAAGATATGCATGGATCCGAAGCAGCAATTTAGAGCAGCTATCAAATCATGCTGCTACCCCAATGATAACAAGAATACAAATGCAAAAGGCATGCCATATGAAGAAAATGGTGAAAGAAAGAGCAACATAGCCTACTGCCTATGATACAGAACCAAAAAAAAATGTAAATCATGGTAAAGCAATCTCCTCCTAGTAATTTAGTGGAAGCAATAAGTAAACAACAATAGAAATGTAAGAGAAGAACAATTAGGGCCAACAGCAAATCGAAGGGCAATTCTGCTGCACATGTGTGCATGTGCAGAAGGGAGTTTTCATTTGGGGAGGCCGAGCAGGCACAGGAGTCAGTTTTCATTTGTGGTGGTCGAGTCTTTCGTGGTGGACAAAGCAATACACCATCTTTCCTTCTACAACACGTAAGGAAGACCACTACATGCAACTAAAGAATATGACCAAACCTTTCTTACAATGAAGCAAATACAAGATTATTTTGAACACTGAACAAACTCTAAAAGTTCAAGAAAATGCTGAAAATTTTGGCACAAGCTCGTGGAGAGAGCAAACATACACTTGTCGAAAGCTAAAAATGCAACAGAAAAATTAAGAAAAATTAAGAATTCCAAGTGAAGCTAAGAGTAGCGAAGACATTTGACTTTCTTAATTATGTAACAACAATAACTATAAAAGTCTAAGTTATTGTATTATTAAAAATCTTTAGAGCAGTGTCTACACTTCTGAACAGTATCATCTCCATTACAGAGAACAAGGTCATTTCCCCAACAAAAAACTGCTACTAGGCCATCTGATTCAAATGGCCTTAGCAAAATAGTACATTTCTTTTCTATTCTATTATGATTATACCCCCACATCAGACCACATATTAAATCTATCTACAGTTGTAATCATTCATCTTTAGTGTGTCTACAACAGCTCTCAGTGTCAAGCTGTTAAATCCTATAATTCAGAAGTCAAATTCCTGATATTGAATCAGCCTTTGTAAGGCAGAAGCTCATAACAATATTTGGTAGCTCCATCTATAGACATGAATTCCAACTCACACTACTGTCGAGGCATACATGCATTGTACTACTCCCTCTGTCCTAGCCAAAATGACCCCTTTTATGATTTTATACCTCACATATGAATAAAAAAGGGGTCATTATGGCTGGGACAGAGGGAGTATAGATTAAGAAACTGACACTAAATAGAATACAAGAATCGCAGAGCATGCAACACTAATGTTCTCAAGTCTGAACTGATAAAAAAAGTTTCTGAGATGACCTATTATTTCCTTACTTCGAAATATTATTTCACTATGATAGTTCTAAACTCATAGGATAATTCCCAAAGCCACACCAACAAGCCCTAAGGTGTCTCATACTTACAGCAAGAAGCCTCATATAATATAGACCATAAATCAATAATAAATAAAGAAAGCATAATATGTTCATCAAAAAATTGATTGTATATAATTTGGATAAAAAGCAAGTAGATATAGATAGGGTGCAATAAAAATCAATTCTTCATTTTTATTTCATTTCCAAAGAAAGCACAGAAACAGGACATGATGCATAATGGAGTAATCAGTAGCAGCACAGACCTGTAGATGAGGCACCTGATTCACTACTGGAGCTTCTTGAGCCACTGTAGTTACTGTTCCTTTCAGCAGCATCCTTATCAATCCGTATGGGAGGTGAACTAGATTTCGGGGGTGGATCATTTCCACCAATATCCGCAACTTCATCGGCTCGTTCATTATCTGATTAAATTTTCAAAGGTAAGGCAACAAGGACACCAAACACGATATCGAGAGAAGTATAGACTGGGTGCCAAGGTATATACCTGCACAGGGCAGGTTATATGATTCTCTAAACCCAGATTCCTTTGGCATCTTATGCAAACACAAGCACACATTTAGAATGATTATCACAATAGAGTATGGAGCAGAGACACAAAAGCGCAAGCAGTTTACCTCATTTTCATGGTTCTCTGATTCTGATAGCTTTTTCTTCTCTAATAGATAATCATCTAAAAGTTTCCGTAATGTTAACAAAGTCTCATCACTAAGTGCATCAATGTCAATTTCAATCTCATCTTCAGTAACTTCACTACCACTCAAAGTGCTCTCTTTCAAAAACAAGATTATGTTCTCTGGCAGCTCTGCAATCAATTCCTCCAACTCAGTACCAAGCTTTTGTTTATCAGCATCACTGATTGCAGGCTTGTCTCTTTCATTATTGGCCTTGGATTCCTTAGATGCAGTTTTCTGCTTCTTACTAGGAGGCACATAAGCACTTTCAGGTTCAATGACAACACTCGACTTGGAAGGCGTGGATTCATCAGCTGTAGTTGGAAGTTTCTTCTCAATTGATCTCCATCTCACTTCGAAGTATTTATTCATTATCTCAGCCATAATATGAACATCATGTTTGGGTGGGTTAAATGTCATTGCATTTTTGAAGGTAAGCCTCACATCTGCAGCAAACTCCATTGGAGAAGAATACTGATTTGACAGTAATTTACTCTTCACTGTCCCTAAATCCATAGGATGCTTAATAATATTATAATAATCCGGGACTTTATGAGCTACAGTATCGACTGGCTTGTTGAAAATCCAGGCATGATTTTGACCCATCAACCGATTCAACAGTGTCTCGCATTGTTTCATCAATATAACCAAATTAGTATTTTGTGGAAGAGCCTGCTTCACGGGCTCCGTTTTCCTAGCTGACAAAGGGCCACCTTTAGTACGAGGTCCATTTCTTCCGGAAGGACCTTTTTTCTTTCCTCTTGCCACGGCCTCATCATTAGTAGTCACAGGCAAGCTTTCTGCTGAAGCAAGTCTCTTTGCTCCCGTTTGATGGTTATGAATATCAGTAGTGCGTGGATGCACCACTCTATCCATACTAAGGGAGGATACCTTCCTGTGAAGCTTACGTACTTGTTCAAGCTCCATCTTCAACTTAACTTCTAAATCCCTTTTCTCCAGAGGGGACATATTCGAAAGTGACAGTGTTCTCATTGGCAGAATAGACCTACCATAACCATCGACATTCAAGCTCATGAACTTCCCATTAGGAACACAAGTTTCTTGTATAGAATTCAAACCTTCTGATTCAGCAATTGTCTCAACAGCATGCCGAAAATCCGGTACAAAACCACTGGAGTAACCCTTGGAAACTTTTCGGGTCTTCCCCATCATATCCCCAGAACCAGCCTTCTTTAACAACTTTTTCGACTCTTTCTGCCCTGTGTAATCTATTGGAATGGTCGGTGCCATAAATTCAAAGCTGAAGGAGTACACATATCAAACTCTCCTCATTCAACGTGTTCTCCGGTCATTAGAAATCCAAAATTCCAACTGTGCGCAACACCTGAATCCCTACCACGAATAACACGATGTGGTTCAAAATGCAATCGCTCGCAATCATTCCATCTTTACACAACTTCGAAGCACAATTCCATTCCCTCTCGAAATCGCTGAATATCGATCGAAGCTGAAATCTTATGAAAACCCAAATCTTAACAATCAATCGAAACCAAAACCCAATCCCGCTGAATCAAAATTCATATTCTTCAATAATCTCGAGAAATTGCAGCAAAAGCAAACAATTGAAACCTAATCTACGCAAAATAAACAGAACATGCGACAACAATCGTTCGGATCCAGAAAAGGAGCGAGGAATGAAATTAGAATAGCATTGGGGGGTAAGAACCGGGTGATCCGACCCGTTCCGCAAGAACCCTAGAAGCAACTAAATTTGAGATTTTTTCTTCGAAAATTTGCATAATCCTATAGATTAAAAAAAGGAGATAAATGCACATGCGCGTGTGCGAGCGATTGAGCGAGAGAGAGAGAGAGTGAGAGAGACTTACTAGTTTGAGAATCGCGGAGGCGCCTGCGCTGCGAGAAATCACGACATTTTAAAGGAGAGAGAGCTACCTCAAATTTTGACCGTCGATTACGTGCCGTTTAATCTAACGGCCAAAATATTAATCCAGTTTCAGTAATTAGGGGGTCACGGTCGCAGATGAGTCACTGTGTGCCATCGTGTCAGATGAGTACACGTGTCGATCTGAAGAGGCGAGTAGCATCATAAAATGTGGATGCACTGTCAGAATTTGGAAAGGAAGCACGTGGTGGGGCGGGAAGGTTGACTTGTAAATCACGAGACAATCACGCGTCTTTTCAGCTTGGGCTTTGATGAGTTTGAGAAATTAATCTATCTAGAATAATGGACTTTTAATTTGGGCTAATCAGGTTCAATAACAAACATTCAAAAATGAGCTAATCAGGTTCTACAACAAACATTCAAAAATAACTAGGTACCAAACACATATACTCCCTCCGTCCCACTGAAATAGAGATTTTTTTCGGCGCGGGAATTAAGACAAAAGTGATGATAGAATCTTCTATTTTAGGAAAGAACTCTTTATCAGTGGGACAAATGAGGTATAAGGCATGAATACTCTCTGTCTCCCTTCATCTACCATACCAAAGGTAGCATTAATGCATGATTACTACAATTAGGAAATATAATATAATTATGGTTGAAATCAACAATTTTACACTCGCTAAGAAACTAATATTGTGACGAAGGGAAAATAATGTTGCAACGATTGCAGTTAGCAACAGTCTAAAGTAAATATGAACACAACGATTCGAAAATAATTGTTGCAAAGATGATAATTTGACACTAAAAGTGGGATAATTGCACCGGTCAAAACATTTCATTCATAAATTTGAAAAAAACTAACAAAAAACTGAAAAGTAAAATGTCACCCGTATATCACCTTTTTTCATGTGTCAATCAAATAAATGAAGAAGGATAGTTTAAGAAAGTCTACTTAAAAGTGGGTATTTTTGAACATTTATTATGTAAATGAATATTTTTTAAGATGTATTATGAGAAATGGGTATTTGTGAATTTGCGCCTTAGTTTTATATGGGTGATTCTATTTGGGGTAATTCTATATATATCCACAACCCCAATTTTTTCCCAATATCCCCTATTTATATAATTAAAATTAAATACTAGAGAATTTTTCGGATTTCCCCCCACAACCCCATCCATTCCACAACGCATATTCATACATCCACCATCTTTTCTCTTCTCCCAAGCTCATTCTTCATCCACTTCTCCGGCCGTTGTTCACGACAGCATCCACCATTACCATGAAGTCGTCCAAACACAACTATTTCAAGCCCCACATTTGAAATCTTTGCCCAATTTATTTTATCCAAATCATTGAATCTCTAATAGAAGAGATGAGGGATCTGTTCGAGGAGTAAGATGAGCTCAAAACACGAAGGGATCCTTTTCCAGCGGCGATGATGGAAATTGACTGCATGCTGAGGGAAAATTAATTATACGTGCAGTTTACAGAAAATGATGAATCTTGGACGGATTGTTGGTATAAAAAATGGCGATGATGGAGAAATAGTAGTTGAAGGGGTTGTATAACATTCGGCAAACAACAATGGGAGAGCACGAGGCTTGATGAATAAGGAGGGTATCATTGTACATTTGCTATTGATTTTATTATTATAGACCCTGAACTTGTTTCACATTCTTTATTTGACAATGAGTGTGTAGATAATAGTGAAGAACTATCTGAGGTTGTGTCTTGGGAAGAGGTCAAGAAGCAGCTAGAGGAGCATGCCGACCTTGTCACCTTGTTGATAGGTGTTAATTTTACATTATTTTTTTAAGTGTAAAAATGTAGTTTTCTAGTCTCGTTTAGGTAATTTAGCTAGTATTTTACTAGTTTTATTATTTGTCGAGCTATATTATGCTTTTAGGTATTTTTCATTGATTTAGGTACTTTTAAGATGAAGAAGTTTAAGGACGAGATGAGAGACGAAGGAACGAGAACCGAGAACCAAGTTTAAGCCATGCACGTTGAACCTATCGGCCAACCTATTAGTTGATAGGTTGGCCAAAAGGCGCTACTGAGTTTGCATTTCGATGGATTTCGGCCGAAAGAAGGGAGGATTTTGAAGCACGGCCTATCGAGCGATAGGTCTGCCGATACCCTGGGCGATATATTTTTCTGAATTTTTCAATTTGGTATTTTTTAGGAGTATCTTATGTGTTAGGGTTATATACTGAAAATCATACTTTTTATGCTTAGTTATATACTACATCTTCTTGTTTTATGAAATAAATAAAGTCATATGTTTTGCATATTTATTCGTGTTATGGTTATACAAATAAATGTTCTGTAGTATATATATTAAAGATAATATGGTGTGGGTGGTCGCACAGAAGATCATATTATCAGATTCCTATTTACTTAAATAGTGTTCGCTGATAGATCCGGGTTGAAGATCTACAACAATTGTGTGATTATTCATCATATTTGTAAAGAGTATTCACGTATAAAGGATTATAACGGTAGCAAGTAAGAGACTCATGTGATTCATTAGCCATAGCAACTCATTTTCTACAGAGTATCTTCCTTTAGACATAAAAGAGAGGATCGAGCTAAACGTTAAGCAAAAGGTGTTTATAACCAAAAAACCAGTCAAATCCATGGAGCTTAGAGCTCATTCGGGCAGAAAAACAAAGGGGGAAAGAAGAGGGCGAAGTAGAGAACGCAAGGCGCCTTCATGCTTCGTCCTCTCTCGGTAACGAGAATTATACCTTCGGCTTGAGCTGTTGGGAGTCCGTTTTTCACCGAAGAGAATGTAGATGGAAATGATGAGAGAATGGAAATCCTTGAGGAAGGACTCCGGTTGCTCTGGCTTGAGAGAGTACAAGGCAGAGTATGAATGGAATAGTGTGTGTGTGAAGAGTCGAGGTGCCTGAAATGGTGTGATCACTCGATATTTATAGGTGAAAAAGGACGAAAAGGTAGGTGTACATGCATATGAGGGAAAAAGAAGGAATTTTTAGGGAGACCATATTCTTTCTGTCTTTAATTCAGTGGTCCTCACCCTAGAGTGTGGAGTCACGCGGATAGTGTGTTAGGCAGATCCTTGGGCCTTGGAAGATGCTTAGGGATCTGGTATAACCCCTTATGCCAAGGTCGGTTCTGAGCAGATCCTAGTCATTTCCTATCTCAAGTGTGGTGTCTGCTTCCTATATGGCATCTGACGTCTTTAGAACTTAATTTTTAACTATTATTGGAGGATGCCATACGGTAAAGCTGATATTTTAGTCCCTATCAGCTACTCCCCACCCCAGTTCCAGAAGCGTGTGCTACAAGCTTCTGCTTCAGTACTTAGGCGGGAAATGATGATGATTTTTTTTTTGGTGGCGTCACACAGGTCTTATCGCGTGGAAAAATAATGCGACGTTTGGTTTTCCGAGGGCAAAGAGATATAAGATTCTTTTTCCTTTCTCTTTCTTTATCATCTCCCAAACTATCCATAGAGGAGAAAAAGGGCGACCGACCCCTTCGCCTCTCTCGCTTATCTCATACTCCCTCCGTCCCACTTCACTTGTCCTCAATACTATTTTCGTTCGTCCCACTTCACTTGTCCTCTTTCCTTAAAAGGCAAAAATTAACCCTTACTTTTTGATGTGGACCCCTTACTTTTTCAATTTAACACTACGCATAAAATCCCGTGCCGAAAAGAAAGAGGACAAGTGAACTGGGACGGAGGGAGTATTCAACAAGGCCGTCATCCCCTTTCTTTCATTTCGCCGGAATTGAACAGGTAATCTCCCTACTTGTCGGCGGTTTTACGGCTGAGAAACCATTCTCTCATTGGCCTTCGTTTTCTTATTTTCCTTGAGGAAAAGAGGAAAACCAGTTTTTTAGGGATTTTTGTAACTCCGTTTTTGACAATACTACCTATTACCTTTAGTGGATGTGTTGTAGATTATGGGTAAAGCAATTTAACTTTTTGCATCTAACTAGCTTCCTTAGCTTTATTGATTTTTACTTGCACCATTTTTGTTTACTATTCAGGCATGCCTTTCGATTCCGTTCGTCGGAAAATTTGCGACCTGGCCTACTCAGAAGATATCTCCGATTCTCTTAGATTCCAACTGCTCAGATTCTTAACCAGAAGGGAGATGGATTTCCTGGAGTTTGAGGATTTCCCAATATGCGGGCATACTTTTAAAGGCTGAAGAATCTCTTTACCCAGCACGAGATGTATGATGGGTATCTGACAGAGGAGGAGAAGTGTGAGGTCATTCTTGCGCCCTTAGTGGGAGGGTTCCTAACACCTGAGGATGCCGTTGTCCATGACTCAGAGCGTCACAGGCACGTTGCTACTTTAATGGCTGAGCTGCTCACAATCGAGAGGGCCAAAGAAACCGAGACATCCGTACAGGCTGAGGGTAAGAGAAAACCCCCAGTTAAGATGGTCTATGAGAGAAAGAACTAAAAATTGAAGCTGGAAAAAGGTACACTGCCCCATTATCCTCTGTCGATTACGCTTGTTTGAGGGGGGGCTAATTTTCTGGTTCTACCCTCTCCTTTGTAGGTTCGGCTGCAAAGGGTGGCGATGGCTCCTCTTCTTCCTTTCAGAGTTCTACAGATTCCTTATCTAACTCTGGTGTTTCTGCTTAGCCTGTTTATTTCTACTTCTTTGGTTATAAACAACTTCTTTTGGTTTTTGATAGGGTGCTCCTTTCACGACCCTAAGTTTAGAACAACTATTCCTTTTCTTGTTTCCTTGACTCAGGTGCTTATTCTATGCCTTTTGAATTGCTGAAATAGATTATATTCTGGTCTTTTTTATGCTTGTTCAATGCTTCCGGTTTTTATGCATAAAGTATTTTAAGATAATGGGATATAGGGGGTATCCCCCTACTCCCCCCACAAGTGAGTTATGAGAGATCGAATGAATTATAACTCGTTTTGTTGATAGCTTGGAACTCTACCTTTCTTTTAGATGATCCGCTTTATAAAAGAACCCTTCCCATTTTCCTGTGCTCTTTCTTGCACTCCATAAAGTGGATTTTAGGAAATCTACTCATTTTTATTCTAAGCATAGTATTTCTTTAGATTGTTTACATTCCAGGGCCGGGGTAGCACTCTTCCTTCGTCATCTTGTAATTCATAAGCTCCCACTTTCAATACTTCTTTTACTAAGTATGGTCCTTCCCAATTTGCATCTAGCTTTCCCATGGGTTTAAGGGCATCTGCCCTTTTTAAAACCAGATCTCCTTTGCAGAACCTCCGGATCTGCACTTTCTTATTATATGCATCCCGCACCTGTTGGTTGTATCTTTCTGCCTTTTGAAGGGCTTTGTTTCTGAGCTCTTCAACCATGTCCAGGTTCTCCCTCATTAGGGAGGAGTTCTAATTTTCGTCATAGGCCATTATCCTTAGTGATTTGAGCTCTGCCTCCACTGGTGTTACTGCCGTTGCTCCGTAGACCAGATTAAACGGGGCTTCTCCTGTGGCTATCTTAGGACTGGTTTGATATGCCCACAACACTTAATCCAATTCATCGGCCCAGTT
Source organism: Thymus mandschuricus (assembly GCA_029379335.1). Classification (NCBI taxonomy): domain Eukaryota; kingdom Viridiplantae; phylum Streptophyta; class Magnoliopsida; order Lamiales; family Lamiaceae; genus Thymus; species Thymus mandschuricus. The sequence goes on from CM057081.1 coordinate 21,840,868, forward strand.
TCTTTTGGCTTTTTCTAACCTGGCTTTGATGCCGCTTACAATGGTTCTGTTTGTTACCTCAACTTGCCCGTTAGCTTGAGGATGAGCCATAGCTACAAATCTTTGCTCAATGACGATTTCTTTGCACCAGGTTCATACCAAGGACCCTGTAAATTGAGCGCCGTTGTTGGCGACTAGGATCCTCGGGATTCCGTATCGGCAGCATATGTTTCTCCAGATGAACTTCTTCACCACTTGTTCCGTGATTTTCACTACAGCTTCAGCCTCAACCCACTTAGTAAAGTAGTATACGGCTACAATTAAAAATATCCTTCCACCTGTGGCTGTAGGGAATTTTCCTACTATATCGATCCCATCTATCAAAGGGACAGGGTGCCATCATTGTCCCCAACTCTTCGGCGGGCTTATGGATGAGTCTCCCATTTTTTTGACAGCTATCACACCTCTTGACTAGGTCTTTAGCATCTCTTTCCATTGTAGGCCAGAAGAATCCAGCTCTGAGTAGTTTTCAAATTAGGTCTTTGAATCAAGTGTGTGCTCCCGCAGCACCCTTATGTATCTCACGCAGAGCATATTCTCCCTCGGGTTCTGACAGACATTTGAGGTAAGGGTGTGTAAATACCCTTTTGTATAGCTTGTCTCCTATTAGACAGAATTTAGTTTTGAAGGCGCGCGGCAGCCTACCATCATTAAAAAGAGTAGTGGCTTCTGCCTTTTTGGGAAGTTCCTTTAAGGCTTTGATGATCGGAATTCTCCAATCATCCATTATTTCAATAGCCTGTGTTTCGGCTTTAATCAATTTAGCATCTCCGCTGCATAGCACAATTTCATCCGCCCATGTTCCTTCCACAGAGCTGGCTATTCGCGCCAGCTTATCGGCTTCTACATTCTCTTCTCGAGGGATCTGGACCACCTCGGATTTGAAAAAACGTCCCATCAGTTCGTCTACAATTTTAGCGTATGCCACCATTCGTTCTTCCCGTTTTTTGCAAGTCCCTAGGACCTGGTGTGTTACTAATTGGGAATCCGAGTGGATCACTACATGGGTTGCGCCCATAGTTTGCAACAAATCCAGGCATCTGACCAGGGCCTCATATTCTGCCTCGTTGTTAGAGACATGATAGTTTTATTTAACAGCGAATTTGTAAACATGGCTCTCAGGGTCTTGGATAAAGATCCCTACCTCTGCTCCCTCCTTGGTGACCGAACCATCAACATAGGCTTTCCACCATTGGTATTCTTCTTCTTCCCCTCTGGTGGTTTCTTGCAGGAAGTCGGCCAGTGCTTGAGCTTGAATAGCTACTCTTGGCTCGAAGTCTACATCATACTCGCTTAGCTCTATAGCCCATTTGACTAATCTTCCCGACAAGTCGGGTTTACCCAATATCTGTTTCAACGGCTCATTCGTCCTAACTATCACCTTACACGATAAGAAATAAGGCCTCAGTTTTCTAGCTGTGACCATTACCGCTAACGCTGCTTTTTCAATACTCGGGTTCCGCATTTCTGCTTCCTGTATCATCTTGCTTGTATATTAGATAGGCTTCTGGGTTAGCCCTTCCTCCCTCAGGAGTACCGAACTGATAAATTCCTCTCCCACCGCTATATATAAGTATAGGACCTCCTGTGGTGCAGGCTTAGTGAGTAGAGGCAACCTTGCTAGATGCTCTTTCAGTTCTTCGAAAGCTTCCTGACACTCTTCTGTCCATTCAAACCTACTTCCCTTTCTCAAAATTTTGAAAAGGGTAAGCTTTTGTCAGCTGATCTGGAAATGAAGCGGCTCAACGCCGTAATTTGCCCATTGAGCCTTTGAATTTCTCGAATGTTTCACGGGGGTGTCATATCTAGCACAGCCTGTACTTTGGCCTGGTTAACTTCGATCCCTCTAGGGGTGACCATAGAGCCCAAGAATTTTCCGGCTTGGAAACCGAATGAGCACTTGGCTGGGTTTAGCTTAAGGTGATGCAGCCTGGCTACAACAAACACCTCTTCCAGGTCTCGCATATGATCCCGGGCATGCACACTCTTGGCTAGTGTGTCATCAACATATACTTCCATATTTCTGTCGATTTGGCCCTTGAAGATCTTGTCCATCATCCTTTGGTAGGTAGCGCCTGCGTTTTTCAAGCCAAAAGGCATGCTTTGGAAACCAAACGTCCCAGCACAGACCCCAAATGCGGCTTTTGGGATATCTGATGGATTCATTTTGACCTGATAATAGCCTTGATATGCATCCATCATAGATAACAATTCACACCCTGATGTAGAATCTACTAATTGATCAATTCTAGGTAGCGGGTAGTGATCTTTAGGACAGGCTTTGTTTAAATCCCTGAAGTCAATGCACATTCTCCAGGTGCATGTCTTTCCCTTGGCCACCATTACTGCATTTGATAACCATTCTGGGAATTGTATTTCCCTAATGTGTTTAGCTTCTAGTAATTTTGCGACTTCCTCTCTGATGATTTTATCCTTCTCAGGGCCAAATTGTCTTAACTTTTGCTTTACCGGCTTTGCCGTGGGATCCACATTCAGACAATGTAATGCTATAGTTGCGTCCACCCCCACTAGGTCAGATGACCCGAAAGCAAAGACATCTGCATTCTATTGCAAGCATCTTACCAGCTGTGATGATATGTCTTGAGGCATCTGAGTGCCAATTTTAGTGGTGAACCCCTTTTGGCCTGGGATCAACTCTACTTCTATCAATTGTTCTGCAGGAACCATTAAACTTTGGCCTTCTTTGATAGTGTCAGCTTCCTTGACCTTGCTTTCCTCTTTTTCTGGTTTGTGTCAGGGAGCAACGGGTTCCGGCACAGCCCATTTTTTGGCTTCCCCTGCTTTGACAGATTGAATATAGCATTTCCGTGAGGTCATTTGATTTCCCGATATCCGTCCCACTTGATTCCCCACGGGGAATTTCATCATTAAGTGATATGTTGATACTACTGCTTGGAAAGAGTTCAGAGCAGCTCTTCCTAAAATAACGTTATAGGATGTTTTTTTTATTAACAACCCAAAAGGTAGTTAACTTTGATGCTCTGACATGTCCCTCACCCAAGGTGAGTGTCAGATCCACTGATCCTACTGTCATGATAGGCTTCTGCGAGAAACCATGAAGGGCTACTTTGGCTGGTTTTAGAAGCTTCCCTTGAGACATCTGATTGAAACAATCCATGAGGATCACATTAACAGGGGTCCCTGTATCAATGAATATTCTTTGTACTTGGTACCCTTCTATTTCCGCTGTTATCATAAGGGCGTCGTCGTGTTGGTGTATAATGGACCTATTGTCTCTGGGTCCGAAGGTCATTTTTGGAATGATATGGCCAGGTCCCCTCTCCTTAGAAGCATGGGTGGCTCTGTCGCCCTTTTCGGAGGAGCATCTGAGTTAGTAGTCATCTTTGCAAAACTCTGCAAATGTTTGAAGATTTTTAGAGCATTAGTTCCAGATGCCTTTAAAATGAGGCTTAAATAGATACTGTTTATTTTTAGTAGATCCTTTACAATTAAGGGTCATTTGCACAAGCCTTTATAGATGTTGCTTGCTCATGCGAGGTTTAAGGGGGTGACACCTGCTTATATAAAGCTGGAATGGATGATGCCTGTTTTCACAGGGCTTAATGTATGATGCATCTTCTCATAGGGCTTAACATATGATGCCTATTTTCATAGGGCTTAATGTATGATGCCTATTTTCATAGGGCTTTATATATGATGCCTATTTTCATTGGGCTTAATATATATGATGCCTATTTTCATAGGGCTTAATATTATAGTGCCTAACCATGTAGGGCTTTTTTGTATGGTGCCTAACTATGTAGGGCTTTTTGTATGGTGCCTAACTATGTAGGGCTTTTTGAGGATTCTGCCTACTGTGTAGGGCTTATGAGGTTTATGCCTATTGAATAGGGCTTCTGAGGATTTTGTCTATCAAATAGGGCTTACGAGAATGTTGCCTATTAGATAGGGCTTCTGGGAGGTTCTGCCTTCAAATGTGGGGCCACCTCATCAAGGTGAGGGGGGTGACCTCGTCATTTTTGGCCCTCTGTTTTCAGCACTTTCACTCTGTGTGTTTTCGGTTCATGGTAATACAGGGGCCTACAACTGAATTTGAGTCATAGTGCTTCCTCTGTAACTACCAATCCCTCATAACCCACGAGCTAACTTTATGTTTTGCAATCTTTAATGGAGCTTTAAACTCACCAATTATCAGAGATGAGCTGAATACACTTCGAGATTGCTGCAATTTTGATTCGACTTTCCTTCAAATTCTTCACAACCTTCGAACTAGACACATAATATAATTCAGTTATCACAATTCATATTATGAGGAGAACATGATCTTAAGATCGCCTCCGATTTCGCGACTCAACATCATGAAATATTAAGCTGAACTTAATTCATAGTATTCATATCCACGTTTTCTAAGAAGACTACTTAACTAACACCGAATATGCATTCATGTTAACATCCCTCTCCCGGGCATCTAGCGCACAAGGAAATAGTTGGGGAAATTCATAACAATATTATCACAACCCGCTGGAATTCCAGTGATACTGAAGAGATTAATATCTCAGACTCAAAAGCTTCAGCAGCATTACAAATAACAGGTTAAAAGTTCGCATACAAGAAAGGAAATCAACGTCTTAAACTCAAAATTCCCACAGACTGCGCCAGTTGATAGATCCGGGTTGAAGATCTACAACAATTCTGTGATTATTTGTAAATATTTGTAAAGAGTATTCACGTATAAAGGATTATAACGGTAGCAAGTAAGAGATTCATGCGATTCATAAGCCATAGCAACTCATTTTCTACAGAGTATCTTCCTTTAGACATAAAAGAGAGGATCGAGCTAAAAGTTAAGCAAATGGTGTTTATAACCAAAAAACCAGCCAAATCCATGGAGCTTAGAGCTCATTCAGGCGCCTTCATGCTTCGTCCTCTCTTGGTAACGAGAATTATACCTTCGGCTTGAGCTGTTGGGAGTCCCTTTTTTCACCGAAGAGAATGTAGATGGAAATGATGAGAGAATGGAAATCCTTGAGGAAGGACTCCGGTTGCTCTGGCTTGAGAGAGTACAAGGCAGAGTATGAATGGAATAGTGTATATGTGAAGAGTCGAGGTGCCTGAAATGATGTGATCACTCGATATTTATAGGTGAAAAAGGACGAAAAGGTAGGTGTACATGCATATGAGGGACAAAGAAGAAATTTTTAGGGAGACCATATTCTTTCTGTCATTAATTTAGTGGTCCTCACCCTAGAGTGTGTAGAGTCACGCGGATAGTGTGTTAGGCAGATCCTTGGGCCTTGGAAGATGCTTAGGGATCTGGTATAACCCCTTATGCCAAGGTCGGTTCTGAGCAGATCCTAGTCATTTCCTATCTCAAGTGTGGTGTCTGCTTCCTTTATGGCATCTGACGTCTTTAAAATTTAATTTTTAACTATTATTGGAGGATGCCATACGGTAAAGCTGATATTTTAGTCCCTATCATTCGCAACCTAAGTAATCATGGACAAATTACTTGTTAAGGTTGTAGTATAATGCTTGATATTAGCTGGTCTTGGCTATTAGTTTATACTAATGCATCCAGTTGCATTGAACAGGATCACGGTGAGATAAGTCCTTTTTGTACTGATTATTTCCATTCTAATTTCCCCTTCGTTTTCATGTAAAAATTAATGCACTGAACACGTAGGTAGGTAATCAACAAATAGACATATAATCATCACTAATAGCTCTATACAAACATGAAGAAGCTAAGGAGTGATGCTAAATCACCCTATAAACCATGTTTGTCAAATCCCCAAATTTAAATCGTTGATTGTCCTCAATCAAGAAAGAGAAGAATAAAATGAATCACAAACATGGAAGTGTGATTTTGATACATTTATCTTTAGAATAAAAATGTCTATAAAGTAAGATCCTTCAATCAAAGTTTAACTCACATCAATGAAACCAAACACTAGAACCTCGAAAATGAAAATACGAACCTCACGGCGTGAAAAATATCAACTGAGTACTCAACTCTCAAGTGTATGGCTAATCAAGTGACGCTCAACCCATAACAATACATGCAATCTACTATATGCTTGTAATTTTCCTAACTTCTCCACCATTGAGTATGCGATTAAAATAAAGAACGAAGTCATTATAAGGGTTATAATGCAGGCTTTTTGGTTATGTGGGGAATTTTTGGCTAAGTGATGTATTAACCCCAAAAACGAAACAATAAACCAATCAAGCCCAAAAAATACATCATATGAGAATAACAAATGCAACTCAAACACAAACTAACCATAACAAACTTATCAAAGACCAAACCATCCCATCTTTCTTTCTTTCTTCACCAAGGCTATTCTTCAGTTATTTCAATACATAAATATCTTTGTCCACCACCCCCTTCCCACTTTTTTCATTTTTTTCTTGACGGTTCATCTAATTCTCATCATATATATATATAGGGGTGAGATCCTGTACAAAATAGGATTATCGTAAAAAATAAAAAATGATGCATTTTATGCATATAATTATAATGCATGATGCACATAATTATAATGCACAGTGCATTATAATGCATTATCTATACAATCATAATGCATTTTAGTAAAATCATAATGCACAAGTTAATCTACACCGTAGATCACACAGATCAATGGTCCAGATCATTTCTCATTTCTTACAGAACCTGTCTTTTGTATGTCTTATATAAATAATATGTACACAATGGAAAGATTCCATTAAGAAATACATACTAAACTATAAGAATGAAATAAGGTAGACTCAAATTTATCTCTTATAATCCAAAGCATCACCAACCATCCTTCCCAAGATCTCATTTCCATAGCAATTGTTTCCTTAGTTTAGACAAAGAGGCTAAAGGCTCAAAGGGCGGCCTCACTAAGAACATTTAGGAATAAAAGGACAAGAATATGGATGAATGTGGCTAACAAAGAAATGCCTCATATCATCTCTAAATATTCTTAGCGCAAAATGCAACCACAAATAAGAGAGAGACAAGTTCTAGAGATTATCTTCCAAGTTAGGATAAAGTCACACAAGAAAAAGTTAGACTACGGTTATCCAATAGTCAAGGCTCAAATACGGGTAACAAAGTTTTAATAATATTTCTTAAGAGGCAGGTGTCTAAATTCATTTACATAAGTCTTACTTATCAAGAAGAAATCTCAACATGCATGATTAATTTGGGAAATTATTTTTTCCAAAATTCATCACAAACTCATATCAACAATTCAACCAACACTAGTTTCTAATACTTTTCATAATAATCCTAATAGCTCAAAAACAATCAAAGATCAAAATCCATACAAATCCATTATCCCCTGTTACAAACCATGAAAAAAAAACTAAAATCTATCATACCAAATAAAAGGAAAGGTTAATACACCGAAAATAGACGAACTTTACCAAATGTTTCATTTTCCCATGAGCTTATGAAATTCCTTGTAATACAAGAACTTTGCTTCCGGTTCAATTTTTCCATAAATCAGTTCTCTGCGGATATATGAAATAACATGGCTCCTATGTGGAATCTATTTAAATTTTATAGCCGAGCTATGCAGTCGACGATGTCGTCACTAGTTAAAATGATATGTTCAAGAAGGGAGTAAAGAACGACATTGTTTTAACTAAAATCGCGAACGAGGCATCGTTACACATAATTTTAAAGAACTTTTAGGACACGAAAATAACATCTTTCTCTCTAGTTTTTGAGCACTTTTCTTTAGTTTAATACTCCTTCCGTCTCGTTATTTCTGAAGCAATTTCCCAATTGGGTCGTCTCACTATTTCTGACACATTTCCTTTTTAGGAAATAATTAATCATTAAGTAGTACAATTAGTAAATCCCTTATTACACTTAATTTAATTAATTATTTGAACTGTTTTTTTTAATAAAAATAAATATGGAAAATTAATAAATTCTAACTACCCCAAATTAAACCCACCCCACCAAATTTATTACACAACCACCCCACTTATACACAAAAAACTCTAAATCTATTCACTTTTCTTCAATCTCTCTCACTATTTTCAGTTTCTCGACAATTCTTCTTTGCCCTGGAACCCTAATTTCCCATCGCCCCCCTCTCTCTGGCTATGGAATCCCCACCTCATTCTCAGGAGAATCCCTCTCCCTCGTGGTGGAATTCCACCTGTAGCCCCCCGCCGCTGGGCATCACGGCCGAATAAGGCGTGTCATTCCCCGTGTTCCCCGTCACAGCGGGCCCACAGGCCGCTAGGAGCCTACCCTCTATAATCGAAACGACGGCGGGGAGCCAACCCTCTATAGCCGAACCCCTTCTCCGATTAGGAGGCGGGGGACCGATCCTAATTAATATGGGACTGCTCGCGACATATATTCTTCTGTGCTCGACACATATCCTCACCGATTCTTGACGGCAACCCCTCCACCGCAGTTTGACTGCCCCAATTTAGATCCGACGCACATGAGAATTCCTAGAAGAGACTTGCAGTCGCCGGAGTAGTCGTTGGAGCCTGCTGTTGTGGAGGAGGACGACCCCGAGACATCGGACTGTGAAAGTCTAGGCGAGGCTTCATCTGATTCGAATTCTGATTAGGAATTTGAGTTCTGTGAGATCTTTCTGTTTAACTTCAATTCTGGTGAATTTATGGTTTTTTTATGTGATTGGATTGAGTTTAGATTGTAATGGTGATTGTAGTACTTGCTCTAATTTGGTACTAATGTTATTAATGGTGTAGTTGATACTAATGTTACTCTTAGTGTTAGTAGTACACTTGCTCTAATTTGGTACTAATGTTACTGTTAGTGTTACTATTACTTATGCTCTAATTTGGTACTAATGTTACCGTTAGTGTTAGTACACTTTTCAACCTTCTCCACACAGCCTCCATACGACCCTATTATAGAGAATGGAATATGACCATGAAACATCCAACAACATAAACATTCATTTATAAACAAGTGCTTAGGGCCAAAATTATTTTGGTCCCCTTGCTAATACCATCCACACACCTACTTTACCTGCTTAGTAATATTGTTTTTGGCACTCAACCAATTATCGAAAATAAATTATAAAGTATAAAACAAAATAAAATAAAATAGTGTGTTTGATACTTCCAACGTCACTGATAACGTTTAAACCATTCCCCCCCCCCCCCCCCCCCCCCCCCCCACCCTCCCCCCCCCTCTCTTAGAAATGGAGTGTACTCTCGTCCGTGTTGTACTCGTAGATAGTCTGGGCTATGTGGGTCCTCCAGTCTGCCACCTTATCCATGGGCAAGGGAACATCAGGCTTGTCGCAGAGGCGGTTCTCCATGACCTTCAATGCTAAGGGGCCTACCACAACTCAACACCAACTACATAACCAAAGATGCATAATTTTGCAACTCAAAACAAAGCTAACTATCCCCTTATGCTAACTTTTCATCTTTTTTTTTTTCTTTTTTTTTCTAGAGCTCATCTAAAAAATATTCTTCTCAATAATATTCAAGAGCTCTATCATTCTTTTCTCAATTTTTTCTAAGCTTATAGGGATAACTAACTACTTATACAAGCATCTAAGCTTTTCTTCTTCTCCCTCTATACCACAACAAAATATTCTTTTCAACTCCTTCCATACAACTAACTACCAAAAGATACCCATAATCATCCAAACCTCCTATCATCCGGTTTACAAAGAACGGCTAATAAAGGCTCAAAAGGGGTAAACAAAGGATTATGAACAAGGTTAGTGTATAGGAATCATGTGGATAAAGAAAAATGGCCTAAGATCATCTCCTAGTTCATACACATACTAAGGTCTCAATGGAGAACAAATGCAAGTTCTAGAAATTCAAAGCATGCATGATCACTCATCAAAGAAATTGGTATCAATATGCCCAAAAGCTCAAATCCTCACCAAGGTAACAAACATGATTCCCAATATCCAAACATGACAAAGAATTCATCATAAAAATTTGCGTCGCTTCGCCAAAGTTCCATGCATAAAATCGATCATAATTTTCACAATCTAAACTTCATTCTATCATTGGCCAATCCACAATACTCATAAATCATGCTTGACTCAATCAACTAAACTCCTAAGACTCTACTAACTACAACTAGTATCCAAAATTAAACTACTATCCAAGATATAAACACAAAGAAGCACATACGAACGAGTTAACAAAACCACGCTTCCCCCTCCCCCAAACTTATTTCGAATCATGATGAAGGAATAAGTTTTAAGAAGAATGAGTGGTTAAGTTAACGAGCATACCTTTCACCGAAGCTAGCTTACTATTGATCTTCTCCTCTTAGTCGAAACCTTGTTGAGGAAACCTACAACTCACACGCTTCGAAAGTCCTTGGATAAAAAGCTTAATAAAAGATAAGACTCAAAGAAAAACGAAAAACTAAAAACTAAAAAATGAAAGAAAATAAAATAAAATAAATAAAGATAGAGTTGGGTTACCTCCCAACAAGTGCCACATTTTACGTCTTTAGCCCGATGATACCTCTTATCAAGGTGGATCACAATAAAAGCTTGTCTCTCCCCCATCATCAAGTTTCCTCATGGCTCTATCAATTGACATCTTGAATTCGGCTAACTTCAATGGTGGAATGGCTTCCAATTGATTTAAGCACTCAAGAATCTCCTCGCAAACTCCGGCAATCTCCAAGTAATGGTGCAAAAACTTGGGGATGCTGTTGTCAAAAACTTCATCTGGTGCCGGAGGTATAGGTGGTTTCAAGACTTGAACAGCAAAAACATCCTCTCGATGATCATCGGGCCTCTTCGTTGCTTCATAAATGGAAATCTTCAATTCCTCTCCATTGACTCTAGATGTCAGATCACCATCTTGAATATCGATCAACGCTCTCCCCATAGCTAGGAATGGCCGTCCTAAGATCAATGGTTGATTATCATCCTCAGGCATGTCCAACACTAAGAAATCAGCTGGGAACACAAGTTTCTGAACTTGCACGAAGACATCTTCAACTATCCCCCTTGGATAAGAAACTGGTCGATCTGCCATTAAGAGAGAGATAGTAGTCGGCTTCATCTCTCCTATCTTGAGCCTCTTGAATATAGAAAGTGACATCAAATTGATACTAGCACCAAGATCACAAAGGACATTTTGGAAGACTTGATCACCGATCTTGCATGCCAATGCAAACCTCCCCGGATCCTTCTGCTTCAATGGGAGCTTCTTTTGTAGGACCGCGCTACACTCCTCCGACAGATTAATCGTCTCAAACTTGCCCCACTTCTTCTTTCCCGAGACCGTATCCTTGATAAACTTCATGTGATTGGGCATGTCTCGAAGCGCATCGCGAAGTGGTATGTTGATGTTGACCTTCTGAAAGATCTCCAAAAATCGTTGATACTTCTCGTCTTGCTTGTTGTTGGTCAATCATTGCGGAAAAGGGGCCTTCGGAACATAAGTTGGGTATTGAGGTGGAGCTGCTGGCTCTCAACCTCCCTTCCGATCGAGAGGTCGGTCGAGAGGGACCTTCTGGATTTGAGACTTGGCCTTTCGACCCCCCTCTCGATCGATAGGGGTGTCGAGAGGTTCTTCTAATTTTTCTGGGCAGCCTCTCGATCACCCTCTTGATCGAGAGAGGTGTCGAGAGGATCTGGATCTCCTCATCTTCGAACAGGTCTCGATCCCCCTCTCGATCAGTAGGGGTGTCGAGAGGGGTCTTCTGATTTCTAGAGACATCCTCTCGATCGGTCTCTCGATCGAGAGGTCTGTCGAGAGACATCTCTCTTGGATTTCCTTTGCTCATTTCTTCCGTCTTCAAATCCTTGTGGGTCCCATCTCCTAGATCTTCAACTTCCACAGATGAATTGTTGTACCGAGTGCCGCTCCAAAGCTCTATAGCATGGCATTGATGGTTATTCGGCTTCTGCTCGGTTGTGCTTTGAAATTGACAGAGTTTGTACACTCCTTCTTGAGCATTGGCCACTTGACCAACTCGAATATCCAACATATTCACGTGTGTTGGTCCCGGTTTGTTAATAGGACAAATACGTAGAGGGGGGGGGGGGGGGTGAATACGTATTTTGAAGTTTTTCAACTTCAAATCCCTTAACTCAGAGTAACAAGTAAAGAGCTCTTTTTGAAACTTAAGACCTAGCTGAAGCTAGATCTACAGTACGTAGCTTGCCTACTTGACCGAAGTGAGCACTTGATCAAGAGGGAGTCTTTACTCGTATGTGCGGAATTTGGTGAGCTAAATCTTTCCTAAGTAATTGAAATTTCCAGATTAAGTTTGTTTAAGATGCAGTATGCAATGAATAATCAAACAAGAGATAGTTTAGGGTAAGAGAGATACGACACCAAGAATTATAGTGGTTCGGAGATAAAGCTCCTACGTCCACTTGTTGCACGACGGCAACTGTTCTTTTCACTCAAGAACTTGAAGGTTATGGGTCCTTCAAAAACCTGGTCGAGATCGGGCATCACTCGCCTGGATCAAACGACTGACGTAGTGATTGCGGGTTCACTACACAAACCTAACAAAGACTGGAAGCTTCACTTGCTTCAGTCAAAACAAGACAGGGAGATTACGGGCTCTCCTTACAGCCTAGCTTCGATCGAGCTTCACACAAACGATGTAAGTGCAAGCTTGGATCTAGACTCTATGATCGAGGCTTCTTCAATCGATGAAAGAAGAGCCTTGGATCTGGACAACCTAACGACAACACTCAACAACCTAACAGACAGAGTTTAGGGTTTTTGGTTGACGAACACACTATGAAGAGCTCTTTACAGTAGATGCAAAGTAGGCTAGAGCTCTTCTTCTAAGCTTGGATATTTGAAGTGGGCTTAGACTCTATGTGTGAAGGTTGTGAAGACGAGTTCTGATGAACTGGAAACTCGGAGAACACTTGGTAACAAAGACTCGAAGATTTGCTCGAAGGCTTGGGAGTGTTTGTTTGCTGTATGCGCTTGAATGCTCAAATAGTGTTCTACTCTTCTTCGTCTTCATCCTTCACTATTTATAGGCGGAGGTTTGGCTGAGATCCGTTGCTTGGCTGGTGGCCTTGTCCCTCCTCCTCTCGACAGTACTTGCGCAGGCTGGCACCTTTTTCAGACGTCCAGTTTTGGCATTTTGCCAAAAATGGCTAACTTACAAGGTTAACAGTAACTGGAGCGAGCCAGTACTGTTGCGGCGCCTTTGTCGGCCTGGCAGTCAACTCTTCCGCTCCACTCCGCTTTCGACACGTGGAGATCTCGTAATTAATGCTACGATCTCCTGTTGACTGGAGTTTAAAATATGGGCGGGAGTCGCGCTGTCGCTTTCTGGTAGGTAGTGGCTCGCTTTGCTTTGAAGTTGTAGCGTCCGCTTTAGTTGAGTCACTTCGTAGTCATTCTGTAGTGAGCGGCTTCGGGAAATAAAGTTCCCTAGCGACTGCTTTGGAAACTGCTGACTAGAGTTGACTAGTTTTGACTCTTCACTGTAGCGCTTGCTTCGCTTCGCTTTGGCTTTGAACTGTAGCGCTCGCTTCGCTTCGCTTTGGCAGACTCACTTCGAATCTACTGTAGCGATCGCTTCGCTACACTGTTCTTCGGCACGCTTCACTTCAGTTTGCTAGGCTTGCTTCTCTCTGGAAAACACACTCAAGTGAGTGGCCTTCACTTGAACTCTTGAAGCCTATAATCTATGCAAAAATTAAAGACCCATCCTAACAGAGTAGGCTTAGAAAATTCTAACCTATTAACTACATCAAGGTGGTCACTTGGGAGTTGGACACTTGGGGTTTTGGGATCCAATCAAAACAAATGACTTCGTTCATCAAGTATCCCACATAGTTCCCCCTTAACAAATTGGTCCATAACAATTCCCAACAATTTCCCCCTTTTTGATGATGCCAAAACCCAAAGGCTAAGACTTAGAAAGTTCCAGCCTATCTAACCGTGAAGGGAACTCCAAGCGACTGCTTCCTTTGCAGCTTCGTTTGTAAATTTTTTTTTTAAGTTCCTTTCCCTTTTTTTTCGGTTAAATTATTTGAGTTTGTAGCAAAAGGTAAGGTCATTCACAAAGCAGGTAAATGACAAATTTTGACAGAAATTGAAATTTGATAGATGAACAAGCAGTTCACAAAATATATAAGGAACTTGAAACTCAAGGGTTTCCTGCAGTTCCTTCCCTGTCATCCTCCTTTCCCTTCGTCACTTCCATTTCCTTCTCTTCTTCCTCTGCCTCCAAATCCTTCGCAATCATTTCTTCTGGTATGGTGTATGCACTGAAAACCTTTGCTTCCAGCGAATCAACACTGTGGATACTTGGCCTCCTCCAAGTCTCTTCCAGTTGGAAGGCTTCATCCACCTCAGCGTCGATGATGCTGCGATTGGGGACACTGGTGCCAGGTAGGAATGGCATAGGAAATTCCTTCTTGGCTGGTACCTTGATGATTAGCGGCATGGGCTCTGCAAGCTGTGCAAGAGCGAAGACCTGTCGCCTGAACTTATCATCATAGGCACTAAGAAAGTTGTTGAGCGCACTGACCCTTGAGCATTTGGTCTGCAATGGCACTACCTCCCAATAGTAGTATGCTTTGATAAATTTCTCCTTGTAATGTAGCCATTGCTCGAGTAATTCGTCAGGGATGAATTTGCTCAATCTCACGGGCATCTGGGTGCTCATTTCTGCGCACAGTCAACTCCTCTTCCGACCGGCTGGACATCTGTGCCATGACCGTTTTGAACTTCTTTCCTGACTCGCCGCTCCAGATAGGAAGCTTCTGGTTGAGTTGCCTCTGAATGTAATTGCGTTCCTCTTTGAGAGGGTAGCGACCAGAGTTAATCATCTCTTTAGCAGTCTCGTGACATGTATCGATCGTAGCCTGAGCTAGGCATGCATCGGACTCCTCTGGTATGACCGGAACAAAGGCACTTCGGACTAAGACGGACTGGATGAGTCTCACTTCATTGAAGTGTTTCTCAATCCGGTCGTCAATGACTTGCAGTCGCTTTGCCTTTATCCTCTTTTCCTTCTCTGTCCTTGAAGCAACTGCCTTCTCGACCTTTTGGCGCTTGGTAGCTGGATCATCTCTTATAGTTTCTGGAGTAGTTCGCTTCACTATTTGCTTTGGTGGTGGGGGAGGCGGCATGTCCTTTGTGGTTGCACTTGAAGCGACAATTGCAGATGAAGTGACTTCTTCAGTTGCCAAGGTGAGTGCAGCACTTGCGGCGGCTGAAGTATGCGCATTGGAACTCGAAGCACCTGCAAGAGTTAACCTTCCTAGCTCCGACTGCCTGGCTGTGGCTTCGTTTTCCTCCGCTTGCTTCCGCCTTTCCTCCTTGGTTAACACCGTAACTGGAGGATGTCGTGCGATAGAAGAAGCCAACACTTTTTCTTCAAGTGGCCTGCGAGGATCCTCGGGCTTCTTCATCAGTTCTTCCTCTGAGAGCTTTTCTTTGCCTTTCTTGGCAAGCTTTGCCTCCTTCTCCTCTTCTCTGGTACCACTACCTTCTTCCAACAATCTTTCTACTTCAAACGCACCAATTACTCCACCTTGTGGTTCCAAGAGATTGGTATTTTTCAGTACCATCCCTTCCCCCTTTTTGGCATCATCACTGCCAGGGGTTGGGACGATTGTCTTTCCAGCAAGAGACTTGTAAAGTCCCTCAATCTTATCAAGCGCAGCACGAAGCATACTTTCTGTTCGTGTCGCGAAGACTTGTTCTTCCGACAGTACCATTCCTGCTGTTTTGATCGAGATTTCTTCCAGCAAATATTCGCATTGCTTTTCTCTTTCAACTACAGATCTCATCATTCTTTCCAAAGGCTCTAGTCTTCTGAAGCGAGCCTCCAGCTCTGCTTCAATTTCTCTCTTCATATCCTTCTTTTGCTCTTGCAGGTTGAAGTACCAGAAATCCTGTGCTGCTTGAAGTTCTGCCTCCAAGGTTTCAAGCGATCTCTCTCTCTGATTGAGAGAGAGATGGAATTCGGCACCTGCAGCTACCTTCTCGGTGTACAATTCACCCAATTCTTTGACTGTCTTTAGCAGAATTGAGAGCTCGGCACTCTGTAAATCAAGAGCTTGAGCACTCCTCCTTCAACTCTCCAATTCTTTCTTGTCAATGTCACTCTCTTCTTTGAGTTCCTTCAGTTTAGTTTGAAGTAAGTCGAGGGTCTTTTTGGTGCTTATCAGCTCACTCCCTTTTCTTATCACTTCTTCATCTCTCTTCTCTACTGCTTCCTTCAACTTCTTCACCTCTTTCTCCAATGCCTCCTTCTCTTTACCAACTGTGACAAGCTTGGTATTCACCTCTCTCAAGCGGCTCCTTTCTGCGTCACGCGAGCCCTTGAGTTCGTTGATTGATTTTGTGTGATCATTCACTAGCTTCATTTGCGCTTCCAGCGCCTTCTCCTTCTCTTCCAACTCCATCTTTTTTTTGGTGATCTCGCTTTGTATACTTGAGATCTCCGCCTCCTTAACCTCCACCTCCTCTGCGTGATCCCTCATTAGTTTCTTCTCATGAATGGTCGGAGTGTGCTCAGGGACTTTAGCGTCCGGATAGGCACGCTTTACTTTTGCGTCCAGCTTATCCCAGAAGCTAGTTCCAGTGAGAAATGCATGAAAGCCATTTTCACCGATGAAGTCCAGGAGCTTTCCTTCCATCTGGATGAGATCTTCCTTTGAGAAGGCCTCCAGGAGCTTGAAAACTTTGTAAAACTCTGTGTCGCGGTAGGTGACGTATGTCAAGAAATCGACTATCTTGGTGAAGATGTCGTCTGACATAGGCACTGAGGGATAGCAGGTTCTGAGGGTTTCAGCTGCTTGCTCTCTGTCTCTCTTGTATCTTTTGAGAGCATCCACCTGTGAGGGGGTTTTGGGGATTTGGAACTGGGGAATTATGGATGTATGGGCTGTATCGGCTGTTTTTGCCGATGTTGAAGGGGATTGGAATGATGTAGCTTCAGGGGTTTCAGGGATATGGATGGGTTTTGTGACTGGCTGAGTTTGCTGGGTTTCAGGGATTTGGATAGCTTTAGTAGATGAGGATTGGGATTTGTTAACTTCAGTGTCCTCAAGCGGCTTCTCCACCGCCTCGCTTCCTTGGACAGGTGAAGTGACTTGCTTCAATTTCTTCTTCCCTTGCTTTGCAGCCGCTTGCTTCAGAGGTGAAGCAGCTCGCTTTGCTTGGGGAGCTTCAGCTTGTGCTTTCGCAACTGGCGTTGCTGCGGGCACTTCTACAACTAGAAGTCCCTGATCCATTGGTATCTTTGTTTTCTTCCATTTTCGTAGAAGATTGTCTGCTTGTTGTATATGGTCGTGTCGGAATCCGGCCATCTTTTCTCCGGAAACTTCAACTCCAACGCGACGGATAGTCTTGAGAAGAATTTCAACTTCCCTTTGCGGAGAATCTTGTTTGCAGTTCCTGGTACAAATGAAAAATCTTCAGCAGCCTCGTAGATTTGTTTGAGAAACCACCCGTGCCAGTTGAATTTAGTTCCAGTGAGGCTGTCGACGATCATGGTGGTACCGATCAGTTTTGTTTTCGACAGCGTCTCTAGGGATCCGACATAGCATGCAATGCTCTTCGTAAAGAGTTCGCAGATGAGGTTGAAAGGGGCCTTCAAATTTGAACGAATGCTGGCCCCTCTGAAGTTTGGTTCTGCTTTGTCGACGGCGAAACGACCATATTGGTCTTCGGCCGAGAATCCCAAATCCAACAGGGAATCTCCTCCTTCCCTTGGCAAATCGAACACGCTGATGAGCTCGTTCAAGTCCACTTCCACCGGCTTCCGGGTTTGTGGATCTATAAATGATGTTGTGTTTTGTTCCTTCTTCAAGTTCAGAAGTAGCTCTCCCACTGCCTTTGCCAAGACCTTCGTCGGAATCAACGTTACAAACTTCCAAAGACCGGCTGTGGTCACGGCTCTACGGAAGAGGCCCTTTCTCTCGATGACAATTGGGTCGAGATGGGGTTCGACGTTGATGTGCTTGTCTACCTTCGTCATGAATTGCTCCATTGTTTCTGTACTCAGCTTTTTGCCCATGGTGAGATTTGGGAAGTTTTTGAAACGAGATTTCAACAGTGTAAGGGTTGAGACTCGTGAGTTGCAGAGGTTGCAGATCTAAGCACGAGAATGGCTAATATTGAAGGTTGTGAGAGGCTTTGAGGGATTTTAGGTTTGAGATTTCAGAGGTGCAGAGGTTTCACTAAAATGGTAGTTTTGAGACTTGTGAAATTTTTTCTGCAGCCTTTGGTGTTACATATATATAGAACTAGGGTTCGGCTGACGAGGCAGGGGCAAGACAGTAATATCTTCCAAGATCCTGTGCAGGGGCGGCAGACCTTCGGTGATGGATCTGACGTGTCCGGCGTCATCACTGGAAAAGTGAACCGCCAATTTGGTTTGACGTGGCCACGTGGCAGCTTCTATTCGTCTCTTCCAACAGTAGTCAATCCAGCGGTTGAGATTTAGAGACGGTTCAGATTCGACGGCTGGATTGAGTGCGGTTTTTCCCGCTTTCCTCGGCTTTGACGTCCACGCGCCTATCGTTTCTTCTTCTACGCGCCGCTGCATTAAATGCTTGGCAGAAAGTAAAATAGGCACTCGAGTGCTGACAGCTCATACGCTTCGCTACGTATCCGCTTGCTTCGAGTGTAGCCGCTTCAGCATCCACTCGCTTGCGGAGTACTCGCTTCACGTGACTGTTCCGCACTCGCTTGCGATGGCTAGCTTTGAGTGACGTAGCACTCGCTTGGCCATCTGAAGCGACTAGAATAAGAAACTGAATTTCTTTACTTAAATTTAAAATGATTCTGACGTACATACTTCGAGGATAAACAAGAGTGTTTTCCTCTTTGTATTTGTGTCAGATTCATTTCATAGTTTCCACATAGCGAGTGAAGGTTTCTAGCACGCTTCAGCTCACTTAGTGTACTTAAATTTGAAACGCTTACCAGTCAATCTCACTTCGTAGGAGATTGATACCACTATTTGAAGACTTCATTTGATTTGGACTTCAGATTGTAGAATCCACTTGTTGGCTTTGAAGCTTGTTGATGCTACCTGATTGGTAATTCAACTTCTTGGCATTAGTCTTCATGGCATTCATCTTCCTCTACGAATTAGAGAGTCCTCCATCGAAGTGAGTGAGGGAGGAAATGAATATAGTACACAAGCTTACTACAACCCAGAGGGGAGTTTCACGTAAGTGTACTTATTCACGACGAATGGGGGATGAGTACAAGTCCTTATCTCAGAGCAGAAATGGACAGGATGACAATGAGAATGCTCTGACAAGACAATCTCGTATTTTACGCAGAAGCATGTCACCAGCCCTGCAACCTTTTGTAGAAAAAGGTAAACCTTCAAGCATCCTCCTACATGCTACAGAATGAACTTGCAATCGACTCGCTTTGACCCAAGCTTGGGCCAATTGAGGCGATGCAAAATTCAAAGTGAGAGGGGAATGGATAGACATCCGGCAGCTCAACTCAGTAAAGAGTGAGTAAGGAATGGACATTTATCCACGATGAAGGAGATGAGAAGACTTGCTCCTCTTCGGCGGAAAGATGGGAAGAGGACATGTTGGGAATTGTTAAGGACTAATTTGTTAAGGGGGGAACTTCATGGGACATTTGATAAATGAAGTCATTTGTTTTGATTAGATCCCAAAACCCCAAGTGTCCTATTCCCAAGCGACCCATTTTGATGTAATCAATAGGTTAGAATTTTTCTAAGCCTACTCTGTTAGGATGGCTCTTTTATTTTGTTTAGAATAGGCTTCAAAAGTTCAAGTGAAGGCCACTCACTTGAGTGTGTTTTCCAAAGCGAAGCGGGTCAAGCAAACTGAAGTGAAGCGTGCCGAAGAATAGCGAAGCGAAGCGATCGCTACAGTAGATTCAAAGTGAGTCTGCCAAAGCGAAGCGAAGCGAGCGCTACAGTTCAAAGCGAAGCGAAGCAAAGCGAGCGCTACAGTGGAATCAAGTAAACCCACTAAAGCGAAGCGAAGCGATCGCTACAGTAGATTCAAAGTGAGTCTGCCAAAGCGAAGCGAAGCGAGCGCTACAGTTCAAAGCGAAGCGAAGCAAAGCAAGCGCTACAGTGGAATCAAGTAAACCCACTAAAGCGAAGTGAAGCGTGCGCTACAAAGAAAAGCCGAAGCGAGTCAACGCGAGTCAACACTTAATTAAGTAGCGTCACGGGAAATTTATTTCTCAAGTGACTCACTACAAATATGACCGTGAAGCGACTCACTTCAGAGCGGCCGCTACAACTTCAAAGCAAAGCGAGCCACTACCTACCAGAAAGCGACAGCACAAATTCCCGCTCCGAATTTGAACTCCAGTCAACTGGAGATCTTCGCATTTATTACGAGATCTCCACGTGTCGACTCAAGAGAGGAGCAGAGGAGTTGACTGCCAGGCCGACAAGGCGCTGTAACAGTACTGGGTCGCTCCAGTTACTGTTAATATTGGAACTTAGCCATTTCCGGCAAAAATCCAAAACTGCGCATCTGAAAAGTAGCCAGCCTGTGCAAGTACTGTCGAGAGGAGGAGGGACAAGGCCACCAACCAAGCAACGGATCTCAGCCAACCCTCCGCCTATAAATAGTGAAGGATCACAACGTGAAGAAGAAGAACACTACTTGAGCATTCGAGCGCATACAACAAACAAACACTCCCAAGCCTTCGTGCAAATCTTCGAGTCTTTGTTTTCCAGTGTTCTCCGAGTTTCCAGTTCATCGGAACTCGTCTTCACAACCTTCACACTTAGAGTCTAAGCCCATTCCATATCCAAGCTTAGAAGAAGAGCTCTAGCCATCTTTGCACTTATTGTAAAGAGCTCTTCATAGTGTGTTTCGCCAACCAAAAACCCTAAACTCTGTCTGTTAGGTTTTTGAGTGTCGTCGTTAGGTTGTTTCGATCCAAGGCTCTTCTTTCATCGATTGGAGAAGTCTCGATCATAGAGTTTAGATCCAAGCTTGCACCTACATCGTTTGTGTAAAGCTCGATCGAAGCTAGGCTGTAAGGAGAGCCCGTAATCTCCCTGTCTGTTCGACTGAAGCGAGTGAAGCTTACAGTCGTAGTTAGGTTTGTGTAGTGAACCCGCAATCACTACGTCAGTCGTTTGATCCAGGCAAGTGAAGCCCGATCTCGACCAGGTTTTTGAAGGACCCGTAACCTTCAAGTTCTTGAGTGAAGAGAACAGTTGCCGTCGTGCAACAAAGTGGACGTAGGAGCGTTATCTCCGAACCACTATAAACCTCTGTGTCGTATCTCTCTAACCCTAAACTCTTTACATTGTTTATCCATTGCACGTGCATCTAAACAACTTAATCTGGATATTTTAATTACTTAGGAAAAGATTTAGCTCACCAAATTCCACATACACGAGTAAAGACTCCCTCTTGATCAAGTACTCACTTCGGTCAAGCAGGCTAGCTACGTACTGTAGATCTAGCTTCAGCTAGGTCTTAAGTTTCAAGCGAGCTCTTTACTTGTTACTCTGAGTTAAGGGATTTGAAGTTGAAAAACTTCAAAATACGTATTCACCCCCCCCCCCCCCCCTCTACGTATTTTCCCATTAACAAACCGGGACCAACAAGTGGTATCAGAGCAGCGGTTCTTTCGAGCCTCTGCTTTGCATACCTGAAGCGAGCCACCACTTGCTTCACGTTGTCTCACTGAACCGGATCCTATTTTCCTAAGTGCATCAAAACCGCACCCACGCATATTGCATTTACTGCTGATAGTTTGCTATGTCTACATACAGTGCATCAAATCTTCCACAGTTCTCGATCGAAGGATACGAGATATGGAGTTTCCGAGTCGAGAGCTTCCTATGCTCAATCCACGACCGGATGTGGGAAGTCATTGAGGACGGACCAATCAAAATTAAGAAAGCCATATCTGTGGATGTTCCAGCCGCTGAAGGTCGTCCAGCCCACGTTCGACAACAGTACGTGGAGAAGGATAAGGATGAGTATACTCCAAATGACTTCAAAGTTGCCAACCTCGACAAGATTGCACGCCACACGATGCAGAGCACCGTGTCGGACGCCTATCTACCACGGATAAGGAAGTGCGCAACGGCGAAGGAAATGTGGGAAACCCTAGCCCTCATTTCTCAAGGCACAGACAAAATCAAGGAAAACAAACTTGCCGTTCAGATGCGGGAGTTTGAAAGTCTGACAATGAAGCCAGGAGAATCCATCGACGCCTTCGAGCTGAGAGTTACCAACATTACTGCAACTCTCAACTCGCTTGGAAAGGAACTCACAAACAAGGAAG
Source organism: Thymus mandschuricus (assembly GCA_029379335.1). Classification (NCBI taxonomy): domain Eukaryota; kingdom Viridiplantae; phylum Streptophyta; class Magnoliopsida; order Lamiales; family Lamiaceae; genus Thymus; species Thymus mandschuricus. Next base: position 21,863,125 of record CM057081.1, read on the forward strand.
TAAACCTGAAAATAGTCCGTGCTCTCACAAGGAAGTGGCAGACTATGAAGGAGCTATATCTAGCTACCAAGGATCTAACGAAGCTCACGCCAGAAGTGCTGTTCTCCGAGCTCAAAGCTCACGAGTTTGATCTGAATCGAATGAGCCTCGACGACGAGGATGAAGCGCCCACTACGTCAAAAGGAGTAGCATTCAAAGCTGCCGAAGGGCCAAGCGAGCAGTCGCTAGCCAAGATGACGAGGGAAGAGTTGGAAGAACACATTGCGTTCTTATCAAAGAACTTCAACAAGATAAACTCTCGAGTGGGCAAGTACAAAAGATTCTACAAGCAGTACAAAGGGAGGAGCACTGATGCTCGAGAAGGAAAAGGGAAGAGAGAAGAGACGACCAAGACGATCCCGCGCGACATGATGGAAGTGGAATGTTACCACTGCCACAAGATGGGCCACTACAAATCCGATTGCCCAAAGCTAAGTGCCAAAGAACGCGAAGAATTGAAGGCCAAGAGGGATGCTCCAAGGCGAGCGCTCGTAGCGAGTGAAGTGCCGGTCGCTACAACTGAAGATCCACCAAGCGACTCAGATGCATTCACCGATCCAAATTCCAGTGATGGTGAGGATCTTGGATTTATGGCGCTCACCGATGAAGAAACAGGAGAGGAATTCTTCTGTCCTTCAATCACTTCAATTACACTAGCACACACTGTCAATGAGGAAGAACAATCCTCTACATGGAGTGAGTTGTTTGACAAGCACCAAAAACTGTCAAGCGACCACGAAGTGGTAAAACAAGCTCTGTCTCAAAGCGAGAAGGAGAACCGAAAGCTAGCCCGTGAGCTTGACGAAGTCAAACTTAATTTAAGGGCTATGACTAGTAAGTTCGAGGATCTCTTTGCCAGACATCAAAGCTTGGAGGGAAGGTATGAAACCCAGTCCACTCTAGTTGCCAATTTGAACAAAGCATCATATGCTAGGCAGACACTAGAGGGCTCGCTTCTACCTTTTGGTAGGAAAGCTGGCCTTGGATATGAGGGTGGACCTCCCAAGCCGACTGTCTTTGTTGGTGCATCACACACTACACCATCAGTCACTTTGGAATTGCCCACTGCATCCAAAGCGACCACCAACAAGGATAAAGGCAAAGTGGCTGAGAACCCTAAAAGGAAGCCAATGAAGATGTCTATATCTTTAAGGGCAGATCCTAAGGGCAAGCAAAGTTCAACAGTCCCTAGCACTCAACATGCTAAGTCTTACCAATCCAAGGGTAAAGGGAAAACTGTTGAAGCTTCTAAGTCTCAAGCCAAGACACGAGAGACAAAGGATCTACCTCCTAAAAAGAGGAGTAATGTCTATGTGTCACGTTATCCGGACTGGAGATGGTCCAACCGGAGTAACATTGAGGGGGAAGATTTTGAAGTTTCCACTGGGTCGCTTCAAATTCCCAAGGTTTGTCAAGCAAGTCAGGGTCAAAACCCTAGTTGGACCGCTTCGAGGAAACCAAGCAAGCCGCTTCGACAGACTAAAAACCCTAAGTCAGTCTCTAAACCCAAAGCTAATCCCAAGCGAGTCGCTTCAGGATATAAGCAAAATGGGAAGAGCATAGGTAGGTCTAAAGCGAGCCGCTACCCCTCTTGCACACACTGTTGCACGTGTGAAGCTGCTTCTAGGCAGTACACCAAGTTTTCGAAGGTCGAGAAGCCCAAGACACAAGCTTCATCTCAAAAGAGAGTGAGGCAAGTGTGGGTACCTAAGGGAACTAACCTGCAAGGACCCAAACTGATTTGGGTACCAAATTCTGTCTAATTGCAGGTGAGCACCGTGGATCCTATGCCAAGTGAGGGTCAACAAGTATGGTACTTGGACAGTGGATGTTCAAGACATATGACCGGCATGAAAGCTCTACTTCACAACTACATAGAGAAGAAGGGTCCACACGTAACCTTTGGTGACAACTCTCGAGGAAGCACCAGGGGATACGGCGCACTGAAGATTGGAAAGCTCACAATTGAAGAAGTCTCCTATGTGGAAGGACTCAAGCACAACCTGTTGTCCATTTCACAGTTTTGTGATAAAGGGTACAGGGTGGAGTTCATCTCCAACAAGTGCATTGTGAAGAGCAAACTCACGTCTCAGATTGTGCTCACTGGAATTAGGCAAAGGAACGTCTACATAGCACAATGGGACAGCTGCAAAGAGGAAACGTGCTTAGTAGCAAGGAGTGCTACAGAAATTGGATGGCTATGGCACAGACGCTTGAACCACCTCAATTTCAAAGCTATCAATCGCTTAGCTCAAAAGGTTTGGTGCAAGGCATACCGAATGAAGTCTTCATCAAAGACCATCCATGCTCACCTTGCCAACGAGGGAAGCAGACGAAGAAGCACTTCGCCAGTCTCGAAGAAGCCTCATCAAAGCGAGTGCTCGAACTGCTTCACATGGATCTGTTTGGTCCAGTTACTCCAGTTAGCGTAAATGGAAGGAAGTACACTCTAGTCGTAGTTGACGATTTCTCTCGCTACACTTGGGTTGTATTTCTTTTCAGCAAGAAGGAGACACTGACCAAACTGCCACAACTACTCAAGCGATTGGCGGTGGAAAAGAATCAAGCTATCGTGACCATTCGCTCCGACAAAGGCACAGAGTTCTTGAACTCTACAATTGAAGCGTACTGCACGGAGCATGGCATAGCACATCAAACTTCTTCAGCACGCACTCCTCAGCAGAATGGAGTTGCTGAAAGAAGAAATCGAATCATCAAAGAAGCCGTTCGTACCATGATTGCAGATTCAAAACTTCCAACGAATTATTGGGCTGAAGCTGCCAATACAGCATGCTACACGCAGAATCGAACGCTTCTCAGCAAACGGCACGACAAAACTCCATATGAAATATGGACAGGGAGAATTCCTAACATATCTTATTTCCATATTTTTGGTTGTAGGGTCTTCATTCACAACAATGGGAAGTCGCAGTTGAAAGCCTTTGAAAGCAAAGCAGATGAAGGAGTATTCTTAGGATACTCTACGTCTAGCAAAGCCTACAGAGTGTTCAACTGTAAAACCCTAATTGTGGAGGAATCACCCCATGTCGTATTTGATGAATCTTCTTTAAGTCTTCCACAGGAACAGGCTCAAGCGAATGAAAAGGATCAAAGCAAGGAACCCTCAAATCAACTCACTTGGGACGTGCTTGATGAAGATGATGAGATCAAGGACTCAAGCGAGCAGGATCCCAAAGGAGAAGTAGAAGCTGCCCCCAAGATTCCTGAAGCTAGTGCAGGTCAAGCACCCAATCCAGTCTCTTCAGATGGTGAAGCGAGCGACAAGGAAGAAGATAAAGATGAAGCTGGCGGATCAAAGCGAGCGTGGCTCAAAGATCACTCACCTAGCCAAATCATTGGAGATCCATCCAAGGGTGTAGTGACCAGAAGTCAAGTGTTTGGAGAAAGTGCCATGTTCAGTTGCTTTCTCTCAAACATTGAGCCATCAAGCATGGAGGAAGCCCTAGCCGACTCTAACTGGGTGATCGCCATGCAAGAGGAGCTGAACCAGTTCACCAGGAACGACGTATGGTACCTCGTGGATCATCCCAAATTCCAGCACGTTATTGGCACCAAGTGGGTGTTCAAAAATAAGACGGACGAGGACCACAACGTTGTGAGGAACAAGGCGCGACTCGTTGCCAAAGGCTACTGCCAAGAAGAAGGAATCGACTTTGACGAGACCTTCGCTCCAGTGGCACGGCTTGAAGCTATCAGATTGTTTCTTGCCTATGCAGCAGCCAAGAAGTTCAAAGTCTATCAAATGGATGTGAAGAGCGCATTTCTCAACGGTGAACTCAAGGAAGAAGTGTATGTGGAGCAGCCACCGGGTTTCGAGCAGGGAGATAAAGTGTATCGCTTGAAGTAAGCCCTGTATGGGTTGAAGCAAGCTCCCAGAGCTTGGTATGATACACTCTCTCAATTCCTAGTGGACAATGGATTCCAAAAGGGAAAGATAGATCGGACTCTCTTCACCATCAATCATGGAGATGATATGCTATGGGTTCAGATCTATGTGGATGACATCATATTTGGATCGCCAAACCAGTCGCTTAGCGAGAAGTTTGGAGAGCTGATGAAGACCAAGTATGAGATGTCGATGATTGGCTTGATGAGCTGCTTTCTAGATCTTCAAGTGAAGCAGCAGGATAATGGAATTTTCATAAACCAAGCCAAGTACACTCGAGATATGCTTGCCAAGTTTGGTGTTCAACATGCTAAAGCTGTGAAGATTCCTATGAACACCAACTGGAAGATGGAGCCAGACGAAGAAGGAAAATCTGTAGATCCTACAGATTATCGTGCCCTAATTGGGTCACTACTCTATCTCACTGCAAGTAGGCCAGATATTGCTTTTGAAGTCGGAGTCTGCGCTCGCTTCCAAAGCAACCCCAAGCACAGCCATCTTGAAGCTGCCAAGAGAATTCTTCGATATTTAAAGGGCACTGTCAACATGGGTCTGTGGTATCCAGCGGAGGACAATTTGGAGCTCACTGGATATTCCGATGCTGACTATGGAGGGTGCCGAGTTGATAGGAAATCAACGTCTGGCACGTGTCAGTTCTTGGGAAGCAAGCTAATCTCGTGGTTCTCAAAGAAGCAAACAAGCGTAGCCACTTCAACAACTGAAGCTGAGTACATGGCCGCTGGAAGCTGCTGTTCTCAAATCCTATGGCTTCGTCAACAATTGAAGGACTACAAAGTTGAAGCGAATGAAATTCCGATCTTCTGCGACAACAACAGTGCCATATGTATCTCGCAGAATCCAGTGCTTCACACCAGATGCAAGCACGTGGAAATTCGACATCATTTCATTCGTGATCATGTCGAGAAGAAGGATATCAAGCTCGAGAAAATTCATACCGATCTCCAACGAGCAGATATCCTCACCAAGCCTCTAGCTGAGTCTCGATTCAATCAGCTATGCATGGAATTAGGGTTATTAGACCCTGGTGAAGAATGCTAGTTCCAGGATGCAAGAAGGAGTGTTCGCATGTTCTCTTGTGCGTCACTCGCTTCAGATCTTCACCAACTCAAGCGAGCCACTTCAAATCTCACTCGCTTGAAGAAAATGAAGTTAGGTGGAGATAGGTGGAGTATTGGAAGAAGTTCCCTACCAACTCATTGGAATTGTTAAATATATGGTTAAGGGGGAACGAATGCTTCTCTCGGAGCAAGCTACTTCCAAAGCGAGCTAAGAATGCTGCTATCTTGAATTTTGCATCGCTTCAATTTGCCCTAGCTTGGGTCAAAGCGAGTCGACTGCAGATTCATTCTCTAGGATGTAGGAAAGCTTGAAGGTTTACCTTTTTATACAAAAGGTTGCAGGGCTGGTGACATGCTTCTGCGTAAAATACGAGATTGTCTTGTCAGAGCATTCTCATTGTCATCCTGTCCATTTCTGCTCTGAGATAAGGACTTGTACTCATCCCCCATTCGTCGTGAATAAGTACACTTACGTGATGCTCCCTTCGGGTTGTAGTAAGCTTGTGTACTATATTCATTTTCTCCCTCATTCACTTCGATGGAGGACTCTCTAATTCGTAGAGGAAGATGAATGCCATGAAGACGAATGCCATGAAGATCTAACTTAACGTGTAGCATTCAACGAGTGGTATCTAATTCAACATGAAGTCTACAATTTGTGGTATCAATCTCCTACGAAGTGAGATTGACTGGTAAGTGTTTCAATTTTAAGTACACTAAGTGAGCCGAAGCGTGCTAGAAACCTTCACTCACTACGTGGAAAATATGAAGTGAATCTGACACAAATACAAAGAGGAAAAGATTCTTGTTTATCCTCGAAGTATGTAAGTCAGAAACATTTTAAATTAAGCAAAGAAATTCAATTTCTTATTCCAGTCGCTTCAGATGGCCAAGCGAGTGCTTCATCACTCAAAGCTAGCCATCGCAAGCGAGTGCGGAACAGTCACTCAAGCGAGTGCCTCTCAAGTGAGTCAAGGCCAAGCGGCCCAACTCGAAGCGAGCGGGCACGAAGCGAGTATGAGCTGTCTGCACTCGAGTGCAATTTTACTTTCTGCTATGCATTTAATGCAGGTACAAGAACGACGGAAATAACGGGCGCGTGGTTCTCACTTCAAATTTGAAGCGGGAAACGGCGGAGAAAATCCAGCCGTCGAATCTCAACAGCCCCCAATCTGGAGCCGTTCGATTAACGCCGTATACGACAAGCCAACCATAGAAGGCCACGTGGCGACGTCGAGCAAGTGGCGGTTCACTTTTACTGTGATGACGCCGGACACGTCAGATCCATCACCGCACGTCCGCCGCCTACCTACAGGATTTTCGGCGTTATTACCGTCCTACCCCTGCCACGTCAGCCATAACCTAACTCTATAAATATGGGACGAGGCAGAACTGTAGAACCTTTCACAGCCTTCTAAAATTGCCATTCTCGTGCTTAGATCTGCAATTATTCTGCAACTCACGAGTCTCAACCCTTGATTTTCATTGTTAAAACCTCAGTCAAACTCTTTCAAAATCCACCATGGGCAAGAAAAAGAATACAGAGACGATGGAGCAGTTCATGACAAATGTTGGCGAGCACATCAACGTCGAGCCACATCTCGACCCTATCGTCATCGAAAGAAATGATTTCTTCCGTAGAGCCGTGACCACGGCCGGTCTATGGAAGTTTATAACGTTGATGCCGACGAAGATTCTGGCGAAAGCAGTGGCAGAAATCCTACTGAACTTGAAGAAGGAACAAAATACTTCATCATTTACAGATCCTAAGTCCAAGAAGCCAGTGGAGGTGGACTTGAACGATTTAATCAGTGTGTTCGATCTGCCGAGAGAAGGAGGAGACTCACTGTTAGATTTGGGTCTTTCGGCCGGGGTGCAGTATGGTCGATTTGCAGCCACCGGAGCAGATCCGAATTTCAAGGAAGCCAACATTCGCAAAAGTTTGAAGAATCCTTTCAATCTCATCTGCGAACTCTTTACAAAGAGCATCGCATGCTATGTCGGATCCCTCGATACACTATCGGAGACGAAACTGATCGGCACCGCCATGATCGTCGACAGTCTCGCAGGAACGAAGTTTAACTGGCACGGGTGGTTCCTCAAGCAAATCTACGAGGCTGCTGAAGATTTCGCGTTCGTTCCAGGAACTGCGAATAAGATTCTTCGCAAAGGAAAATTGAAATTCTTTTCAAGACTGTCTGTCGCACTGGAGATGAAGTTTCCAAAGAAAATATGGCCGGATTCCGACACGACCATATACAACATGCAGACAATCTTCTACGATTCGTGGAGGAAAACCAAGACTCTAATGGATCTGGGACTTCTGGAAGTTGAAGTGCCCATTGCAAGACCAGTTGCCGAAAGGCAAGCTGAAGAAGGCCAAGCGAGGCAGGTCGCTTCACCCGTGAAGCGAGCCAAATCCAAGCGAAGCAAAAAGATGAAGCGAGTCACTTCTCTTGTCCAAAAAAGTGAGGCGGTGGAGAAGCCGCTTGAGGACATCGAAGTGACCCAATCTAAGCCTTCACCAACCAAAGCCCAATCCCCACAACTCCAAATCACCCAGATACCAGAACCCCAAGCTTCATCAACCCAACAACCTCTCACACAGACAAAACCCCTCTCTCCCCATGAAGAAGAGTCAGCATCTTCCTTTCACATCCCCACTGTCCCATTCCTCAGCATAGATGAAGCTGCTGCCTACACTACATTCACCCCACTTCAATCCCAGCCGATACAACCACCACCCACCGAAACCATTCAAATTTTAGAAACCCAAGAAACCTCATCACCTACCCAATCCCTCTCGACATCGGCAGCTACAACCGATACAGCCCAAACTGTAGGAGAACTTCCCATCATTCCTCAATTCATAACCCCTGCCCTCACCGTACACAAGCGGGCTCTCGAACGCTATGCCCTAGACAGAGAGCAAGCCGCTGAGACTGTCAATCTTCGCTACAATCTTAGCTCCACGAACGTTGCATGGAGCGACGTGTTCTACACCAATGTAGTCGACTTTCTGACGTACATCACGCACCGAGGAACGGAGTACTACAAAATCTTCAGGCTCCTCAAAGCCTTCACAGAGGAGGAACTGATTCAAATGGAAGCCAAGATACTCAACTTCATTGGCGAAAATGGCTTCCATGCCTTCCTTGAAGGGACCAGCTTCTGGGAGAAGCTGGATGCTAAGGTGAAAGAATCATATCCACTCGCCACAGTTCCGAAGCGAGTGCTATCCTCCCATGAAAGGAAGCTGATCAGAGAGCATAGGGAGGAGGTGGAGTTGAAAGATGCTGAGATTGCTAGTCTCCAAAGCGAGATTACGAAGATGAGTGAAGAGATGGAGAGGAAGGCGGGGGAGGTTATTAGTCTTAGAGAAGACTTTGACAAGAAGAAGAAGGAATTGGAGTGAAAGGTGGAAGAGAAGGAGAGACTTCTAGAGGAGAAAGAAAAGGCGCAGGAGGCGCAGGTGAAGCTAGTGGATGACAACACCAAAACCATCACCGAACTCAAGGGCTTGCTTGAGGCAGAAAGAAGCCGCTTGAGGGAGGTTAATGCCAAATTAATCGCTCTAGTCAAAGAGAAGAAGGTGTTAAAGAAGGAAGTGAAGGAGCTGAAGGAGAAGGTGGAGAATAGGGAAGGAGAGTTAGTGATGAAGGGAAGCGAGCTCCTCAATACCAAAAAGGCTCTTGACTCACTTCGAACTGAGTTGAAGGAAGTCAAAGAAGACAGTGCCATTGACAAGAGAGAACTTGAGAGTCTAAGGAGAGGTGCGCAGGCACTTGACTTGAAAAATGCTGAATTATCCACTCTACTGGAGAAAGTCAAAAGACTAAAAGAAACTCTCACTGTAAGGATCACTGCAGATGCCGAATTTCACAACTCTATCAATCGAAGGGAGAGGAGACTTGCCGTGATGAAGGCAGAACTTGAAGCTTCCAAGGAACACTTGGAACTCACACTTCAAGAAGAAACAAAGAAAATCACCAAAGCCGTAGAAGCGGAGCTGGAGGCTCGCTTCAGAGAGGTAGAGCCATTAGAGAGTATGATGGCATCAGTTGTGGAGCGAGAGAGGCAGTGCGAATATCTGCTTGAAGAAATAAGCATCAAGACTGCTGAACTAGTGGCGCCCTCCATGGATAAAACCCAGCAGATGCTTCAAGCTATCTTCAATGCAGTCAACTCTCTTCAACAATCCTTCTCTGGAAAATCTATCATCCTCACCCCTGGCAGTGATGATGCCAAAAAGGGGGAAGGACAAATGAGGGAAGGACAAGTGAAGCTAGGAGGGGAAGGACAGCTTCAGGAAGGAGGAGTTGGAGTGGAGAGAATGCTGCAGGGAGGCAGTAGTGATGGAGGTGTTGCTGAGGTGGTAGATGAAGCGAGGGCTCTTGGCGAAGTTAAGGGCAAAACGAAACTCACGGAGGAGGAGTTAATGAAAAAGCCCGAAGAGCCTAGCAGGCCGCTTCAAGAGAAAGTGCTAAGTGCTTCTATCGCACGGCATCCTCCAGTGACTGTAATAACGAAGGAGGAAAAGAGGGTGCAGGTGGAGAAGGATGCTGCCTTGGCGTGGGAGATGGAGCAGCTGTTTAAACTAACCAAAAATTCTATTGCTGCAGGTGCTTCATCCAGTTCCCAAGCGGCCGCTTCACCCAAAGCGCCCGCTTCAGCCGCCGCGCTAACTTCATCAGCCGCACTAGCTTCAACTGCCGCACTCGCTTCATCCACAGTTGTCCCCTCTAGTGCCGCTACGAAGAAGGATATGCCGCCTCCCCCACCACCGAAGCTACCATTGAAGCGAGCTGCCCCAGATTCTAAGAAAGATGACCCCGAGGCCAAGCGCCAAAAGGTCAAGCAAGCAGTTGCTTCAAAAGCTGGAAGGGAGGAGAGGAAGAGAAAGGAAAGAGAAGAAGGGAGGAGCGAAGGCGAGAGGAAGAGGAGGTCAAATGAAAGGCGACTCCAAGTAATTGACGCACGGATCGAGGAGCACTTCAGTGAAGTGATACTGATCCAGTCTTCACTTGTGCGTAGCGCCTTTATTCCCTTCATGCCAGATGAGTCCGAAGCATGTGAAGCTCAAGCCATATTTGATGCATGCGACGTAGCAACTAAGGAAATGGTTGAGTCTGGTCGCTACCCACGCAAGGATGAACAAAACTACATACGGAAGCGACTCAATGAAAAGCGTCCTTTGTGGAGTGGTGAATCAGGAAAGAAGTTCAAAGCGACCATGACTGAACTGTCAAAGAGGTCTGAAGAGGAGTTAGCCAAGCGAAGGGACGAGCACCCTGATGCAAGGGAAATTGAGGCTTTTATTCCGAGAGATCTGCTTGATCTGTGGTTATACTACAAGGACTTATTCATCAAGGCCTATTATTACTGGGAGGTAGTGCCGCTACAGGATCAATGCTCTAGGATAAGTGCCCTCAACAACTTTCTCGCCGCCTATGATGACAAACTGCGACGAAAAATCTTCACCTTGGCTGAACAAACTCAACCCATGCCGATTGTTGTCAAGGTTCCTGCTCTAAAGGAATTCCCCATGCCGTATCATCGAGGCACGGACATTCCAGACAGAGGAATAATAGATGAGGAAGTGACTGAAGCCTTCAGGCTGGAGAGTGCATGGAGAAGACCTAGTATCCACACAGTTGACTCTATGGAATCAAAAGTTTTGTCAGCTTATGTGGACACTGCTGCTGAAGAAGAGATGAAGGAGGAGGAAGAAGGAAAGGAGAAGGAGAAGGAGGATGAAGCTGCAGGAAACCTTTGAGTTTCAAGCTTCTTAATATCTCTTTTTTTTGAACTGCTTGTTCATCTATCTCATTTCAATTTCTGTCTCCTCTGTGTCATTTACTCGCTTTGTGAAGGACTTTACATTTTTGCTACAAACTCATTAATTTAACCGAAAAAAAGGAAAGGAACTTAAAAGAAAATTACAAACGAAACTGCAAAGGAAGCAGTCGCTTGGAGTTCCCTTCACGGTTAGATAGACTAGATTTATTTTTATCTAAGTCGTATGGGTTTTGGCATCATCAAAAAGGGGGAAATTGTTGGGAATTGTTAAGGACTAATTTGTTAAGGGGGAACTTCATGGGACATTTGATAAATGAAGTCATTTGTTTTGATTAGATCCCAAAACCCCAAGTGTCCTGCGATCCATTTTGATGTAATCAATAGGTTAGAATTTTTCTAAGCCTACTCTGTTAGGATGGCTCTTTTATTTTGTTTAGAATAGGCTTCAAAAGTTCAAGTGAAGGCCACTCACTTGAGTGTGTTTTCCAAAGCGAAGCGGGTCAAGCAAACTGAAGTGAAGCGTGCCGAAGAATAGCGAAGCGAAGCGATCGCTACAGTAGATTCAAAGTGAGTCTGCCAAAGCGAAGCGAAGCGAGCGCTACAGTTCAAAGCGAAGCGAAGCAAAGCGAGCGCTACAGTGGAATCAAGTAAACCCACTAAAGCGAAGCGAAGCGATCGCTACAGTAGATTCAAAGTGAGTCTGCCAAAGCGAAGCGAAGCGAGCGCTACAGTTCAAAGCGAAGCGAAGCAAAGCAAGCGCTACAGTGGAATCAAGTAAACCCACTAAAGCGAAGCGAAGCGTGTGCTACAAAGAAAAGCCGAAGCGAGTCAACGCGAGTCAACACTTAATTAAGTAGCGTCACGGGAAATTTATTTCTCAAGTGACTCACTACAAATATGACCATGAAGCGACTCACTTCAGAGCGGCCGCTACAACTTCAAAGCAAAGCGAGCCACTACCTACCAGAAAGCGACAGCACAAATTCCCGCTCCGAATTTGAACTCCAGTCAACTGGAGATCTTCGCATTTATTACGAGATCTCCACGTGTCGACTCAAGAGAGGAGCAGAGGAGTTGACTGCCAGGCCGACAAGGCGCCGTAACAGTACTGGGTCGCTCCAGTTACTGTTAAAATTGGAACTTAGCCATTTCCGGCAAAAATCCAAAACTGCGCATCTGAAAAGTAGCCAGCCTGTGCAAGTACTGTCGAGAGGAGGAGGGACAAGGCCACCAACCAAGCAACGGATCTCAGCCAACCCTCCGCCTATAAATAGTGAAGGATCACAACGTGAAGAAGAAGAACACTACTTGAGCATTCGAGCGCATACAACAAACAAACACTCCCAAGCCTTCGTGCAAATCTTCGAGTCTTTGTTTTCCAGTGTTCTCCGAGTTTCCAGTTCATCGGAACTCGTCTTCACAACCTTCACACTTAGAGTCTAAGCCCATTCCATATCCAAGCTTAGAAGAAGAGCTCTAGCCATCTTTGCACTTATTGTAAAGAGCTCTTCATAGTGTGTTTCGCCAACCAAAAACCCTAAACTCTGTCTGTTAGGTTTTTGAGTGTCGTCGTTAGGTTGTTTCGATCCAAGGCTCTTCTTTCATCGATTGGAGAAGTCTCGATCATAGAGTTTAGATCCAAGCTTGCACCTACATCGTTTGTGTAAAGCTCGATCGAAGCTAGGCTGTAAGGAGAGCCCGTAATCTCCCTGTCTGTTCGACTGAAGCGAGTGAAGTTTACAGTCGTAGTTAGGTTTGTGTAGTGAACCCGCAATCACTACGTCAGTCGTTTGATCCAGGCAAGTGAAGCCCGATCTCGACCAGGTTTTTGAAGGACCCGTAACCTTCAAGTTCTTGAGTGAAGAGAACAGTTGCCGTCGTGCAACAAAGTGGACGTAGGAGCGTTATCTCCGAACCACTATAAACCTCTGTGTCGTATCTCTCTAACCCTAAACTCTTTACTTTGTTTATCCATTGCACGTGCATCTAAACAACTTAATCTGGATATTTTAATTACTTAGGAAAAGATTTAGCTCACCAAATTCCGCATACACGAGTAAAGACTCCCTCTTGATCAAGTACTCACTTCGGTCAAGCAGGCTAGCTACGTACTGTAGATCTAGCTTCAGCTAGGTCTTATGTTTTAAGCGAGCTCTTTACTTGTTACTCTGAGTTAAGGGATTTGAAGTTGAAAAACTTCAAAATACGTATTCACCCCCCCCCCCCCTCTACGTATTTTCCCATTAACAAACCGGGACCAACAAGTGGTATCAGAGCAGCGGTTCTTTCGAGCCTCTGCTTTGCATACCTGAAGCGAGCCACCACTCGCTTCACGTTGTCTCACTGAACCGGATCCTATTTTCCTAAGTGCATCAAAACCGCACCCACGCATATTGCATTTACTGCTGATAGTTTGCTATGTCTACATACAGTGCATCAAATCTTCCACAGTTCTCGATCGAAGGATACGAGATATGGAGTTTCCGAGTCGAGAGCTTCCTATGCTCAATCCACGACCGGATGTGGGAAGTCATTGAGGACGGACCAATCGAAATTAAGAAAGCCATATCTGTGGATGTTCCAGCCGCTGAAGGTCGTCCAGCCCACGTTCGACAACAGTACGTGGAGAAGGATAAGGATGAGTATACTCCAAATGACTTCAAAGTTGCCAACCTCGACAAGATTGCACGCCACACAATGCAGAGCACCGTGTCGGACGCCAATCTACCACGGATAAGGAAGTGCGCAACGGCGAAGGAAATGTGGGAAACCCTAGCCCTCATTTCTCAAGGCACAGACAAAATCAAGGAAAACAAACTTGCCGTTCAGATGCGGGAGTTTGAAAGTCTGACAATGAAGCCAGGAGAATCCATCGACGCCTTCGAGCTGAGAGTTACCAACATTACTGCAACTCTCAACTCGCTTGGAAAGGAACTCACAAACAAGGAAGTAAACCTGAAAATAGTCCGTGCTCTCACAAGGAAGTGGCAGACTATGAAGGAGCTATATCTAGCTACCAAGGATCTAACGAAGCTCACGCCAGAAGTGCTGTTCTCCGAGCTCAAAGCTCACGAGTTTGATCTGAATCGAATGAGCCTCGACAACGAGGATGAAGCGCCCACTACGTCAAAAGGAGTAGCATTCAAAGCTGCCGAAGGGCCAAGCGAGCAGTCGCTAGCCAAGATGACGAGGGAAGAGTTGGAAGAACACATTGCGTTCTTATCAAAGAACTTCAACAAGATAAACTCTCGAGTGGGCAAGTACAAAAGATTCTACAAGCAGTACAAAGGGAGGAGCACTGATGCTCGAGAAGGAAAAGGGAAGAGAGAAGAGACGACCAAGACGATCCCGCGCGACATGATGGAAGTGGAATGTTACCACTGCCACAAGATGGGCCACTACAAATCCGATTGCCCAAAGCTAAGTGCCAAAGAACGCGAAGAATTGAAGGCCAAGAGGGATGCTCCAAGGCGAGCGCTCGTAGCGAGTGAAGTGCCGGTCGCTACAACTGAAGTTCCACCAAGCGACTCAGATGCATTCACCGATCCAAATTCCAGTGATGGTGAGGATCTTGGATTTATGGCGCTCACCGATGAAGAAACAGGAGAGGTATTCTTCTATCCTTCAATCACTTCAATTACACTAGCACACACTGTCAATGAGGAAGAACAATCCTCTACATGGAGTGAGTTGTTTGACAAGCACCAAAAACTGTCAAGCGACCACGAAGTGGTAAAACAAGCTCTGTCTCAAAGCGAGAAGGAGAACCGAAAGCTAGCCCGTGAGCTTGACGAAGTCAAACTTAATTTAAGGGCTATGACTAGTAAGTTCGAGGATCTCTTCGCCAGACATCAAAGCTTGGAGGGAAGGTATGAAACCCAGTCCACTCTAGTTGCCAATTTGAACAAAGCATCATATGCTAGGCAGGCACTAGAGGGCTCGCTTCTACCTTTTGGTAGGAAAGCTGGCCTTGGATATGAGGGTGGACCTCCCAAGCCGACTGTCTTTGTTGGTGCATCACACACTACACCATCAGTCACTTTGGAATTGCCCACTGCATCCAAAGCGACCACCAACAAGGATAAAGGCAAAGTGGCTGAGAACCCTAAAAGGAAGCCAATGAAGATGTCTATATCTTTAAGGGCAGATCCTAAGGGCAAGCAAAGTTCAACAGTCCCTAGCACTCAACATGCTAAGTCTTACCAATCCAAGGGTAAAGGGAAAACTGTTGAAGCTTCTAAGTCTCAAGCCAAGACACGAGAGACAAAGGATCTACCTCCTAAAAAGATGAGTAATGTCTATGTGTCACGTTATCCGGACTGGAGATGGTCCAACCGGACTAACATTGAGGGGGAAGATTTTGAAGTTTCCACTGGGTCGCTTCAAATTCCCAAGGTTTGTCAAGCAAGTCAGGGTCAAAACCCTAGTTGGACCGCTTCGAGGAAACCAAGCGAGCCGCTTCGACAGACTAAAAACCCTAAGTCAGTCTCTAAACCCAAAGCTAATCCCAAGCGAGTCGCTTCAGGATATAAGCAAAATGGGAAGAGCATAGGTAGGTCTAAAGCGAGCCGCTACCCCTCTTGCACACACTGTTGCACGTGTGAAGCTGCTTCTAGGCAGTACACCAAGTTTTCGAAGGTCGAGAAGCCCAAGACACAAGCTTCATCTCAAAAGAGAGTGAGGCAAGTGTGGGTACCTAAGGGAACTAACCTGCAAGGACCCAAACTGATTTGGGTACCAAATTCTGTCTAATTGCAGGTGAGCGCCGTGGATCCTATGCCAAGTGAGGGTCAACAAGTATGGTACTTGGACAGTGGATGTTCAAGACATATGACCGGCATGAAAGCTCTACTTCACAACTACATAGAGAAGAAGGGTCCACACGTAACCTTTGGTGACAACTCTCGAGGAAGCACCAGGGGATACGGCGCACTGAAGATTGGAAAGCTCACAATTGAAGAAGTCTCCTATGTGGAAGGACTCAAGCACAACCTGTTGTCCATTTCACAGTTTTGTGATAAAGGGTACAGGGTGGAGTTCATCTCCAACAAGTGCATTGTGAAGAGCAAACTCACGTCTCAGATTGTGCTCACTGGAATTAGGCAAAGGAACGTCTACATAGCACAATGGGACAGCTGCAAAGAGGAAACGTGCTTAGTAGCAAGGAGTGCTACAGAAATTGGATGGCTATGGCACAGACGCTTGAACCACCTCAATTTCAAAGCTATCAATCGCTTAGCTCAAAAGGTTTGGTGCAAGGCATACCGAATGAAGTCTTCATCAAAGACCATCCATGCTCACCATGCCAACGAGGGAAGCAGACGAAGAAGCACTTCGCCAGTCTCGAAGAAGCCTCATCAAAGCGAGTGCTCGAACTGCTTCACATGGATCTGTTTGGTCCAGTTACTCCAGTTAGCGTAAATGGAAGGAAGTACACTCTAGTCGTAGTTGACGATTTCTCTCGCTACACTTGGGTTGTATTTCTTTTCAGCAAGAAGGAGACACTGACCAAACTGCCACAACTACTCAAGCGATTGGCGGTGGAAAAGAATCAAGCTATCGTGACCATTCGCTCCGACAAAGGCACAGAGTTCTTGAACTCTACAATTGAAGCGTACTGCACGGAGCATGGCATAGCACATCAAACTTCTTCAGCACGCACTCCTCAGCAGAATGGAGTTGCTGAAAGAAGAAATCGAATCATCAAAGAAGCCGTTCGTACCATGATTGCAGATTCAAAACTTCCAACGAATTATTGGGCTGAAGCTGCCAATACAGCATGCTACACGCAGAATCGAACGCTTCTCAGCAAACGGCACGACAAAACTCCATATGAAATATGGACAGGGAGAATTCCTAACATATCTTATTTCCATATTTTTGGTTGTAGGGTCTTCATTCACAACAATGGGAAGTCGCAGTTGAAAGCCTTTGAAAGCAAAGCAGATGAAGGAGTATTCTTAGGATACTCTACGTCTAGCAAAGCCTACAGAGTGTTCAACTGTAAAACCCTAATTGTGGAGGAATCACCCCATGTCGTATTTGATGAATCTTCTTTAAGTCTTCCACAGGAACAGGCTCAAGCGAATGAAAAGGATCAAAGCAAGGAACCCTCAAATCAACTCACTTGGGACGTGCTTGATGAAGATGATGAGATCAAGGACTCAAGCGAGCAGGATCCCAAAGGAGAAGTAGAAGCTGCCCCCAAGATTCCTGAAGCTAATGCAGGTCAAGCACCCAATCCAGTCGCTTCAGATGGTGAAGCGAGCGACAAGGAAGAAGATAAAGATGAAGCTGGCGGATCAAAGCGAGCGTGGCTCAAAGATCACTCACCTAGCCAAATCATTGGAGATCCATCCAAGGGTGTAGTGACCAGAAGTCAAGTGTTTGGAGAAAGTGCCATGTTCAGTTGCTTTCTCTCAAACATTGAGCCATCAAGCATGGAGGAAGCCCTAGCCGACTCTAACTGGGTGATCGCCATGCAAGAGGAGCTGAACCAGTTCACCAGGAACGACGTATGGTACCTCGTGGATCGTCCCAAATTCCAGCACGTTATTGGCACCAAGTGGGTGTTCAAAAATAAGACGGACGAGGACCACAACGTTGTGAGGAACAAGGCGCGACTCGTTGCCAAAGGCTACTGCCAAGAAGAAGGAATCGACTTTGACGAGACCTTCGCTCCAGTGGCACGGCTTGAAGCTATCAGATTGTTTCTTGCCTATGCAGCAGCCAAGAAGTTCAAGGTCTATCAAATGGATGTGAAGAGCGCATTTCTCAACGGTGAACTCAAGGAAGAAGTGTATGTGGAGCAGCCACCGGGTTTCGAGCAGGGAGATAAAGTGTATCGCTTGAAGTAAGCCCTGTATGGGTTGAAGCAAGCTCCCAGAGCTTGGTATGATACACTCTCTCAATTCCTAGTGGACAATGGATTCCAAAAGGGAAAGATAGATCGGACTCTCTTCACCATCAATCATGGAGATGATATGCTATGGGTTCAGATCTATGTGGATGACATCATATTTGGATCGCCAAACCAGTCGCTTAGCGAGAAGTTTGGAGAGCTGATGAAGACCAAGTATGAGATGTCGATGATTGGCTTGATGAGCTGCTTTCTAGGTCTTCAAGTGAAGCAGCAGGATAATGGAATTTTCATAAACCAAGCCAAGTACACTCGAGATATGCTTGCCAAGTTTGGTGTTCAACATGCTAAAGCTGTGAAGATTCCTATGAACACCAACTGGAAGATGGAGCCAGACGAAGAAGGAAAATCTGTAGATCCTACAGATTATCGTGCCCTAATTGGGTCACTACTCTATCTCACTGCAAGTAGGCCAGATATTGCTTTTGAAGTCGGAGTCTGCGCTCGCTTCCAAAGCAACCCCAAGCACAGCCATCTTGAAGCTGCCAAGAGAATTCTTCGATATTTAAAGGGCACTGTCAACATGGGTCTGTGGTATCCAGCGGAGGACAATTTGGAGCTCACTGGATATTCCGATGCTGACTATGGAGGGTGCCGAGTTGATAGGAAATCAACGTCTGGCACGTGTCAGTTCTTGGGAAGCAAGCTAATCTCGTGGTTCTCAAAGAAGCAAACAAGCGTAGCCACTTCAACAACTGAAGCTGAGTACATGGCCGCTGGAAGCTGCTGTTCTCAAATCCTATGGCTTCGTCAACAATTGAAGGACTACAAAGTTGAAGCGAATGAAATTCCGATCTTCTGCGACAACAACAGTGCCATATGTATCTCGCAGAATCCAGTGCTTCACACCAGATGCAAGCACGTGGAAATTCGACATCATTTCATTCGTGATCATGTCGAGAAGAAGGATATCAAGCTCGAGAAAATTCATACCGATCTCCAACGAGCAGATATCCTCACCAAGCCTCTAGCTGAGTCTCGATTCAATCAGCTATGCATGGAATTAGGGTTATTAGACCCTGGTGAAGAATGCTAGTTCCAGGATGCAAGAAGGAGTGTTCGCATGTTCTCTTGTGCGTCACTCGCTTCAGATCTTCACCAACTCAAGCGAGCCACTTCAAATCTCACTCGCTTGAAGAAAATGAAGTTAGGTGGAGATAGGTGGAGTATTGGAAGAAGTTCCCTACCAACTCATTGGAATTGTTAAATATATGGTTAAGGGGGAACGAATGCTTCTCTCGGAGCAAGCTACTTCCAAAGCGAGCTAAGAATGCTGCTATCTTGAATTTTGCATCGCTTCAATTTGCCCTAGCTTGGGTCAAAGCGAGTCGACTGCAGATTCATTCTCTAGGATGTGGGAAAGCTTGAAGGTTTACCTTTTTATACAAAAGGTTGCAGGGCTGGTGACATGCTTCTGCGTAAAATACGAGATTGTCTTGTCAGAGCATTCTCATTGTCATCCTGTCCATTTCTGCTCTGAGATAAGGACTTGTACTCATCCCCCATTCGCCGTGAATAAGTACACTTACGTGATGCTCCCTTCGGGTTGTAGTAAGCTTGTGTACTATATTCATTTTCTCCCTCATTCACTTCGATGGAGGACTCTCTAATTCGTAGAGGAAGATGAATGCCATGAAGACGAATGCCATGAAGATCTAACTTAACGTGTAGCATTCAACGAGTGGTATCTAATTCAACATGAAGTCTACAATTTGTGGTATCAATCTCCTACGAAGTGAGATTGACTGGTAAGTGTTTCAATTTTAAGTACACTAAGTGAGCCGAAGCGTGCTAGAAACCTTCACTCACTACGTGGAAAATATGAAGTGAATCTGACACAAATACAAAGAGGAAACATTCTTGTTTATCCTCGAAGTATGTAAGTCAGAAACATTTTAAATTAAGCAAAGAAATTCAAAATCTTATTCCAGTCGCTTCAGATGGCCAAGCGAGTGCTTCATCACTCAAAGCTAGCCATCGCAAGCGAGTGCGGAACAGTCACTCAAGCGAGTGCCTCTCAAGTGAGTCAAGGCCAAGCGGCCCAACTCGAAGCGAGCGGGCACGAAGCGAGTATGAGCTGTCTGCACTCGAGTGCAATTTTACTTTCTGCTATGCATTTAATGCAGGTACAGGAATGACGAAAATAATGGGCGCGTGGTTCTCACTTCAAATTTGAAGCGGGAAACGGCGGAGAAAATCCAGCCGTCGAATCTCAACAGCCCCCAATCTGGAGCCGTTCGATTAACGCCGTATACGACAAGCCAACCATAGAAGGCCACGTGGCGACGTCGAGCAAGTGGCGGTTCACTTTTACTGTGATGACGCCGGACACGTCAGATCCATCACCGCACGTCCGCCGCCTACCTACAGGATTTTCGGCGTTATTACCGTCCTACCCCTGCCACGTCAGCCATAACCTAACTCTATATATATGGGACGAGGCAGAACTGCAGAACCTTTCACAGCCTTCTAAAATTGCCATTCTCGTGCTTAGATCTGCAATTATTCTGCAACTCACGAGTCTCAACCCTTGATTTTCATTGTTAAAACCTCAGTCAAACTCTTTCAAAATCCACCATGGGCAAGAAAAAGAATACAGAGACGATGGAGCAGTTCATGACAAATGTTGGCGAGCACATCAACGTCGAGCCACATCTCGACCCTATCGTCATCGAAAGAAATGATTTCTTCCGTAGAGCCGTGACCACGGCCGGTCTATGGAAGTTTATAACGTTGGTGCCGACGAAGATTCTGGCGAAAGCAGTGGCAGAAATCCTACTGAACTTGAAGAAGGAACAAAATACTTCATCATTTACAGATCCTAAGTCCAAGAAGCCAGTGGAGGTGGACTTGAACGATTTAATCAGTGTGTTCGATCTGCCGAGAGAAGGAGGAGACTCACTGTTAGATTTGGGTCTTTCGGCCGGGGTGCAGTATGGTCGATTTGCAGCCACCGGAGCAGATCCGAATTTCAAGGAAGCCAACATTCGCAAAAGTTTGAAGAATCCTTTCAATCTCATCTGCGAACTCTTTACGAAGAGCATCGCATGCTATGTCGGATCCCTCGATACACTATCGGAGACGAAACTGATCGGCACCGCCATGATCGTCGACAGTCTCGCAGGAACGAAGTTTAACTGGCACGGGTGGTTCCTCAAGCAAATCTACGAGGCTGCTGAAGATTTCGCGTTCGTTCCAGGAACTGCGAATAAGATTCTTCGCAAAGGAAAATTGAAATTCTTTTCAAGACTGTCTGTCGCACTGGAGATGAAGTTTCCAAAGAAAATATGGCCGGATTCCGACACGACCATATACAACAAGCAGACAATCTTCTACGATTTGTGGAGGAAAACCAAGACTCTAATGGATCTGGGACTTCTGGAAGTTGAAGTGCCCATTGCAAGACCAGTTGCCGAAAGGCAAGCTGAAGAAGGCCAAGCGAGGCAGGTCGCTTCACCCGTGAAGCGAGCCAAATCCAAGCGAAGCAAAAAGATGAAGCGAGTCACTTCTCTTGTCCAAGAAAGTGAGGCGGTGGAGAAGCCGCTTGAGGACATCGAAGTGACCCAATCTAAGCCTTCACCAACCAAAGCCCAATCCCCACAACTCCAAATCACCCAGATACCAGAACCCCAAGCTTCATCAACCCAACAACCTCTCACACAGACAAAACCCCTCTCTCCCCATGAAGAAGAGTCAGCATCTTCCTTTCACATCCCCACTGTCCCATTCCTCAGCATAGATGAAGCTGCTGCCTACACTACATTCACCCCACTTCAATCCCAGCCGATACAACCACCACCCACCGAAACCATTCAAATTTCAGAAACCCAAGAAACCTCATCACCTACCCAATCCCTCTCGACATCGGCAGCTACAACCGATACAGCCCAAACTGTAGGAGAACTTCCCATCATTCCTCAATTCATAACCCCTGCCCTCACCGTACACAAGCGGGCTCTCGAACGCTATGCCCTAGACAGAGAGCAAGCCGCTGAGACTGTCAATCTTCGCTACAATCTTAGCTCCACGAACGTTGCATGGAGCGACGTGTTCTACACCAATGTAGTCGACTTTCTGACGTACATCACGCACCGAGGAACGGAGTACTACAAAATCTTCAGGCTCCTCAAAGCCTTCACAGAGGAGGAACTGATTCAAATGGAAGCCAAGATACTCAACTTCATTGGCGAAAATGGCTTCCATGCCTTCCTTGAAGGGACCAGCTTCTGGGAGAAGCTGGATGCTAAGGTGAAAGAATCATATCCACTCGCCACAGTTCCGAAGCGAGTGCTATCCTCCCATGAAAGGAAGCTGATCAGAGAGCATAGGGAGGAGGTGGAGTTGAAAGATGCTGAGATTGCTAGTCTCCAAAGCGAGATTACGAAGATGAGTGAAGAGATGGAGAGGAAGGCGGGGGAGGTTATTATTCTTAGAGAAGACTTTGACAAGAAGAAGAAGGAATTGGAGTGAAAGGTGGAAGAGAAGGAGAGACTTCTAGAGGAGAAAGAAAAGGCGCAGGAGGCGCAGGTGAAGCTAGTGGATGACAACACCAAAACCATCACCGAACTCAAGGGCTTGCTTGAGGCAGAAAGAAGCCGCTTGAGGGAGGTTAATGCCAAATTAATCGCTCTAGTCAAAGAGAAGAAGGTGTTAAAGAAGGAAGTGAAGGAGCTGAAGGAGAAGGTGGAGAATAGGGAAGGAGAGTTAGTGATGAAGGGAAGCGAGCTCCTCAATACCAAAAAGGCTCTTGACTCACTTCGAACTGAGTTGAAGGAAGTCAAAGAAGACAGTGCCATTGACAAGAGAGAACTTGAGAGTCTAAGGAGAGGTGCGCAGGCACTTGACTTGAAAAACGCTGAATTATCCACTCTACTGGAGAAAGTCAAAAGACTAAAAGAAACTCTCACTATAAGGATCACTGCAGATGCCGAATTTCACAACTCTATCAATCGAAGGGAGAGGAGACTTGCCGTGATGAAGGCAGAACTTGAAGCTTCCAAGGAACACTTGGAACTCACACTTCAAGAAGAAACAAAGAAAATCACCAAAGCCGTAGAAGCGGAGCTGGAGGCTCGCTTCAGAGAGGTAGAGCCATTAGAGAGTATGATGGCATCAGTTGTGGAGCGAGAGAGGCAGTGCGAATATCTGCTTGAAGAAATAAGCATCAAGACTGCTGAACTAGTGGCGCCCTCCATGGATAAAACCCAGCAGATGCTTCAAGCTATCTTCAATGCAGTCAACTCTCTTCAACAATCCTTCTCTGGAAAATCTATCATCCTCACCCCTGGCAGTGATGATGCCAAAAAGGGGGAAGGACAAATGAGGGAAGGACAAGTGAAGCTAGGAGGGGAAGGACAGCTTCAGGAAGGAGGAGTTGGAGGTTTAGGGGGAAGTAGAGTTGGAGTGGAGAGAATGCTGCAGGGAGGCAGTAGTGATGGAGGTGTTGCTGAGGTGGTAGATGAAGCGAGGGCTCTTGGCGAAGTTAAGGGCAAAACGAAACTCACGGAGGAGGAGTTAATGAAAAAGCCCGAAGAGCCTAGCAGGCCGCTTCAAGAGAAAGTGCTAAGTGCTTCTATCGCACGGCATCCTCCAGTGACTGTAATAACGAAGGAGGAAAAGAGGGTGCAGGTGGAGAAGGATGCTGCCTTGGCGTGGGAGATGGAGCAGCTGTTTAAACTAACCAAAAATTCTATTGCTGCAGGTGCTTCATCCAGTTCCCAAGCGGCCGCTTCACCCAAAGCGCCCGCTTCAGCCGCCGCGCTAACTTCATCAGCCGCACTAGCTTCAACTGCCGCACTCGCTTCATCCACAGTTGTCCCCTCTAGTGCCGCTACGAAGAAGGATATGCCGCCTCCCCCACCACCGAAGCTACCATTGAAGCGAGCTGCCCCAGATTCTAAGAAAGATGACCCCGAGGCCAAGCGCCAAAAGGTCAAGCAAGCAGTTGCTTCAAAAGCTGGAAGGGAGGAGAGGAAGAGAAAGGAAAGAGAAGAAGGGAGGAGCGAAGGCGAGAGGAAGAGGAGGTCAAATGAAAGGCGACTCCAAGTAATTGACGCACGGATCGAGGAGCACTTCAGTGAAGTGATACTGATCCAGTCTTCACTTGTGCGTAGCGCCTTTATTCCCTTCATGCCAGATGAGTCCGAAGCATGTGAAGCTCAAGCCATATTTGATGCATGCGACGTAGCAACTAAGGAAATGGTTGAGTCTGGTCGCTACCCACGCAAGGATGAACAAAACTACATACGGAAGCGACTCAATAAAAAGCGTCCTTTGTGGAGTGGTGAATCAGGAAAGAAGTTCAAAGCGACCATGACTGAACTGTCAAAGAGGTCTGAAGAGGAGTTAGCCAAGCGAAGGGACGAGCACCCTGATGCAAGGGAAATTGAGGCTTTTATTCCGAGAGATCTGCTTGATCTGTGGTTATACTACAAGGACTTATTCATCAAGGCCTATTATTACTGGGAGGTAGTGCCGCTACAGGATCAATGCTCTAGGATAAGTGCCCTCAACAACTTTCTCGCCGCCTATGATGACAAACTGCGACGAAAAATCTTCACCTTGGCTGAACAAACTCAACCCATGCCGATTGTTGTCAAGGTTCCTGCTCTAAAGGAATTCCCCATGCCGTATCATCGAGGCACGGACATTCCAGACAGAGGAATAATAGATGAGGAAGTGACTGAAGCCTTCAGGCTGGAGAGTGCATGGAGAAGACCTAGTATCCACACAGTTGACTCTATGGAATCAAAAGTTTTGTCAGCTTATGTGGACACTGCTGCTGAAGAAGAGATGAAGGAGGAAGAAGAAGGAAAGGAGAAGGAGAAGGAGGATGAAGCTGCAGGAAACCTTTGAGTTTCAAGCTTCTTAATATCTCTTTTTTTTGAACTGCTTGTTCATCTATCTCATTTCAATTTCTGTCTCCTCTGTGTCATTTACTCGCTTTGTGAATGACTTTACATTTTTGCTACAAACTCATTAATTTAACCGAAAAAAAGGAAAGGACCTTAAAAGAAAATTACAAACGAAACTGCAAAGGAAGCAGTCGCTTGGAGTTCCCTTCACGGTTAGATAGACTAGATTTATTTTTATCTAAGTCGTATGGGTTTTGGCATCATCAAAAAGGGGGAAATTGTTGGGAATTGTTAAGGACTAATTTGTTAAGGGGGAACATCATGGGACATTTGATAAATGAAGTCATTTGTTTTGATTAGATCCCAAAACCCCAAGTGTCCTATTCCCAAGCGACCCATTTTGATGTAATCAATAGGTTAGAATTTTTCTAAGCCTACTCTGTTAGGATGGCTCTTTTATTTTGTTTAGAATAGGCTTCAAAAGTTCAAGTGAAGGCCACTCACTTGAGTGTGTTTTCCAAAGCGAAGCGGGTCAAGCAAACTGAAGTGAAGCGTGCCGAAGAATAGCGAAGCGAAGCGATCGCTACAGTAGATTCAAAGTGAGTCTGCCAAAGCGAAGCGAAGCGAGCGCTACAGTTCAAAGCGAAGCGAAGCAAAGCGAGCGCTACAGTGGAATCAAGTAAACCCACTAAAGCGAAGCGAAGCGATCGCTACAGTAGATTCAAAGTGAGTCTGCCAAAGCGAAGCGAAGCGAGCGCTACAGTTCAAAGCGAAGCGAAGCAAAGCAAGCGCTACAGTGGAATCAAGTAAACCCACTAAAGCGAAGCGAAGCGTGCGCTACAAAGAAAAGCCGAAGCGAGTCAACGCGAGTCAACACTTAATTAAGTAGCGTCACGGGAAATTTATTTCTCAAGTGACTCACTACAAATATGACCGTGAAGCGACTCACTTCAGAGCGGCCGCTACAACTTCAAAGCAAAGCGAGCCACTACCTACCAGAAAGCGACAGCACAAATTCCCGCTCCGAATTTGAACTCCAGTCAACTGGAGATCTTCGCATTTATTACGAGATCTCCACGTGTCGACTCAAGAGAGGAGCAGAGGAGTTGACTGCCAGGCCGACAAGGCGCCGTAACAGTACTGGGTCGCTCCAGTTACGGTTAAAATTGGAACTTAGCCATTTCCGGCAAAAATCCAAAACTGCGCATCTGAAAAGTAGCCAGCCTGTGCAAGTACTGTCGAGAGGAGGAGGGACAAGGCCACTAACCAAGCAACGGATCTCAGCCAACCCTCCGCCTATAAATAGTGAAGGATCACAACGTGAAGAAGAAGAACACTACTTGAGCATTCGAGCGCATACAACAAACAAACACTCCCAAGCCTTCGTGCAAATCTTCGAGTCTTTGTTTTCCAGTGTTCTCCTAGTTTCCAGTTCATCGGAACTCGTCTTCACAACCTTCACACTTAGAGTCTAAGCCCATTCCATATCCAAGCTTAGAACAAGAGCTCTAGCCATCTTTGCACTTATTGTAAAGAGCTCTTCATAGTGTGTTTCGCCAACCAAAAACCCTAAACTCTGTCTGTTAGGTTTTTGAGTGTCGTCGTTAGGTTGTTTCGATCCAAGGCTCTTCTTTCATCGATTGGAGAAGTCTCGATCATAGAGTTTAGATCCAAGCTTGCACCTACATCGTTTGTGTAAAGCTCGATCGAAGCTAGGCTGTAAGGAGAGCCCGTAATCTCCCTGTCTGTTCGACTGAAGCGAGTGAAGCTTACAGTCGTAGTTAGGTTTGTGTAGTGAACCCGCAATCACTACGTCAGTCGTTTGATCCAGGCAAGTGAAGCCCGATCTCGACCAGGTTTTTGAAGGACCCGTAACCTTCAAGTTCTTGAGTGAAGAGAACAGTTGCCGTCGTGCAACAAAGTGGACGTAGGAGCGTTATCTCCGAACCACTATAAACCTCTGTGTCGTATCTCTCTAACCCTAAACTCTTTACTTTGTTTATCCATTGCACGTGCATCTAAACAACTTAATCTGGATATTTTAATTACTTAGGAAAAGATTTAGCTCACCAAATTCCGCATACACGAGTAAAGACTCCCTCTTGATCAAGTACTCACTTCGGTCAAGCAGGCTAGCTACGTACTGTAGATCTAGCTTCAGCTAGGTCTTAAGTTTCAAGCGAGCTCTTTACTTGTTACTCTGAGTTAAGGGATTTGAAGTTGAAAAACTTCAAAATACGTATTCACCCCCCCCCCCCCCCCTCTACGTATTTTCCCATTAACAAACCGGGACCAACAGGCACAAGGTCTAGGTGCCAGCCCTGCCTAAGCTTTCACCATTTTTACGTGGGAAGGCCCGATACAAGACCCCACAACCGTTACTAGAAACGGCACTTGCGAGTGTTTATACTCACTCGCTAGGAATCCTAGGCTAGGTAGCAGCTTTCCTTGCTCGCTTTGGAAGTAGCTTGCTCCGGGAGCAAACAATAGTTCCCCCTTAACCAATGGCTTAACAATTCCTGTAAGCGGGTAGGGAACATCTTCCAACACTCCACCTTACTCCACCTTGTTTCTCCTTCTTCAAGCGAGTGAGATTTTGAAGTGACTCGCTTGAGTTGGTGAAGATCCGAAGCGAGTGACGCTACGAAAAACTAGCGATCACTCCTTCGTGCATCCTGGATCTAGCATTCTTCACCAGGGTCTAATAACCCTAATTCAATGCATAGCTGGTTGAAACGAGACTCAGCTAGAGGCTTGGTGAGGATATCTGCTCGCTGGAGATCGGTATGAATTTTCTCGAGCTTGATATCCTTCTTCTCGACATGATCTCGAATGAAGTGATGTCGGATTTCCACATGCTTGCATCTGGTGTGAAGCACTGGATTCTGCGAAATACATATGGCACTGTTGTTGTCGCAGAATATCGGAATTTCATTCGCTTCAACTTTGTAGTCCTTCAACTGTTGACAAAGCCATAGGATTTGAGAACAACAGCTTCCAGCGGCCATGTATTCAGCTTCAGTTGTTGAAGTAGCTACGCTTGTTTGCTTCTTTGAGAACCACGAGATCAGCTTGCTTCCCAAGAACTGACATGTGCCCAAAGTTGACTTCCTATCGACTCGGCACCCTCCATAGTCAGCATCGGAGTATCCAGTGAGCTCCAAATTGTCCTCCGCTGGATACCACAGACCCATGTTGACAGTGCCCTTCAAATATCGAAGAATCCTTTTGGCAGCTTCAAGATGGCTGTGCTTGGGGTTGCTTTGGAAGCGAGCGCAGACTCCGACTGCAAAAGTAATATCTGGCCTACTTGCAGTGAGATATAGGAGGGATCCAATAAGAGCATGATAATCTGTAGCATTCACAGATTTTCCCTCTTCGTCTGGCTCCATCTTCCAGTTGGTATTCATTGGGATCTTCACAGCTTTAGCATGTTGAATACCGAACTTAGCAAGCATATCTCTCGTGTACTTTGCTTGATTGATGAAGATACCATCATCCTGCTGCTTCACTTGAAGACCTAGAAAGTAGCTCATCAAGCCAATCATTGACATCTCATATTTGGTCTTCATCAGCTCTCCAAACTTCTCGCTAAGCGACTGGTTTGGCGATCCAAATATGATGTCGTCTACGTAGATCTGAACCCATAGCATATCCTCTCCATGGTTGATTGTGAAAAGGGTTCGATCTATCTTTCCTTTGTGAAATCCATTATTCACTAGGAATTGAGAAAGTGTATCATACTAAGCTCTGGGAGCTTGCTTCAACCCATATAGAGCTTTCTTCAAGCGATACACCTTGTCTCCTTGCTCGAAACCCGGTGGCTGCTCCACATACACTTCTTCTTTGAGTTCACCGTTGAGGAATGCGCTCTTCACATCCATTTGATAGACCTTAAACTTCTTGGTTGCTGCATAGGCTAGAAACAATCTGATAGCTTCAAGCCGTGCCACTGGAGCGAAGGTCTCGTCAAAGTCGATTCCTTCCTCTTGGCAGTAGCCTTTGGCAACGAGTCGCGTCTTGTTCCTCACAACGTTGTGGTCCTCGTCCGTCTTGTTCTTGAACACCCATTTGGTGCCAATAACGTGCTGAAATTTGGGACGTTCCACGAGGTACCATACGTCATTCCTGGTGAACTGGTTCAGCTCTTCTTGCATGGCGATCACCCAGTTTGAGTCGGCTAGAGCTTCCTCCACGCTTGATGGCTCAATGTTTGAGAGAAAGTAACTGAACATGGCACTTTCTTCAAACACTTGACTCCTGGTCACTACACCCTTGGATGGATCTCCAATGATTTGACTTGGTGAGTGATCTTTAAGCCACGCTCGCTTGGACCCGCCAGCTTCGTCTTCATCTTCTTCTTGGTCACTTGCTTCACCATCTGTAGCAAGTGGATTGGGTGCTTGGCCTGCACTTGCTTCAGAAGTCTTGGGGGCAGCTTCATCTTTTCCTTGGACATTCTGCTCGCTTGAGCCTTTGATCTCTTCTTCATCCTCAAGTATGTCCCAAGTAAGAGTGTTGATGGGTTCCTCTCCTGACTTTCCGTCTTTAGATAGATCATGTTCCTGTGGATGACTTAAAGAAGATTCATCAAATACGACATGGGGTGATTCTTCCACGATTAGGGTTTTACAGTTGAACACCCTGTAAGCTTTGCTTGATGTGGAATATCCTAAGAATATTCCTTCATCAGCTTTGCTTTCAAAGGCTTTCAACTGTGACTTCCCATTGTCATGGATGAAGACCCTACAACCAAAGATATGGAAATAAGATATGTTAGGAATTCTTCCTGTCCATATTTCATATGGTGTTTTGTCGTGTCGTTTGCAGAGAAGCGTTCGATTCTGCGTGTAGCATGCTGTATTGGCTGCTTCAGCCCAATACTTCATTGGAAGCTTTGAGTCTGCAATTAAGGTTCGAACTGCTTCCTTGATGATACGATTTCTTCTTTCAGCAACTCCATTCTGCTGTGGTGTGCGTGCTGAGGAGGTCTGATGTGCTATGCCATGCTCCGTGCAGTAAGCTTCGATGGTAGAGTTCAAGAACTTTGTCCCTTTGTCGGAGCGGATGGTCACGATCGCTTGATTCTTCTCCACAGCCAATCGCTTGAGCAGTTGTGGTAGCTTGGTCAGAGTCTCCTTCTTGCTGTAGAGAAATACGACCCAAGTGTAGCGAGAGAAGTCGTCGACTACGACTAGAGTGTATTTTTTTCCATTCACACTAACTGGAGTAACTGGACCAAACAGATCCATGTGAAGCAGCTCGAGCACTCGCTTTGATGAGGCTTCTTCGAGACTGGCGAAGTGCTTCTTTGTCTGCTTCCCTCGTTGGCATGGTGAGCATGGATGATCTTTGATGAAGACTTCATTTGGTATGCCTTGCACCAAACCCTTACGAGCTAAGCGATTGATTGCTTTGAAGTTGAGATGGTTCAAGCGTCTGTGCCAAAGCCATCCTATCTCTGTAGCACTCCTCGCTACTAAGCACGTCTCCACTTTCCAGCTATCCCATTGTGCCATGTAGACGTTCCTTTGTCTAATTCCAGTAAGCACAATCTGGGATGTGAGCTTGCTCCTTACAATGCACTTGTTTGAAATAAATTCCACCTTGTATCCTTTGTCACAAAACTGTGAAATGGATAGCAAGTTGTGCTTGAGTCCTTCCACATAGGAGACTTCTTCAATTGTGAGCTTTCCAACTTTCAGTGCGCCGTAGCCTTTGGTGCTTCCTCGAGAGTTATCACCAAATGCATCGTGTGGACCCTTCTTCTCTATGTAATCTTGAAGTAGAGCTCTCATGCCGGTCATGTGTCTTGAACATCCACTGTCCAAGTACCAAATTTGTTGACCCTCACATGGCATGGGATCCACGGCGCTTTCCTGCAATTACACAGATTTTGGTACCCAAATCAGTTTGGGTCCTTGCAGGTTAGTTCCCTTAGGTACCCACACTTGCTTCACTCTCTTTTGAGATGAAGCTTGTGCTTTGGGCTTCTCGACCTTCGAAAACAGTGACTTCTGCCTTGAAGCAGTTTCACATGTGCAGCAGTGTGTGCAAGAGGGGTAGCGGCTCGCTTCAGTCCTACCAATGCTCTTCCCACTTTGCTTATATCCTGAAGCGACTCGCTTTGGATTAGCTATGGTTTTAGAGACTGACTTAGGATTTCTAGGCTGTCGAAGCGGCTCGCTAGGTTTTCTCGAAGCGGTCCAA
Source organism: Thymus mandschuricus (assembly GCA_029379335.1). Lineage (NCBI taxonomy): Eukaryota > Viridiplantae > Streptophyta > Magnoliopsida > Lamiales > Lamiaceae > Thymus > Thymus mandschuricus. The sequence goes on from CM057081.1 coordinate 21,893,932, forward strand.
CTAGGTTCTGTCCCTGACTCGCTTGAGTAACCTTGGGAGTTCGAAGCAGCCTCTTTGGTGCTTCGAATTCTTCCCCCTCAACGTTAGTCCGGTTGGACCATCTCCAGTCCGGATAACGTGACACATAGACATTACTCCTCTTCTTGAAAGGGAGATCCTTTGTCTCTCGTGTCTTGGCTTGAGGCTTAGAAGCTACAACCGGTTTCCCTTTACCTTTGGATTGGTAATCTTTAGCATTGTGAGTGCTCGGGATAGTTGTATTTTGCTTACCCTTAGATTCAGTCCTTAAAGATATAGACATCTTCATTGGCTTTTTCTTGGGGTTCTCAGCCATTTTGCCTTTGTCTTTGTTAGTGGTCGCTTTGGATGCAGTGGGCATTTCCAAAATGACTGATGGTGTGTTTGAAGCACCAACAAAGACAGTCGGCTTGGAAGGTCCACCCTCAAATCCAAGTCCTTCCTTTCTACCAAAAGGTAGAAGAGAACTCTCAAGTGCCTGTCTAGCATATGAAGCTTTGTTTAGGTTGGCGACTAGAGTGGATTGGGCTTCATACCTTCCTTCCAAGCTTTGATGTCTCGCGAAGAGATCCTTGAACTTACTAGTCATAGCCCTTAGATTAAGATTGACTTGGTCAAGCTCAGTGGCTAGCTTTCGGTTCTCCTTCTCGCTTTGAGACAAAGCTTGTTGCAGCACTTCGTGATCACTTGACAATTTAACGTGCTTGTCAAGCAATTCACTCCATGTTGAGGAATTGGGTTCCTCTTGGTGCGAGTGTGCGAGTGTAATTGAACTAGATGGGGGATAGATGAATACCTCTCCTGTTTCTTCATCGGTGAGCGCCATGAGTCCAAGATCCTCACCCTCACTGGAGTTGGGATCTGTGAATGCATCCGAGTCGCTTGAGATTTCTTCAGTTGAAGCGACCGGCACCTCACTTGCTACGAGCGCTCGCCTTGGTGCATCCCTCTTTGCTTTCAGTTCTTCTCGCTCCTTCGCACTCAGCTTTGGGCAATCGGATTTGTAGTGGCCCATCTTGTGGCAATGGTAACATTCCACTTCCATCATGTCTCTCGGGATCGGGTTTGTCGTCTCTTCTCTCTTCCCTTTTCCTTCTCGAGCATCAGTGCTCCTCCCTTTGTATTGCTTGTAGAATCTTTTGTATTTGCCCACTCGAAAATTCATTTTGTTGAAGTTCTTGGATAAGAACGCAATGTGTTCTTCCAACTCTTCCCTCGTCATCTTGGCTAGCGACTGCTCGCTTGGCCCTTCAGCAGCTTTGAATGCTACTCCTTTTGACGTAGTGGGCGCTTCATCCTCTTCGTCGAGGTTCATTCGATTCAGATCTAATTCATGGGCTTTCAGTTCGGAAAACAGAATCTCCGGTGTGAACTTTGATAGATCCTTGGTTGCTAGATACAGCTCCTTCATAGTTTGCCACTTCCTTGTGAGAGCTCGGACAATCTTCAGGTTGACTTCCTTATCTGTGAGTTCCTTCCCAAGCGAGTTGAGAGTTGCAATGATGTTTGTAATTCTCAACTCGAAGGTGTCGATGGACTCGCCTGGCTTCATTATCAGACTCTCAAACTCCCGCATCTGAACGGCGAGTTTGTTCTCCTTGATTTTGTCTGTTCCTTGAGAAATGAGGGCTAGAGTTTCCCACATTTCCTTCGTCGTCGCACACTTCCTGATTCTAGGAAGATAGGCATCAGACACAGTGCTCTGCATCGTGTGACGTGCGATTTTATCCAGGTTGGCGATCTTGAAGTCGTTTGGATTGTATTCACCTTTGTCCTTCTCAACGTACTCTTGTCTGACATGAGCTTCGCGTCCTTCAGCAGCTGGTACATTCACAGATATGGCTTTCTTGATTTCGATTGGTCCGTCCTCTATGACTTCCCACATCCAGTCATGGATGGAGCAAAGGAAGCTCTCGACTCGGAAACTCCATGTCTCGTATCCTTCGATCGAGAACTGTGGAAGGTTTGAAGCACTGTATGTAGACATAGCAAACTATCAGCAGTAAATGCAATATGCGTGAGTGAGGTTTTGATGCACTTAGGAAAATAGGATCCGGTTCAGTGAGACCACGTGAAGCGAGTGGGGACTCGCTTCGGATATGCAAAGCAGAGGCTCGAAAGAACCTCGCTCTGATACCACTTGTTGGTCCCAGTTTGTTAATAGGAAAAATACGTAGAGGGGGGGGGGGGGGGGTGAATATGTATTTTGAAGTTTTTCAACTTCAAATCCCTTAACTCAGAGTAACAAGTAAAGAGCTCTTTTTGAAACTTAAGACCTAGCTGAAGCTAGATCTACAGTACGTAGCTTGCCTACTTGACCGAAGTGAGCACTTGATCAAGAGGGAGTCTTTACTCGTATGTGCGGAATTTGGTGAGCTAAATCTTTCCTAAGTAATTGAAATTTCCAGATTAAGTTTGTTTAAGATGCAGTATGCAATGAATAATCAAACAAGAGATAGTTTAGGGTAAGAGAGATACGACACCAAGAATTATAGTGGTTCGGAGATAAAGCTCCTACGTCCACTTGTTGCACGACGGCAACTGTTCTTTTCACTCAAGAACTTGAAGGTTACGGGTCCTTCAAAAACCTGGTCGAGATCGGGCTTCACTCGCCTGGATCAAACGACTGACGTAGTGATTGCGGGTTCACTACACAAACCTAACAAAGACTGGAAGCTTCACTTGCTTCAGTCAAAACACGACAGGGAGATTACGGGCTCTCCTTACAGCCTAGCTTCGATCGAGCTTCACACAAACAATGTAAGTGCAAGCTTGGATCTAGACTCTATGATCGAGGCTTCTTCAATCGATGAAAGAAGAGCCTTGGATCTGGACAACCTAACGACAACACTCAACAACCTAACAGACAGAGTTTAGGGTTTTTGGTTGACGAACACACTATGAAGAGCTCTTTACAGTAGATGCAAAGTAGGCTAGAGCTCTTCTTCTAAGCTTGGATATTTGAAGTGGGCTTAGACTCTATGTGTGAAGGTTGTGAAGACGAGTTCCGATGAACTGGAAACTCGGAGAACACTTGGTAACAAAGACTCGAAGATTTGCTCGAAGGCATGGGAGTGTTTGTTTGCTGTATGCGCTTGAATGCTCAAAATAGTGTTCTACTCTTCTTCGTCTTCATCCTTCACTATTTATAGGCGGAGGGTTGGCTGAGATCCGTTGCTTGGTTGGTGGCCTTGTCCCTCCTCCTCTCGACAGTACTTGCGCAGGCTGGCACCTTTTTCAGACGTCCAGTTTTGGCATTTTGCCAAAAATGGCTAACTTACAAGGTTAACAGTAACTGGAGCGAGCCAGTACTGTTGCGGCACCTTTGTCGGCCTGGCAGTCAACTCTTCCGCTCCACTCCGCTTTCGACACGTGGAGATCTCGTAATTAATGCTACGATCTCCTGTTAACTGGAGTTCAAAATATGGGCGGGAGTCGCGCTGTCGCTTTCTGGTAGGTAGTGGCTCGCTTTGCTTTGAAGTTGTAGCGTCCGCTTTAGTTGAGTCACTTCGTAGTCATTCTGTAGTGAGCGGCTTCGGGAAATAAAGTTCCCTAGCGACTGCTTTGGAAACTGCTGACTAGAGTTGACTAGTTTTGACTCTTCACTGTAGCGCTTGCTTCGCTTCGCTTTGGCTTTGAACTGTAGCGCTCGCTTCGCTTCGCTTTGGCAGACTCACTTCGAATCTACTGTAGCGATCGCTTCGCTACACTGTTCTTCGGCACGCTTCACTTCAGTTTGCTAGGCTTGCTTCTCTCTGGAAACACACTCAAGTGAGTGGCCTTCACTTGAACTCTTGAAGCCTATAATCTATGCAAATATTAAAGAGCCATCCTAACAGAGTAGGCTTAGAAAATTCTAACCTATTAACTACATCAAGGTGGGTCACTTGGGAGTTGGACACTTGGGGTTTTGGGATCCAATCAAAACAAATGACTTCGTTCATCAAGTATCCCACATAGTTCCCCCTTAACAAATTGGTCCATAACAATTCCCAACAACGTGCTTGGTCAAATTTGTGACTGCATTCTCGATATTAGCAACACTAGTCTCCAAGGCTCCGATTTTATTTGTCGTCGTTGATATGAGATTCTTTATCAACTCCTCCAGTGAAGGTTTCTTCTTCTGCCCTTGGACTACTCCATTCTCCACATGGAAGCCAGGGGTGGTTGCATTACATTGTTGGGATTAGCATGGGAGAGGTTTGAATGGCTTCGATTGTTGGGAAAGTAAGTCTTCTTGAAACCTCCTTGATAGTTCGACCATCCTTGGCCTTCTTGTTGCCCAAAACTGGATCCTTCATTTTGTTGTTGGAATGTGGGCTTATTGACAGTTGCGTCACACCGAATCACTCATTTCTTGAAAGTTGCCAACTCAGTTCCCGTCTTGGTGTATATTTCCATCAAATCATCATAAGCTTCGAATCCAATGGCTGCAACCTTCCTTCTCCCAACTCTTCTCTCTATAGCATCCTTATAACTTGTGTTGACATTGAGCTCGATGATCTCCCAAGCTGTCTCTGCGTCATTATTTAAGAGTCCTCCATGTGATGCATAATCGAGCTCCTTCTTGCTCTGCTTGTTCAATCCACGATGGAAGCAGAAGATTTGTTCTCCCTTGTCCAGACCATGATTGGGGCGTACACGAAGCATCTTTATGAATCTCCCCCATGCTTCGTAAACGTACTCATCTTCAAATTGTTGGAATTGGTTGATCTTTGTTTCACCAAAAAGTGTTCGCAATAGAACGAAATATATCGTAGCACTAACAAGTAAAACCCTAAGTCGAATCTCAAGGAAAACTTAACACGGCAAATAATCATGTAGCAACCAATCCTAATCTAGCCTAAATCTAAGAAAGCAAGTAAAGATAATTTCTGGGTTTTTGTTTTTAAATCCTAGGCAAGAAAGTAAATAAGCAATTGAATCAAAGCAAGTAAATAAATCTAACTCTAGAAAACAAGGAATAACTCTAAGCTAATTAATCTAACGAAATTAATCAAGAACAATTAAACTACCTAGGCACAAATCGTAGAGAAAACAATAATGAAAGCAACAAAGAAAACGAATCTAAACATGAATTAAATTAAATCTGAAAATCTAAGAAAATAAATCTAACTTTAAGAACTTGAAAAACGGAGGAAAAGAAACTTTGAAAATGAAAGAACAGAAACTTTTTAAAACGAATCTAAACTACGAACTCAATAACGAACAAAGGAATTAGACAAAGAATCTAAGAAACAAGATTGCAATTAATTAAACGAAAGATAAGCAATAAATAACTTATGAATTAAAACGAGAAAGAAGAACACGTACGAACGAAAGGAACTTGAATTAAAACTTGAAGAATCTGATCCGGAACAAAATAAAAGCAATAAAAACTAAAACTAGAGTATCCGAAACTAAAAACGGAAGATAATGGTGTCTTTATTCCGTGCCCTAATGGCATTATATATAACAAGGTAAGAGTTTGATTCTTACTAGGAAACATAAAATAAAATCCGTCACGACACGAGCGAGCGCTCGCCAAGAAGAGAGCGAGCGCTCTGCTGGGATTCAACCCGAGCGAGCTCTCCATCCAGTGAGAGCGAGCGCTCCAAAGCTGCTGCACTAATTTTCCTTAATCTTGATGGCATGAGCGAGCACTACAACAACGATGAGCGAGCGCTCCAAGTGCTCTATGAAAATCCATCCAATTTTGCTCCTTTTGTTATCCTTTCCTCGTTCTTTCTCCTTCTCTCGACTCCCATGATCCCTAGCAATCAAAACACTCCAAATACCCACATAATAGCAATAAAAACACAAAATGACACAAAACGACACAAATACGAATAACAAATAACGACTAAATCCTAACAAAAATGACACTAAACAAATCCCCCACACTTAGACCTTTGCTTGTCCTCAAGCAATATAATCACACAACTTAGACTCAATTCAAACAATCCAAATCATAGAACATTTAATCACCGGAATCGACAAGCAACGAACGAAGTCACCTTAATCCCAAGTTACGAACAATCAAACATCAATGAACTATGTGGCTTATAAATCAATCCATGTATGAAGATCTAATCAACGATATACACACATCTCACAAATATTCAAAATCATTACAAACTCAGACGTCTAGCCTACTTCCCCTTTTATCAATCAACTCACATACTTGATCGTATTAGCATATAATTCGTTCTGTTTACCCATCGATGGTTCACATCGAGTATCCTAATGCGGTTTCCCGTACTCATTATTCTATGAATAAGCGGAGTAGAATGCCCACGAACAATTCATAACTCACACATTTTTATGTTTTTTTTAATATCATAAACGAGTACCATCTAGGATATAGCTTCGTGAAATATAATCATTCAAGGGTTCCTTGAAGCCTTTTCACGTGGTTTCCCATGCTCATTACTCTAGTATTTTCATACGTTACAAGTAAGAGGAGCAGAATCCTATCAACTCAATGATTCACAAGTAAGCACAACTCAACGATTTTTTTTTATTTTTTATTTTTTTACACAAGGGGGAAGTAAATTAAAAATCCAAAATTGCAACAATCAAGATTAATCACTCATAATCCAAAATCATCAATCATCACCTCACAACTCAATTCGATCATGCCCCACAGTTCATCAAATCATAATCGTTCACAACTCAAGACTAAACCATCCTAATTCAAGCTATCAATTCCAACAACTAAATAATACATCATCAGATCATTCAAATCAATCCTAAGTCACATGCTTATAAACTCGAATACAAACAAATTTCTAAGTGGGGAAAAAACAAAGACACAAAAACTCAAAATCAACTAACATATCAAAAGTGATAATTTTCACCCCCCCCCCCCCCCCCCCCCCCCCCCCCCCCCCCCCACACACACACACACACACACACATAAAATCATGCAATGTCCCATTGCAAGAAAATAAACAAGAAGGGAACAAGAAAACTTATCGCTTTTGACGACCACACTCGGCACAAAAATCGAAACCTTGATCGATCCCAAGAATCGCAACCTACAAAACAAAGACAAAAATACCAAACAAGCATAATATCTCCTAAACGACAAATACAATAAAAATAAAAAAAAATAAATAACAAATAACAAATAAGCTATCATGGGTGAAAGTTACGAGGATCATTAGGATCCCGAGGAAACTGAGAAGAAGACGAAGAAGGATGAAAATCAGTTCACCTCTCAAGGTGGCGCTCGATGTCATAGACTCGATCCTCAACGCCCTAGACTCTTGTCCCCGTGTTCTGCACCTGAAGTCCCAAGTTCTCCATATTAGTCGTCATCGACTGAAACAGAGTAGCATGGGAGTCCAATCGCTCGAACAACCCGGTCTGGAAAGTGTCGAACCCCTGCTGATATTCCTGAAAGTAAGCCGGGGGTTCCTCAGGTTGAGCTTGGCGCCGACCGCGTCGAGGTACTGGTTCAGCTCCAATGTCCATGTCTTCTTCGTGATCGGCCGGTGCTCCATTTATAGCAATATATACCTTCACCGCACTCCTTAAATGCCATGGCTTGAACTGAGTAGGAGAAGACAAGTACTGGCCATTGATGAGCTCGGCTGGAGTGATCTTTCGGCTTGAGACTAGGGACATCGGAGGGCTAGGATAAAACGGGACCTCCATAAAACGAGCTATCGCCGTAGCGATCTGGGAAAGGGCTGGATGAGCATTGTGCCTCGACTGGTTGCCGACAATCTGGTTCCATATAAAGTGCGAGGTGCTGACCTGCACATTATTTTTAGCGGCCCATAACATGTAGCATTCTGGGCCACTAACCTTACTCCCTTCGACTTTCCCTGTTACATTGAATGCTAGAAAACGATGCAACAGAAGTAGAGAATTATCACGAATAAATGACGCATGAGCACCCTTAGTCACCCAGTTATCACAACCAGTAAAATCTTTCCAAGCAGCAAAGTAATTAAATTCAGGAGGCACAAATTGTACAGCATCATCAGAATAATGAAAACCAAAAATTTCATGCATCCGAAAACAAGAAACCTCACAAAAGACACCACCTAAATTACATAGCAAAATTGTCTCATCCTCATACCCTTCATCGGTGTTTTTCCCTAAACGAGCAGTACACAACATCTCTAAGCATAGTATATTGATTGGTGTTTAGTTGTTAGGTTTTTCGTTGTGTTTTCATGTTTGTTTTCATTGTGTTTCGTGTCTTTTAGTGTGTCTTTTGGCTATGATTCGTTTGTTTGGAGTTTTTGGTACTTGTAGGATGAAAAGGGCGGAAACGAGAAGAAAACGAGAAGAAAGGTTGTTGAGCAATCATTGACCTCGAGTTCTAATCTCTCATGATTTTATTGAAGATTCATTTTGGATGTAATGAAAGCAATATATCGAAGAGGGGTTCGATAGGAGCACATAGGAAAACGGAGGTCAATTCGGAGTTCGAATGAGGAAGATACGGCCGAAACAAGAGAGTCGCTCCGCGAACGTGCCAGTACCTGATCTGGACGACCGTCCAGATTTCCTTCACAATCTGGACGACCGGCCAAGTACTTATGTGCGTGTTTAGCAGTTTCTGATCTGGACGACCGTCCAGATTTCATTCAACATCTGGACGATCGTCCAGATGTCGGCGTCCAGCTGTGTTTCCTTATTTAACTAGGTTTTCTTCCTAGTATATATATCAGTGCCTTGGACGAATTTTGTAACATCTTAGACATCCTTTATCAGTTTTTAGCATTAGTTAGCTTTATTTTTCAGCACTAAAATTCTCTAGATTAGCTTTACTTTGTTCGGATCGGGATTCGTAGTTCGTTTAATTCAAGACTTCTTTATTTAATTCGCGTTCTTCGTCTTCGTTTAATTCTCGTAAGTTCTTTTATTGCTTTCGTTTATTTGCTTTAATTGCTTTGCTTTAGTTTTAGATTCGTTTTCGTAATTGCTTCTTTTAATTTGCTTAGTTTAATTTCGTTCTTTCGATTTCTAGTTTAATGTTTAGATTCGTTTTTTCCTTCGATTTCAATCCTCTCGTTTTTCAAAGCTTTCGTAGTTATATTAATTTTCCTTTAAATTTCCAGATTTCATTCATCATGTCTAGAGTAGTTTATGCTTTCTTCGTTGCTTTCTTTATCGCTTTCTTTTCGATTCTTGCCTAGGTAGATTTAATTGCTTTCGTCTAGTTTAATTCTTAGATTTATTTCTTGAGTTCTAGATTAGTTATTTACTTGCTTTTATTTATTGCTTTGATTTATTTTATTTGCCTAGGATTTAAAACAAAAACCTCCAAAATATTATTTACTTGCTTTCTTAGTTTTAGGCTAGATTAGATTTTTACTACATAATTGATTGTCCTGTTAAGTTTTCCTTGAGTTCGATACTTAGGTTTTACTTGCTAGTGCTACGATAGATTTCGTCTATTGCGAACACTTTTTAGTGAAACAAATTTTGGCGCCGTTGCCGGGGAAAACTTTAGGCGATTTATTATGTAGTCTTTTTATTTGTTTTATTTTTATTTGTGTTTCTTCGATTTCTTATTTCTCCCACTCGGTGCGTTTAACCCGTTTGTTGAGTGTTGTTTATGCATGGTCGCCGAAGTCTTCAAAGGAGTTTAGCGCCCTACTTCGACAACATCCATCAAAGGAAAGCGATCTTAGCCGCGAAGGAGAAGGAGGAGATTGATTCACAAGACTTCTCTTTGGTCTTGTTATTTGCAGAGCCCGAAGCCATGGCAGCTAGAGTCGTTATGGGCAATTTTGCTCGCCCCACATTCACAGCCACCACTTCTGCGATTGTCCTGACGGAAGCGGTTAGGAATCATGAGCTTAAACCTCACCACATGGCGTTGCTCCCATCCTACCACGGGCTGCCCAACGAGGATGCATTGACGTTCATTCGAGAGTATTGCACGGTGGTGCAATCATTCCCACTCTCGGGACTCACGGAGGACAACTTGAAGATGAAGTGCTTCCCGTACACCCTCAAGGATCGAGCAAAGTCATGGTATTTGGCGCTCCCGGCCAACTCTCTCACAACATGGAATGCGGTGTGTGAAAAGTTCATGCTCAAGTACTATCCCAACCGCAAGACTCAAGAGGTGCGGTCAAAGATTATGAATTTCTCCCAAGACAACGATGAGCCATTTCACGAAGCATGGGAGAGGTTCCAAGAGCTACTTCAACAATGCCCTCATCATCAAATGGCACCGGAGTTGCTTTGGCAATATTTTTACGACGCCCTCAACCAGACTTGTAAGTTCATGGTGGACAGTTCGGCCGGAGGCAACATAGCGGTCAAGACAGCTGACGAGTTGCAGACGATATTCGAGACGCTCGCTGCGAGTTCTCAACAAAAATCAGCTAGGCCAAGGAAAGTGGAGGCGAGTGCAATCTCGATGAGCCCCGATTTGAAGAGGCCGACATGTATAGGGATCTCGAGAACTTGAAGATTAAGCAAAGTGCACCGGCCCCGAAGGAGGAAGAGAGGAAGCCGGACAAATGCGAGATTTGTGGAGAGTTGGGACACATCAAGGAGGTTTGCCACAACATGGGAGCATCCACTTATGAAGGAGGAGCCGATGTATATGCTGCCCAAGGTTACATGCCACCACCCCAAGGGCAAGGTACGAACCCGAATTTTCAATATCGTCGCCCTTCTCCATATAATAACCCCTACCCTCCTCAAAATCCCTACTACTCTCAACCTCCACCATATTATTCTCCTCCTCAATATCCTCCCAATCCATACTATCCTCCACCTCCATACTACCCCCCTCAACCTACTCCTACACCACCACCATCATATCAAATTCTCGTCCTCAAGGACCTCCACAAAAGCCTCTCGTCGATGAGGATCGTCTCCATGCACTTGATGCGAACTTAAAGAGGCTCGAGTTGGCCATTGGCCAAATTTCTAGTTCCATGCACCTCATGCAACAACCGGGGCGAATTCCGAGCCAAGGGATTCAACCACAACAAGCCAACGAGGTGCAAACCCCATATCCTCCATATGTTCCTCCCGTTCCACCTCACCAAGCTCATGCAATCACGGTGTTACAACGCAATGGAGTTCCGATGCCTCCCCAAGGGCCCATGGGAGATAGACGGGGCCCGAGCCCTCGATGGAACGGTCCGAGAACGCCGGCAACACCCTTCGGCCAAGTTGTCAGTAGCTGATCTGGACGGTCGGCCAGATTCTGGACGCTAGTCCAGAATGCCAAACTCGCCCGAGCATCCAGCACCCAATCTGGACGATCGGCCAAGTCACCCCGACTCTGGCCGATCGGCCAAAACCGACGAACAGCACACGGAGTCCGAGGATAATAAGAAGGATGTTCCCGTTCTCCACAAGACGCCCGACCCGTACGTTCCCCCTATTCCATTCCCGAGTAGAGTGAAGAACAAGAAGCAAATGCTCAACCCGTATGTTCCACCTATTCGGAGTATCATGAAGAAGGAGACAAAGGACCCCAAGCCTATCAACTCATTTCCTAAACGAGGGGATCCGGGAGGTTTCGACTTGAGTATTGTCTTGGATAGCGGAGAAACCGTCTCGGGATTGATGGACTTAGGAGCTGCGGTGAACTTAATGCCGTACTCTATTTTCGAGAAGATGAGCTCAAGAGTCCTTCAAGTTACCGACATGCACATTGAGCAAGCAGACGACACCGTGAGCAGTCCTTTGGGAGTTGTGGAAGACGTCACTGTCCTTGTTGGTGGAATTCGAGTTGTTACCGACTTCGTCGTGCTTCATGAAGGCAAGGGAGCTAAGAGCGCAACCGGACATCTACTATTGTTGGGACGACCGTTTATGGCCACTACTCGAGCCCGGATTGATGTAGGTACTGGTACATTGAGCATGGCCGGCGAAGGAGGTTCGGTCACATTTTCGGTATTTGGGAACTCACCTTCTATTCCTACTTCATCTTTTCATTTATGCTCTTATGTTAAGCTTGCTAACCCTTGTGTTGAGGAAAATGTTTGTGAGGTTTCTGATAGGGTAGCAATTATTGAAGAATTCATTGACGAAGAAGAGTCCATTGAAGACGACGAATTCTTTAGTTGTGTGGATGAAGAAGAGGACATAATCGAAGAATTTCTACGGAATTTGGAGGAGGATGATGAAGAGGACAGCTCGATACATGAATCGAATGAGGAAGTGATCATTAATTCTTTTCTTTCTAACCTCACCATTTGTGGAACATCTTTTCTTGCAGAGTTTAACTCGAAGATGTTTGAGAAGGAGTTCGAACCAAGTGTGGGGGAGTCAAGAGTTGATCTTCGAGATTGTTCGAGGAGGGAGTGTGAGTGTGTCGCAACGAGCATCAAGATGTCACTTGGCGCTACGGGCTTAGGTTGATTGTATCCTTCGTCTAGCTAATGACGTTAAACAAGCGCTTGGTGGGAGGCAACCCACGTATAAAAAAATTAGTTAGATCTTATTTTTCATAGTATTTCTTTTTAATATTTGATTTTTCGTGTTAGTTAGTGTGTTTTTGTAGGAATTGGCGTCGGGCACTCAGTCCCTCATTTGGACGATCGGCCAGATTCCTTAGGAATTCTGGACGATCGGCCAGATCGGTGAAATCAAGTCAGCATCAGTATCTCATATGGCCGATCGGCCAGATTCCTTAGGAAATCTGGACGATCGGCCAGATTTGTGGACTCTTCTCCTTTGCCGACTCGTTCCGTTGCAGCCCTCCACCGAACCCGAATGATCCCCGCTATTGGTCTCCACATGATTCCCGATGGAATGATCCACGATTCCGAGGTCCATTCGATCCATAGCTTATTTGTGTGCCTTTTTCTTGTTGTTTGAGTCTTTTATTGCTTTTTCTATATTCTGTTCGATTTTACGCTTTGGTATTGTGTTTTGTGTTTGTTTTGTAGGTGTACTACTTGGAATTTCTCGGGATTTCAAGTGTGTTGGTCGACATTGTGCGATAAGTTCCTTCTATTCCTTCCTTTTTATTTTCTCGCAATGAGGTCATTGCTTGATTTTAAGTGTGTGTGTGGGGGGGGGGGGGGGGGGGTCTTTGAAACTTTGGCATGATGTGTTTAATTTTGTTGAGTCTTAGGAGTTAATTGAGTCAAATGAGCATGTGATGATAGTATTGTGGATTTGGCCGATGATAGAAAATTTTTGTTGATTTTTGGAGAAAAATTCATGATCTTTATTATGCATGGAACCTTGGCGAAGCGACGCATTTTATTCATTGAATTTGAAGTATGCTATGATGTCGGGAACTAGTTAGTTTGAACCCGTGAGAATTGAGCTATTTGTGCATATTTATGCCTATTCTTTGATTGAGTGATCATGCATGCTTCGTTGTTTCTAGAACTTGCCTTGTTTCTCCATCAAGACCTTAGTATATTTACGAACTAGGAGATGATCTTAGGCCATCTTTCTTTAGCCACATGATCCCTATACACTAACCTTGATCATAAACCTTTGTTTACCCCTTTTGAGCCTTTATTAGCCGTTCTTTGTAAAACCGGATGATAGGAGGTTTGGATGGTTATGGGTATCCTTAGTATTTGTTGTTGGTGATATGGAAGGAGTTGAATAGAAAAATTTGGTTGTGGTGAAGAAGGAGGAGAAAGGAGTTTTAGATGCTTGATTTATGTAGTTAGCTATCCCTATGAGCTAAGAAAAAAAGAAAAGAAAAGAAAAAAAAAAAAGATGAGAAAAAAAAAATAGAGCCTTTGTTCAACATTAGGAAGAACGTTTATTAGTGGAGCTCTAGAAAAAAAAAAGGGAAAAGAAAGAGAGAATAAGAATATAAGCATAAGGGGATAGTTAGCTTTGCTTTATATAGTTGATATTTTAGCATCTTTGAGTTTGTATTTGGTATGTTGGATTGTAGAAGATGGAGTAAAAATCCATACTTTAGTTGGAGTTGAAAAGAGGTTGATGATTTAGATTTATTTGAGTCACTTAGCCTATACTTTCCCTACCTTAACCAATGTCCCTACATTACAAGCTTATATAAAGACCTTTTTGATCATAATTTGTAAGTATTACATTAGGTGGAGATGTTGAGATTGAAGGCAAGCCTATGGTAAACATGTTGCATTGCATTGATATTGAGTGAACCCTATGATGTGCATTATCTTTTACATCTTTTCTTTGAAAGAGTTGAGTGTTCACTTTCATATACAAAATTTCACATGTTTGGGAGTGTTCTTTGATGGATTAGCGTACTTTGAATTAGTTGAATAGATTGTGTTGATTGATGCTAAGGTTGTGTGCATAGTTTTGATCATGATCATGAGAGTTTGTTTTCGAAAAGTTTTGAGGCCTATATAGTTCACAATACTTGAGTCTATTGTTTATTTCGTTTTTATATTGCTTGAGGACAAGCAAAGGTCTAAGTGTGGGGGATTTTGATTGGTGTTTAGTTGTTAGGTTTTTCGTTGTGTTTTCGTGTTCGTTTTCATTGTGTTTCGTGTCTTTTAGTGTGTCTTTTGGCTATGATTCGTTTGTTTGGAGTTTTTGGTACTTGTAGGATGAAAAGGGCGGAAACGAGAAGAAAACGAGAAGAAAGGTTGTTGAGCAATCATTGATCTCGAGTTCTAATCTCTCATGATTTTATTGAAGATTCATTTTGGATGTAATGAAAGCAATATATCGAAGAGGGGTTCGATAGGAGCACATAGGCGAAAACGGAGGTCAATTCGGAGTTCGAATGAGGAAGATACGGCCGAAACAAGAGAGTCGCGCGCGAACGTGACAGTACCTGATCTGGACGACCGTCCATATTTCCTTCACAATCTGGACGACCGGCCAAGTACTTATGTGCGTGTTTAGCAGTTTCTGATCTGGACGACCGTCCAGATTTCATTCAACATCTGGACGATCGTCCAGATGTCGGCGTCCAGCTGTGTTTCCTTATTTAACTAGGTTTTCTTCCTAGTATATATATCAGTGCCTTGGACGAATTTTGTAACATCTTAGACATCCTTTATCAGTTTTTAGCATTAGTTAGCTTTATTTTTCAGCACTAAAATTCTCTAGATTAGCTTTACTTTGTTCGGATCCGGATTCGTAGTTCGTTTAATTCAAGACTTCTTTATTTAATTCGCGTTCTTCGTCTTCGTTTAATTCTCGTAAGTTCTTTTATTGCTTTCGTTTATTTGCTTTAATTGCTTTGCTTTAGTTTTAGATTCGTTTTCGTAATTGCTTCTTTTAATTTGCTTAGTTTAATTTCGTTCTTTCGATTTCTAGTTTAAAGTTTAGATTCATTTTTTCCTTCGATTTCAATCCTCTCGTTTTTCAAAGCTTTCGTAGTTAGATTAATTTTCCTTTAAATTTCCAGATTTCATTCATCATGTCTAGAGTAGTTTATGCTTTCTTCGTTGCTTTCTTTATCGCTTTCTTTTCGATTCTTGCCTAGGTAGATTTAATTGCTTTCGTCTAGTTTAATTCTTAGATTTATTTCTTGAGTTCTAGATTAGTTATTTACTTGCTTTTATTTATTGCTTTGATTTATTTTATTTGCCTAGGATTTAAAACAAAAACCTCCAAAATATTATTTACTTGCTTTCTTAGTTTTAGGCTAGATTAGATTTTTACTACATAATTGATTGCCCTGTTAAGTTTTCCTTGAGTTCGATACTTAGGTTTTACTTGCTAGTGCTACGATAGATTTCGTCTATTGCGAACACTTTTTAGTGAAACATATATCATGCCCCTCCCATTGCCGATTAAAATAGTAGGTTAAACCTAGGACATCTAAATATCGAGCAAGATTATCTCCTAGACGTAACCCCTCAAGAAAAGTCTGTGAAAAATGACGAGGAGGTAACAATTCCAAAATTTTGAGATGAAGATATCGATTCGTTACCTCAAAGCCATCCTCAGTAGAAAAGGGTACATGAAAGGTAATACCGTATTCCTCCGGACTAATGTTTCTGGTTGGACGAGCTCGCATCCGAGAATAGAATGGGAGATTGGATGATGCCACTCCCACCGTCGGAGTTGCTCTCTTGCATCGAGACATTATACCATCTGGAAAACTATAATAAAACGCAAGAAAACCGAAGGAAAAATAATAGAAAACAAATAAAAATTGGAGGCAGCGCGTGGGTGTTCGAGCGGGCGCTCGAGAAGGCAAGAGTGGGCGCTCTGAAAGGGGCAGCGGACACTCCGGCTGAACGCAGCGAGCCCTCCGGCAGAAGCTGAACAGGGACCAATGGCAGAGGACGATGGTGACCGGCGGACGATGAGGGTGGAGGCGATGGAGTCGTTGACGGTGGTGCAGACGGCAGCTCCGGTGATGGGCAGTGGTGGCTGTCGGCGGTGACTGTCGACGGATGGTGGTGGTGTCGGTGCTCGGTGGCGGTGAATGTGGCGACGGGTAGAGAGAAATTGGGGGCTAGGGTTTCTACTAAAGGAGAGGATAAAAGAATTAGAAGGAGAAATAGAAAAGAAAAGAAAATATACCTAGCCGGCTGCGTGAGAGCGAGCGCTCTTGATTGGTCGAACGAGCGCTCCAAGCAAGGCTCGCTGAAAATGTTAAGAACCCACTCCAACTAGAGTGAGCGCTCGCATTTAGTTGAGCGAGCGCTCGACTTGAGGCTCGCTGAAAATTTAATTTGACATGCTTCGTGCGAGCAGGCGCTCTCGTTTGGGAGCGGTTGCTCTAATCGTCATTCGCCAACCTGCAAAACAAAATACAATTTTTCTCTTTTTTTTTCTTTCTTTTTTTTTTTTTTTTTACATGGGTTGCCTCCCCCCAAGCGCTCGTTTAACGTCATTGCTTGACTTACAAAATTTAATCAAGAAGAAAAAGAAGGGGGATCGAAAATAAAAATAGTCTCGACCGTTTGAGGCAACGTCTCTCCTTCAATGTAAGGCTTTAATCGTTGACCATTGGCCGAAAATATGTCTCCCGTCTCTTCATTCCTGATCTCCACGGCTCCATGGGGAAAAACTCGAACCACCGTGAAAGGACCTCCCCATCTAGACTTGAGCTTGCCCGGAAAGAGACGAAGACGAGAATTAAAAAGAAGTACATTCATTCCCGGCTTGAATTCTTTGTAGGTGATCCTCTTGTCATAGAGCCTCTTCACTTTATCCTTGTAAATCTTCGCATTCTCGTAGGCCTCATTGCGAAGTTCATCCAATTCCTCCAACTGCAAAACTCTGCGATCATGGGCATCTTCATGGTCGAAATTGATGCGCTTGAGAGCCCAATATGCCTTGAACTCGATCTCCACGGGTAGATGGCATGACTTTCCATAGACGAGGCGGTAGGGACTCATCCCTAAGATTCCTTTGTATGCCATCGTATAAGCCCAAAGAGCGTCGTTTAGCTTGTCGGCCCAATCCTTCCTCGATGGCTTGACCGTCTTCTCTAGGATCCCCTTGATTTGTCGATTGCTCGTCTCGACTTGTCCCGAAGTTTGTGGATGGTATGGAGTTGCCATCTTGTGAGTGATAGCATTCTTCTTCATCAACTTGTTTGTTGCAAAAGTGTTTTCCCCCATCACTAATGATCACACGAGGGAAGCCAAATCTACACAAAATATTTTCCTGCACAAACTTAAGAACAATATGAGAGTCGCATGTCCTAGTGGGGATAGCCTCAACCCACTTAGACACATAATCAACAGCAAGCAAAATATACTCAAAACCATGGGATTTAGGAAAAGGTCCCATAAAATCAATGCCCCACACATCAAAAATTTCAACTACTAAAATAGGATTGAGGGGCATCTCATTACGGCGACCGATAGAACCTGTGCGTTGGCAACGATCGCATGCGAGGTAAAAGGCTTGAGCATCCTTGAACAAAGTAGGCCAATACAACCCACTTTGTAGCACCTTATACGCAGTCTTTTGGCCTCCAAAATGTCCTCCACTTGGTTCCTCGTGGCAGTGTCGTAGTACCTCAATTTGCTCATGATCGGGAACACAACATCTAATGACATCATCTTTCCCAATCTTGAACAAATAGGGGTCTTCCCAAATGTTGGTCCCGGTTTGCTATAGGAAAAATACGTAGAGGGGGGGGTGAATACGTATTTTGAAGTTTTTCAACTTCAATTCCTTAACTCAGAGTATAAAGTAAAGTGCTCTTTGGAAATACTAAGACCTAGCCGAGGGCTAGATCGAAAGCAATCACGAATCTCTTGACCTAAGCTTAGAGCTTGATCAAGAGTGAGACTTTACTCTTTGTGCGGAATTTGGTGAGCTATAATCTTTCCTAAGTAATTGAAAATCAATGTTAAGTTTGTTTATATGCACGTGCAATGGATAATCGAATACTGTAAAGAGATTAAGGTAAGAGAGATACGACACAGAGATTTATAGTGGTTCGGAGATAACGCTCCTACGTCCACTTTGTTGCACGACGGCAACTGTTCTTTTCACTCAAGAACTTGAAGGTTACGGGTCCTTCAAAAACCTGGTCGGGATCGGGCTTCACTTGCCTAGATCAAACGACAGACGTAGTGATTGCGGGTTCACTACACAAACCTAACAAAGACTGGAAGCTTCACTCGCTTCAGTCAGACAGACAGGGAGATTACGGGCTCTCCTTACAGCCTAGCTTCGATCGAGCTTTACACAAACAATGTAAGTGTAAGCTTGGATCTCAACTCTACGATCGAGGCTTCTTCAATCGATGAAAGAAGGGCCTTGGATCTGGACAACCTAACGACGACACTCAAAAACCTAACAGACAGAGTTTAGGGATTTTGGTTGACGAAACACA
Source organism: Thymus mandschuricus (assembly GCA_029379335.1). Lineage (NCBI taxonomy): Eukaryota > Viridiplantae > Streptophyta > Magnoliopsida > Lamiales > Lamiaceae > Thymus > Thymus mandschuricus. Next base: position 21,912,647 of record CM057081.1, read on the forward strand.
CTATGAAGAGCTCTTTACAATAAGTGCAAAGATGGCTAGAGCTCTTCTTCTAAGCTTGGATATGGAATGGGCTTAGAATCTATGTGTGAAGGTTGTGAAGACGAGTTCCGATGAACTGGAAACTCGGAGAACACTGAAAAACAAAGACTCGAAGATTGCTATGAAAGCTGGGAGTGTTTGTTTGCTGTATGCGCTCGAATGCTCAAGTAGTGTTCTACTTCTTCACGTCTTCATCCTTCACCATTTATAGGCGGAGGGTTGGCTGAGATCCGTTGCTTGGTTGGAGGCCTTGTCCCTCCTCCTCTCGACAGTACTTGCGCAGGCAGTAGCTTTTGCAGACGCGCAGTTTTGGCATTTTGCCAAAATTGGCTAACTTCCAAGTTTAACAGTAACTGGAGCGACCCAGTACTGTTGCGGCGCCTTTGTCGGCCTGGCAGTCAACTCCTCTGCTCCTCTCCGCTTTCGACACGTGGAGATCTCGTAATTAATGCGGAGATCTCCAGTTGACTGGAGTTCAAATTCGGAGCGGGAATTTGTGCTGTCGCTTTCTGGTAGGTAGTGGCTCGCTTCGCTTTGAAGTTGTAGCGGCCGCTCTGAAGTGAGTCGCTTCACAGTCAAATTTGTAGTGAGTCACTTGAGAAATAAATTTCCCGTGACACTACTAAATTAAGTGTTGACTCGTGTTGACTCGCTTCGGCTTTTCTTTGTAGCGCACGCTTCGCTTCGCTTTGCTTTGAACTGTAGCGCTCGCTTCGCTTCACTTTGCTTTGAACTGTAGCGCTCGCTTCGCTTCACTTTGGCAGACTCACTGTAGCGATCGCTTCGCTTCGTAATTCTTCGGCACGCTTTACTTCGATTTGCTTGACTTGCTTCGCTTCGGAAAACACACTCAAGTGAGTGGCCTTCACTTGAACTTTTGAAGCCTAATCTAAGCAAAATAAAGGAGCCATCCTAACAGAGTAGGCTTAGAAAAATTCTAACCTATAAACTACATCAAAATGGGTCGCTTGGGAATAGGACGCTTGGGGTTTTGGGATCTAATCAAAACAAATGACTTTATTTATCAAATATCCCATGAAGTTCCCCCTTAACAATTTAGTCCTTAACAATTCCCAACAATTTCCCCCTTTTTGATGATGCCAAAACCCATACGACATAGATAAAAATAAATCTAGTCTATCTAACCGTGAAGGGAACTCCAAGCGACTGCTTCCTTTGCAGTTTCGTTTGTAATTTTCTTTTAAGTTCCTTCCCCCTTTTTTTTTTCCGGTTAAATTAATGAGTTTGTAGCAGAAATATAAAGTCATTCACAAAGCGAGTAAATGACACAGAAGAGACAGAAATAAAAGTGGGATAAATGAACAAGCAGTTCACAAAAAGAAATAATAGGAAGCTTGAAACTCAAAGGTTTCCAGCAGCTTCATCCTCCTTCTCCTACTCCTTTCCTTCTTCCTCCTCCTTCTTCTCTTCTTCAATAGCAGCAGTATCCACGTAAGCTGATAGCAATCTCGATTCCATAGAGTCTACTGTGTGGATACTAGGTCTTCTCCATGCACTCTCCAGCCTGAAGGAACGTCCGTGCCTGGATGATAAGGCATGGCGAATTCCTTTAAAGCTGGTACCTTGACAACAATTGGCTTGGGCTCTGCTTGTTCAGCCATTGTGAAGATTTTGCGGCGCAATCTGTCGTCATAGGTGGCAAGGAAGTTGTTGAGTGCACTTATTCGAGAACACTCATTCTGCAGCGGCACTACCTCCCAGAAATAATAGGCTTTGATGAATAGGTCTTTGTAGTACAGCCACAGCTCGAGCAGATCTCTCGGAATGAAATCCTCGATTTCCCTTCCGTCCAGGTGCTCATCCCTCTGTTTGGCCAACTCCTCCTCTGACCTGCTTGACAGTTGAGCCATAGTCTTTTTGAATTTTGCTCCCGACTCGCTGTTCCACGATGGACGCTTCGCATTGAGTCGTTTGCGGATGTAATCTTGCTCCTCTTTGAGAGGATATCGACCAGACTCAACCATCTCCTTCGTAGTCACGTCACATGCATCAATTGTGGCTTGAGCTTCACATGCTTCGGACTCTTCTGGCATGAGAGGGATGAAGGCGCTGCGCACTAATGAGGACTGGATGAGTAACACTTCACTGAAGTGTTCCTCGATCCGTGCGTTGATCACTTGGAGTCGCCTTTCATTACTCCTCTCCTTCCTCTCGCCTTTGCTCCTTCCCTCTTCTCTTTCCTTCCTCTTTCTCTCCTCTCTTCCAGCTTTTGAAGCGACTGCTTGCTTGACCTTTTGGCGCTTGGCCTCGGGGTCATCTTGCTTGGAGTCTGGAGCAGCTCGCTTCAATGACTGCTTTGGTGGTGGGGGAGGTGGCATGTCCTTCTTGGCAGCACTTGGAGGGACGACTGCTGACGAAGTGAGTGCAGCAGTGGTCGTAGTGAGTGCGGCTGTCGAAGTTGGCGCGGCGTCTGAAGTGGGCACCTTGGGAGTAGCGGCCACTTGGGAGCTAGATGAAGCACCTGCAGCAATAGAATCTTTTGTTAGTTTAAACACCTGCTCCAACTCCCACGCCAAGGCAGCATCCTTTTCCACCTGCACCCTCTTTTCCTCCTTCGTGATCACAGTGACTGGAGGATGTCGTGCAATAGAAGCACTCAGCACTTTTTCTTGAAGTGGCCTACTGGGCTCTTCAAGTTGTTTCAGTAACTCCTCCTCCGAGAGTTTTTCCTTCCCCTTCCTCGCTTCATCATCTACTCCCTCCTTATCTCCTCCATCACCACTTCCTCCTTCCAACATTAACTCCACACCGATTCTCTTTCCTCCTGAACCTCCAGCTTCACCTTGTTCTACTTGCCCTTCCCCCTTTTTGGCATCATCACTGCCAGGGGTTAGGATTATAGATTTTCCAGAGAGGGATTGATGTAGAGAATTGACTGTGTTGAGGACAGTCTGAAGCATCTGCTGGGTTTTGTCCATGGATGGCGCCACAATTTCAGCAGTCTTGATAGATATCTCTTCAAGTAGATATTCGCACTGCCTCTCTCGCTCTACAACAGACGCCATCATGCTCTCTAAAGGCTCCACCTCTCTGAAGCGAGCCTCCAGCTCCGCTTCTATGGCTTTAGTGATCTTCTTGGTTTCTTCTTGAAGTGTGAGATCCAAGTGTTCCTTGGACGCTTCAAGTTCTGCCTTCATCACTGCAACTCTCCTTTCCCTCCGATTGAGAGAGTTGTGAAATTCGGCATCTGCAGTGATCCTAACAGTGAGAATTTCTTTCAGCCTCTTGACTTTCTGCAGTAGAATGGATAGTTCAGCGTTTTTCAAGTCAAGAGCCTGCGCATTTCCCCTCAGGCTTTCGAGCTCTCTTTAGTCAACTGCACTCTCATCTTTGACTCCCTTCAACTCAGTTCGAAGTGAGTCAAGAGCCTTTTTGGTATTGAGGAGCTCGCTTCCCTTCATCACTAGTTCTCCCTCCCTATCCTCCAGCTTCACCTTCAGCTTCTTTACTTCTTTCTCCAGCTCCACTTTCTCCTTGCCAATAGTGATGAGCTTGGCATTAACTTCCCTCAAGCGGCTTCTTTCTGCCTCAAGCAAGCCCTTGAGTTCAGTGATGGTTTTGGTGTTGTCATCCACTAGCTTCACCTGCGCCTCCAGCGCCTTCTCTTTCTCCTCTAGAAGCCTCTCCTTCTCCTCCACCTTATCCGCCAATTCCTTCTTCTTCTTGTCAAAGTCTTCTCTAAGACCAATGACCTCCCCTGCCTTCCTCTCCAATTCATCGCTCTTCTTGGTAATCTCGCTTTGGAGACTAGCAATCTCAGCATCCTTCATCTCCATCTCCTCCTTATACTCCCGGATGAGCTTTCTCTCATGGGATGAGGGCACTCGCTTTGGAACTGTGGTGAGTGGATATGATTCCTTCACCTTGGCATCCAGCTTCTCCCAGAAGCTGGTCCCTTCAAGGAAGGCATGGAAGCCATTTTCGCCGATAAAATTGAGCAGTTTGGCTTCCATCTGGATTAATTCCTCCTCGGTGAAGGCTTTGAGGAGCCTGAAGATTTTGTAGTATTCTGTTCCTCGGTACGTGATGTACGTCAGAAAGTCTACTACGTTGGTGTAGAAAATGTCGCTCCATTCAACACTCGCGGAGCAAAGATTGTAGCGAAGGTTGATTGTCTCCGCGGCTTGCCCTCTGTCTCGAACATAGCGTTCGAGAGCCCGCTTGTGATCGGTGAGAACAGGGGTTTTGAATTGAGGGATGTTGGGAAGTTCTCCGACAGTTTGGGCGGTATCGGCTGTAGCTGCCGATGTCGAGATGGATTGGGTAGGTGATGAGGTTTCTTGGGTTTCGGAAATCTGGATGGTTTCGGTGGGTGGTGGTTGTATCGGCTGGGATTGAAGTTGGGTGAATGTAGTGTAGGCAGCAGCTTCATCTGTGCTGAGGAATGGCACAGTGGGAATGTGGAAAGAAGATGCTGATTCTTCTTCACGGGGAGAGAGGGGGGTTATCTGTTTTGGTGGTTGTTGGGTTGATGAAGATTGGGGTTCTGGTGCTTGGGTGATTTGGAGTTGTGGGGATTGGGCTTTGGTTGGTGAAGGCTGGGTTTGAGTCACTTCGACGTTCTCAAGCGGCTCCTCCACCGCCTCGCTTTCTTGAACGATTGAAGCGACTCGCTTCATCTTTTTGCCTCGCTTGGACCTGGCTCGCTTCACGGGTGAAGCGATCTGGCTCGCTTGGCCTTCTTCAGCTTGCCTTTCGGCAACTGGTCTTGCAGTGGGCACTTCTACCTCCAGAAGTCCCAAATCCATCTGAACCTTCGTCTTCCTCCACGAATCGTAGAAGATAGTCTGCTTGTTGTATATGACGGTGTCGGAATCCGCCATATCATTCTGGAAACTTCATCTCCAGTGCGACAGACAGTCTGGAAAAGAATTTTAATTTTCCTTTCCGTAAAATCTTATTCGCAGTTCCTGGAACGAACGCGAAGTCGTTGGCAGCCTCTTGAATTCGCTTGAGAAACCACCCGTGCCAGTTAAACTTCATTCCGGCGAGACTGTCGACGATCATGGTGGTTCCGATCAGTTTCGTCTCCGACAACGTATCAAGGGATCCAACATAGCATGCGATGCTCTTCGTAAAGAGTTCGCAGATGAGATTGAACGGGTTCTTCAAGCTTTTGCGAATGTTGGCTTCCTTGAAATTCGGATCAGCTCTGGCAGTTGCAAATCGAACATACTGCACCCCGGCCGAAAGACCTAGATCTAGCAGAGAGTCTCCTCCTTCTCTCTGTAGATCGAACACTTCGATAAGTTCGCTCATATCCACCTCCACCGGCTTGCTGGTTTGCGGATTAGTGAATGAGGAAGTATTTTGATCCTTCCTCAAGTTCAGTAGGATTTCTCCCACTGCCTTTGCCAAAATCTTCGTCGGCACTAACGTTATGAACTTCCATAGACCGGCCGTGGTCACGCCTCTACGGAAGAAACCATTTACTTCGACGACAATAGGGTCAAGATGGGGCTCGACGTTGATGTGCTCGCCAACATTTGTCATGAACTCCTCCATTGTCTCAGTATTCTTTTTCTTGCCCATGGTGGATTTTGAAAGATCTTGAAGAAAATTTTTAACAATGAAGTAGAAAGGGTTGAGACTCGTGAGTTGCAGAGTAATTGCAGATCTAACACGAGAATGGCAAATTTAGAAGGCTGTGAAAGGTTTGCAGTTCTGCCTTGTCCCATATATATAGAATTAGGTTATGGCTGACGTGGCAGGGGTAGGACGGTAATAACGCCGAAAATCCTGTAGGTAGGCGGCGGACGTGCGGTGATGGATCTGACGTGTCCGGCGTCATCACAGTAAAAGTGAACCGCCACTTGCTCGGCGTCGCCACGTGGCCTTCTATGGTTGGCTTGTCGTATACGGCGTTGATCGAACGGCTCCAGATTGGGGGCTGTTGAGATTCGACGGCTGGATCTTCTCCGCCTTTTCCCGCTTCAAATTCAAGCGTGTGAACACGCGCCCGTTATTTCCGTCATTCCCGCACCTGCATTAAATGCACAGCAGAAAGTAAAATTGCACTCGAGTGCAGACAGCTCATACTCGCTTCATGCCCGCTCGCTTCGAGTTGGGCCGCTACGCCTTGACTCGCTTGAGAGGCATTCGCTTGAGTGACTGTTCTGCACTCGCTTGCGATGGCTAGCTTTGAGTGACGAAGCACTCGCTTGGCCATCTGAAGCGACTGGAATAAGAAATTGAATTTCTTTGCTTAATTTAAATTGTTTCTGACTTACATACTTCGAGGATAAACAAGAGTGTTTTCCTCTTTGTATTTGTGTCAGATTCATTTCATATTTTCCACGTAGTGAGTGAAGGTTTCTAGCACGCTTCGGCTCACTTAGTGTACTTAAAATTGAAACACTTACCAGTCAATCCCACTTCGTAGGAGATTGATACCACAAATTGAAGACTTCACTTGAATTAGATACCACATGTTGAATGCTACACGTTGAGTTAGATCTTCATGGCATTCATCTTCATGGCATTCATCTTCCTCTACGAATTAGAGAGTCCTCCATCAAAGTGAATGAGGGAGAAAATGAATAAAGTACACAAGCTTACTACAACCCGAAGGGAGCATCACGTAAGTGTACTTATTCACGACGAATGGGGGATGAGTACAAGTCCTTATCTCAGAGCAGAAATGGACAGGATGACAATGAGAATGCTCTGACAAGACAATCTCGTATTTTACGCAGAAGCATGTCACCAGCCCTGCAACCTTTTGTATAAAAAGGTAAACCTTCAAGCTTTCCTACATTCTAGAGAATGAATCTGCAGTTGGTTCGCTTTGACCCAAGTTAGGGCAAATTGAAGCAATGCAGAATTCAATTGCAGCATTCTTGCTCGCTTTGGAAGTAGCTTTCTCCGAGAGAAGCATTAGTTCCCCCTTAACCATATACTTAACAATTCCGATAAGTTGGTAGGGAACTTCTTCCAATACTCCACCTTTCTCCACCTAACTTCAGTTTCTTCAAGCGAGTGAGATTTGAAGTGGCTCGCTTGAGTTGGTGAAGATCCGAAGCGAGTGACGCTCAAGAGAACAAGCGAACACTCCTTCGTGCATCCTGGAACTAGCATTCTTCACCAGGGTCTAATAACCCTAATTCCATGCATAGCTGGTTGAAACGAGACTCAGCTAGAGGCTTGGTGAGGATATCTGCTCGCTGGAGATCGGTATGAATTTTCTCGAGCTTGATATCCTTTTTCTCGACATGATCACGAATGAAATGGTGTCGAATTTCCACATGCTTGCACCTGGTGTGAAGCACTGGATTCTGCGAGATACATATGGCACTGTTGTTGTCGCAGAAGATCGGAATTTCATTCGCTTCAACTTTGTAGTCCTTCAACTGTTGACGAAGCCATAGGATTTGAGAACAGCAGCTTCCTGCGGCCATATATTCAGCTTCAGTTGTTGAAGTGGCTACGCTTGTTTGCTTCTTTGAGAACCATGAGATTAGCTTGCTTCCCAAGAACTGACATGTGCCCGACGTTGATTTCCTATCAACTCGGCAACCTCCATAGTCAGCATCGGAATATCCAGTGAGCTCCAAATTGTCCTCCGCTGGATACCACAGACCCATGTTGATAGTGCCCTTCAAATATCGAAGAATCCTTTTGGCAGCTTCAAGATGGCTGTGCTTGGGGTTGCTTTGGAATCGAGCGCAGACACCGACTGCAAAAGCAATATCTGGCCTGCTTGCAGTGAGATATAGAAGTGATCCAATTAGGGCACGATAATCTGTAGGATCTACAGATTTTCCTCCTTCGTCTGGCTCCATCTTCCAGTTGGTATTCATAGGAATCTTCACAGCTTTAGCATGTTGAACACCAAACTTCGCAAGCATATCTCGAGTGTACTTGGCCTGGTTGATGAAAATTCCATTATCCTGCTGCTTCACTTGAAGACCTAGAAAGCAGCTCATCAAGCCAATCATCGACATCTCATACATGGTCTTCATTAGCTCTCCAAACTTCTCGCTAAGCGACTGGTTTGGTGACCCAAATATGATGTCGTCCACGTAGATCTGGACCCATAGCATATCATCTCCATGATTGATGGTGAAGAGAGTCCGATCTATCTTTCCCTTTTGGAATCCATTTTCCACTAGGAATTGAGATAATGTATCATACCAAGCTCTGGGAGCTTGCTTCAACCCATACAGGGCTTTCTTCAAGCGATACACTTTATCTCCCTGCTCGAAACCTGGTGGCTGCTCCACATACACTTCTTCCTTGAGTTCACCGTTGAGGAATGCGCTCTTCACATCCATTTGGTACACTTTGAATTTCTTGGCCGCTGCATAGGCTAGAAATAAACGGATCGCTTCAAGACGTGCCACTGGAGCGAAGGTCTCGTCAAAGTCGATTCCTTCCTCTTGGCAGTAGCCTTTGGCAACAAGTCGCGCCTTGTTCCTCACTACGTTGTGGTCCTCGTCCGTCTTGTTCTTGAACACCCACTTGGTGCCAATAACATGCTGAAACTTGGGACGATCCACGAGGTACCATACGTCGTTCCTGGTGAACTGATTCAGCTCTTCTTGCATGGCGATCACCCAGTTTGAATCGGCTAGGGCTTCCTCCACGCTTGATGGCTCAATGTTTGAGAGAAAGCAACTGAACATGGCACTTTCTCCAAACACTTGACTTCTGGTCACTACACCCTTGGATGGATCTCCAATGATTTGGCTGGGTGAGTGATCCTTGAGCCACGCTCGCTTTGATCCGCCAGCTTCATCTTCATCCGCTTCCTTGTCGCTCGCTTCACCGTCTGAAGCGACAGGATTGGGTGCTTGGCCTGCACTAGCTTCAGGAATCTTGGGGGCAGCTTCGACTTCTCCTTTGGGATCCTGCTCGCTTGAGTCCTTGATCTCATCATCTTCATCAAGCACGTCCCAAGTGAGTTGATTTGAGGGTTCCTTGCTTTGATCCTTTTCATTCGCTTGGGCCTGTTCCTGTGGAAGACTTAAAGGAGATTCATCAAATACGACATGGGGTGATTCTTCCACAATTAGGGTTTTACAGTTGAATACTCTGTAGGCTTTGCTAGATGTAGAGTATCCTAAGAATACTCCTTCATCTGCTTTGCTTTCAAAGGCTTTCAACTGTGACTTCCCATTGTTGTGAATGAAGACCCTACAACCAAAAATATGGAAATAAGATATATTAGGAATTCTCCCTGTCCATATTATGGTGTTTTGTCGTGCCGTTTGTTGAGAAGCGTCCGATTCTGTGTGTAGCACGCCGTGTTGGCAGCTTCAGCCCAATACTTCATTGGAAGTTTTGAGTCTGCAATCATTGTTCGAACAGCTTCCTTGATGATTCGATTTCTTCTTTCAGCAACTCCATTCTGCTAAGGAGTGCGTGCTGAAGAAGTTTGATGTGCTATGCCATGCTCCGTGCAGTACGCTTCAATTGTAGAGTTCAGGAACTCTGTGCCTTTGTCGGAGCGAATGGTCACTATAGCTTGATTCTTTTCCACCGCCAATCGCTTGAGCAGTTGTGGCAGTTTGGTCAGTGTCTCCTTCTTGCTGAATAGAAATACAACCCAAGTGTAGCGAGAGAAATCGTCGACTACAACTAGAGTGTACTTCCTTCCATTTACACTAACTGGAGTAACTGGACCAAACAGATCCATGTGAAGCAGCTCGAGCACTCGCTTTGATGAGGCTTCTTCGAGACTGGCGAAGTGCTTCTTCGTCTGCTTCCCTCGTTGGCATGGTGAGCATGGATGGTCTTTGATGAAGACTTCATTCGGTATGCCTTGCACCAAACCTTTTCGAGCTAAGCGATTGATAGCTTTGAAATTGAGGTGGTTCAAGCGTCTGTGCCATAGCCATCCAATTTCTGTAGCACTTCTTGCAACTAGACAAGTTTCCTCCTTGCAGCTGTCCCATTGTGCTATGTAGACATTCCTTTGTCTAACTCCAGTGAGCACAATCTGGGATGTGAGTTTGCTCTTCACAATGCACTTGTTGGAGATGAACTCCACCCTGTACCCTTTATCACAAAACTGTGAAATAGATAACAGGTTGTGCTTGAGTCCTTCCACATAGGAGACTTCTTCAATTGTGAGCTTTCCAATTTTCAGTGCGCCGTATCCCCTGGTGCTTCCTCGAGAGTTGTCACCAAAGGTTACGTGTGGACCCTTCTTCTCTATGTAATTGTGAAGTAGAGCTTTCATGCCAGTCATGTGTCTTGAACATCCACTGTCCAAGTACCAAACTAGTTGACCCTCACTTGGCATGGGATCCACGGCGCTCACCTGCAATTAGACAGATTTTGGTACCCAAATCAGTTTGGGTCCTTGCAGGTTAGTTCCCTTAGGTACCCACACTTGCTTTACTCTCTTTTGAGATGAAGCTTGTGTCTTGGGCTTCTCGACCTTCGAAAACTTGGTGTACTGCCTTGAAGCAGCTTCACACGTGCAACAGTGTGTGCAAGAGGGGTAGCGGCTCGCTTCAGACCTACCTACGCTCTTCCCATTTTGCTTATATCCTGAAGCGACTCGCTTCGGATTAGCTCTGGGTTTAGAGACTAACTTAGGGTTTCTAGTCTGTCGAAGCGGCTCGCTTGGTTTCCTTGAAGCGGTCCAACTAGGGTTTCGACCCTGACTCGCTTGAGAAACCCTGGGAATCTGAAGCGACCCAGTGGAAGCTTCAAAATCTTCCCCCTCAATGTTAGTCCGGTTGGACCATCTCCAGTCCGGATAACGTGACACATAGACATTACTCCTCTTTTTAGGAGGTAGATCCTTTGTCTCTCGTGTCTTGGCTTGAGACTTAGAAGCTTCAACTTACCATGTTGAGTGCTAGGGATTGTTGAATTTTGCTTGCCCTTAGGATCTGCCCTTGAAAATATAGACATCTTCATTGGCTTCCTTTTAGGGTTCTCAGCCACTTTGCCTTTATCCTTGTTGGTGGTCGCTTTGGATGCAGTGGGCAATTCCAAAGTGACTGATGGTGTAGTGTGTGATGCACCAACAAAGACAGTCGGCTTGGGAGGTCCACCCTCATATCCAAGGCCAGCTTTCCTACCAAAAGGCAGAAGCGAGCCCTCTAGTGCCTGCCTTGCATATGATGCTTTGTTCAAGTTGGCAACTAGAGTGGACTGGGTTTCATACCTTCCCTCCAAGCTTTGATGTCTAGCGAAGAGATCCTCGAACTTACTAGTCATAGCCCTTAAATTAAGTTTGACTTCGTCAAGCTCACGGGCTAGCTTTCGGTTCTCCTTCTCGCTTCGAGACAGAGCTTGTTTTACCACTTCGTGGTCGCTTGACAATTTTTGGTGCTTGTCAAACAACTCACTCCATGTAGAGGCTTGCTCTTCCTCATTGACAGTGTGTGCTAGTGTAATTGAAGTGATTGAAGGATAGAAGAATACCTCTCCTGTTTCTTCATCGGTGAGCGCCATAAATCCAAGATCCTCACCATCACTGGAATTTGGATCGGTGAATGCATCTGAGTCGCTTGGTGGATCTTCAGTTGTAGCGACCGGCACTTCACTCGCTACGAGCGCTCGCCTTGGGGCATCCCTCTTGGCCTTCAATTCTTCGCGCTCTTTGGCACTTAGCTTTGGGCAATCGGATTTGTAGTGGCCCATCTTGTGGCAGTGGTAACACTCCACTTCCATCATGTCGCGCGGGATCGTCTTGGTCGTCTCTTCTCTCTTTCCTTTTCCTTCTCGAGCATCAGTGCTCCTCCCTTTGTACTGCTTGTAGAATCTTTTGTACTTGCCCACTCGAGAGTTCATCTTGTTGAAGTTCTTGGATAAGAATGCAATGTGTTCTTCCAATTCTTCTCTCGTCATCTTGGCTAGCGACTGCTCGCTTGGCCCTTCGGCAGCTTTGAATGCTACTCCTTTTGACGTAGTGGGCGCTTCATCCTCGTCGTCGAGGCTCATTCGATTCAGATCAAACTCGTGAGCTTTGAGCTCGGAGAACAGCACTTCTGGCATGAGCTTCGTTAGATCCTTGGTAGCTAGATATAGCTCCTTCATGGTCTGCCACTTCCTTGTGAGAGCACGGACTATTTTCAGGTTTACTTCCTTGTCTGTGAGTTCCTTCCCAAGCGAATTGAGAGTTGCAGTAATGTTGGTAACTCTCAGCTCAAAGGCGTCGATGGACTCTCCTGACTTCATCACCAGATTTTCAAACTCCCGCATCTGAACGGCGAGTTTGTTCTCCTTGATTTTGTCTGTGCCTTGAGAAATGAGGGCTAGGGTTTCCCACATTTCCTTTGCCGTTGCACATTTCCTTATTCGTGGTAGATAGGCGTCCGACACGGTGCTCTGCATCGTGTGGCGTGCAATCTTGTCGAGGTTGGCAACTTTGAAATCATTTGGAGTATACTCATCCTTATCCTTCTCCACGTACTGTTGTCGAACGTGGGCTGGACGACCTTCAGCGGCTGGAACCTCCACAGATATGGCTTTCTTGATTTCGATTGGTCCGTCCTCAATGACTTCCCACATCCGGTCGTGGATTGAGCATAGGAAGCTCTCGACTCGGAAACTCCATATCTCGTATCCTTCGATCGAGAACTGTGGAAGATTTGATGCACTGTATGTAGACATAGCAAACTATCAGCAGTAAATGCAATATGCGTGGGTGAGGTTTTGATGCACTTAGGAAATAGGATCCGGTTCAGTGAGACAACGTGAAGCGAGTGGGGACTCGCTTCGGATATGCAAAGCAGAGGCTCGAAAGAACCGCTGCTCTGATACCACTTGTTGGTCCCGGTTTGCTATAGGAAAAATACGTAGAGGGGGGGGGGGGGTGAATACGTATTTTGAAGTTTTTCAACTTCAATTCCTTAACTCAGAGTATAAAGTAAAGTGCTCTTTGGAAATACTAAGACCTAGCCGAGGGCTAGATCGAAAGCAATCACGAATCTCTTGACCTAAGCTTAGAGCTTGATCAAGAGTGAGACTTTACTCTTTGTGCGGAATTTGGTGAGCTATAATCTTTCCTAAGTAATTGAAAATCAAAGTTAAGTTTGTTTATATGCACGTGCAATGGATAATCGAATACTGTAAAGAGATTAAGGTAAGAGAGATACGACACAGAGATTTATAGTGGTTCGGAGATAACGCTCCTACGTCCACTTTGTTGCACGACGGCAACTGTTCTTTTCACTCAAGAACTTGAAGGTTACGGGTCCTTCAAAAACCTGGTCGGGATCGGGCTTCACTTGCCTAGATCAAACGACAGACGTAGTGATTGCGGGTTCACTACACAAACCTAACAAAGACTGGAAGCTTCACTCGCTTCAGTCAGACAGACAGGGAGATTACGGGCTCTCCTTACAGCCTAGCTTCGATCGAGCTTTACATAAACGATGTAAGTGTAAGCTTGGATCTCAACTCTACGATCGAGGCTTCTTCAATCGATGAAAGAAGGGCCTTGGATCTGGACAACCTAACGACGACACTCAAAAACCTAACAGACAGAGTTTAGGGATTTTGGTTGACGAAACACACTATGAAGAGCTCTTTACAATAAGTGCAAAGATGGCTAGAGCTCTTCTTCTAAGCTTGGATATGGAATGGGCTTAGAATCTATGTGTGAAGGTTGTGAAGACGAGTTCCGATGAACTGGAAACTCGGAGAACACTGAAAAACAAAGACTCGAAGATTGCTATGAAAGCTGGGAGTGTTTGTTTGCTGTATGCGCTCGAATGCTCAAGTAGTGTTCTACTTCTTCACGTCTTCATCCTTCACCATTTATAGGCGGAGGGTTGGCTGAGATCCGTTGCTTGGTTGGTGGCCTTGTCCCTCCTCCTCTCGACAGTACTTGCGCAGGCAGTAGCTTTTGCAGACGCGCAGTTTTGGCATTTTGCCAAAATTGGCTAACTTCCAAGTTTAACAGTAACTGGAGCGACCCAGTACTGTTGCGGCGCCTTTGTCGGCCTGGCAGTCAACTCCTGCTCCTCTCCGCTTTCGACACGTGGAGATCTCGTAATTAATGCGGAGATCTCCAGTTGACTGGAGTTCAAATTCGGAGCGGGAATTTGTGCTGTCGCTTTCTGGTAGGTAGTGGCTCGCTTCGCTTTGAAGTTGTAGCGGCCGCTCTGAAGTGAGTCGCTTCACAGTCAAATTTGTAGTGAGTCACTTGAGAAATAAATTTCCCGTGACACTACTAAATTAAGTGTTGACTCGTGTTGACTCGCTTCGGCTTTTCTTTGTAGCGCACGCTTCGCTTCGCTTTGCTTTGAACTGTAGCGCTCGCTTCGCTTCACTTTGCTTTGAACTGTAGCGCTCGCTTCGCTTCACTTTGGCAGACTCACTGTAGCGATCGCTTCGCTTCGTAATTCTTCGGCACGCTTTACTTCGATTTGCTTGACTTGCTTCGCTTCGGAAAACACACTCAAGTGAGTGGCCTTCACTTGAACTTTTGAAGCCTAATCTAAGCAAAATAAAGGAGCCATCCTAACAGAGTAGGCTTAGAAAAATTCTAACCTATAAACTACATCAAAATGGGTCGCTTGGGAATAGGACGCTTGGGGTTTTGGGATCTAATCAAAACAAATGACTTTATTTATCAAATATCCCATGAAGTTCCCCCTTAACAATTTAGTCCTTAACAATTCCCAACACCAAAAATATTGCCTGCACAAACGAAGAAATCTTTTCTCTTCTTGAGAGCTAAGATCAGGTTTAGTATCCTCATCGGCCAAATAATTAGCAATATCAGCATACCATGGAGCAACATCAATTTACTAACATTCTCATACGGGAAAGAATCTACAATATCCTCAAGAGTAGCATATGGAGGAGGGGAATCAAGACGAGAAAGATGGTCAGCCACTAAATTATTACTCCCTTTTCTATCACGAATTTCTATATCAAATTCTTGCAAAAGTAATACCCATCAACCTAGGTTTTGCTTGAGCCTTAGTCAGAAGGTGCTTAAGAGCGCCATGATCACTATAAATAATCTCCTTAGACCCTATGATGTAAGATCTAAATTTATCTAAAGCAAAAACTACATCAAGCATTTCTTGTTCAGTCGTAGTGTATTTCACTTGAGCAGGATTAAGTCAAACTCGCATAATAAATCACACACAACATTTTATCGACTCTCTGACCCAAAACAGCCCCTACAGCAGTATTAGACGCATCACACATAATTTCAAAAGGAAGAGACCAATTAGGACCAACTGCAACAGGTGCAAAAATCAATTTTTCTTTTAGAGTAAGGAAAGCTTTTAAACATGCATCATCAAATTGAAAAAAGACATCCTGTGAAAGCAAGCGACATAGAGGTTGACTAATTTTAGAAAAATCTTTAATGAAACACCGATAAAAACCTGCGTGACCTAAGAAACTCCTAATTCCTTTGACATCACTTGGTGGGGGTAATTTTTCAATCACCTCCACTTTTGCTTTGTTCACCTCTATACCCCTACTAGAAACAATATAACCCAAAACAATTCCACTCTTCACCATAAAGTGACTCTTTTCCCAACTCAAAGTAAGACCACTTTCTATACACCTATTTAAGACCTTTTCAATTTTACTCAAACAGTCAGCAAAAGACAAACCAAACACCGAAAAATCATCCATAAAAATCTCCACAAAATCACCAATAAATTCCGAAAATATAGGCATCATACATCTTTGGAACGTACCCGGTGCATTGCAGAGACCAAATGGCATCCTCCTATAAGCATAAGTCCCAAATGGACTTGTGAAGGCCGTCTTAGCTTGATCCTCTGGCGCCATAGCAATCTGATAGTAACCTGATAATCCATCAAGAAAATAATAAAATTCCTGGCCAGCTAATTTATCAAGCATTTGATCAATAAAAGGGAGAGGGAAGTGGTCCTTTTTAGTTGAAGCATTAAGCTTCCTATAGTCTATACACATCCTCCATCCCGTAACTGGTCGAGTAGGCACCATCTCGTTCCTCTCGTTCATGGCCACCGTGATCCCACCTTTCTTTGGTACAACGTGCACCGGGCTCACCCACTCACTATCAGCGATGGCATATATAATGCCCTCCGCCAATAATTTGTAGATCTCCTTGCGCACGACCTCCATAAGCATGGGGTTGAGTCTCTGTTGGCCATATCTCTTTGGACGAGCTCCTTCCTCGAGGTTGATTCTGTGCATACAGGTGGTTGGGCTAATTCCCCGAATGTCAGCTAGACTCCACCCAAGTGCAAGCTTGTTCCTCTTCAAGACTCTAATAAGTGTTTGTTCCTCTGCAAAAGATAAAGAAGATGAAATTATAACAGGCTTTTGTGCTCCTCCCTCTAAATAGACATATATTAAATGAGATGGGAGCTCCTTCAATTCCAAGGGTTCTGGAATTTTTGTGCTTGGGTCTGGATCTTGAGGGGGATAAGGAAGTTTAATTCCAATATCCTTCTCCATCTGCTCCCACTCCAATTGATCTTGAGATCCCATAAACACCTCTTGTGTGTCAAAATCCTGCACAAAAGATATCTCGGCCAAGGCATCAATCGAGTCAACAAAAGAACAATTATCCAAAAAATTGGCCGAAGATATAGCACGACTCTTATGCACAGAAAAAGACACATCCTCACCTAACATAGACATTTTAATTATCCCATTTTAAACATCAACCAAGGTGTTAGTAGTAGCCATGAATGGTCGACCTAGTAACAAAGTATGCTCAGAACCATTCTCATGCACTTCTCCTATTTCTAAAACAACAAAATCGACAGGAACAATCAACCCCCGCACACGAACAAAAATATCCTCAATGATACCTCTAGGATACTTAATAGATCTATCTGCCAATTGAAGGCACATGCGAGTTGGTTTCAGTTCCCCTAATTCCAATTGTTTAAAATAGAATAAGGCATAAGATTAATCCCAGCACCTAAATCTAACATACCACATGTTTCTTTACCATTACCAAGAGAAATGTTAATAACGAAAGAACCTGGATCGCGCTGTTTCGGTGGCAGAGGGTGTTGCATGATAGAGGAAGCAACTTCTGAAACTGTGACTGTCTCCTTCTCGTCATAAGGCCGCTTCTTTGATGTCAGCTCCTTGAAGAATCTCACGAAAGCAGGCACGTTACGAATTACATCGAGCAAGGGGAGATTGACATCCACCTTTGAAAGAACCTTGTAGAGGTATGTGAATTGCTGATCCTGCTTCTTGTTCTTCAATCTGCTCGGGTATGGGATTGGAGGGACGTAAGGATTGGGTGCCTTATGAAGATTGGCCTACCCCTCCTTTTTCTCCTCTGTTTCGGATGCTGGTGTCGCAACAGGGGAAGCGAGCGGGCGCTCCGTAGGGGCGAGTGGGCGTTCCATGCTATGCTCGTTGTGGGCTTGATTTTGATGGGACGCGAGCGAGCGCTCTCCACCGTAGAGCGAGCGCTCCATGTGCGGCTCGTTTGAAATTTGAATATCAGTGAGCGAGCGCTAGCCATGTGGGAGCGGACGCTCCATCTGTGGTACGCTATGAGCTGGCTGGTG
Source organism: Thymus mandschuricus (assembly GCA_029379335.1). Taxonomy (NCBI): domain Eukaryota; kingdom Viridiplantae; phylum Streptophyta; class Magnoliopsida; order Lamiales; family Lamiaceae; genus Thymus; species Thymus mandschuricus. The sequence goes on from CM057081.1 coordinate 21,930,163, forward strand.
GGCGAGCGGGCGGCTCGTTATGTAGGAGCCAACGCTCCGTGGCTCCTGCGCTCAAAGTGCTTCTCGACGGGGTCCAGCAATTGCTCGGACCCCAACGTCCATTAGCAGGGCCCGTTCCTCGTATATCTTGCATGACGACACCATTATCCACCCTTTTTCCATTCCTCAACACCGAAATTGATTGAGCTTGATGAGGTGGCGGATATTGAGGCGGAAAAGGTGAATAAGGTTGTTGAACCTCGTTGGCTTGTTGAGGTTGAATTCCTTGGCTCGGAATCCTCCTCGTCTTTATATGCTGAATCAGGTTCATTGTTCCAGAAATTTGCCCCACCGCCGTCTCGAGCCTCTTGATAGTAGCATCCTGAGCTTCTTGGGCCAACTTGGCTTCTTGAAGGAAGGTTGCAAGGTTGTCTTCAACTGGAGGCTTTTGTGGAGGGCCTTGGGGACGAGGATTTTGTGGAGGAGGTGGAGGATATGGTGATGTAGGATAATATGGAGGTGGTGGTGGGTAGTATGGGTTTTGTGGATATTGTGGAGGTGGATAATATGGTGGTGGAGAGGAGTAGTATGGATTTTGAGGAGGGTAGGGATGGTTATATGGAGGGGGGCGACGATTTTGGAAATTTGGGTTCGTACCTTGCCCTTGAGGTGACCTCACACCAGAATTTTGATTCCTTGCATTCCAACCTCCTTGATAACCTTGAGATGGTGGCATGTATCCTTGGGCGGCATAGACGTCGGCTCCTCCTTCGTAAGTGTATGCTCCCATGTTGTGGCAAACCTCCTTGATATGACCTAGCTCTCCACAAATGTCGCACTGATCCGACTTCCTATCTTCCACTTGAGGTGCCGGTGCATTCTGCTTCATCTTTAGATTCTCGAGATCTCTCAACATATTGGCAATCTGCTTAGTCATGTCAGGGCTCATGGTAACTGCTTTTGACTCCATTTTCCTTGGCCTAGATGACTTATGTTGAGAACTAGCAGCAAGTGTCTCGAAGATCTTCTTCATGCCATCGGCTATCTTGACCGCAATGTTGCCTCCGGCCGAGCTATCCACCATAAATTGGCAAGTCTGATTCAATGCATTGTAGAAGTACTGCCAGATGAGTTCATGAGCCATCTGATGGTGAGGACATTGCTGAAGTAGCTCCTGGAATCTCTCCCAAGCCTCGTGAAAAGGCTCGTTGTGGTCCTGAGAGAAATTCATGATTTGCGACCGCACCTCCTGAGTCTTGCGGCTGGGATAGTACTTCAACATAAACTTCTCGCACACCTCATTCCAAGTGTTGAAAGATTCAGCCGGGAGCGACAGATACCATGACTTTGCCCGATCCTTCAGAGTGTAGGGGAAACACTTCATCTTCAGGTTGTCCTCCGTGAGGCCTGATAGTGGAAAAGACTACACCACGGTGCAGTACTCCCGAATGAACGTCAATGCATCCTCTTTGGGCAGCCTGTGATAGGATGGGAGCAACGCCAGGTGGTGAGGTTTCAGCTCGTGATTCCTGACCGCTTCCGTCAGGACAATCGCCGAAGTAGTGGCAGTGAAGGTAGGACGTGCAAAATCTCCCATATATCGTGTCATCGCTTCGGTCTCAACAAACAATAGGACTAGTCCGTAGTCTTTGAGATCAACTTCTTCCTCCTTCTTCGCGGCTAGAATTGATTTCCTCCGGTTGATGTTGTTGATGCGGGGCACTAATTTCCTATTAAGACTTCGGCGACCATGCATAAACAACATTCAACAAAAAGAATTAAACGTACCGAGTGGAAGGAAGAAGAAATTGAACGAAAAACAAATAAATAAAATAAAATAAAATACTACATAATTAAATAGCCTAAAGTAATCCCCGGCAATGGCGCCAAAATTTGTTTCACCAAAAAGTGTTCGCAATAGAACGAAATCTATCATAGCACTAACAAGTAAAACCCTAAGTCGAATCTCAAGGAAAACTTAACAGGGCAAATAATCATGTAGCAAATAATCCTAATCTAGCCTAAATCTAAGAAAGCAAGTAAAGAGAATTTTTGGGTTTTTGTTTTTAAATCCTAGGCAAGAAAGTAAATAAGCAATTAAATCAAAGCAAGTAAATAAATCTAACTCTAGAAAACAAGGAATAAATCCAAGCTAATTAATCTAACGAAATTAATCAAGAACAATTAAAATACCTAGGCACAAATCGTATAGAAAGCAATAACAAAAGCAACAAAGAAAACGAATCTAAACAGATTTAAATTAAATCTGAAAATCTAAGAAAATAAATCAAACTTTAAGAACTTGAAAAACGAAGGAAAAGAAACTTTGAAAACAAAAGAACAGAAACTTTTAAAAATGAATCTAAACTACGAACTCAATAACGAACAAAGGAATTAAACAACGAATCTAAGAATTAAATCTAAGAAACAAGATTGCAATTAATTAAACAAAAGATAAGCGATAAATAACTTACGAATTAAAACGAGAACGAAGAACACGAACGAACGAAAGGAACTTGATTAAAACTTGAAGAATCTGATCCGGAACAAATTGAAAGTAATAAAAACTAAAACTTGAGTATTCGAAACTGAAAACGGAAGATAAAGGTGTCTTTAATTCGTGCCATAATGGCATATATATATAACAAGGTAAGAGTTTGATTCTAACAAGGAAACATAAAATAAAATCCGTCACGACACGAGCGAGCGCTCGCCAAGAATAGAGCGAACGCTCTGCTGGAATTCAACCCGAGCGAGCGCTCAATCCAGTGAGAGCGAGCGCTCCAAAGCTGTTGCGCTAATTTTCCTTATTCTTGATGGCACGAGCGAGCGCTCCAACAACGAAGAGCGAGCGCTCCAAGTGCTCTACGAAAATCCATCCAATTTTGCTCCTTTTGTTATCCTTTCCTCGTTCTTTCTCCTTCTCTCGACTCCCATGATCCCTAGCAATCAAAACACTCCAAATACCCACATAATAGCAATAAAAACACAAAATGACACAAAATGATAAAAATACGAATAACAAATAACGACTAAATCCTAACAAAAATGACACTAAACAATCTCGTTTAGAAGCTTCTGAGCCCTTGAAGGTGGGAAGAACTTATTTAAGAACAGTGTGCACAACTCGCTCCATGTCTTTATCTCAGCTCGATTCTCTATATCCCCAAGCCACTCTCTAGCATCATCCTTGAGAGACCACACGAAGAGACTGAGCTTGATGTAGTCTGCAGGCACTCCATTTGCCATGTAGGTGGCACAGATGTTAAGAAATTGCTTCAGGTGAGCATTAGGATCCTCCATCGGTGTGCCTCCATATTGATTTGCTTGCACCATGTTGATGAGGGAAGTCTTGATCTCGTAATCTGTAGCCTCAATAGTCCCCCATCCTCCATTCTGGAATCGATCAACAATCGGTATGAACCGATCGTTGAGAGTCCTTTTCGCTACCGAATCCGCCATAAGAATTTCGTCCTCTGGTGGTGGTGGTCGCAACGAAAGTGGTGTATCAATCACTTCAATCAAACAAACAAAACGATTAGATCAATACACAAAAATAGAAAAATAAACGCCTAAATCACCTATTAATCTTATTTCAAAATATCTATATGAAATCTAATCAGTCCCCGGCAACGGCGCCAAAATTTGATCGCGGTATTTTCAACCACACAAAATAGGTATAGCAAAGAATAAGTACGAGTATCGTATCCACAGGGACTGATATACCGAAATCACACAAAATACCTCTAATCTAGAATTAAACTGATGTCTAGGAAAGAAGAAATTAAGATTGTGATTTTCTAAAATCATAAGCAAATAAAATAACCAAATAAAAGACTCAAATAATTAAACAAATAAACAAATAAAACAAACGAAGAACTCAAGTAAGAAACAATATTGATTCTAGGGAAGCAGACCTAATTAAATCTAAACAAGTAACAAATAACTCAATTAACCAATTTAATCCAACCTAGATGCGATACACGAAATTAATCTAACACTCCGGCTAAGGCAACATAGATCGTCACTCAATAAAATCCTAATCTCCTCCCGGCCTCATAGAAATTAAATCAAGTGCAAAACAGATCAAGTATCGATAGATATAATCAACAAGGTTCATCTACGACACCTATATCAACTATATGCAAGACCTATGACAATCTAACTTTGGCTAAGACAATTAAATCATCATACCATGTATTCATGAGATCCATTATGCAATTATCCGGTCAAGACATAAAAACATAACTAAGCATACATAATTAGTGGCCAGTTAATCATGTATTAAAATAAGCACCATGAAACATACATCTAGATTGACAGACTAATTGTAATTAAAAGAACTCACATAGATTCACTTAGACATACAAACCATAAAATCAACTAAGGAATTTAGCTAGACATAATTAAAAGAAAGGTAGAAAGAAGAATAAACATAATGAAAAGCATAAATAAAAGAGAAAGAGATAGAAAAACTCTTGAATATTGATGAATCTTCAATCTTTAATTGTCTTCCAAGAAATACATGAATTAAATCTAAATTTAAAATATAAAGGTGTAGAGAAAAGAATAAAAACTAATCTAAAAGTATGTTGGAGACTAGAGAGAGCCCTTACAATGATAAATTTAGAGGTATTTATAGGGTAAAAGTTTACATCTAAAACCTAATTGTACAAGGAAACCAAGAAGGAATTAAAAATTGCCAAATTAGAGAAATCTCGTCTGGAAATTTCGGGTATCCTCTCGACCTAGATCTCGGTCGAGAGGCTGGTCGAGAGGGTCGAGAGGTCCTGCACGTCTTTCTTGTTTCGATCGTATCTTCCTCGTCCGAACTCCGAATTGACCTCCCTTTTCGCCTAAGTGCTCCTATCGAACTCCTATTCGATATCATGCATTCATTACTTCAAAAATAAATATACAATAAACTCATGAAAAGTCAGAACTCGGGATCATCTTCCTTGGTTTCATCGTCTCTCATCTCATCTTGGGTTTTCTCGACTCAAAAGCCCTAAAAACACTCAAAACAACCCAAAAGCGTAATCTAGCTCGAAATAACGTAAAAAATACAAAACATGAGCTAAACTATCAAAATAAGATAAGAAAATGACTATTAAACACTTAGAAAATATGATAAAAATACACCCTGTCAGCCGTAGCTATCACTGTCTGCCTGAAGAATTATGTTGGGTGCCATCGATTCGATCTTTGAATTTCATTCAGTGTACCTGATGGAGTTACCCTTGTTGTAATGGATGTGCTTCAGCAACTGTGGAAAGATGTGGCCTAATGGTCTGAAGAACTGCCGACGCAGCATTGTCACATGATCTGTGAACTTTTCCTGGTTTGTATATCCCATAGCACCATCCTGCCCCCTTCTTTCCTCATGTGCAACACACACACACAACCCCGTGCGCATTGAAGTGACAAATCAATATCAACTCTAAAAATACATAAATATCTTATAATTATGTTATGGAATTCATATCAATTAATTATAAAATGGTACTGAAGACAAAAACATTAGTACCATTATATACAAACCACATGCACAATTAATTATTAGATGGGACACAAGACGCATAATTATATACAAACCAATATCAACTGCAAAACACATAATAACAATTAATTATGCAGTGGTACTAAAGATACAATCGATACAATAGCACCTTAGCTGCGTCGACCCACTTCTTTAAACCTCCCCATTCTGGCAGCAACACTTCTACAAACGTAGCTAAGTGATCAAGATTGTCCTCAGGCGCAATCTCATCCTTGGAAGCGTAAGGAATCCAGCCCTCAGGCTCCTTCCCATGAAGTTTAGCCCACACCTCATCAACAACACTCTAAATTAAATGACACATTTAAATTTGTTCTTATATAAAACATACATATGTAGTGTGAAGACAATGGAGTATGCCACATTGTTTACCATGAAGGTCGACCCTATCACCACATTCCTTGGATTGGTTTTTATCAGGTAGGCCGTGCTGGGATCCTTAGCCAAAATGGCCACGTATGGCTCGATATGTTCAATCCCAAACATTGTCGTTTTTTTTTTTATCTCCATAAAGAATGACTTACCTACTGTGCACGACAAACCAACGTTTCTCTTAATATGCATCAAAGTAAGACTAATTAGTAATTAACAACTATAAACATTATTGAATCAATCATCGAAAAATAAATGTATTACGGTGGTGACCATGTTCATGAACTGAGCAAAATTCTTGCCCCGCACTACTTGTTGGATCCATGAAGATCGCTCGGATGTTAATCAATTAAACAAAAATTATAACATGCAATTACCTAGATCCTAGAGCGGAAACAGATCTAGATTGCATACCTTGTCGGGGCAGATCCAGCCGGTATAATGAGTTTTGGTGAAGAATTCCTCGCACTAGATCTCTGCACACGAGATCTAGCTCTTCTCGTAAACCTCGAGATCTTCTGGAGTATTCCCGAGCACGGAGAAGAATTTCGGATGGACGGAAATCTTTCTTCTCTCCTTCGCAGTAAAACCCTAGCCGTCACAAGTAATCTCGTATGTGAACCGAAAAAGTGTGTAGACGGAATCCCTAATCACCACCTATATATATAGAGGCAGATTAGGGTTATGGTTTCTCTTACTGGGCCAGGCCTGCTTCTGTTGGGCTATACTAGGGATCTTAAGGAGGATATGGACTGGGCCTCCCAATATAATTAATAATCCAAGTATTCTCTGGGCCCGAATACTTTACTTAATTATATTAATATTATTTCACTCCACTAAAGAAATAATATTGCACTGCCGTCCATCTCCCAAATTATTACGCACCGGGCTCCCTTTTTGGATTATATTATTTCCCGTGTTAAAGATATCGCATGTCCATTAATTAATTAAGCTTACTGATAGCTCTATTAATTAATATCTCAACCGAGAGCAGTACCCGCTCGACCTTATTATTATATCGGAACTTAATCCACCTGCAGGGTTTAATATAGTAATCTTTGGAGCGCCTCAAGGGGACATCATCAACTCGGACTCAGCCGAGACACGATTTCTAGCATTAATATTAATTATCATATTTATAATATCATTACCCAAGATATCGAGATGCTTTGAGTTGCAATAACTCTCACTCATTGATAAATCAAAGTAATAATTATCATAAATATATAATTCAATATTATATGACAAGAATTAAGAAATAATAATCGTCTGAGATCTTTGATCCTTTATTAAATCAGTACAAAAGGATTTATCTCACCGCGATCCTGTTCAATGCAACTGGATGCATTAGTATAATCTACTTAGCCAAGATCAGCTAATATCAAGCCTTATACTACAACCTTAACAAGTAATTTGTCCACAATTACTTAGGTTGCGAACACTATTTAAGTATATAAGAATGTGATAATATGATCTTCCGTGTGAGCCCACACCATATTATCTATAATATATACTACAGGACGATATTTTGCATAACCATAACACGAATGAATATGCAAAAACATATGACATTATATATTTCATAAAACAGGAAGAAGTACTATACAACTCAGCATAAAAAGTATGCTTTTCAGTATATAATCCCAACACTACTTTAGTACGGAATGGACTTCTACGGACTGCGGAGGGGAATTTCTTTTGATAGGGCGAGCCGATCTTTTTGCAGGGGCAGGGGCAGGGGCAGGGGGGACTGTGGAGGATTGCTTCCATGAGGGGCCATTTATTATGGAGGGCTGCTTCCATGAGGGACAGAGGAAGGGGCGGGGGAGTGTGGGAAGGGGCAGGGGAGTGTGGAGGGCTGCTTCCATGAGGGGTCGTTGCTTGTGGAGGGCTGCTTCCATGATGGCAGGGGAAGGGGAAGGGGAGTTGTAGGGTTGCTTCCATGATGGGAAGGGGCAGGGGTAGGGGAGTGTGAGAGGCTATCTTCATGAGGGGAAGGGGTAAGGAAAGGGGAGTGTGGAGGGTTGTCTTCATGAGTGGCAGGGGAAGGGGAGTGCAGAGGTGCATCTTCACGCCTCTGTCATTGCAAATCATACGGTTGGAATTTTAGCAAGGGCAATAGAAATAAGCACTAATGGTACTAAAAGAATAGCTAGTATCATTGGTATTAGTAGCACTATTGATGTATACTAAGCTACTAATAGAACATTTGTGTATATGATACTAGTACCACTATTGGTACTAACAGTTCCAATATTTTCACATCAAAAAAAAAAAAAAAAAATTGTATCCCTTACCAATGTTTCACATCCACCCCGTGAAGACTCTGCCTCTTACTGCCTGTTCCTATCCACTCCTATCCTATCCTCTGTCGCCCCTTTACCTCTCCTCTATCGCCCGTTGCTGCCGGTTCTTTGTTGTACCTATTCTAGATGAATGTTGCAAATGCCTGAAAAAACTCTTCTCCCAAAAGCTTTTTTTCATCCTCTTAAAAACTTGCTCAGTCGTTTCCTCAATATCACGCTTTCTTGAAGATTCATCAGTTTCTCTCCTGGTGGATGACTCTAGAGGTGGAGAAGTTGTTCTCTCTAACGTCCTAGCTTCTCTTTCTCTCGTTCTTTCGAAAGTAGGATCGTAGATGAGCTCAAAAAAATCATCTTCTGGCTCCATGCTCCTCCAGAAGCCTTGCATCATCTCGCTTAGAGTTGGCTCCAATACTCCATGGACCTGCAAATAATAATTAGATTAGTTGTAACCAGGTGACTTAGCACACCTGGCCAACCGGCTCCTCTCTTTAGTGAGTGACCCGGGTTCGATCCCGCTTGGGAGCGAATTTGGGAGATATAAGGTGGCTTGGAGAATTGTTGGAGTTATTGGGAGCTGGGTGTACTAACTTCTAATCTAACAACTAATATTTGTCCGATCAAAAAATAAATTTAAAAAATAATTAGATTAGTTGTATTAAAAATGAAATTTACAAGGGCAAAATAAACAATATTATACCTTGTTGATGACGATTGTGGCCCATGATTTCTGATAAACAAACCTCAACCCACGCGGATGAGCATCAGATTGTAAAACCACTCCAATGTCACGCCCAACATCAGGAAAGGCTGAGTAGGTCCAAGAGAGAAATGTTAGTGTGTTTCTCATCACATGATACACCTCCTTCACACCATTTTAGTTCAATCTAGTCCTCACATGCGTCAGTGACCTCAACAGAATTTGGTATGACATGCTCCTCATGGGAATTCCTCCAATTGTTGTTTGTTCTCAACCAACTCCCACAACCAATTGGGAATCTTTGAATTGGTGGGATCCAATCCCAAAACAATGTACACTACTAACAAGACCTTGCTTATCTTCAAGATGTCATCGGACTGAGGTCTAAAATGCTTGTCCACAAATTTCTTCCACATCATATTCGAAGTCATTACCTCGTTTTTGAAGATACGAGTGTAGAGGGAAGAGGTAGGGATTCTGCGAGACTCTTATTGGTCGAAGCTGCTCCCACCAAATCTCAATCCAGTCAAAAGGGCAAATCCAACCCTAAAGAATCTGACAATATCATCCCCGACCTGGTAAAACACTGCGGAAGGGTCTGGATTTGGAACACCTCTAGCCTCTCTGGAGATGAGGTAGTTAATGCATCGGCCGATTTCACGATCGTATCTGGATAGCGCATGTAGACCCCAAAAGCAGAGATTGTCAAGGCCGTAACAGTGGTCTGGCCATATGATTTCAACTTCTTCTGAATTTCTCCTATCAAATTCTCTTTTCCGCTTAAAATAACCTTGTGTGGGATATCCATCATTGAAGGCCTAAAATAGCTCCAGTTCACCTAGTGTAACATCAAGATGGATTTGTTAATTATTGGAAGCATAATAAAATCAATAATGCTATTTGGCCATAATGTGGCCGGCCACACAACAACATTTTTCATAATATATATAATTTTAAAAATAGTAAATGATTACTATAATTTATTACTTTAATATTTTAATTTAAAAATATTTTTTCTCCCAAAATTACATATTTTTCTCTTTTTTTCTAGATAAAAAGGTAACAAATATTTTAAAATAGTAAAAATTATCAAATAATTAAAGGATTCATTTTAAAAAATACGTAAAAATATGGAGTATCACTTTTCGAGTTTTATATAATCTAAAAAAGTTTGGCATAAATATATAAATTTTTTGACACTAAAAAAAATAAAAAAAAGTTAAATTATGGCTGGCCACATTATGGCCGAATAGCATCACTCGTTTAGAAAACACATAAGCATGATTATGACAACAAACTGTACTAAGAGTATTAATAGTACTAATGGTACTAGTAGTATTATAGTTGATGGCGAAGAATAGGGCCAAAATCAAACCAACAACAATCAATCTACGCGTCAAAGTGTAGAGTAATCTGTAACAACCAGTGGTACTAGTAGTGACCTTAGAATCGAAGTTTTAACCGAAGGGCCATAAATCAAACAAATCCAGTACTAACCAAGTACAATATGTAACGAATCAACCGCAAGTAAAAAGTTTTGATACAAAGGAGCAAAATACATCTACCCCAAGTAAAATCTAAACTAAATAATGTTTATTAAACAAAAAAAAAATGCCTCTAATTCATTGTAAGGTTCACCTCCGCTATCTCACTAGAACTTGAAGCGCCATTATCGTCCGAAGCGATTCCCTCGTTTGAACCACTTTCCTCGTTCGAAGCATTCTCATCTATTGCGCTTGAAGAGCTTTGTTCGGGAGTTTGCTTGGGGATGTAGTCGGTGACAGATGATGTCGCCATTTTCTGGCTCGCGACGACGCGGGGGAGTGGAGAGCGACTAGTTTTACGACGGAGGGGGGGGGGGAGTGGAGAGAATACATATATAGAAAAAATGGAGAGAACAACGATGTTGGGGGGAATGAGAAATAGATAGGTGGGGTGGGGGGAGCGGGGGTTGAAAATGAACCGTCGCAGCAGTTTCAAATTGGAGGAAATTTTCGGGAATTCGGGTTGGGGGGGAAATTAAGGGCATTTTCGTCCTAAAAATTGCATTTTAGAACATAGTTGACAAATTTTGTGTGTTTTTAAAAAAGTTGACATAATTTGTGTTCACTTATTCTAGAATGACATCTCAATTATTCCCTCAAATAAAAACCTTAACGTTTTAAAAAACAAAAACTTATTTACTTATTTCACTTCCGCTATTAACTATAACTACTCCAACGCATGTTAGGATTATCATGTTAGATAATTCGAACTTAGTTAAATTCGAAAATGAAACATTATGGATCCAACTATAGTGCGGTATGGTCTGCTACAGTTGTTACGCATCATAGATTCGATGATGGCGCGGTATAGTTTGACCTCATTGTTATGGTTTATGTACTTAATTGTCTTATGAGAAAGGTTTTGGGTATTCAATACGACTTGATCCTAGTATAGGAGAGATGCTACCCAAAATTTCGGGCTAATTTATGTAAAACCTTATAAAATGAACTAACGTATTTATCTCCCATTTATTTTTCCATTAGTCGCATTCCGGTTTATATATTTAACATTTAAAACATTTATTTTAGATTTAAGAAAAAATGGGATGTGACAGTCTCTCTGAAAAGGGAATCAGTTTGAAAAAGGAGCAGATGTAAGATGTGAGAAAGACATTTGTGAAGCCTAGATTAGACTTTCTTAGTTCCTCAATCAAGTGTTTATAGTCTTAAGATTTTGGGCACCAGGCTAATGAATATCCAAACATAAAAGTGGGGGTTGTGCAAACTTATGGTGATGTGGAGACCAATGATGAGGTTTTTGATCCATGAATGCCAGCCTTGATGGACCCTAATGAAGAGGTATGGGAAATTAAGGTATGCAGTATGATCGTAGACGATGGAAGTCCCATAAAGTTGGCTAGTTTATCCATAAACGAGATACTAGGGATATCCTTATTGATGAATCATGAACCATATGTCATGCAGTGATTGAAAGATACTGAAAATGCCAAAGTGGTAATTAAAGCATGCGAAGGTTCCATTTCACATCGCAAGAAATGAAAATTAGGTGTTTTGTGTTATGATTCCAATGCAAGACGATCCCTCTACAAAAGGAGAGAAATGAACCAACATGTAGATCAAGGATTGAAGTTATTGGGCCGAGGATTGAAGATGATATGGTTGAAGATTGAAAATTATATATAGTTGTTAATCTCTTTATTAATGCTTATTTTTCATAACTATTTTAGTTAGTAGGTTTGTTTCTACTATATTTTGATATTATTATGTCATTTTGGGCTACAATTTGGTTTGGTATCCTTATAGGATAGACTTTTGACTCCTTTCCTTTAAGGAGATTAGGAGGGTGACGAAATTTAACATTTTATAATTAATATTATTGCGAATTTTCTTTTATTGGAAATTATTATTTCGAAAACTTTTTGGCTTGGCCAATAAACTTTTATTCAACTCATCAAACAACTCGTCTCCCCCTTGACGGTTGTTGGGACCCTTTTGCAATTCGATTTTGATGATATTTTTCGAAATCATACTTGGCATTATTTTCACTTGTTTAGGTTAAGGCCGATAGATCAACTTGCTACCAGGTCGAGTGCTTATAAGTTTGAGTCATGTTTGATCCACCATGTAAGAGAGAGGTTGTATATCAACCTTTCTCATTAGGATCGAACTTGATGTATGTACATGTCTATCGACCTTCCTTCTAAAGCTTTCGGCCTGCTTTGCCTTAGAAGATTTCAAGCATTGGATTATTACTCAAGGTCGTTGATCCGCCTTCATGGATCAACACGACATGTTCCTTGCCACGTGTTTAGCCAGTAAGGGTGAAACTCTCAACGGCTAGAAGTGAGTCACTATTCCAATAGCTAGTGCCACATCATCACGACTTTAACGGCTAGTTTTTCAAAAATGCCTATAAATACTTCAAGCCATAGTTGGAATCAAGCACGGGAAATGCAAACTATCAATACAGATACTCTGCCGAAATCTCTCTCAAAGTTTTATCTTTTCAAGTGTTCAAAATCCCATTAGTTTCCCAAACACTTCACGAATAGAAATTTTCGATTCTGATCACTCTCCGACGACGAAGCGTTCACTACTGCTTGTCGTCGATCAACATACCTTCTTCTCCGACGTAGTTCGAAGTTAGAAAGTGAGATTATGATTTTCACCAATAGAGTTAGCCAAACTTTGTGTTTTTGGTGAAAGGTCGTTCATGCACTGTACACAAGGTTGTAAGGGTCATGTTTCACTAAAAAGTGTTTGCAATAGAACGAAATCCTATCGTAGCACTAGCGAGCAAAACCCAATGTCGAATCTCGAAGGAAAACTTAGCAGGGCACATAATCGTGTAGTACAAATCCTAATCTAGCCTAAAACTAAGAAAGCAAGTAAAGAATATTTTGGGGTTTTTGTTTTAAATCCTAGGCAAATAAAATAAATCAAAGCAATAAATAAAAGCAAGTAAATAATTAATCTAGAACTCAAGAAATAAATCTAAGAATTAAACTAGAAGAAAGCAATTAAATCTACCTAGGCAAGAATCGAAAAGAAAGCGATAAAGAAAGCAACGAAGAAAGCATAAACTACCTTAGACATAATGAATGAAATCTGGAAATTTAAAGGAAAATTAATCTAACTTTAAAAGCTTTAAAAACGAGAGAATTGAAATCGTAGGAAAACGAATCTAAACTTTAAACTAGAAATCGAAAGAACGAAATTAAACTAAGGAATTTAAACGAAGCAATTAAAAAAAATGAATCTAAAACTAAAGCAAGCAATTAAAAGCAAGTAAACGAAAGCAATAAAGAACTTACGAGAATTAAACGAAGAACGAAGAACTTGAATTAAACGAAAAGCCTTGAATTAAATTGCAACGAACAACGAATCCGGATCCGAACAATAGAAAGCTAATAAAAGTATTTGAATGCTAAACTAGAGCTAAAACTAAGGTAAAAGGTTGTAGAATTCGTTCATAAGGAGTAGTATTTATAATAGGTATGAAAACCTAGTTAAACAAGGAAAAGACAGCTGGCCGGAACGTTGGACGGTCGTCCAACGTACGTTGGACGCTCGTCCAACTCAGAGCTCGCATTGTATCTTCAAAACCTTGGACGGTCGTCCAACGCTGGACGATTGCGCGCCTTTCTTGTTTCGGTCGTATCTTCCTCGTCCGAACTCCAAATTGACCTCCGTTTTCGCCTACATGCTCCTATCGAACCTCTCTTCGATATAACGCTTCTTTCTTCTCATTTTCTTCTCCTTTCCGCCCTTTTTATCCTACAATACCAAAGACTCCAAAGCAACCAAATCATAGCCACAAACAACAAAAACACACAAAAACTAAGGGAAAACGGACACGAAAACATGACGAAAATCCTAACATCTAGACACCAATCAAAATCCCCCACACGTAGACCTTTGCTTGTCCTCAAGCAATATAAACACACAACTTAGACTCAATCCAAACAATCCAAATCATAGAGCATTTAATCACCGGAATCGACAAACTCAAACGAGGTCACTTTAATCCCAAGTTACAAACAATCATCATCAACGAACTATGTGGCTTATAAATCAATCCAAGTAAGAGGAAAAGCAATGATACACACATCTCACAAATATCTAGAATCACCACAACTTAGACGTCTAGCCTACTTCCCCTTTTATTCAACACATAAACATCTTCTTCTTTTTTTCTTTTTTTTTTTAATGAGTGAACGTTCTTGGCACATAATTCACTAGGTTTAATCATCGATGGGTCACATCGAGCCTCCTAGTACGGTTTCCCGTACCCATTGTCAAGAGGGGTAGAGTACCTACGAACACATTATTCTAACATACACGAGTATCATCTAGGATATAATTCATGAAATTTACTCATTCGAGGGTCTCTCGAAGCCTTTTCATGTGGTTTCCCATGCTCATTACTCTAGTATTTAAAATACGTTACAAGTAAGAGGAGCAGAATCCTATCAACTCTTTATTCAAATAAAACACAACTCTCTTTTTTTTTTAAAGGGGGAAGTAAACTAGCAATCCAAAATTGCAACAATCTAGACTTATCACTCAACCAAAAATCATAAATCATTTTCCTCAAAACTCAAATCAATTCATGCCCCACAATTCATCGAATCATAATTAATCACAACTTAAGATTAAACCAACCTAATTTATGCTCAAATCAATTCCAACAACTAAATACTACATCATCAAATCATTCAAATCAATCCTAAGTCACATGCTTATACACCCAATTTCAAACAAATTCCTAAGTGGGGCAATAAATCAAGACTCAATCACACACTAGACTCGATCAAAACAAACAAGACTCGATCAAACCAAGCAAAATACAAAACAAAAACGAACATATCATGCCAAAAGTTTCAAAGATCGCCCCCCACACTTAAAATCGAGCAATGTCCCCATTGCGAGAAAATAAAAAGGAAAGGGATAGAAGGAACTTATCACAAGATATCGACCAAAATGCTTGAATTCCCGAGAGACCCCAAGCAAGTACGTACAAAACAAACTCAAAAACAAAACACCAAAAGCATAAAAGTACACAAAATAAAGAAAACGAAACAAAAGACTCAAAACACAAATTTAAAGACACAAATAATGCTATGGGTTGAATGGACCTCGGTTTTGTGGATCGTAGAAATGAGGATCATTGGGATCATGGAAACAAGGATCATTGGGATCCCGAGGCGGCTGAGTTGGGGGGCCCGTAATGCGTTGGACTCTCGTCCAACGTGCGTTGGACGCTCGTCCAACACAGCCTTCGCTGTGAAATTGGAGAAACTCAGAATACGTTGGACGCTCGTCCAACGTGCGTTGGACGCCCATCCAACGCGGCCTACGCGAAATTTTGCCCGAATTCTCCCTTTTTCTCCCTCTCGAAGCCTTCCGTGCCATTGCGATCCTTAGGAACTATTCCCTGCACGAATATCAAAAAGAAAAACGAACGAAAAATTACAAAAATAAATAAATAAATAAATCCTACTCTACAAAAATAAAATAGATTTTTTTTTGCGTGGGTTGCCTCCCACCAAGCGCTTGTTTATCGTCATTAGCTTGACGGATGATATGATCAACCAAAGCCCGTAGCACCAAGCGACGTGTTGGTGCTCTTTGCGACATACACACGCTTCTTTCTCGAACAATCCCGAAGATCAAGAACTTGGTCATCATCAACTCTTAACTCCCCCACACTTAGTTCGAACTCCTCCTCAAACATCTTCGAGTTAAACTCTGCAGGAAAAGATGATTCACAATTGGTGAGGTTAGAAAGAAAAGAGTTAATGACAACTTCCTCATTCGATGCATGTGTCGAGTTTTCCTATTCTACTTCTTCAACCTCCTCCAAATTCCGTAGAAATTGCTCGATTATGTCCTCTTCCTCATCCACACAACTAAAGAATTTGTCATCTTCAATGGACTCTTCATCTTCAATGAATTCTTCGAGAGTTGCTACCTTGTTAAAAATCTCACAAACATTTTCCTCAACACAAGGGTTAGCAAGCTTAACATAAGAACATAAATGAAAAGAAGAAGTAGGAATAGAAGGTGAATTTCCATATACCGAAAATGTTACCGAACCTCCTTCACCGGCCATGCTCAACGTGCCGGATCCAACGTCAATTCGAGTTTGAGTAGTAGCCATGAATGGTCTCCCTAACAAAAGAAGATGATCTCTCTCACTCCTAGCTCCTCGCCCCACGTCAAGCACAACGAAATCGGCAAGAACTTGAATACCTCTCACAACTAAAGCAACGTCTTCCACAATCCCTAAGGGCCGACTCAAAGAACCGTCGGCTAGCTCGATGCAAAAATTGGTAGGCTTAAGATCCCTCGAACCAATTTTCTCAAAAATCGAATATGGCATCAAGTTCACCGCTGCCCCCAAATCCAACATACCCAGCACACTATCTCCATTATCCAAAACAACATCTAATTTGAAACTTCCGGGATCACCTTGTTTCGGTAGAGATGAGAGATGGCCAGCTGAGGTAGGTGAGGCGTGAGAACATTGTTGGCTCGCTTTGATGGCAGCCACGGTTCGGCTTCTCCATTTCTTTTCTTGTGCCATTGCTTTGAGCTCTCGTCTTCTTCTTTCTTTGCGGTTAAGAGCGCCTTCTTCCTATTGATGTCGTCGATGAGAGGTGTCAACTTCCTTTAAAGACTTCGACGACCTAGCATACACAACACTCAACAAACGGATCAAACGCACCGGTGGAAAGAAAAAGACATCAAACCAAAAAGCAATTAAATAAAACAAATAAAAATACTACACAATTAAATAGCCTAAAGTTTTCCCCGGCAACGGCGCCAAAATTGTTTCACTAAAAAGTGTTCGCAATAGAACGAAATCCTATCGTAGCCCTAGCAAGCAAAACCCAATGTCGAATCTCGAAGGAAAACTTAGCAGGGCAAATAATCGTGTAGTAAAAATCATAATCTAGCCTAAAACTAAGAAAGCAAGTAAAGAATATTTTGGGGTTTTTGTTTTAAATCCTAGGCAAATAAAATAAATCAAAGCAATAAATAAAAGCAAGTAAATAACTAATCTAGAACTCAAGAAATAAATCTAAGAATTAAACTAGAAGAAAGCAATTAAATCTACCTAGGCAAGAATCGAAAAGAAAGCGATAAAGAAAGCAACGAAGAAAGCATAAACTACCTTAGACATAATGAATGAAATCTGGAAATTTAAAGGAAAATTAATCTAACTTTAAAAGCTTTAAAAACGAGAGAATTGAAATCGTAGGAAAACGAATCTAAACTTTAAACTAGAAATCGAAAGAAAGAAATTAAACTAAGGAATTTAAACGAAGCAATTAAAAAAAAAAAACGAATCTAAAACTAAAGCAAGCAATTAAAAGCAAGTAAACGAAAGCAATAAAGAACTTACGAGAATTAAACGAAGAACGAAGAACTTGAATTAAACGAAAAGCCTTGAATTAAATTGCAACGAACAACGAATCCGGATCCGAACAATAGAAAGCTAATAAAAGTATTTGAATGCTAAACTAGAGCTAAAACTAAGGTAAAAGGTTTTAGAATTCGTTCATAAGGAGTAGTATTTATAATAGGTATGAAAACCTAGTTAAACAAGGAAAAGACAGATGGCCGGAACGTTGGACGGTCGTCCAACGTACGTTGGACGCTCGTCCAACTCAGAGCTCGCATTGTATCTTCAAAACCTTGGACGGTCGTCCAACATACGTTGGACGGTCGTCCAACGCTGGACGATTGCGCGTCTTTCTTGTTTCGGTCGTATCTTCCTCGTCCGAACTCCAAATTGACCTCCGTTTTCGCCTATATGCTCCTATCGAACCCCTCTTCGATATAACGCTTCTTTCTTCTCATTTTCTTCTCCTTTCCGCCCTTTTTATCCTACAATACCAAAGACTCCAAAGCAACCAAATCATAACCACAAACAACGAAAACACACAAAAACTAAGGGAAAACGGATACGAAAACATGACGAAAATCCTAATTAACATCTAGACACCAATCAGGTCATGACCCAAAATTCGTTTCTAGATATAGTCATCAAATTAGATTGTATTTAGAACTGATACTTAGTCAGTATAAACAAGAGAGAAGTTGGATCCAATGGTAAAGAGATTCTCAGGTTGAGCTCGGCCTGACGTGGACATATGAGGGTTATCTCCGAACCACGATACATCAGTTGTCCTTCTCTCTCTCTTCGCTTATCACTATTTCAATATATTACGAACTGGCGAGCATCAACCTGCATTTAAGATATTTAACTTAAAGATTATTTAAGAGTTTATCAACCTTCCACCAACTTCCACACTTGCACAGTTTGATAAATCAAGCTTGTCTTCCAACGAGCTTGATAGATCAACCTATCTCTGATAGGATCGACCTTGACAATCGGCCTTGATCACAGTTGTTTTAAAAGATTAAAATGGTTGTTTATTAGTGTATTCCCCCTCCAATACACCAATTAACTTTTTTCGGGACCAACAATGGTGTCATTTGACATCTATGCATTGTTGAGAGAAGTTGCACAGTAGGTCGTAAGGGTTAATTTTGTTAGAGGGTATACACGTGTAAAAAAAAATAGAGGTAATTAATATTTTTTTTACGCGTATTTCCTCTCTCTATATACTGTATATATGAGTATAAAATAATAAAAGTATTACATTTTAAATGAGTTAGAGGGGTAATTAATATTCCAAACAAAGCGTGGAGTTTCAAATAAATTTGCATCTTATCAAGAGAAATAACCATGCAAATAATGAGAAGAACAAATTCGATAGTCGAAAGTGTAGTCCGAGCAATGGAAGAATATCGCTGGACCAATTGAAAGATGAGATGTGGAAGCAACGAACTGGACTTTGAAGCATCACAATACAAAGTCAAAACGTTTTCTTTTTCATAAGATTGGAGATCCAAAAGAAAGAAAGAAGGAAGTAAAACAAATGGAGAAAACAATAACTAATGAAAAATGAAGACAAGATGGGATGGGGAAAGATAAAGAAACATGCATGTGATATTACGACAGGCCACATGTCCCATGTACACGTACCTTCTATTCTCCATTAATAGATAATACCCTCTCTACCTTTTCCCAAATTCCGTTCACTAGATACCAACTCGGTTAAAATACACTCCTCCTTTTCGTTGAAGAGCGTCATGTGTTTTCAATTGCACCGATTTTATAAATCGAATTTATAGTGTTGGTTTTTCGCAAATTAATAAAACAGGGTATACACGTGTAAAAAAAAAACTCGGATCATGGATTAGTATAGAAATACCACACGTTTTATGAACGAACCAAAATGCGATAAACACTACACTTTTGTTTACGGAGGAAAAGGATCCTCTATTATGATCTTTTTGTATACAATGTCTAGCAATATTAACAAAATTATGGTTATGACCTTAATATATTTTTGGTTGGAAACATAACACGTGGTATAAAGTAGAAGTCTGGTATAAACCGTATTGAGTTGTTGGAGTAATGTTATGATTAATTAATTCCAAAATTTCTATTTCCTTCAATTTTTTTATAGCTACTGTTCATAAAAATTTCCAACTAAATTTAGTATTAATATTATATTGAATATGATATCTCAATCAAAAATATATCATGGCTTTTACATATATTCAAACGACATATAATTTAATTAAGTTTTTTGGCATAAACTTGAACTTTATCAAACTAAAACGAGTTGAGCAGTGATAATAAATACTACTCCTTCTATCTCCCGTATTTTTCATTTGAGACGTCCCTCGTACTAGTGTGATGGACTAAAATGGAAAGATTCTCTTAGCAAAATGAGTCTTTTATCCTTAATATCCTAAAAACATGTCGTAATATTTATTGGGGGGGGGGGGGGCTTATTCCGCTATTAACTACTTTTATTCATTTTTACCTATAATTTTCTTAAAACTTGTACCGTTTCTCTCTCACGTTAATATTGGCGACGTAGGGAGTATAATTCTACATATACAATATTTCTTTGATGTTCTAAGAAATATTATCAAAATAGTAAAATTAGCAGCGAAAGGTGATTATTAACTATTAAAACGAGTCGAAAGAGTGTTCTTAAATTAACCTAAGAGTAACAGAGTATGATATGAAATCATTCTTGGTTGGCCAAAATCTGTTTGAGCGTGATATTACAGTCCTTAAATTTCATGTTAATTTTAATATGTGTCATCCAAATACATATTCCTCTTGCAAATTCACCGACAGACATGCCGAAAAAATATCTTCCGTAGCGTTAAATGTATTATACGTACATAAATACGTACTTCCTCTGGTATTTTGCGTGTATGTACGACGTTAAAAACTTAAAAGACATGCTCAAAAGTAGTAGGAAACCTTTTCCTCTTTTGACGCTTAACTATTGTTTGATACCCTTAACGGAATAAGCTTTAATGCTTCAGCTCAGACAGAGCTTAATTTGTAATACGTTTCTCCTTTACTAATTAAATCAATATGCGTATACTAGTAAGAATAATATAATAAAAAATCACAAAATCGATTAAGACAACGCTTACTTCATGTTATGCAATCAAGGGTCCAAAACTACAAAATGGGAAAGAGGAAACAAAAATAACAAAGAAAGTATTCACAATTTACAAGGAGTTTGTGGTCACGGCTCGAAGAGGTACAAAATACCGTAATTAGAGATGAGAAATTAGAGATTAAGGGCAAAGCTTAATCATATTAATTAAAACCTAATTACCGATCCAAAGCGATAGAGCTGCGGCGGTATCCAACCTCCATGCAAACCCTCCGCACTCCATTCTCCACACGTCGCACGGCACCGTTTTGGATGCCTTCTCGTTCCCGCACGTGACCAGCCTCACCCTGCACGTGAACCCCGCGCACCCCACCGGCAGCGCCACCCCCTCCTCCACCACCAGCCAAGCCGCCACCTCACCTACCGCCGCCGCTTCCCCGGCTACCATCCTCCTGTACGCCGCGTTCGTCCACCTCACCCTGTTCAAACCGTCGGAGACGAACCCCGGACACGTGTCGACCTCCAGGCTCCTCACCCTCTCCCCGTCCGTACGCCCTATCCCCCCGTACGGATAGAAATCCGCCAGCCACGTGTCCGTCACGCATTCCACCTTCACCCATGACGCCGCCGCCACCACCCTCCGCGCCACCTCCGCCGCGGGGTCACGAGATCCTGCCCCCACCAACTCTCCCCCGGACGGTCTCCCACCGTTCTCGAAGCTCAGCCACAGGGGAAAACGCTGCTTCTTCGCCGCCTCCTTCACGTCGGGCGCCTCCGGCAGCAGCGGCAGCGTCTTCACATCCTTCTCGCCGCCGCTCACCGATCCACCGGAATCAGTATTCTCCGGTGAACACCTCCTCTTCCTCCGGCCACACTTCTTACTCGCAGCATGGCCTCTCTTCCCTCGGCCCGTCCTAGGTGTTCCGCTGCTCTCCGGCGAGGCGGAGCCGGAGCCGGAGCTTCCGCCGCCGGATGTAGATCCATTAGCGGAAGCAGGCTTCGGAGCTATAGGTCGGAACTTGAGCATTATCCTATCCACCATCGAGATATCGTACGCACCCCCGGCGTACCGCGCTATACAGCACCCTCCCCTTTGATCCATAATTATAATAGTAATTCAATTTTTTTTTTACCTCTAAATATCTCAAACTTTTTTCTGAAAACAAAGCCCTAGAAATGAAAACGGCGAGAGACCGGTGTTATGCGACAGAAGGTGTCGGGGGAGGATAAGTATATAAAGAGCTCCTCGTACGTGCGAGGGGGGCGTGGCACGTGCGAGGGACGTGATTGGCGGAGGAGGTACGTGGCGCTACGGCGGAGGACGGGGCCCACGTGAGAGTAGGCGTGAGTAGCCAATGGGAGGCGGGGGAGGTGGGGCCCGCGCGGCGGCCAATGAGAAGGAGGGATGTGGCGATTACGGGCGCCAAAAGAGGGGCACCTAGGGCTGGACGCCTGGGGCAGCGTGTACGGTGGTGGAAGTTCCAGAAGGGGGCACGTGGAGGCCTGCGGTGGTGATGGGAGCCTGAGATCGCGCCACGTGGAATGGGGACGTTTTGAGGTTCTGACGGAGGGCGAAACGGTGTTGGTGACTGTTGTGCTGAAGGTTGAGATATTTTTCGGATTTTGATTTGGTTTGGTGGCGTTGGATTGGTTTCTTCTTCTAGTCTACCCACCATTGGATCCGATTTGGATTGGATTGACACATGTAATAAAATTATAATATATTTTATTATATGTTACTCTCTCCGTTTATTTCTATTTGACCACATTTTGTTATTGGAAAGTTTATTTTTATATGGTCCATTTCCATTTTAAGCTCAATATCTCAATTTAACACTCTATTTATTCTCTTATATCTCGATTATTTTCACATTATACCGCTAAGGGCATGTACAATGGAGGGATTCTTGTCTATGTGGCAAAAACAAGAACTCACACCTTAAGAAAAAGTGGGGCCAACATTCCTTTTTATTTTTTCTCTCTCTTTTATTTTTTTTAAATAAAATAATTAATGGGACCCTTTAATTATGATAAGAACCTTTATTAAGAATTTTACCATTGTGATTTTTTAATACAAGTGAGATCTTATCTATGTGGCACCTTTAAGAACCTCATTTGGGGTTCTAGCATTGTACATGCCCTAACACTCCATTTTTCTATGCATTTGCGTCATGAACTTGAACTCATTAAACACTGTGTTGAAAAGAAATGTGTCAAATGAAGATAAACGGAGTGAGTAATTAATATACATGCGTTCATACCCCACCCTCGTCTTCATGTTTCATCATCAAAATAAGTTGAAAAATTGTTTCATAATTTCGTTGATATTCGTTTCGAATTTTACTTAATTTTCAATGTTTTAAAAATCGAATTAAAAGGTCAAAATAATAATGTTTTTGGATCCTGTTTTAATCGGTTGAACCGGTTATACATTTGGTTTAAATCTAATACCCCAAATATTGTTATTCACGTCGCTAATTTTATAAATTACATAAAAATCGAAGCTCGATTTGTTCTTTTTTTCCTTTTATTAGTATTTATAGATAAAATGGACAATCAAGCTTCGATTTTTATGTAATTTATAAAATTAGCGATGTGAATAACAATATTTGGGGTATTAGATTTAAACCAAATGTATAAAACGAATTAAATTAATGTTAATGTCGACGAAACGAGAGCGTTGCTCACGAGGTATGTAGCACAAGGTATGTAGCATAACATATCTATATATATATATATAGAGAGAGAGAGAGATTGGTTCATATGAGAACCCCATCTAAAGTTGAGAACTAATAACCAATCTCCACCACCCATTTTATTAGATTAGCGGTTCAGATTTTAAGTTGAAAACTAATTTATTTTTGGCAGTTACATTATAAGAGGGGTAGTAAAGTAAAATTGGCAAAATTATAATGCGTAGGAATTGAATTCTATTATTCCTTAACCGTTTAATAGAGAGAGAAGATTAGTAATTAATTAATACTTAATTTGATTGCTGTCTTTTTTATTAATGTACTGCTGCTTTTTATGTTTTTTTTCTTTTTCTTTTTTTTTTTTTTTCTTTTTCGCACATGCTTACTTGCTTAATACTCCCTCCGTCCACCTATTTCTGACACGTTTGCTTTTTGCACGAGTTTTAAGACGGGAGTGGTTAGTGTGTAAAGTGTATTGTGTTTATGGATGTAGTGTATAAAGTGTATTTTGTAGGGAATAAACATATTTTAGAAATAGAGCATCATATATGCATAAAAACATGTTCTTGTCTGATCTTAAATGAAAGATCGTATAAAGACCTTTAATTTGATATAAAAATCATAAAAATCCGATAACAAACGAGCAAGTTATAATAATTTAAACTTTCGAAATTTAAATTATATTGAACTACGTGCAGAAAAAATGAGTGGATGAGATTTAAGTATGGAATGTTAAGTGTAATAAGGGATTTACTAATTGTACTACTTAGTGGCTAATTCTTTCCAAAAAAGGAAACGTGTCAGAAATAGGTGGACGGCCCAAAAAGGAAAGCGTGTCAGAAATAGGTGGACGGAGGGAGTAATAATTAATGAATATGCAGTGTATGAAACATACATACAAGCAATACACAAGAGTTTAAGCATTAACCGGATAATATTTAAGCATATATTTGTTTTTTAATTACAAGTCTATTGCTCGTATATAAAAGTGTATGTAATTCTTAAATAGTTAATATACAATTCTTAAATAGTCATAAAATTATGCTTTTATTACGATCATGTTTATTTAGATAAAATTATTTATTTTTACAATCATGCTTAGTTAGAAATGAAATTATGCTTTTTTACATATATTAAAGTGCTTAACGTGTTTTTCATGTATGCTTAAATTATAACTCTTTCTTGCTTTTTTACATATAAAACTATGCTTTTTTACATTCATGCTTATTTTGGGGGTGAAATTATACTTTTTTTTACAAATATTAAAATGCTTAACGTGTTTTTCATTTATGCTTGGATTATAACTCTTTCATGCTTTTTTACGTATAAAACTATGCTTTTTTTACATTCATGCTTATTTAGATATAAATTATACATTTTTTTCTTACAATCATGCTTAGTTAGAAATGAAATTATGCTTTTTTACAGATATTAAAGTGCTTAACGTGTTTTTCATGTATGCTTAAATTATAACTCTTTCTTGCTTTTTTACATATAAAACTATGCTTTTTTACATTCATGCTTATTTTGGGGTGAAATTATACTTTTTTTTACAAATATTAAAATGTTTAACGTGTTTTTCATTTATGCTTGGATTATAACTCTTTCATGCTTTTTTACATATAAAACTATGCTTTTTTTTACATTCATGCTATTTAGATATAAATTATGCATTTTTTTTTTCTTATAGACGTTAAATAATATTATTGCTTATTTTATTATAAATACTTACATTCTAATTTTTCAATTAGTTGGAAGATAATTTCTTAAAATTTATTGAAGTGGTGGCGTGAATTGTGGAGGATCCAACTATAATTTTGCAATAAAATACCCATAATACCCCACTTTCATATTAATAATACGAATTGGAGTTAATTAAGAGAAAAAACTGATTATTTATGCACCACACGATTTTAAAAGATTAAGGGCTAAGATTGGTTCTTAGTTCTCAAGTTTAGAGGTGGTACCCATAAGAACCCACCCCTATATATATATATATATATATATATATATATATATATATATATATATATATATATATGAAAATTTTCATAACTTATAAGGTAAAATATACATTAGAATTATTTACAGAAATTTATTCTTAACATATATATATTTAAATAGTACAGTATCATATTTTAAATTTAATTTTGCATAGAAAACTCTTTAGTTATATTATTTTTGTATTAAATATGTGTACAAATTATTAAATTATTTTATAACAAGAATTATATACGTTATACTAGATATCTTTGAAGAAAAATAGTGGAAAGATTACATAATTAAGAATTAGAAAATAAAGTTGCAATAAATATCATAAAACATACTTTTACTATATCAAATGCAATAAATATAGCATAATATTAACATAGAGAGAGAGGAAATAATTAATCATTGTAGTGGAGTTACTCAGTTACCAAAGTGTTCAAACTTGTAAGCAAAAGGCCAGGGTTCAATTTTTCTTCAAAACTAAATTATTTTTTTTATAAGGAAATGTGAACCAGAAGGTTTTCAAAAGCAGCCTTCGGTTCGCCGGTTCTAGCGATTCATAAGCGGTTCAATGGGATTTCGGATTAAATTATTATTTATATAAGGAAATGTGAAATGGACGGTTTTCAAAAACAGCCTCCGGTTCGCCAATTCTAGCGATTCATAAGTGGTTCAATGGGACTTCCGGTTCTATAGTCCAAACCGGACCGGTAGGTACCAAGGCTGGTTCCCGGTCAAACCGATCAATCCGGCCCGGTTTTTAGACATTGTGAAATTCATAAGATTAATATAACTCGCATTACCATATCTATCTGCATTTGGTTAAAATCGAATAAACTTTTGTTGTTTTTTAACAATTAATGAACATTTATTTTCATGTAAAGTATTCAAACTCAATACTTCTAGGCTTTAAGCATTAATCATTTTTTTTAATTGGAAAATAATTTTTTATTGATAGAAACTTGGTACAAAAGGTACCGTATAGAACAATTAGTTCACAGACCAGTTTAATATAACTTTGTATTCGTCCAATTAATAAAATTTCCTGGTTTATTTTAGTCACCTCTCACTAAGCACCAGCTCCAAAAACGCACTTTGGTCCACTTTCATCCCAATTGATAAAATTTCCTGCTTTAAGCAGTAATCATATTGTTGCTAGTCCAAGATATGCATATATTTACAAGAGATTGAGGAGGTGCTTAGTATGAGGTAATGGGGGTGGGAATGGAATAGCCATTCCTACCTCTATTTCATTACTCCGCTTGGTTCGACTTTTGTGTCGGGAATACACATTCCCGAGGGAATGACTATTCCCACCTCCATGGGAATAGACATTACTTAAATTTTCATGGTTATAGCTATTCTCATTTCTTATATTTACCAAATATTATTTAATTTATTTATAAATAATTAAATTTACCTTAATATTTTTTTTAATATATGAGTATATTTCGTCATTACTTTATCTCTCTAAAATTTTTGTATCATCATTTTCTCTCTCTAAAATTTTTGTATCTCACTACTTTCTATTTATAAAAAAATTATCACACCGTCACTTTCTCACTCTAAAAATTTTCTTAAACTTTCTCTCTCTAAATTTTTTTCAAAAATTTTGTTCACTAAAATATTTTTCCTCCGCCACTTAGTTTCTCTCTCTAAATTTTCTCTCTCTAAAAAATTTTTAACTTTCGTCACTCTCTCTCTAAAAATTCACTTTCATCATATTCTCTCTCTAAAATTTTCTTTCTCTCTCTAAAAATTTTCACTTTCGTCTCTTTCTCTCTCTAAAAATTTCACTTTCGTCACTTTTTAACTCTAAAATTTTTTTCTCTCTCTAAAAATTTTCACTTTCGTCACTTTTTCTCTCTAAAATTTTATTTCTCTCTCTAAAAATTTAACTTTCGTCACTTTCTCTCTCTAAAATTTTCTTTCTCTCTCTAAAAATTTCACTTTTGTCACTTTCTCTCTCTAAAATTTTTTCTATCATCGTTTTCTCTCTCTAAAAATTATCTTTTACTACTTTCTCTTTCTAGTTTTTTTCTATCTCATCGTTATTAAATAGTATAGTTGTATGATTTAAATACAAAATTGTAATTTATTTTATTACATAAATGTTAAAGAAAAAAAATTGATTGCATTAATTTGGTTATTACTTGTGCAAACCAAGCAAGGGAATGGAAACTTCATTTCATTCATTTCCCATGCCTATTCCTTTCCTACCTCCATTCTTTTCCCACCCATATTGCATTACCTCATACCAAGCACCTCCTGAGAGTTTCAAGCCAACGATTTAGAGTTTAACTCGTTAATGTAGTATGGCCTAATCGTAAGGCAGACTTGTGGTCCGAAAGGATTGCATGTTCGAAACTCACTTAATGTCTCCATACATTTGGGTCTATCACACATATAATGCTCGTTTGGTTCAAGCTTGTTAGGTAATGGAAAACGTATGGAATCAAGTCAAATAAGGTAATGATTAGGGGTGAAAACGGATCGGATACGGTCGGATAGTGCCTTTCCCGTATCCTATCCCATATTTTTTTTTCGAATTAGGAATTGGATACGGGAAAGCCGGATCCGAATACGAATTCGGAGTATTCGGTAAACGGACACGGGACGGATACGGAACAAATTCGGGTCGGATTTGAATAAATATAATCAGATAGTATATTTCAAACGAAAATCATTAGTATGTGATTGAAACACATAAAAAGTAACTACCTATGCAATATTTCATAAGTTCATTTATCAAATATGACTAATTCATTTTCCCTGTTGAAGGCCTACAAATTTCTCAACAGATTTCTACCTTTTTTTTTTCTGATATCACAGATTAAGTGCAATGTAGATAACTAGATATCATTCCTCAACTAATTTATAAGCAATTAAGCATTAATAACTACAAAGAATAACTAAAATTGATTTGAAATATTAAAAATAAAAAAACAAAAATTGATGAAATTGTAATGAGAAGTTCTGCTAACTGCAAATATTGAAAGAATCATGATTTTATTTCAAAAGGTGAAGAAAGTGACCTGAAATAAAATTCAAACACACAAGAAAGTATTGCAAACCTAATCTCTTGGAGATTTAGAGGTTGTGAATTGTTGGCGGCGTCGGGCACCTCGCCGACGGCAAGACTCATCGGCGACGACGGATCTTCTTCCATTTGAGACGACCTCCTTAAATGCCCCTTTCTATTGGCCGTGTCTTCTTCCATTTACTAGTAATCCGGCACCGGTGGCCGGATGGATGGCCGGAACTAAAGTGATTTGGAGTTGCGGCGTTGAGCTTGAGTTAACCTAAACTACACGGAGAAGACTGAAGAAGATACAAGTTTTTTACCTTTTTTTTCCTTTTTCTTTTTTAAAGAATTAGACTTTTCTAATAACATAAATATTATATTATATATATATATATATATATATATATGGGTAATATGTAAAATATTAAATATATTAAAATTTAAAAATATATTAAAAAAAAATCCGGATATCCGGATTTGTAATCCGGGTAGTATCCGAAAAAATACGGGAAAATTTCGGATACGGGCGGATATTAGCTAATCCGAATCCGAATCCGAATCCGAACTCAACTATCCGGATTCGAATCCGGATCCGATCGGATACTGATTTTTTTACCCAAATTCGAATCCGACCGGATTCGGCTCCGGATCGGGGCGGGAAATATCCGACCCGTTTTCACCCCTAGTAATGATAACAATTGATGGTTATTTTAATTGAATATTTGGTTCAATGATGGACATGAGTCATTTGTAAAATATTCTCTTTCTCCTTGTTTCTCATCTTTCTTAAGGGGTGACAAGTTAAGGGAGTACGCAACTACGCATTACCGACAAGTAATTAAGGGTAATGGATAATCAACCTATTACCCAAATCAAACAACAATTAATATGATCAGTTAATTATTTTCCTTTAAAATTTTAAAAAGAGTGAACCGAATATGGGCTTAGAGGTTCAAACTCACTTAATGCTTGTATGAGTTCATTTACTTATATGCTGAAAGAAGAAGTGTTATAAGGTATTAGTTTTGAGAAATCATACCGTTGAGTCAGTTACTTTTGTTTATACTCAATCTTTGATAAGATTATTATTATAAACTAAAAGCTAATTTGATACTCCCTCTGTCCCGCGAAAGACGTTACCTTTCTTTTTGTCAATTCCTGACACGTTTTTCCACGCTTCTTGATGATGCGTTTTAAAATAGATTTTTGAAATATTTTTTCTTTTACGGGATACTATGATAGTTGTATTATCCCGCAAAAGAAAAAATTCATCAAAAATCTATTTTAAAACACTTCATCAAGAAGCGTGGAAAAGCGTGCCAGAAATTGACAAAAAGAAAGGTAACGTCTTTCGCGGGACGGAGGGAGTATTTGGTGTGCTTGGTTTTTAATTACTCCTCCGGCAATCAAATTTTAATCAGACAAATTAATAAAACATGCGTGGCAACATATTGCCAAATCTCAAGGTTCAAATTAGAGTCGTTTTGTGTTTGGACCGTACCAATTCAGCAATTATAAATAAACTGTTATTTTTTTTAATAATACTCCCCGGTTCCATTTATAAAGGGATAAGTTCTTTTTTCATCAGTCTCACTTATATAGGGATATTACATTCTCACTCATATACACTACTACTAATGCAATACCCGTCGAAATTCGACGGGATTCAATTTATTTCGTGATTTTACATAAAATTTTAATGAAAATACATAATTTTGTATATTAATTAATTATTTCAAGCAACCCGTTACTCGTGGTAATATGAAATGAGTTAGTAAATTAATATTTTTACGATTATTTCATCCCGTCAAAATTTGACATATATCACTTTATAATGTTATTTTAATCAAAATATAAAATTAAATAAAATATATTAAGCCACCCCGTTTTTATTTTAACTAAAGCACCCTTCAGATGGATCTTTTTGACCAAATAAAAAGGGATAGTTAGGGTTAACATTTCTGAAATAACTATATAGTTTTACTAAGTCACGCCAAAATTCGACTCTATATTGTTAATTTTAAGCAAAATATTAAAGAAAAATATCAAAATATATCAAGTCACCCGTTGTTTGTTTCGATGAAACTGATAAAAAAGTTGTATTTATTTTATATCTAAAGCACATGTCGAACATGTATATTGAAATAAAAATATGTCGATAAAGGCTAACATTTCTCAAATAATTATATGTGGTATGAATGTCAAACCTCCCGTTATTATTATAACAATTATTCTCCTCAAAATATATAAACTTAGAGAAATAGATTATTACGAATTCTTATAAATTATTTTAATATGTCCGTTACTTGTGACATTAAAAAAATGTTAAGACGTAATATCACAATTTTTCGATTAGCTCATTGCTCGATATCACGTTAGCATGAATAGTGCAAATTTGCCCGTTAATTTTTTTGTTAGCCCGTTGTTCGATATAACGTTAGCATGAATAGTGCATATCTGCCCGTTAAATTTTTCGTTAGCCCGCTGTTCGAAATAACGTTAGCATGAATTAGTAATGCATTTCCTCACATCAAATATGAATTTTGGTGAAGATACATGATCTATTTATATATGTACTTTGTCACTAATTCTTGTAAAAATCCTATATAATCAACGTGTGACAATTGATAGTGAATAGATTTAATGATTATTACTTGGTAATTAAAAAATTAAGGTAGTTTTTCACATATAAAAATCGTTTGATTTTTGTTTTTGAGATTTTTACATTAATATGTAGTTTCTCAAATTAAAGATGAATTTTGGTGGAAATATATGGCTCTATTTATATAAGTAATTCATTGTTAAGTTTTTGTAAAAAATCGAAGTGGGACAGAATTCATGATTATTACTTGGTAATTAAAAAATTAGGGTAGTTCGAAATTCGACGGGATTCAATTTATTTCGTGATTTCACATAAAATTTTAATGAAAATACATAATTTTGTATATTAAATTAATTATTTCAAGCAGCCCGTTACTCGTGGTAATATGAAATGAGTTAATAAATTAATATTTTTACGATTATTTCATCCCGTCAAAATTTGACATAAATCACTTTATAATGTTATTTTAATAAAAATATAAAATAAAATAAAAATACATTAAGCCGCCCTGTTTTTATTTTAACTGAAGTACCCTTCATATGGATCTTTTTGACCAAATAAAAAAGGATAGTTAGGGTTAACATTTCTGAAATAACCAGTTTTACTAAGTCACGCCAAAATTCGACTCTATATTGTTAATTTTAAGCAAAATATAAAAGAAAAAATATCAAAATATATCAAGTTACCCGTTGTTTATTTCGATGAAACTGATAGAAAGTTGTATTTATTTTATATCTAAAGCACCCGTCGAACATGTATACTGAAATAAAAATATGTCAAAAAAGGCTAACATTTCTCAAATAATTATACGTGGTATGATGTCAAATCTCCCGTTATTTATTATAACAGTTATTCTCCTCAAAATATATAAACTTAGATAAATAGATTATTACAAATTCTTATAAAATATTTTAATATGCCCGTTACTTGTGACAATTACAAAAAAAATGTTAAAACGTAATATCACAATTTTTCGATTAGCTCATTGCTCGATGTCACGTTAGCATGAATAGTGTAAGTTTGCCCGTTAATTTTTCTATTAGCCCGTTGTTCGATATAACGTTAGCATGAATAGTGCAGATCTGCCCGTTAAATTTTCTATTAGCCCGTTGTTCGATATAACGTTAACATGAATTAGTAATGTATTTCCTCACATCAAATATGAATTTCGATGAAGGTACATGATCTATTTATATATATACTTTGTCACTAATCCATTGTTAAAAATTCTATATAATCAACATGGGACAATTGATAGTGAATAGATTTAATGATTATTACTTGGTCACTAATATGTTAAATGCTAAACTAAAAATAAAATCCTTAGTTGTAGTTCTCTTAACACAAAACCTATTGTTGCTTCATATAGTCTCATAAAATAAATTACTTAAGGAATGAACTACATTCTCATGTAGATATACCATTAAAATCTTAAGCCACCTGTTATTGAGCATACTTAAAAATAAAAAATAAAAATAATTAGAGGAAAATATATAATTATTCATATCAATATATTGTTTAAAATAGCCTGCTACTTGCGGTAATAAAAATTTAGGGTAATTTTTCACAAATAAAAAAATCGTTTGATTTTTGTTTTTGAGATTTTTACATTAATTATGTAGTTTCTCAAATTAAAGATGAATTTTGGAAATATATGGATCTATTTATATGGGTAATCCATTGTTAAGTTTTTGTAAAAAATCGATGTGCGACATAATTCATAATTAATTAAAGATGAATTTTGTTAGAAATATATGGATCTATTTATATAGGTAATCCATTGTTAAGTTTTTTTAAAAAATCGTGGGACATAATTCATTAATGTGATATAATTGGATTAAATATATATAATAAGCCAAATCAATGAGAATATTCGAAAATATTCAAAAAAATCATACGTGTTGCCACGTAGGATCGAGATCCTTAACGCTATTATATATCGTTTGATTTTTGTTTTTGAGATTTTTACATTAATTATGTAGTTTCTCAAATTAAAGATGAATTTTGGTGGAAATATATGGATCTATTTATATAGGTAATCCATTGTTAAGTTTTTGTAAAAATCGATGTGGGACAGAAATTGTGAATAAATATAAAATAAGCCAAATCAATGAGAATATTCGAAAATATTCAAGAAAATCATACGCGATGCCACGTAGGATTGGATCCGTATCGGTATTATATATATATTGATATCAACTACTATCACTCTTATCTTAATTTTCGTGCTAAAAAAAGTTATGCTTCGTACATGGGATAGAGAGTACTCCCTCCGTCCCTTTCAAGTTGAGTCATTTCTTTTTGCAGTTTTTCGGCACGCTTTTCCACGCTCTTAGATCACGAATTTTAAGATGTATTTTTTTAAAAATAATTCTTTTACGGGATACTGCAAGTATTGTAGTATCCCGTAAAAGAAAATTTTCTTCAAAAATCCATTTTAAAATTCATCATCTAGAATCGTGGAAAAATGTGCCGAAAAACTACAAAAAAAAATGACTCAACTTAAAATGGACAGGGGGTAATAGATAGTACAAATGCATGTTGTTTTAAATTGTGACACGCACCATTTAAATGATTCTGGCATATGAAGGCCAGCAAATTAAAGCTTTGCCCAAATGGGTCCCTACTAACCACTTTTGCTAGTTCATTTATTTTGCCTGTGCCATAGTTTCAAATTAAGAGGAGCATCAAATACCAGTTTGTCGTTATTATAAACTCTCTCTATTTCTTTCTAAGTGACCCCCTTTATTATTATATACTTTAAGTATGAATATAAAAATGGACATTTAGGAAGAGACAGAGTGAATATGTACTATTACAATTACTTTAGGTCATAAGTTAGAACCAGTGTTTTAAAAATCGGACCGAATCACCGATTAAACCGGTTGAACCATAAACCTTTCATAATTTCGATTTGCGGTTTTTTCCGATTACGGCCGGTCGAAGCAAGGTTCAACCGAAAAAACCATGAACCGGAGGCCTCTCCGGTTCAACCTCCGGTTCGGTTCTTAAAACATTGGTTAGAACTAGTACCATAATTGTTTTGCTCTATTATAGTAACTTGTATGTATGATACGATACTGCTATAAGAATAAATTATTGTTACAGTTTATATACAATCATATTTTTTTCATCAAGATTTTTTTTGCGGTAATCCACACAAAAGTTTAAATTTATGGGTTTCTTATACATAATTGAAAATCTCAAGTTGGACTTGAGCATGCATTGAGAAAATTAGGAAAGTATGCAAAAAAAGTGTTCGCAATATAACAAAATCTATCCTAGCACTTAGTAAATAAAAACTCAAGGTCGAATCTCGAAGGAAAACTTTGCATGACAAATAACTGTGTAGTAAAACGATCCTAAACTAGCCTAAATCTAAGAAAGCAAGTAAAAAGAATTTGTTTTGGTTTTTATTTTAAATCCTAGGCAAGAAAATAAATAAGCAATTAAATCAAAGCAAGTAAACAATCTAATCTAGAAAACAAGGAATAAATCGAACTAACTAATCTAAAGAATTAAACGAGAATGAAAGCAACTAAGAAACGAATCTAGACTTGTAAAATTAAATCTGAAAAATCTAAGCAAATAAATCTAATTTTGAAAACTTTAAAAACTAAAGAATAGAAACTTTGAAAAACGAATCTAATCTAAGAACGTGAAAACGAACGGAAGAATTAAACGAAACAATTAAGAAATAAATCTAAGAACTAAGAAAGCAATAAAACAAGCAAAAATAAAGCAATAAAGAACTTACGAATTGAAAGCGAAACGGAAGAACACGAACTAAATAAATTGTCTTGAATTAAACTGAAGAACGAAGTAGCGATCCGGATCGAACGAAAGAAAACTGAACTAGGTTTGGCTTGGGCTTTAGTCAAAAGATGTTTTAATGCACCATGATCACTATAAATAATCACCTTAGATCCTATGATATAAGATCTAAATTTATCTAAGGCAAAAACAACAACAAACATCTCTTGTTCGGTGGTGTTGTAATTCACTTGAGCAGGATTTAACGTTAAACTAGCATAGTAAATCACACGAAGCATCTTATCAACTCTTTGACCCAAAACAACCCCTACGTCATTATTAGAAGCATCACACATGATTTCAAAGGCAACGACCAATCGGGACCGACAACAACAGGCGCAGGGACAAGTTTTTCTTTAAGAGTGAGAAAAGCCTTCATACATGCATCATCAAAATGAAAGGGAACATCTTGGGAAAGTAGACGGCAAAGAGGTTGGCTAATTTTAGAAAAATCCTGGATGAATCGCCGATAAAAACCCGCGTGACCTAGGAAACTCCTAATACCTTTGACATCACTAGGCGGTGACAATTTTTCAATTACCCCCACTTTCGCTTTGTCGACCTCTATACCTTTACTCGAAACAATATGACCCAAAACAATACCACTTTTTTACCATAAAATGACTCTTCTCCCAACTCAAAGTAAGACCACTCTCAATGCATCTCTTAAGAACTCTCTCAATCTTTAACAAACAATCATGAAAAAACGACCCAAGAACTGAAAAAACATCCATAAAAATCTCTACAAAATCACCAATAAATTCTGAAAATATAGACATCATGCATCTTTGGAACGTACCCAGTGCATTGCAGAGACCAAATGGCATTCTCCTATAAGCATAGGTCTCAAAGGGACTTGTGAAGGCCGTCTTCGCTTGATCCTCCGGAGCAATAGCAATTTGATAATAACCTGACAAACCATCAAGAAAACAATAAAATTCTTGTCTGGCTAATTTATCTAACATTTGATCAATGAAGGGGAGAGGGAAGTGGTCCTTTCTGGTGGACGCGTTGAGCTTCCTATAATCAATGCACACCCTCCAACCGGTAACTGGGCGGGAGGCAACCAGCTCTTCCTTCTCTTTCCTCGTCACCGTAATTCCTCCCTTCTTTGGGACGACGTGCACCGGGCTGACCCACTCACTATCGGCGATGGCAAATAATGCCCTCCGCCAATAGCTTGTAGATCTCCTTGCGCACGACCTCCATGAGCATCGAATTGAGCCTCCTTTGACCGTCTCATTTGGGGCGAACACGTTCTTCAAGATTGATTCGGTGCATGCAAGTGGCTGGGCTAATACCTCGAATGTCCGCCAAGCTCCATCCGAAAGCTAGCTTGTTCTCCTTAAGTATGCCCACCAATGCTCATGCCTCTGCAAGAGACAAAGAAGAAGAAATAATTACGGGTTTTTTTCTACCTTCCTCTAAAAATACATATTTTAAATGCAAAGGAAGTTCTCTCAACTCCATTGGCTCCGGAATTTTCGATCTGGGTTCCGGATCCTGAGGTGGAAACGGAAGCTTAATTCCGATATCACGCTCCATTTGCTCCCACTCCAACTGGTCTTGAGAACCCATGAATACCTCCTCAACATCGTGATCCTGTATAAAAGAACACTCGGCCAAGGCATTAATCTTATCAATGAATGAACAATTATCAATTAAATTGACCGATGACATAGGGCGACTCTTATTCACAGAAAACGATACATCTTCACCTAACACAGACATCTTAATGACTCCACTCTTCACATCAATCAAAGTATTTGTGGTAGCCATGAATGGACGACCTAGCATGAGTGTGTGCTCAATACCATTCTTCTGTACCTCACCTATCTCTAAAACAACAAATCAGCGGGAACTATCAACCCCCCACACGAACAAGGATACCCTCGATAATACCTCTAGGGTACCTAATGGACCTATCCGCCAATTGAAGGCTCATGCGAGTGGGTTTAAGTTCTCCTAACTCTAGTTGCTTAAAAATAGAATAAGGCATAAGATTAATACCGGCACCTAGATCTAGCATACCACATGCTTCATTGCTTCCTTACCATTACCTAGAGAGATAGTGATAACGAAAGAACCTGGATCTCGTTGCTTAGGTGGAAGAGGGTGTTGCATTATTGATGTCGCCACTTCCGACACCATGATCGTCTCCGACTCATCAAATGGTTTCTTCCTCGACGTTAGCTCCTTGACGAACCTCATGAACGGTGGCACATTGCGAATAACATCGAGCAGGGGTAATTTCACGTCCACCTTAGATAAGAGTTTGTAGAGGTCCATGAATTGTTGATCCCGCTTCTTGTTCTTCACTCGGCTCGGGTATGGAATAGGAGGAACATAGGGATTCGACGTCTTGTGAAAAACGGGAGTATCCTTCTTCTCCTCCTTGGAATTTGTGCTGCTGTCGCCGGGTTCGAACGGTCGTCCAGATTCTGGGTGATCTAGACGATCGTCCAGATTGGGATCTGGACCTGGGCGCTGGTTGAGGGCTGGCCGATCGTCCATAATACCTTCTGGACGATCATGTTGAATTGCAAGTTGGCCGATCGGCCAACGTCTGGCCAACCGTCCAGATTTGGATTCGGACATGACATTCGCCCGAAGGTGGCTGCCGGCGTTCACGGTCCGTTCCAACGAGGGTTCGGACCCCATCGATCTCCCATGCGGCCTTGAGATGGCATCACGACTTTGTTATCTACTTGTCCCACTCCTCAACACAGACACGACCTGAGCTTGATGTGGTGGTCACGGAGGTACATATGGAGGATATGGTGCCTAACTTCGTGAGCTTGTTGCGGTTGAATCCCTTGGCTAGGAATTCGCCCCCGTTGTTGCATAAGGTGCATGGATCCAGAAATTTGTCCAACGGCCGTCTCGAGCCTCTTGATAGTAGCATCTTGCGCTTCACGGGCTAACTTTGCTTCATGAAGGAACTTAGCAAGGCTCTCATCAACGGGGGACTTTTGTGGGCCCTTGGGGACGAGGTGTAGGATGTGTCGGCAG
The DNA here is from genome assembly GCA_029379335.1 of Thymus mandschuricus. Taxonomy (NCBI): domain Eukaryota; kingdom Viridiplantae; phylum Streptophyta; class Magnoliopsida; order Lamiales; family Lamiaceae; genus Thymus; species Thymus mandschuricus. The sequence goes on from CM057081.1 coordinate 21,968,221, forward strand.
TGGTGGATAAGAGGGTTGTGGTGGGTAATATGGAGGTGGTGGATAGTATGAATTTGGTGGATATTGTGGAGGTGGATAGTATGGTGGTGGTGGTGAGTAGTATGGATTTTGTGGAGGATAGGGGTGGCTATATGGTGGAGGACGCCTATTTGGATAGTTGGAAGTAGTACCTTGCCCTTGAACTGGCCTTGGGGGTGGATTCTGATATCGTCCGTTGTACCCTCCTTGATATCCTTGGTGATGTGGTCCTTGCGGCGGGTAGCCTTGAGCAGCATACACCTCGGCTCCTCCTTCGTATGGGAACTGCCCCATGATGTGGCACACCTCCTTGATGTGGCCAAGCTCTCCACATATCTCGCATTGGTCCGGCTTCCTATCTTCAACTTGAGGGGCCGGTGCACTCTGCTTCATCTTCAAGTTCTCGAGATCCCTATACATATCGGCTATTTGCTTCTTCATGTTCGTCTCATCGAGACTGCACTTGCCTCCACTTTCCTTGGCCTAGCTGATTTTTGTTAAGAACTCGCAGCGAGCGTCTCAAAAATCTTCTTCATCTCATCAGTTGTCTTGACCGCAATATTGCCTCCGGCCTAGCTATCCACCATGAACTGGCAAGTCTGATTCAGAGCGTCGTAGAAGTATTGCCAACGCAACTCAGCTGCCATTTGATGATGAGGGCATTGTTGTAGCAGCTCCTGGAATCTCTCCCAAACCTCGTGAAAGGGCTCATCGATATCTTGGGAGAAATTCATGATCTTCGACCGCACCTCCTGAGTCTTGCGGTTCAGGTAGTACTTCAGCATGAACCTCTCGCAGACTGCATTCCACGTCTCGAGAGAGTTGGCTGGGAGCGCCAGATACCACGACTTTGCTCGATCCTTGAGGGTGTACGGGAAACACTTCATCTTCAGGTTGTCCTCCGTGAGGCCTGCTAGCGGGAATGATTGCACGATTGTGCAATACTCTCGGATGAATGTAAGCGCATCCTCGTTGGGCAGCCCGTGGTAGGATGAGAGCAACGCCATGTGGTGAGGTTTAAGCTTATGATTCCTGACCGCTTCCGTCAGGACAATCGCCGAAGTGGTGGCAGTGAATGTAGGGCGAGCAAACTCACCCATAACTCGTTGATTCGCCATTGCTTTGGGCTCAGTGAATAGCAAGACTAGATCGTAGTCTTGAAAATCGATATCCTCCTCCTTCTTCACGGCTAAAATCGTCTTCCTCCGGTTGATGTTGTCGATGTGGGGCGCTAATTTCCTCTGCATACTTCGGCGACCATCATAAACAACACTCAACAAAAGGATTAAACGCACCGAGTGGAAGGAACAAAAAATCGAATAAAAACAAAACAAAATAAAATAAATAAAAATACTACACAATTAAATAGCCTAAAGCTTCCCTTGCAACAACGCCAAAATTTGTTTCACTAAAAAGTATTCGCAATAGAACAAAAACTATCATACCACTTAGTAAGTAAAAACCCAATGTCGAATCTCGAAGAAAAACTTTGCACGGCAAATAACTGTGTAGTAAAACGATCCTAAACAAGCCTAAATTTAAGAAAGCAAGTAAAAAGAATTTGTTTTGGTTTTTGTTTCAAATCCTAGGTATTAGATCCAGGTCAAAGATTAACAACAATTATACAACTATCCATTCACATTCATAGATTTTCACAAGATACATGAGTACAAACAGTCATGAATATAAATATAACAAGAGCCAGTGCAAGGCACCGGTCTTAGCAATTCAACTTCCGCGAAGCACCTCTTCCCCATGAAAAGGGGATCGAAGTAGAGGCAAAACGCAAAGCGTCCAAACTACTGATCTAACCGAATCCATGAATAACAGAGTTTGACCAGGAAGAAGAAAGGGATGGAGCAGGAAACGCAAGGCGCTCTCGTACTCATCCTCGCTTCGTGATAGAGAAATACCTTCAAGTTCCGCTGCCGTGGCCTGCAAAACAAAACCGGAGGAACAAAGGGGAAGGTTCCTCCGGGAAGGACCTCCGACTCTCAAGTCAGTATAAGCACGGAAAAACTCTAAAGGAGTACAGTATGAAGAGTGTAGAACTTGTGTTTAGAACGGTGAAATCATCATCTATTTATAGGTGAAAAAAAAGGTGAAAAGGTGAAAGTACTTGTACAGGGAGGACAGAAAAGGAATTTTTGGGGGGACAAGATTCCCTCCGTCATTAATTTAGTGGTCCTCACCCTATAGTATGTAGAGTCACACGGACTGCGTGCTTCGGCAAATCCCTAGGCATAAGCAGATGCTGAAAGGTCTGGGATAGCTTCTGCGTGGGGTGGTTCTGTACATATCCTTAGGTCTTCCCCTCGGAGCATGGCATCTGCACCGAGGTCGCCGTCTGAGGCCTCTAATACGCAGATCCGGTCAGCATTCCGGGGCGCCACGTGGCAGAGCTGATATTAATCCCTATCACTAGGCAAGAAAATAAATAAGCAATTAAATCAAAGCAAGTAAACAATCTAATCTAGAAAATGAGGAATAAATCGACCGAACTAATCTAAAGAATTAAACGAGAACGAAAGCAACTAAGAAACGAATCTAGACTTATAAAATTAAATCTGAAAATCTAAGCAAATAAATCTAACTTTGAAAACTTGAAAAACTAAAGAACAGAAACTTTGAAAAACGAATCTAATCTAAGAACGTGAAAACGAACGAACGAATTAAACGAAACAATTAAGAAATAAATCTAAGAACTAAAAAAGCAATAAAACAAGCAAAAGTAAAGCAATAAAGAACTTACGAATTGAAAGCGAAAACGGAAGAACACGAACTAAATAAATTGTCCTGAATTAAAACTGAAGAACGAAGTAGCGATCCGGATCGAACAAAACTGAACTAGAGTACTTGAATGCGGAAAAGAAAAGCTAAAAACTGAATGTAGATGTTCAAATTCGACCTAATAGAAGAGTATTTATACTAGGTACAAAAATCTAGTTATACAAGGAAACGACAGCTGGAAACGGGGGTTTGGCCGATCGTCCAGATCGCCTTCTGGAAATCCTCAAGTTAAGGAGGCCGATCGTCCAGACTCGGCTCTGACTTCACGTCTTTGCTTCTCATGTTTGGCCGACCGGCCAAGTGTTGGCCGGTCGTCCAGCTTCCGATCTGCCCCCTTCTCGACTCTTCTTCGATTCTTGACCTTTTCGTCCCGTTTCTCTTCTAATTCTCGCCCTTTGTACCTACAATCACCAGAAACTCCAAACAACCCAATCATAGCCAAAGACAAACGAAAAGACATGAAAATACTACGAAAACGGACACGAAAAGACTACTAAAAACCGAAAATTTAGACAACAAAAATAAGTGCATCATCATATGTTGGAGTGAGAGTTGTTTCTTTATTTGGAAATTAACACATGTGTGAGAATGTCCCCAAAAAATATATATTGACACGTATATCACGAATGGATGAAGTGTTATCTTTCAATTTAGGTTTTGTCAATTATCATGTTTTGATGTAATATTTTTAGTGAATGCATGTTCATTTACAATCTAAGATCTCAAGTTGGAAACTAGCTTCAATTGTATGTACGCTTTAAGTGCGTTAGAGAACTCCATTATTATCTTCCTCTACTAGGGTTTTTCATCTGGTTGACGTTTTTATCATGAATGCATATTTTGTTCATTCAAATTTTTGTTCTCTATAAAAACGTATATTGTTTAAGAAAAAGTATTTTTTTCCCGGCACTTGAAACTATAAACCGATTTAATAGGCATTATAAGCTAGGTGATAAACTTTTGTATGAATCTTTCTGAAAAGTCATATCGTAATACGGAGTAATAAATTATTTATTATGTGCTACTCAGGTGTTTAATTATCACTGTAATAAAGAGGGATGCTATATTATCTACAGTATACAAACATAATGTGATAATAATAAATAAAGAAATAAAATATCGTAAATATATATCGTTAAAAGTGAACACTACAAAGAATAAAAGCTAGCTAAACCTTACCAGAAGGACTAATTTTTATTGAGAAACCTAAACAATAATTAAAAGATAAATTATCAAAATGACACTACCATATCAATAGTGGACATCAGAAGTATGTACTACAATAGGCGGTACAACGTTAATTTTGTCGGATTATCTCTGGTGTTATTTATTGCTCATGTCCCCAATAATTACATGGACATCAGAAGTATGTACTCCCCCTGTCTCATACATAAAGGGATACGTTCTGTTTTCGTCTATCCCACTCATATTGGGATATTACCTTAAATAGTAAAATTTTAACCCACTAAAATCTATTCACACTACTTTAGCCACTACTATCACTCTCGTCTTAATTCTCGTGCCGTAAAAAAGTTATCCCTTTATGAGTGAGACTGACGTAATATACAACAAAATAAGTTCAAACCTCCTTTCTCTTTTGATATTTTCTTTCAAATTTTGTTTAGTACTCCCTCTGTCCCTTTGGAGTTGTTACATTTCTTTTCAGCATTTGTCTCAAGCATTTTCGAGCGTCTTGATAGTAAATTTCAAAATATCTTTTTGTGAAAATTTTAAATTTACGAGATACTACAAGTGTTTTAGTATCTCATAAAAAGAAAAAAATCTTTAAAAAGCTATTTTAAAACTCATAATTAAAATTCTCGAAAACGCTTGGGACATGTACAAATACTAAAAACAAGTGTAACAACTCCAAAGGGACGGAGGGAGTACGTAACTTTTTTTTTTTTTAAACCTTATACATTCATTTTTTTTTTGCTCGGTGGATGTATATGGTACGCAATTTAAAGGTAAAGTAAGATTGAGGATAGGCTAAGAATTCCAATCACTCACGTGGCTAAAGTTATTGGTTTATATAAGTTATCGACACTTCTAGTAAAATTTCAAAAAATATAAAAAATATTTTATGCTATAAAGGGTTGCAATGTTGTTCCAATGATGTTAAAGATGCTTAAAAACCCCGTATACTTGGAAAAATGAAACTTATGGCGTGGGAAAATGACGCCAAATATTATTCCATCTGTCTCATCCGACTTGGTCATATTCATTTCGGCACACTTTTTAAGGAAGGGTGAATTAGGAAGCTTTGTGGAGCACCACATTTAACTAATTATTTTGAATTAAGTTGTTAAATACGTGTGGGCTAAGTGTGAACTAAGAGGATTATGTTGGGCCTAAAAAGGAAACAGGCCAAGTCGGCTGGGACATCCCGATTTAAAAACGTGGTCAAGTCAGATGGGACGGAGAGAGTACACTACAAAATAAGAATTTTCACTTTTCTTTTTCATGGAAAAATAAGAGAAAGGATATGAAAAAGATGATCGTTTTTACTCAAAATGTGGTCCGCACTTGTTTCACTAGTTCTATAAGATGAAAAAAAAAAATCGCTTGAGATGATAGATACAGAATTAGATGTTCCAACCATGTTCAGTCTCATTTTCTATTAGTTTTATGTTTTTTTTTTCAAAAATTTTAATTTATAATGATTTATTTTAATTTTATTACTATAATATTTTTGAGTTTACTAATCCCAATTATTAATTATTTTTAACAGTTAATATAATATTTATTAGTTATACTATGGTTGAAATTTTCAAAACAAGGGTATGTTACTTTTTTTAAAGTTTAAGTTGTATTTATTATTATCTACTATAATATGTAAATATAGAGAAATATAATAGTAATTTTTATTTACTAATATGTTTTGCATCATTTTTTCCGAAATGCATTTTAATAATTTGTTTAAATACTATAACTAAGTAGTGTATTTCAATTTTACTACCCTAAAACTTATAAGTTTTATGTAATATGTTACCTTTTCAATTTTTTATATTCTTGTGACTATAGAAATTCAACATATTATAATATAATAATCTCTATATACCCAAAAGAAAAAATTCTCTTTATGCAAGTTCAATTTTTATTTTCTTACAAACAATTAATACAAATTAATAATTGATAGTGGACAATTCAATTGATAATATTAGAAATTATATAAATATGATTGCTAACTTAGTTAAACTTGAATGTTAAATCTAATAATGTATGAAAATGAGTGTACTCGACATTATATATATATCAAATAAATATATGTATACATGCATATAAATGATATAAACACGTACATAAACATACATAATGTGAGAGTGCACTCATGCATTATAAATACTTCCCTTTATCAGTTTTATAAAATAAAATATAAAAATTATTAATGGAACAAAAAATAGATATGTTTAACTAAGTATTAATTATTTTATGTAGAAAAAATATTGTATCGCGAGAGTACACTTATAGTATGTTGTATAATAGAAAATTTTATTTCTATTTTATCCAACTAGCTCATCCCTTTGATTAAATATTTGATTCATGATGTGCTAACATTATATAAATCCTATGATTGTTGAAATGAATTAAGATTTGATGCTCCACCTCACCGTCTTGTTTTCGAGAATCATAAATACTCTCATTTAAGTGTCAATCTATATAAGTCATCTATAATATCGAAAATCGGAATGCAGTACATAAATCGAAAATTCAAATAGTTCAAATGATTTATAAAAGGGATAATACACAAATTTTGTCCAATAAATTCACCATGTGACATATCTAGTCACAACTTCATTTCTGTGACAATTTTAGCTCAATTGAATTTATGACAATTTTAGCCAATTCCTAATTTTTGGCGCCGGAAAGCCTATGTGGCAACCGTAGCTCAATTTACACTGCCACGTGGCTGCCGTCTTAAAAAATTAAAAAATATATATTTAAAGTTAAAACAAATTATATGAAAATATGTTTTAGAATTAGGCGGGATTCTTCATTTCCCCCGTCTTTCTCCTTTCTCTTTCTCATTTATCTTTCTCTTCCTCTTCGAGTCATCTTCTAATTCATCATCCGATACCAATTCGTGAAATCTGCCAACGAAGAAGAAGAATATTGAAGAGAAAAGACATAGGGATAGAGAAGCGTAGAGATGATTGAGTGGGAGAGCAATTATACTAAAATATATTTTCATATATATATATATATATATATATATATATATATATATATATGGGAGGGTTATTATGGATACCAGTATTAATAATGAGAACTATGAACCAATCACAACCTTCCATCTAAAACTAATTAATGGATGAGATTTAATTTTAACAAATAAAATGAGGATGCTACTTTTCAATTTTTGATGCTTATAAGAGCATTTTAGGAAGCTTTGATTTGAGGAGATCCCACCAAATCTAATAATTAAGGAATTAACACCCATATTCTCTACAAAATTTTAACACAATATTTTTTTGTAAATTATATGTTTTAAACGTCTTTCTCAATTTCGACGTTCTTTTTATTTATATATATATATATTCCTACAATTTTTATTGCTTAATTAGCTTTCATCAATTATTATTATAAAACAAATACTCCTACCTAAATAAGCTAAATATTAACGGTAAATAAGCAGTCTAATAAACATAACTATTATGAAAATTGTGCTGCCTAATAAACTAATTTTATTCTGCTTCTTCTTTCGTCCTCTTCTTTTCTTTCGTCATCGTTCATCTTCTTTTTTTCCTTGTTCTTTTTTCTTTTCTTTTCTTTTTTCCTCCCTTCTCCCTCCTCATTCCGTTTTTTCCCTTTTCTTCATCTTCTTTTAATTTTGTTTTCTTCCTTCTTTTATAAATTATGAATTGGAAATATGCATATTTATTTTTATATATATATGATTGCTTAATCTTTTGTTTTCGTTTTCTTCTTGCATATTTTCCTTATTATTGAAGAGTTGCTTATGTATATTTATTTTGTTGGTATTTTATAGTTTTGAATTTCTTTATCAATTCAAAAGTTGCTTATTTATGTTTATTTTGTTGCTTTTATATAGTTTTATATTCAAAACTATAATTAGTTGGTTTTTTAATCAATCGGCAACATGCTTATTTACGTTTGTTTTGTTGCTACTTTTAAGTAGCTTTACTGTAAAATAAAATTTAGCATTTTAACATCATTAAAAAGCTTAATTTCATATTCAAATAAGCATATGATTGAATAAAAGGATAATATTATATACGTGAAAAGGCATGAAAAAAATTATAGTCCAAGCATACAAAAATTTAATTTAAGCACAAATTCATACGATAGTTAAATAAGCATCAATTAATAACCGTTTAAGCATCATAATATAATTATTTAAGCATGAAATAAAATGATACACTCTTTCGAAAATTAAGAATTCCATAATATATACTCCCTCCGTCCACCTATTTCTGACACGTTTGCTTTTTGCACGGGTTTTAAGACGGGAGTGGTTAGTGTGTTAAGTGTATAGTGTTTTGGGGTGTAGTGTATAAAGTGTATTTTGTAGGGAATAAACATATTTTAGAAACAGAGCATCATATATGCATAAAAACATATTCTTGTCTGATCTTAAATGAAAGATCGTATAAAGACCTTTAATTTGATATAAAAATCATAAAAATCCGATAACAAACGAGCAAGTTATAATAATTTAAACTTTCGAAATTTAAATTATATCGAACTACGTGCAGAAAAAATGAGTGGATGAGATTTAAGTATGGAATGTTAAGTGTAATAAGGGATTTACTAATTGTACTACTTAGTGGCTAATTCTTTCCAAAAAAGGAAACGTGTCAGAAATAGGTGGACGGCCCAAAAAGGAAAGCGTGTCAGAAATAGGTGGACGGAGGGAGTATTAAACAATCTGTAAGATTTCACTGCTCCTATATTTGCTCTTGCACAATTGAGAACAAATTTCTCATGTGTCAAATCCAACTTTCTATTGAACTTCATGAAATGCCTGTAGGCTTCAGGTAATAAAGGGTGTGTGTGTTCCTCAATGAACGTTTTCACAACATATCCCTCCAACGCACAATTCCTAAGAATCAAACGAGCCATACACGAAAACCTCCTCGAAACCTTGCGCCTTTGTATCTTGTTACTTTTATCTTTGTTACTATCATTGCTGACTTCCTTCTCACCTTCGCGATTGCAAAAAATATACTTCCATATTATTGTACCATCAACACTTCTTTTATTACTCCCTAGACGAATATCAAACCCACTTGCCACACCATATTCTTTGTAAAACTTCTCACCATCTTCTAATGAACCAAAAATCAGACCAACATATGGTTTTAGTGATGAATCACACTCCGGTAAATACACTTGTAAAAAACCTTTGTAATATTGCTGCAAGAATCCTCATTATCTATGTCACATAAAAATGGAGCCGTAATTAAAATGTATTGTTAGTAGAATTGATAACATTGAAGTCATTGCTTACATAGTTAAATGTTTATGCTTCTTTAATGTCATATCATGCCTAAGACTAATTTTTTTTTAAAAACTTATTGCTTATTACTGCTTAATAGATAAAATGTACATGCTTAATTCATACGATTTAATGCTTAATTAACAATTCGTAAAAAATAATATTAAATGATTGCATCAATTAAATTTCAAAGTATAGTCATGGATAGTCATTTCATCGAACACCTTCTCTACCTAAAAGTAATTAAGTGAATATGGATTGTGTGGACAATTCTTTATTATCAATTTGTGCATGCTTAATTAACACAAACGACAACTAAAATAGATGGACCACAAAATAATTTTGATTAACAGTAAAATAATTATATGATAAGAAAGCCAATCTAAATTGCAATGGCATACGACAGAAGAGAAACAAGAAAATGCAGAATAGATACACAAATAAAAAATATGAAAAAAACGCAGAAGAAACGCAAAAGCTAAAAAGCAGAAGAAATACACAATTTTTTTTTAAAAAAGAAAAAAAAAACACAGAAGTAAATCATCTTTATAAAAAATTCTACTTACCAGGAGAATGCATCTTCTTGAATAATAGAAACAATGGCAGAAAACGCAGAAGGAAAAAAATGCTGAAAACGCAGAAGAAGAAGAAGAAGAAGAAGAAGAAGAAGAAGAAGAAGAAGAAGAAGAAGAAGAAGAAGAAAATAAGATTCGCAGAATCGCGTAATACATGAGTAAGAGAGAGAATAATTAATAATAGCTTAAAATTAGGAACAATAAAAAGCAAATTACCCTAATACCCTTATTTTATTTAAAATATGCCATATATATTTAATTTGAACTATAAATCTAGACCATTGATCAATTAAAATTGATGGATGAGATCGGTTCCTAGTTCTCATTATTTAAAAGGGTTCTCATATGATCTATTCCCTATATATATATATATATATATATATATATATATATATATAGAGGATGAATCATATAGAAATAAGTCCTCATGTGAGAAATAGGAAATAGGAATGAATCTCGTCCACACATTTAAGATTAATCTGTGGTTGTGATTAATTCAAATATAAAATTATCCCTATTAAAAACAAGGACATTTTCATATTCCTAAAATACCCTTACTTTTATCTTTTCCTCTCCTCTTTCATTCTTCCTCAATACACACGCCATTTTCTTTCTTTTTCTTTTTTTATTTTTTATTTTTTATATTTTCGTTTTTTTTAATGTTTTTCTTTTATTTTCTTTTTATGTTTTTATTTTTTCTTTTTTTATTTTCGTTTTTATTTCTTTATTTCATTTCTTTATTTTATGTTTTTTTAATTTTCTTTTGTCTTTTTCTTCTTTTTTTTATTCTCGTTTTTTCTTTTTTCTTTTTAATTTTCTTTTTTGTTTTCTGTTTTCTTTTAATTTTTTTCTGTTTTTTTTATTTTTCGTTTTTTTCTGTTTTTTTTCTTTTTATTTTTTTTAAATTTTTTTCGGTCGTTTTTTTCGTTTTTTCTGTTTTTTTTTTTTTTTTTTTTTTTTTCAGTACGCAGAAAAATATGGAGCCTTGAGCATAGAAATATCTTATCGTAAGCATAAGAATATATTACTGTAAGCATAAAAATATCTAGTCTTAAGCACAAAAATGTGTAGTCATTAGCAAAAAAATATGTAGCCTTAAGCAAAAAAATCTATTGCCATCGACATAAAATATATAGTCTTAAGCATAAAAATATGTAACCTTATGCATGAAAATATATTGTCGTAAGCACTAAAATATTGAGACGTAAGCATAGAAATATGCTACCGTAAGCATAAAAATATGGAGTCGTAAACATAGAAATATTTAAACATAAAAATATTGAGCCGTAAGCATAGAAATATGCTACCGTAACTCCGTAAGCATAAAAATATAGAGCCGTAAGCATAAACATAATTAAGCACTAAAATATTGAGTCGTAAGCATAGAAATATGTTACCGTAAGCATAAAAATGTATTATCGTAAGCATAAAAATATGGAGGCATAAGCATAAAAATATATAGTTATAATTTGAAATACGAATTAAAAAATGCTTATATATAGGCCCAAAATTAGAAAAACTGAAAAAGAAAAAAAAAGAAAATTAAAAAAAAAACTGAAAAAAAAAAGAAAATAAAAATCGAAAATAAAAAAAGGAAAAAGAAAAAACGAAAATAAATAAAATAAATAAAACGAAAATAAAAATAAAAAAAGAAAAAGAAGTTAAAAAAACAGAAAATAGAAACGGAAAAAAAGAAAGAAAAGAAAGTGTGTGTGCAAAAATAGAAGAGGGAGGAGGAAAAGGCAAGAGTAAGGATATTTTAAGAATATGAAAATGTCCTTGTTTTTAGAATAAGTAGTTTTATATTAGAATTAATCACAACCCCACATTAATCTTAGATGTGTGGACAAGATTCATTCCTATTTCTCACAGGAGGATTTATTTGCACACGAACCATTCCCTATATATATATATATATATATAGGGAGTGGTTCGTGTGCAAATAAATCCTTGCGTGAGAAAATGAGAAAGATGCTTAAAACTATACAAAATCATGCTTAAGTCAGTATATATTTATGCTTACAACACCATTATGCTTTTTAATGTACAAATTCATGCTTAAACCTAGTCATGCTTATGATACCTTATAATTATGCTTAAATCAATTACAGCCATAGATCAAATTTAGATCAATGGTTCAGATCTATTCCTATTTCTCACACCAGGACTTATTTCTGTATGATCCATCCTCTATATATATATATATATATATATATATATATATATATTATGAGGGAGGTGGCAGTCACGTGGCGGTGTTAATTGAGCTCCAGTTGCCACATAAACTTTCTGGCGCCAGAAATTAAGAATTGGCTAAAATTGTTATAAATTCAATTTATTTGGCTAAAATTGTCACAGAAATGGAGTTGGGACTAGATATGTCACAAGATGAATTTATTGAGCTAGATTTGTGTATTTTATAAAATAAAATAAATTCAAGTTCAATTTTAAAAATTTTAAAATCTCGAATAATTTAAATCTAAGATGTCAAAAATAATCAAGTTGATATATCGTAAAGAACCCTTTCATTACAAAAAATAAACTTAAGTTCGATATTACTAGTCGAAAGTATTAATTTGAAAGTTAGATGACAAATAGTTCACTGGAATCAAAACTAATCAAGTAGATAAATCGGAAAGAATCATTTCATTAATATATATATACTCCACCCGTCCTCCATTTAGTGACATTGTGTTCCGGGCACAGGTTTTTTTGCATTTTTATGGTATAATAATAAATTAATGTGTTAAAGTGTTAAAGTGAAATAATTGTGGGTCCATTTGAATTTTTTAATAGTATTAAAATGTTAAAATAATAAAAAGTAGATGTATAAAGTGTTAAAGTGTTAAAATAATTGTGGGGTCTACGTCTTAAAACGGAATATGTCAGTAAATGGAGGACGGAGGGTGTATATAAAAGCTGTATTAAATGAAAATTAATTTTTCGTGAAAACTAAAAAGCATGTTTTTTTTATGCATAACATGATACATTTTCATGTCAACGATGTTGTATAAAAAATATATTATTTTTTCATTTTATTCATAAGATTAACTCTCCATCCGTCCCACTCATTAAGAGTTATTTTTTTCCGTTACGGGAATTAAGACAAGAGCAATAGTGGTTGATAAAGTAGTGTGAATGGATTTTAGTGTGCAAAATTTTTGCTATTTAAGGTAATATTCCTATATGAGTGGCACAGACGAAAATATAACTTATCCTTTTATGAATGAGACGGGGGAAGTACGTTTTTTTTTTTTTTTTTTTTTTTTTTTTTTTTTTTTTTTTTTTTTTTACACAACATACTATGCATAAAAATGCATCATACTGTTAATAAAAATGCAAGATTTTTATTTTCACGAAAAAATTAGTTTTCATCATATTCCATCTATATAGAGAGAGTGAGAGAGTGAGGCGACTCTCATATTATTTGGCATCCCATGTAGATGCACGAAACAATTACATCATCGTGCGATTAAATTAGTAATATATGGTTTGCTAATTGTTAGGGAGCATGATTGATATTTTAAATAAAATAATCAGCTTTAAATCTATGTGAAACACAATTTGACTTCGTCAACTTTATGGGAAGATTTCCTCTTTCTTGGTATGGGTCGCTTTTAAAACACAATTATCTATGTACCAAAGAGTATATATCCTGCTAAGCATGAGTTATATAAATTCGGAAACTATCGTGTACTATGTAGATCAATTTTCTATTAAGTTGTGTTGTGTTTGGTGTGAAAAAAATGGGAGAAAAGAGAAAATCACCTTTAAAATTTTCCTAATCTCGCATTTTCTTTTTTTTCCCCTTCATTTGCACTACAATGGAGATAAAATATTATCCCTCCAATTTGATATTGTAAATATAATCTCCAATTTAAGGAGTAAAATTCTCCCTCATTGATAAAAGGTGAGAAAATGTGACAAAAATGATGAAATTTATAAAGTGATCCTCTCTCTCTCTTTTTGTCGAATCAAAGGGAACACAACCTTAAAATTTAGTGTTCTTCGCTAGAATTTATATTTGAGAAACATAGTATATTTTCTTAAAATTCAATTAGTTTCACTAGTCACTTGTGACACATTAAGTAGGTTAACTATAGTTAAGAAAGCATCATCTATATAATCTCTCTCTCCATATTATACTAATGTTAATAAAAGAGTACTTTTTTTGAACGCATTCGTCATCTAATATCCATCGTCCACATGTCCTTCTCAGGATGAGATCACATGGTTTGGGTCACGAATCCTTGATTGTAATAAAAAAATATTACTAATGATTAAACAATAGCGTATATATAGGAATGTTAACCCTAAACATTTTTAATATACAAACAGATTTTTAATATACAAACGGACGATGTAACATATTATTAATAAATAATTTATATTTATATAAGTAAAATTTATCCTTGCCACATTAGCGATGACCCGATTAAGAGTGCCAGGATAAGGAGCGTTTATTGTATAATACTCCCTCTGTCCTTTTTAAGTTGAGTTTTTTTTTTTTGTGATTTTCAGCACGCTTTTCCACGCCTCTAGATGATGAATTTTATAACGGATTTTTGAAGAATTTTTTCTTTTACGGGATACTACTGATATAGGGGATCTTTCCCAAAATAGAAAATTCTAACTCAATAAAATTCAGACACATCACTTTAACCCCTACCTTTCACTTTAATACATTATCATCACTTCCATCTTAATTCTTACGTCAAAAGAAAAGATTCCTTATCCTGTGGAACGAAGGGGAGTATATTATACTTCCTCCGTCCCAGGATTCTCGCCCCATTTCTTTTCGGCGCGGGAATTAAGACGGGAGTAATTAGTATTTTAAGTGTATGGGTTAGGTATTGAGTGTAGTTTAATGTATTTATGTTTAGGGTATGTAATCCAATTTATAATCTGTAAATACATTTTTATTTCCAGAAATTATTTTTAATTAATTAAGAACTGTTGCATTTAATTAACAAATTAATTAAATAAAGTTTTTTTTTTCTTTCTTCAAACCAGTTAGACAAACTAGAAATGTTACATGAATGAGAAAATAAATTGCATTTCAAATTAGAAACAAAAGCTTTTATTTATAAAAAAAATCCAAATTGTGCACATGTTGAAGAACTAAGCAATCCCATTATCCACACTCTCACTTGGTGAAATGGGCGCCTAATTCAAATCTGAAAAAGTACAACAACTCTATAAATCTACACTCTCTCTTCTTCCTACTCCATTTTCCAGCAACAAAACTCAGAAACCATAGAGAAAAAAACAGAGAGTGAGAGGGAGAGGAAGGTCTGAGCAGTGGCAAAATATTGAAGTAGACAGAGAGCAGCTTTTGTGTAATCTTCATGGTGGGAAGGGGAAAGGATCTCACGAACGAAGAGAGGAATCTGTGCGTGCAGTTTCTCTTGCAAGCCTCTTCGGATGGAAAGCCTAAGAGGGAAATTAACACTACAACAAATGGGCAGTGGAAGGTCTGATCAGTGGCAAACTAAAAGTTCAGAGAGAAAAAAACAGAGAGTGAAAGAACCATCAGAGGGTGGCACATAACACATCCAAACACCAATAGGAACAGAACCATCATCATAAATTTACAGATTATAGAACACCAATTCATCAATTCATCAATTCATTAGAACACCAATTCATCAAGAGGACAGAACATCAATTCATCAATTCATCAGAACACCACTTCATCAAGAGGACAGAACATCAATTCATCAATTCATCAGAACACATCTTCATCAAGAGGACAGAACATCAATTCTTCAATTCATCAGAACACCACTTCATCAAGAGGACAGAACATCAATTCATCAAGTAAATAAGGCCTAACAGAGTATTTCCCATAACACAAATACGAACAAACCCAAATAGACAGAGCCACCAACAATTCAGCAAACATAGAGTATTTCCCAGAACACACAACATTAATTCATCAAGTAAATAAGGGCAAAACAGAGAGCAGAACCCCCAAATGCATCAGAACACCAATTCATCACCTGCCATCATCACCAAATCATCAGAGAGAAGAACACATCAACAATTCATCAACAATTAAATACACGGATCTAATAGGGGATTGGGGTCGAATCCATCAACAACAATTCATCAACAGGACAGAAAACAATTCTTCAACCTCCTCCTGACCCGAATCCCCTTTACAGACTTCATCTGTAAAGGGGATTCAGGTCGAAGGAACCCATCAGGCCGGCCGGCCGGCCGGCCGGCTTCATCAGATCACCAGGGGATTGGGGTCGAAGGAACATCTCTAGGCCGCTGCTTTCGGGAGACTCTTCACCGCCTCCACGGTAGGCCGGCGGCGGCGTTGAAGAGTCTCCCGAAAGCAGCGGCGGCGGCTCTGGGCAGTGGCGGCGTCCAAGAGTTTCTCCAGCCAGGAGGCAGTGGCGATCGGAGTTCGCCATAGCGGTCGGGTGAGATGGGAAGCTTGATACGAGATGGAGGGGGTGGGGGGCTAGGGCTGTAGTCAGTAGGGTATAGAGGGAAGAAGGCATTGGATTTGCGCCGATTAGGACCACGGCGGCGGCCTCGCCGTGAACTATCGGCGTGGGGGTTACGGCCAGGAGTCGTTCTCCACGCCGGCGGAGGCGAGGGAGTACGATCCATGGCAGATCGCAGAGAGTGAGGGGGGGAGGGGGTAAAATTAGGGTTTTTTTGGATGAACACAAGTGAGAGTGAGAGGAGTTGAAGAATCGATGAAATTATTGGTGTGTTGGTGGAATTATTGATTCAGTTTTTTTTTTTTTTTTTTTTTTTTTTAAATAAATTATTATTGTTAATTGTAATAAGGGAATTACTAATTGCACACTGAACACCCTAATTATTTCCCAAAAAGGAAACGTGGCAAGAATTCTGGGACGTCCCAAAAAGGAAAACGGGGCAAGAATCGCGGGACAGAGGAAGTATAGAATAAGTCGCTATAGTAGTATATGTCTGCCATTATACCTACTAATAATATAAATACAGCAATACAATATACCAAGGCTTCCCCTGTATCAAGTCGTCATTCTTCATTACCTCTCCGAATAATTTACTGCAATATTGTTGCAATTCCAAATTAATCCAAAACATTATATGAAGTATAAAGTGTTTTTAACCCACTAAATTTTACAATATAACTTATAGACATAATTCTATTGTTGATATGTTTTGAACCTATATTCGAGTAAACCCTTGGTCCAACGGCACACACTGTTAGGCCTCATGCGCATTATTGTGCTGAGCACATCAGTTGTATTCTTATTAGCTATTTATATAGTTGTAGAGAGTAATTCTAGTTGTAATCTTTACTTAGCCACCTAATTAAATTTGTTATCCCTTTCTGCCCATGCATGGATGTAGCCTACACATCATTTGTGAACGATGTAAATATGTATCTTTTTTACGTTTGTCTACTAGTTTATCCCGCTATTATAATCCTAACCTGTCATAACATCTATGTTTTTATTCATCGTAATTTTTTGCCGACAAGTTGTAGTAATCATTCGATGGATACAAAATTATAAACACCCCATGAATATTGATCGAATCTGTTTTTGTGGTGATTAATGCGCAACTACAAGAAACGAAAAAGATTGGACACTGGAGGGGATTTACGTGGTTTGATTTGTCATAACAGATCTACGTCCACGATTGAAGAGGGGGCGAAAACATTATTAAAGTATGAGCATATAGAGTACAAAAAAGTGTTGATGATTTCTAACTCTTAACATAACCTCTATTTATACACAAATTCATGGAATTCTACTATTATATGGACTCCTTGGTGTATATCCCGTTACTCATGATAGGCGTCCAAATCTCCTTCGTCTAGGTTTCGAGATCTTGGTGGGCCAAACTGCTAGGCCGAGCTTCGTTATAACCCTAATTAGGTTGGGCCTTGGGCCTGATGGTTGGGCTATATCCTATCGAATATTTCATAGCACAAAATTATTTTGTCATGTATATTATTTTTGGCACAATATATTGCATTTATATATTAATTACAAGGAATGACCCAAATAATAAATAAAATAAAATATTCACAAGTTTCTTCTAGAAGGATTTAGGTTTAGATTTTCTGAACCTAGTCTTATGTATTGGCTCAATTATTCAAATTCACATTATTATAATAATCAACTATTGACTGCTCCTATATCTGTGTGCAGACATGGATAGATTATGCCCTTGAAAACTACTATTATAGCGCATAAGCAACATTAAAATTACGTAAATAGTACAACTCTATCTTGATTACTGTGACTTTTGCTTTCCAAATATAGATAGCAAAATCTAACTCACCACTTAGGTCCGAACACATCACGCAATAGTCGATTTATTTAATTAATTGCGGGCCTGAATTTTTTAAAATTAATTAATCACACGATTAAAATATTCTTCCGGTTTTGTCTCAATGCTTGTAATAATGTGTGTCTTTGCTTAAGACGGAAACATGCATCTGGGTTCGTGCCACGTGTCGATGTTGGCAGTTGAAAGGTTGGACTAATTTGGATTAGCTGTTCCAATGAATCAAAAAAATAGTATAATTCCAAAGTCCTCAAAAACAGCCACAATAATTGCTGCTTTTTAGGGCAGCAAGTAAAGGAGATTTAGAACTACCAACTTTGAATTATTTAATTGGCTGTCACTTACCTATAAATCAGATTTATTCAATCCTAACATAGTAACCTTAACTCTACTTGATGAAAATGCTTTTGACTGAAGATGGATAGCATCTTTTGTACTCCTTTCGTCCCTTTATACTAGTTACGTATTTCTTTTTAGTACGTCTCGCAGAACACGTTACATTTTCTTATTTGGTAAAAAGTGACTAAAGGTTAAACACTTTTTGCAAATGCACTCATCACATTAACAAACAAATCCACCATTTCTTAGTTCTCGTGCCTCAAAAGAAAGGTAACTAGTGGAGACAGTATTTTATGATTCTGAATATTAAATAAATATATATTATGTAAAAAGGTTTTGTTGCCATTAATTACTCATATATGCTCCACTTTAGGCGTACAATCGATGGTTGTGAGAAAAATAATCATCCAGAACGAAATTAATAAACATTAGATTAAGTTTGTGTACTTTGGAAGAGAAATACATTATTGATAAGGGGCAAATGAAGAACTGAAATGAGGCATCTTCTTCTCTTTGGAAGATTTTGCGAAATACAACTCCAGCTAAGAACAATTTGGTAATAAACAGGACCATTTTAGATGAATGAGATAAAATTTGCACTTTTTATGATATGTTATGTAAGAGGATATTGACCATTTAATGTTCTCTTGTAACTTCTCGTATATTATTTGGCGGAAGTGTTTTGAATTGGCTTCAATTTGAGTTGGTGGGACTGAATACTCTTTGAAGCCATTCTATCAAATTTCTGGATATTAAAAGGGAAAAGACAACAAAGATAATTTTGAATATTATTTGACAATGTGTTTGTTGAAGCATTTGAAAAGCTTGAAACGATGCAATATATAATAAGAAATTGAGAAATTTTTAGAAGGCATCAAATATAGATCTTGAAAGTAGATTCATGCTCTTTTATCATTCATTTTCTATGTACTGATTTCAGGATTGGAGTTCTGTAATCCTTATGTGTGTATTTTTTCTATTCTTTCTTAATTCAAAGTTTGTATTGAAACTATTTTGTAAGAAATTTGAGTACCTCTTCTACTCGTTTTAATAACATTTTCCACGTTTCAAAAACCAAAAAGAAAAGGGGAAAAGAAAACAAATAATGATTCGAAATATATCATGGCTATAGTACAATATAATGGTGTAAACTGCACCATGAATTAATAAAACAAAGTTAGAAAATATTGTTTGTTCCACGAAATAAAACAATTTCGTTTTTCATGTAGTAGCACCAAAAACTCGAAAGCTCTGTATACTGAATAGGGATGTCAAAAAAGCTCGAGCCCGACGGGCCGATCTGATTAGCCCGAAAAAAATAGTGGGTTAGGGCAAAAAAATAATAGCCCGAAAGTAAAAAAGCCCGATAGGGCTGGACCGAAAAAAGCCCGAGCCCGATAGGGCTGGCCCGAAAGCCCGGTGGGTTGGCCCGGTGGGTTACCATAAATTATGAATTCATGACCTATTTCATTACTCTACTTATAAATTTGATAAATTAGGTTGTATTTTTAATTATTATTGAGTATTTTTAATTTGTTTTAATAAAAATATAACCTTCATTTTAAATTCTATACGTTTTTTACTTCGGCGCTTGGTGAAAAGTAAAATAAAGATTAACATTCAAAAATATTTTTGTTAAATTCACAATATTTATAATTTATTTAATTTTTTTATACACATATGTGCTAAAATAATAATTATTTTTATATTTATACGATATCAATTTTATTTTTTATATATTTAATGGCCCGGTGGGCTAGCCCGAAACCCGGTGGGTTAGGGTTAGGGTCAAAAAATAATAGCCCGAAAGAAAAAAAAGCCCGATTAACCCGATTCAAAAAGCCCGCAACCCGATAGGGCTAGCCCGATGTAAGGATTGAATGTGTATTTCATTGATGATAAAAGAGTGTACAAGCAAGTATATATAGAGATACATCTAGGGTTTACATCTAGGGTTTACAACTAGGGTTTACGATAAGTATAAATACTAATGGGCCTTAATACGCCCCCGCAAGATGGAGGATCCATTCGGGAGACCCAGCTTGGATCGAAGACGGTGGAACGCCGAAGTCGCCAACGGCTTAGTGAGAACGTCGGCAATCTGGTCGCCGGAAGAGATGTGAGAGACCGAAAGAAGACCATTATGCACCGATTCTCGCACAAAGAAGTAATCCAACGCAAGATGTTTCATTTGAGAATGAAAAATAGGATTCTTGTAGACATAGGTAGCACCAAGATTATCACATAGAAGAGTAGCAGGGGTCCGAACAGAAACGCCAACCTCGGAGAGAAGATTTCGAACCCAGATTGCTTCGGCAAAAGCATTCGCAATGGCCCTGTATTCTGCTTCGGTAGAAGACCGCGAAACACAACGCTGCTTAGATGATTTCCACGAAATCAAGTTTCTCCCAAGGTAGATTGCATAGCCTGTAGTCGACCGACCATCATCGATAGAGCCTCCCCAGTCCGAATCAGTGAATATAGTAAGAGTATGATCAATATTCCGATGAAGAAAGAAGCCAAGATCCAGTGTTCCCTTAAGATACCGGAGAACACACTTGACTGCATCCCAATGAGGTTCCTGTGGCGTGTGCAAGAACTGAGAGAGCCTATTCACGGCGAAGAAGATGTCGGGCCGAGTGAAAGATAGGTATTGAAGTAGACCCAAAGCACGCCGATAAAGGCTCGGATCCGACAACTCTCGGCCCTCAAGAGCCGTAAGCTTGATGGTGGGAGCCATGGGAGTGGCGACGGGCTTAGCGCCTTCCATGTTAAATTGAGCCAAGATGTCGGTGATGTAGCTACGTTGCGAAAGAAACAGACCGGACCCTGTCAGAATTACTTCAACACCGAGAAAATGACTGAGAGACCCCAGCTCTTTCAGCGAGAACCGGGCAACAAGCTTCGATACAAACTTAGCCAAGAAGTTGGGATTGTTGCCCGTCAAGATTATATCATCAACATAGACGATAAAATAAATAATAACCCCATGCAAGTTGTAGATGAAGAGAGAGTTGTCGGCAACGGACCGTGTGAAGCCATTTTGGAGAAGAAATGAGGACAGGGCAAGATACCACACCCTGGGCGCCTGCTTGAGGCCATAGAGAGACTTACGAAGCCGACAAACGTGGTCCGGACGAGAGGGGTCACGGTACCCACGAGGCTGATCCATATACACTTCCTCAGATAGAGAGCCATTGAGGAAAGCGTTGTTAACATCAATTTGCTGAATCGGCCAATTAGCAGAGAGCCACCGAGAGAATCAAGCGAATAGTGACCGGTTTCACAACCGGGCTGAATGTTTCAGAGTAATCTCGGCCCGGTTTTTGCAGAAATCCTCGAACAACAAGACGAGCTTTGTATCTAGAGATCGAGCCATCAAGATTGCGATTCACACGGAAAACCCATTTGCAGCTGATGGTCGGACGGCCATTTTTCGGAACAAGCTCCCAAGTTTGATTCCGAATGAGTGCGTTATATTCATCATCCATAGCATGTTTCCAATTAGGATTTCGGAGAGCTTCAGTAACGGTGGATGGCTCGAGAGTGGGAGGTAACGGGTGTAGAGTTGTGTTGTTGACAAGGTTAGGATTAAAGTATCGAGGATTTGGGCGACGCTCGCGATGAGGACGAGCTAGGGCAGGCTGTTCTGGAGCAGTGGTGGACTCGGCGGGTGGTGTAGGATTGGGAGAAGGGTCCGGTGGAGGACTTGGTTGGGACGAAGGACCGGGTAGGGTAGGAGGGAGCCGAGCAAAGCGACTATGGGGAGGAATAGAGTGAGAGTGCGGGCTTGTGGAGGGCATGGTGGGAGTAGATTCTTTGAACGGGAAGACGTGCTCGACAAACCTAACGTGTCTAGAGTAGTAGAGACGATTAGTGGACATATCAAGACACTTATATGCGGACTGAGTCATAGAGTACCCCAAGAAGACACACGGAGAGGAACATGGTTCGAGTTTTGCGGATCTATAGGGACGCAACCATGGGAAGCATAGACACCCAAAAGGTTTAAGCTTGACATAGGAGGGCTCGACACGGTACAGGGCTTGATAGGGCGAACGATTCGCAAGGGCTGAGGACGGAAGCCGGTTAATGAGGTAAACGGCCGTTTGGAAGGCGTGGGACCAGTATGATAGGGGAAGAGATGAGTGATGAAGAAGCGACAACCTAGTTTCAGTTATGTGAAGATGGCGCCGTTCGGCGGTGCCGTTGTGCTCAGGAGTATGGGGAGGAGACGTGTAGTGTGTTATACCTAGCTGACTGAGGAGAGGTTTTAGTTTGATAAACTCACCACCATTATCAGAGAAGAGAGACACTATCTTGGAGCCAAAGAATCGCTCAACTAGACGAGCGAACTGAGGGAAGATTATGGCCACATCGGACTTGTTTTTCAACGGATACAACCACACATACTTGGTAAAATGATCAACGAAAACGACATAATATAGATAACCATCGACCGAACGAACTGAGGAACCCCAAACATCAGTATAAAGCAAATCAAAAGGCTTCGAACTACGCATAGAGTTATCATAGAATGGTAGTTTATGACTCTTATGAACTAGACAAGACTCACAATGAAAATCTGTTGGAAACTTAATTGAAGGTACACAGTTGTTAACTAAAAGCTTGGAGACTCGCAGGGAAGGATGACCGAAACAATGATGCCAGTTGGAAGCCGAGAGAGTGGTGACATGAGTGCGTGGAGGAGACTTCAGGGGTAAGGTGTAGAGGTGGTTATCGTTCCGCCCCCGTAGAAGAGGGATCCCCGTGCGCAGGTCCTTGACAAGAAAATAAGAGGGAAAAAATTCAACAGATACTCGATTGGTATGACATAATTGGGAAACGGAAACCAGATTACAGCTAAGGCTAGGGGCACATAGGATACGGGACAGGGAGAGAGGACGAGACTCAGTAGGAATAGAGGTGTGACCAATATGAGTTATGGGAAGAGTATTACCATTTCCGAGCTGAATTTCGTCCGGTCCTCCATAATCAGAAAAGCTATGAAGATGAGACGCAGAATTGGCCGTGTGATGCGAAGCTCCTGTATCAAAGATCCAAGAAGGCTGAGAAGAGGCAGCCCCGCTCGGCTGCGTGGTGTTCACTTGAGGAGGGGCTTGAACCACAATGTTCTGCTCTCTTAGGAAGGCCGCTAGCTTGCGACAGACGCGAGCAGTGTGACCAATATTAGAGCAGAAGTCACAGACAGGAGCTGGAGATTGGCCATGTGAATAATTGGAGAAACCACGACCACCGGTGCGACCTCCACGGCCACGATTGCCACGACCACCACGGCCACGGCCACCCGAGGATGGCGGGGTGGTGCCGTCGGAGGAGCCAAAGGAAGACTGTTGTTGAGTCTGATTGACGGAGGGCAACAACGGCGAAGGATCTGATGGCGTAACAATGAGTCTCTCAATATCCAGAAGGATGTCAGATAGGTCAGCGAGAGAGACAGCCATTTCACGCACACGGAGTGCGGAGTAGACGGATCGATACTCGTCACCAAGCTGAGTGATAATAGAGGCGACGAGATCGGAGTCAGAGATAGGTTGTCCAGCGAGAGCGAGAGAGTCGGCAATGTCGTCCATATCTTTCAAGTAATCGGTGATGGTCCGATTACCTTTAGGATTTTTAGCCAACTTGGCCTTGAGGAACAAGACACGACCGGGCGTAGTACTGGCTTAGGTGTTGGACAGGCGGGTCCAAACGTCGTGGGCAGAGGCGGCTGTGGAGATGAGCGTCTGGATGGACTCGGAGCAGCTTCCGAGAAGAGCGCTGACGATGATCTGATCTTGACGATACCAGATCGTGTAGAGAGGATTGATCTCTTTGCTGTCGGTAGTGTGAGGCGGGGCGGCGGTGGTACCGTCGATGTGGCCGATAAGATCAAGTCCGATAAGCGTGGACTGAATCTGGCGACTCCATACTGAGTAGTTTGTGGGAGTCAGCTTGATTGGGAAGTGTGTTGGCGCATTGAGCTGCACAACGGTGGTGGATTCGGTGATGGGAGCCATGGAGAGAAGGCGGCGAGAGGAGCTAGGGTTTATGAGAGAGTGGCGGCAGAGAAAAAAACTCAGGCTCTGATACCATGTAAGGATTGAATGTGTATTTCATTGATGATAAAAGAGTGTACAAGCAAGTATATATAGAGATACATCTAGGGTTTACATCTAGGGTTTACAACTAGGGTTTACGATAAATATAAATACTAATGGGCCTTAATACCCGAAACCCGGTGGGTTGACCCGTTTGACATCCCTAATACTGAATTGTGGACAAAATTTAGCTAAGACAAAAAATTCAAGAGTAAAGAGATGAACCCCTTTTCTAGCTAGGCTCGTTGCAAAGCTAAGACTCTCGCCATGGTGCTCGTGTTTGAAAGCGGACTCCATGGCAAGTAAGTATTCTTTTGTCACTGATTTCTTTAGTTTATTTTATGCATATTGATTTTTTTTTTAAATTTTATTCTTTATATTGTATTTTATTTTGCAAGATTTTTTTTTATATTAAAATATTGTGATCATATATATATATGATCAATATAAGAATAGACTGTTAAGTAAGAAATCTATATAATATATAATAGTAAGCCCGGATCTATTCTTAGAAATTTCAGTTTATTAATTGCATGCATTTATTTATATTTATGAAGTAATATATAAAATATAATGTATTTTTTTTATCAAAATACTTAAATTGCATTAATAATTCTCCCATTATTAGAAAAAATCACTAAAATAAAAGTTATATATTTTTATCATTTGAAATTTAATTATCTAAATACTCTTCAGTATATAATATATAAGGACAAGCAAACACACATGAGGTATAATAAAAATGAACCAAATCGTTAAATTAATTGTAAATTCTTTGACCCAAAATTAATAACTTAAATATTTTTTTTAATTATTGTTTCTTGACTTTTAAACATTAAAATCGATATAATAATACAATTTTGGTTTATCATACTTTCAATTTTTTATTAATATTTTATAATTAAAAATATTTTTATTATATGGTATATAATAAAGGTGTATCAATAATTTTTAATGAAATAATTAATAAAAACGTTACAAAAGAAATTATTATGGAACAAATTAATATCTTTCCTAAATTTATATTTTTTGTGCCTATGAATTCAAAAATTTGTTAACCAAAACATATTTCATTTGTATTCATGGTGGAGGAAGATGAAAGTCCGATCACGAAGACATTTTCTATGTATTGAAAACTTAATTATTAGATTTATATGAATTTCACCATACATCTATTAGTTAATGTGATGCATTTTCTCTGTTTAGATGATTCAATATTGTCGTTCATTTATGTATGCAAATCATGTAAAAAATTTGTCTTTATGATTTAACTATTGTCTTTAGCTCTGGATGATTGAAAATAAGTAGTAGCTAGAAATTATATGTATTTCCCATATGTATCGATTATAATTCCATATGATTGAGAATGTATAATAATCTATTTGTCTTCCAAATTATTGTTCTATAGAAAACAAATTGTGAAAGCAATTTATTGCTTTATGATTTTGTATTCTTTAACTTATTTTATTGTAGAGGATGGATCATATAGAAATAAATTTTGGTGTGAGAAATATGAATAAATCTTGGCCATTGATCTTAACAAAATCTATGGCTGATATTGATTTAAGCATGACCGCAGTATATTATAAGCATGAAAACACTTTAAACATAAAATTATATGAAATAAGCATGATTACATATTTAAGCATGATTTTGTATAGATTTAAGCATGACTTTGTATAGCTTTAAACATTTTTCGCATTTTAGCACGCCAGGATTTATTTACACACGAACCATTCCCTTTTATTGTATATCTTTTTTTATGTTTACGTCAACCTCGACTTTTTTTTTTTGACATAATGAAAATTTGGAAATTTGTTTCTAAAAAATCTATTAATCGAATTTAAAATTAAAAAAACTTTTCAATCGTATAATACTATTAGAAAATTTAAAAAAAATAAATAAAAATGTTCTAATTTATTCTGTGCATGGCACGGGTGGAAATTACTAGTAAGAATAAATCAGAACCCTTCATTAAAATAAGATCTGTGGTTGAGATTGACCGACCGATGCATTGAATTAAGTCACACAATGCATCAAAACGATGATGAATGAATTTATTGAATGCAATGCATAAAAAAGACAGTGCATCAAATTAAAGCATACGATGTATCATTTAATGTGAGAATTAATCTGGGCCACTGATTTTTGTAAATCTATGGACCAGATTTATTCTTATTTCCTACCTAAACATTCATTCTCATGAGAACCATACCCTATATATATAGTTGGTTAGGTAGGAAATAAGAATAAATCTAGACCTTATATCTCTCAATATTTGTGGTTAAGATTTAATTCCTTAAGATAAGTATAAACGGATGTTTATACCATTAAGAACATGTACAATGCTAGAACCCCAAATGAGGTTCTTAAAGGTGCCACATAGACAAGATCTCATTGTTATGAAAAATTCACAATGGTGAGGTTCTTAACAAGGGTTCTTATCATAATTGGAGGGTCCCACTTATTATTTTATTTTATATTATTTTCATCTTTATTTAGCAATTAATTTTATTTTACTATCATATAATTAATAAACTTAATTACAACAAACATACATATATTTATTTTAGTAATTGGTTTTATGTTATTACCACATAATTGATAAATTTGATGATAATAAATATAAATATATTTAGTTTTATAAATATATATTTAATACACAAATGATCAATTCTTTTTAATAAAAGTTTTAGTATTTGAATATTGTAGATGCTTAATATAATTAAAATTAAAAAAAATTAATTAATACTATGAAAAGGAAAAATTATGTATAATTTTTTTTAAAAAAGAGTAATATACATAATTAAAAAAACGAAATGGCAATTGAAATATAAAATCAGTAGAAAATAGAAGAGAAAAGAAAAGAAAAGAAAAGAAATAGAAAAAAGAAAAACAAAATTGGAGAAAAACAAAATAAGAAAAAAAAAAGTTATGTGGGCCCCATTTTTTCTTAAGAACCAAGATCTTATATAAGAACCCAGGTTCTTATTTAGGGGATCTCCAATGGGGATGCTAACTAAGGTGCGAGTTCTTGTTTTTGCCACATAGACAAGAACCCCTCCATTGTACATGCCCTAAGTAAGGCTAAATATGTAATTAATAATTTAATTAGTTTCGCATATATTATTATTGTGAATGAGCATCTTAACTTTCTTATATGAATTAAAACTAGTGCAATGCCGTCGAAATTCGACGGGATTCAATTTATTTCGTGATTTTATATAAAAATTTAATAAAAATACATAAATTTGTATATTAATTATTTATTTCAAGCAGTCAGTTCTCGTGTAATATGAAATGAGTTAGTAAATTAATATTTTTTAGATTATTTCATCCCGTCAAAATTTGACATATATCACTTTATAATGTTATTTTAATCAAAATATAAAATTAAATAAAAATATATTAAGCCGCCCCGTTTTTATTTTAACTAAATCACCCTTCAGATGGATTTTTTGACCAAATAAAAATGGATAGTTAGGGTTAACATTTCTGAAATAACTATATAGTTTTACTAAGTCACTCCAAAATTCGACTCTATATTGTTAATTTTAAGCAAAATATAAAAGAAAAATATCAAAATATATCAAGTCACCCGTTGTTTATTTCGATGAACCTGATAGAAAGTTGTATTTATTTTATATCTAAAGCACCCGTCGAACATGTATATTGAAATAAAAATATGTCGATAAAGGTTAACATTTCTCAAATAATTATATGTGGTATGAATGTCAAACCTCCCGTTATTTATTATAACAGTTATTCTCCTCAAAATATATAAACTTAGAGAAATAAATTATTACAAATTTTTATAAATTATTTTAATATGCCCGTTACTTGTGACATTAAAAAAAAATGTTAAGACGTAATATCACAATTTTTCGATAGCTCATTGCTCCATATCACGTTAGCATGAATAGTGCAAATTTGCCCGTTAATTTTTCTGTTAGCCCGTTGTTCGATATAACTTAGCATGAATAGTGCAGATCTGCCCGTTAAATTTTCCGTTAGCCCGTTGTTCGATATAACGTTAGTATGAATTAGTAATGCAATTTCTCACATATTCTTATAAATTATTTTAATCTGCCTGTTACTTGTGACATGTGACATTAAAAAAAATGTTTAGACGTAATATCACAATTTTTCAATTAGTCCATTGTTTGATATAACGTTAGCATGTATAGTGCAGATCTGCCCGTTAAATTTTCCTTTAGCCCGCTGTTCGATATAACGTTAGCATTAATTAGTAATGTATTTCCTCACATCAAATATGAATTTTGATGAAGATACATATGATCTATTTATATATGTACTTTGTCACTAATTTCTTGTAAAATTCATATATAATCAACGTGGGACAATTGATAGTGAATAGTGATAGGGATAAAAATCAGCTCTGCCGCGTGGTGTTTTCCCAATAATAGTTAGACCATCCTCCCCTAAAAATCTCAGATGCCTAGCTTCCCACAAGAATATTAGGGATTTGCCCAGATCCTAATTCATACAGATGCTATGAGGTCGTGCGGGGTTTGTTGGCATCTGTCAGGATCGAAGGATCTGATCAATGCCCCTAAGCATTTGACGGAACCCTAGGTTCTGCGCACGCGATCCGCATGACTCTACGTACCCTAGAGTGAGGACCACTGCATTCATGACGGAGGGAATCTCGCCTCTATGGGAATTCCTTTTCTGTCCTTCCCTCACACGAATGCTCGCTTTTTCACCCTCTCTACATCTATAAATACCGGATGGTTGCACACTTCATAACATCATCTCAACATAACTCTCATTCACACACGCCCTTGGCGTACTGTTCCATTCACTCACACACTCCTCCACGAGCTCCTTTGAGCTCAAGCCGTCACGACTGCCGAGGTCGCATTCACGGTCATTTCAGTTCCTCCTTCTCGACGCTGAGAGGAGTCTTCTTCACCCACAACCTTGAGCCTAAGGTAAAACCCCCATTATCCAGAGGGAGTGAAGCTTAGCTGAGTTCCGAGCTTCGCGTCTTTTTCTTTTCTCCCTGCCTCATTCCTTCATTATTTGTTTATATGAGTTCAAAACTCTATAGATCTTACTGGTTTATGGTCTAATATGCTCTTTATTTGAGTACATAGCTTGATCACCGCTTGTTATTTCTATGCAAACCATGTTCTGTACGCGACACTAGATTATAGCTCTTCAAGCACATGAATCTCTCACTCTTTATCATAGCTATGTGTTCCCCATGAACGTTTTCTTTGCAAAACATGATGAATAATCACACAATCGTTGTAGATCTCTAACCCGGATCTATCAACTGGCGCCGTCTGTGGGAATTTTGAGTTTAAGATGTTGATTTCCCCTGTTTTATGTGAAATCCTCGTTCGTTGTTGCAATACTGATGGATGATTTTCTTTATCATTTCCTTACGTGAAGAATCTGAAAGAACTTGACATTAGAACGAATGGGTATGCTGTATTTGCTGTTAATCCACAGAAATCTGAGTGCGAACATTATTGCTTGATTGTATTAAGCCCCTTTATGATTGTGGGCAGCAGAATGTGATATGGTTGTTAGATTATATTCTTTGCATAACAAAAACTGTGATAGATACCCTGCTAAAGGGAAACCCATATTTGTGATGTTGATTATCTCTTTTCGTATGCGAGTTCAGATTTGTTAATTGTAAGCACTGTAAAAGCCTGTGGATCTAGAGTGCTAACTTCCTACCTATCTGTGAAGCTCTAGATGTTTTGAATAAAGCGTTTATGAATTTATCCTGTTATTTCCCCTGTTCCGAGAGGTGCCTAAGATGGCGGCCGTATCATAGAATGGATATATATTGAATTCAAGTTTGATGTTATTCTTAGAAAATTTGAGCATGAATATCATGAATTCATTCTGCATTGTTTATAACAGCAGGTCAAAGGAATCGGAGGTGATTTCGAAATCATATTTTCCTCACAATATAAACTGAGATAGCTAAACTGTTTTGTTTGTTGAAATTACTAAGGTTGTGAAGAATCCAAGGGAAAGCCGATTCCAGAAATTGCAGTAATTTCAGAACGCATTCAGCTCACCTTCCAAATTTGGTGAGTCTACGACTCCTGTAACTACCTCAAAGTATGAAATCTGGTTGTGGGCTATAAGGGATTAGTAGTTATAAAAGAAGCACCATTTGTCAAACCTTTCATATATGCCCTTGTATTGTTATGAATAGGGGTGAAAACGGATCGGATACGGACGGATAATGCTCATACCGTATCCTATACCATATTTTTTTCTTGAATTCGGAATCGGATACGGATGAGTCGGATTCGGATACGAATTCGGAATATTCGGTAATACGGATACGGAACGGTTACGGAACGAATTCGGTTCGAATTTGAAAAATATGATCGGATAGTATATTTCATACGAAAATCATCAAGATGTGATTGAATACATTAAAAAAAAAATCTACGTAATATTTCGTATCTTCAACAAAGACGAAGAAAACGATTAACGATAGCTGAATAACTTCAATTTTTTTCTTAATAGTTAAGTTAATACCACTCCGGTCCAAGCTTATTGACTCATTTGCTTTATACACGGGAATTAAGACGAAAATGTTTAGTGTATAAAGTGTATTTTGTAGGTAATGTAATGTGGTTTATGTATTTAGACATATTTTAGAAACAAAGCATCATAGATGCATAAAAACATGTTCTTGTCTGATCTTAAATGAAAGATCGTATCAAGACCTTTAATTTGATATAAAAATCATAAAAATCCGATAACAAACGAGCAAGTTATAATAATTTAAACTTTCAAAATTCAAATTATATTGAACTACGTGCAGAAAAATGAGTGGATGCGATTTAAGTATGGAATGTTAAGTGTAATAAGGGGTTTACTAATTGTACTAATTATACTCTAATTATTTCTAAAAAAGGAAATGAGTCAATATGTGTGGGACGTCCCAAAAAGGAAAATGAGTCAATAAGCTGGGACCGGAGTGGAATTATTCTTTTAAAATAGATATTGATAATAGTATTATATTCTTTGTTTTTTCTTCATGCATAGTAGAATAAAGATGAAATTTTTAGGATATTGAATTTCTTTTCTTAATAGATAGTATTTGTCTCTTCCAAAACGAGGGAAATAAAGATGAAATTTTTAGGGTATTGACTATTGAGTATATGTAATTACTACTACAAAAATAACAATTGATTAACTAAAATAATTTGTAAATTTATTTTGTTTAGAAATTATTTTTGAACTTATCATTGTCGTCTCTCTCATCCGCCCCATTCTCTGTCGCCTCCGGCGACCGGCGCCATCACTATCATAGTTTTCTTCGCTGCCGATTGCATCATAGATGATAATAGAGGACGTGAAGGGGGAAGGAGAGACAAATAGACATTTAGAGTTTTAAATTTGGGGATTTTGAGAGAGATGGGTGGAGGTGGCGTTAGATCGGAGGAATAAATGGAGAGAGAAACCGATGGGGAGATGGATGTTGCCGATAGCGCCGAGAGCAACGGACGAATTTGGTAAGGGAGCAACTGGACAGGGGAGAGATGGTGAAGGGTTTTGACGACGGACTGGCGGAGAGGAAGGGGCAAATGCGGAGGCCGAGAGGGAGAGGGGCGAGTCGGAGAGATGGCAACGGGTTGAGCAAAGAGGAGATGACGTCATGACGCCGGAGAGGGAGGACGTGGAGGCGGAGAGAGGGGGTCTAATCACGGCGGCAGGGTTGAGAAGAAGAATAGAGATTGGAAGTGGGTAGGGTAGATTTAATGATTAATTTAATAAAAATAATTATTCAAATATCCAATTAGGATACCGGATCCGGATGAGAGTATATAAAATAAAATTTTAAAAATTTATTAAAAAAAAGTAAAATAAAATATATTAAAATATCCGGATATCCGGATTCATTATCCGGATAATATCCGATAAAATACGGTAAATTCGGATACGGTCGGATACTATGTAATCCGAATCCGATCCGATATCCGAATTCAACTATCCGTATTCGAATCCGTATTCGACCGGATACTGATTTTTTATACCGAATTCGATAACGACCGGATCCGGTTCCGGATCGGTCGGGAAATATCCGATCCGTTTTCACCCCTAGTTATGAATCAAAAGTCCACCTAGTAAAAAACATTAAAAAGCGGAGAGCTGAAGATGACAAGGTCACCCCATTCACCCTGATGAAGTGGCCCTGCATCTGAAAGCAGAACCTCCCATAAGCTCTCAGAAGCCCTGTTCAACATGCAACGTTTTCAGAAGCCCTGTCTGACAGTCAACATTCTCAGAAGCCCTGTCTAACAGGCAACATTCTACATTCTCAGAAGCCCTGTCTAACAGGCAACATTCTCAGAAGCCCTGTCTAACAGGCAACACCCGCATAAGCCCTATTTGATAGGCAGCACCATCATAAGCCCCATACAATGGGCGAGACCCCTCGTAAGCCCTATTCAATAGACAACACTTGCATAAGCCCTATCTCATAGGCAGCATAAGCCCTATCTAATAGGCACACCCTCAAAAGCCCTATATAATAGGCAAAACATCATCAATCAAGCCCTATCTAATAGGCAACATCCTTGAAAGCCCCATATAATGGGCAGAACTGCACGAAAGCCCTATTCAATAGGCAACACCTTCATAAGCCCCATATAATGGGCAGAACCTCTCACAGGCCACTACTACAAAAATGCACATAGATGACACTTCATAGATGACGTTTTTTTAGGAAAAACGTCATCTATGTGCGCACATATTGTATACATGACAGTTTTTGAAAAAACCGTCATCTATATGCATCTATACACGACAGTTCATTTAGAAACGTCATCTATGTGCATCTATACATGACGCTTCATTTAGAAACGTCATCTATGTTCGTTTATTTTTGCTTGATTTTTTATTAATTTATTTTTGTTTTGTATTTTTTTCCCTTTCCTATATTACCTATAGCTAATTCAAAAGAAATACAAAAATTATTTAGTGGAAAAGTATAGATTTAGATTGATCACTTTACTCCCAAAGACTAGAATTGAATTATATGTAGACAAAACTTGCTTCATTTTAAAAAATTATTGAATCGAATTGAAATTGAACATTAATTGAGAAATGGAATTGATATATATTTCAATTTGTATTTTTTTTTATAAAAAATTAAATATAAAGTTTGACCAAGTTAAATTGGTGATCTCTAATATACTAATATTAATATTATTATTTAAATATTTAGTTTTTTTTTTAATAGAAATTATAAGTGAAATCTCTAATATACTAATATTAATATTAATATTTTTTGATGAATAGCTAGATGATGAGTGACGAATTGAAAAATCCCTAACTCTAATTTCTCAGATTTCTCAGACCAAATTCAGCCCCCATCACCACCTAGCCCCGAAGGAAATCAATTCAGAGAACTCAAACCCGTCG
Organism: Thymus mandschuricus; assembly: GCA_029379335.1. Lineage (NCBI taxonomy): Eukaryota > Viridiplantae > Streptophyta > Magnoliopsida > Lamiales > Lamiaceae > Thymus > Thymus mandschuricus. The sequence continues at coordinate 22,002,243 of CM057081.1, forward strand.
CTGCCATCCCTCAGGCCTCAACGTCGCCATGGCTTCACCCGTCGAACGCCAGTCTCGCCGTCGCCGCCTCCGTCTTTCACCGCCACCGTCATCTCTCGCCGTCGCCGCCCGACCTAGATGCCGCCGTCGTCTCGTGGTGAGTGTCTTCATCCCACTTCTCTTTCTTCGTTCTTTTCTTGTTTTCCCTGCTTTTCTTTCTCGATTCTCTCTTTCCTTTGTTCATTGTTTTCCTTTTGCTTGAATTACTGTGTGTTGTTGTGTGTTCCTTTCTGTTGTTTTCTAATTTGACAAATTTGTGTTCTTATTAAATGCTGATGATGCCTTGGGTTAGTAATTCTTGCTGGGCATTTGTATTCATTATGAACTCTATTTCAATTTGATATTGCAAACGAAGAAAAGAAGAATTGACATTATATACTTCTCTATTTCAGACCGGCCACTTGTTTTCATTGTTTCTGTGTTTGTGTTTTTAAAGTTGACTTTCTTCTCTTATTATAATCTAATGTTATGGAGAGTTTTGAACAAGTAAAGAGTGAAGAAGGAAGGGTGCTTAATTTGTTTAATGATGTCTCATGGTAGGGGACACTCACCTCTGGCTTATCAAGATAATGCAGCCCATATCCACTGCACTTTGTAGAATTACTGCACCATTTTTTTCCAGCAGAATTTTATGTCAGCTTGTTATTATTTGCTGCAATTGAAGTATGGATTTTAAAATTATATTATGAGTATGCAGAAATTCTGCATACTGTTTTTGTTCTCGTGTTAGTGAATAAATTTCTAATCATGAATTGTGTGATCTGATTCCAGTTGGGACAATTATACTTTGATGATAACATATCACCGTAATAACCAAGACTTTATAATGATTTTTTTATGATTTAGGTACATTACCACTTCATTTGTTCATTGCCAAAATGGAAAAAGCATGGATGTCAATGAATAGGTTAACACAAGAATATGAGTTAGGGGTTGAAACTTTCCTATGTTTTGCATTAGAAAATGCAAATGACGCCAATGCCATTCCCTGTCCTTGTGCAAATTGTAAAAATTGCTGCAAGACAAATGTTGATACCATTAGGTCACATTTAATATCCAAGGGTATTGACTTAACATATAAGAACTGAAAAGAGCTCGCCTCTCGGTCGAGCACACAATTTAGCAGAAAGGTTATCCTTTGCAACTGTAAATCAGCTTGTATTCGTACCTTGTAATGTGGGGTAAGTGAAGATCTTTCTTTCTATATTTAATTTATTTTTTTTAAAAGTTTTTTCATAATAATCAAAGTTCATTTGTGAGTAGTGCACATTGGATTTTAACAATCATAGAGCCTCACAAAGAATATGTCTATTTGATGGATCCCCTTACTCATGAGAAACAAGATGCCACTTGGAAATATGTGGTCGACACGTAAGTTTTATTAGCTTTCATGAATTATATGTGCTGCATTTTATGGTAGTATTATACTCTATTTGAAATATGATTTACAGTGCGATGATTATTTATAATGCGACAAAGCAAAAGCCATTCACCAAACCACCAAAGTGGGAAATTATAAAGGTGTGTTTTAATTAAATTAATTACTATAAATTGTTTTATGCACTTACAATTTTGTTTTTTTTATTTAAAATAGGGTCCAATGCAGCCCGATTCTAAACAATGCGGGTATTATGTGATGAGGTTCATGAAATTGATAGTGGAAGGAGTTCAGAATGACTTCAACACTAGTCCTATTAGATCATTGGTAATACAATAATTTACTCGTTTTTTGGTCTACTTTTTTCTTGTGCTTATTATTTACTTTTGTTATATTTCATGGTATATTTATAGTTTAAAGAAGGCGTGTATTCTCAATGTGAAATTGTTGAGGTTCGTGAAGATTGGGCAACTTGTCTCATTGAGTGTCTGTAAGCAACCAGGTAAATTTGGATCTACCTCTCTAATTATTTTTCAAATTATTTCCGGTTTGATTTTTGTTTGATTTTTTTTTTTTGTGATTCTACTGCAGGAGCTTGTTTAGATGTTTATGATTTATAGGCTCCTCGAACTGTTTTCTTTAGTTGAAGGGATAATGTATTTTTTTAGTTCTAGCTCTTTTGTAGTAGTACTATTGGTAATGGATCTGAGTTGAATACATTTTGAAACATGTATTTACTATTACTTTTTTGAATATTATTATATATTATGGGATTTCAAGTGGCAAGTACTGTTTATTTTATTGTGAATGGTTTAAATTTTGATTTGAAATAAAAAATAAAATAAAAAAATAGATACAAATTATCCAGCTTTTTTTATAAATTAATTGGGAAAAGATGACGGTTGAGATATATAAGCGTCATCTATTTTGCTTCAAACATGACAGTTTTAACTAAAATAGAAGACAATTTAAAACTGTCATCTATAATGAACTATAGATGACGGTTAATAAGCGCATGTAAAGTACATAGAATAGATGACACCGCCAATCTTGACAGTTTTTTTTGTAGTAGTGGGCCTTATCTCATAGGCAACATTTTCATAAATCCCATATGAAGAATATCATTTTCGTAAGCTCGACTGAATAGGCGGCACTCCCATAAGCCTCCTATAATGGGCAGAACCCCTGATAAGCCTTATTCAATAGGCGCTATTCTTGCAAGCTCTATTTGAAAGACAACATTTTCATAAGCCCCGTAGAAGGGATATCATTCTCATTAGACATTGTCTAATGGGGAATACCTTACCAAAAAAGCCTTGCAGAATAGACACCATATAAAAAGCTCTCCATAGTAAGCATTATGCATAAAAGGCCTGCATAGTCAGACATCGTGCATTGAGTCTCATAAAATAAGAGACTATATGAGTCCTAAAAGACTTCTCACCATGACCGGATCCTTCTCAGAAGCTTCGTGGGAGACGCTTTAGAGGAATAAACCCCCCAGTAATGGGTCTTGCAAGAGCGGGTGTTATTTATCCCAACTTAATACTGGCAAAAGCCACCCCTTAAGAAAGCCTTGTAGTAAATAGACAATGTCTGCTAAAACTACTATAAAGGGTTTATGATTGCAAAAGAATCTATTAAACACAGATTATACATATCTTAAGCTTCCTTCAAGGAGCATCTGAAACTAATTTCTCTAAGCATCCTTGAATATTTGCAGAACCTCGCAAAAATGAACACTGCCTCAGATGCCGCTTCAAAAGAAGCTGGCCAAGCTACTGGAAATCCAGCGAATTCCCTACTGGGGAATAAAGGAAAAGGCACCTTGGTGACAGAGGCCAGTGTCAACATGGAGGCTCAGTTCTCTTCAACCATGCTCCTCCAAATGAAAACGCTTGTAGAAGGCGTGGTTGAATGGGCTGTCGAGAAAAGACTCCATACCTTGGGAATGAACTCCCAAATCCCAGATCCTCCAGGTGAAACCCAGGAGGGTGGAGGAAGCAAGAGCACCCCGGCAACGCACAAGCAGAAGCCTATAAATCCGAACACAAACCAAGAATTGGTCTCGAAGCTGCCTCCCATAGTGGATGAGACAGAGGAAGGATTCTTTACTGACTGGGAATCCCCAGATGAAGAAGGACCTGAGTAAATTGAGGGGAATCTTAATGAGAACACCAATAACACATGGGCCAAGAAGTATGCGCAGCAACAAGAGCAGATGAAGCTCTTAGTAAAAGAAGTAAAAAGGCTAAAAGAGCAAAAACAAGCTGCAGAAAGGACCTCAAAGGAAACAGAGGCAAGCGAAAGAAAAATTCGCAACCTAAATGAAGAAGAGAACCATAAACACTTTCCCAATAACAAGAGTAAGGGGAACGAGTCAGAGCTTTTCTCCTTATATGTCGATGAGAATAGTCCATTCTCTGCGGACATTCAAACTGATCCTGTTCCCAGCAACTTCAAAACAATCTCTTGCGAGTACCAAGGGAAGGAAGATCATGAAGAACATTTGATGAAATTTGAAAGCTTATGCCTCCTCCATCAATATTCAGAGGGCGTCAAGTGCCGAGTATTCCTCACAACTATGTCAGGGACTGCTCAACATTGGTTCAAGCAGCTACCAAGAGCTTCTATCCATTGCTTCATGGATTTGAGGGAGGTTTTCCTCCAACAATTCGTTAGTGCTAAAAGAACTACTAGAAATTCTTTACATCTAACGACTATCAAGCAAGGTGCCAATGAGAGTCTGAGAGACTACATGACACGCTTCAACGAGGCCGTCCTGGAAATCCCAGGAGTACAGCCTAAGCTAAAAGTACATGCTTGCGTGGATGGTTTAAAGCCAGGACAATTCTTTGCTTCTCTCATCAAAAAGGAAGCCACCTCTTTTGAGGAGCTATTGACAAGGGTTCAAAAATATATCCATATGGAGGAAGCCCTAAGTAGCAAGAGGGCTGAACTAGCTTCCCAAAGGGAAAAGAAGCCAGAAGAAAGGAAAAGAGCAGCACCAGATGCTTGGAAAGCTGACCAAGATGTGTGGTCCTTAAAGCCATTCACTCTTCTGACAAAACAGCCTGATGATCTGTTCAAAATAGTCATGAAGAAACCAGGAGTGCAGATCCCTGTGGGACGTAAACATCCCCCAAGGAAACCACCCTCTGACAAGTTCTGCAGGTTCCACAATGATTATGGACACGTGACCAACGAATGCAGAAATCTGAAAATAGCTATTGAAAAATTGATCCAGGAAGGAGAGCTCCTGGATTATGTCAAAAAAGAGAATGGTCAAAGCAAAAAGAGGAAAGAGGCAGAAGATAAAACGCCCGAAGCTGAAGAGACATTGGTATGTAAAGGGATTATCGATATGATATGTGAGAGCCATACCAAAGAAAATAGCTCATCAACCACGGGAGAGTGAATACCATTTCGTAGGAAGAAAAAAGAGAGCAAGGTCAATAATACCTTTTGACAAATGCTTTATTTATTCCTTAGTTTTATAACATATGGGAAAAACCGAACTAAGTCCTTAAAGTTAAAGAAGCACTTCTTGAAAATACCACCTAAAGATGAGGTATAATTCCTCCGATTTCTTATACCTCACTTGGGGGGGGGGGGGGGGGGGGGGGAGTAGGGAGTATCCCCCTAGGAGCAATATCCACATCCCATTATCTTAAAATGTTTTTTCTATATCGATTTTTATATTGTACTGCCTATGAGGGCAACAGGTTGGAACAAAACGAAAAGTCATATATTCATGAAAATAAAAAAGACCACGCTGACAAAAACAGAAAGCAGAATCTGGAAAATAAAATTCCAGTCATCCAAAAAACTTAGAACAAGATCTAGAACAGAAGCAGAAAAGATTTGTTTTAGAAACAGCAGTCGACATAAATAAGAAGTTGTTGGTCCCACTTTGTAAGAGGAAAAACACGTAGAGGGGGGGGGGGGGGGTGAATACGTGTTTTGAAGTTTTTCAACTTCAAATTCCTCGAACTCAAAGTATGAAGTAAAGTGCTCAGTTGAACAACTAAGACCTAGCCGAGAGCTAGATCTAGAGTTTTCACAGATCTCTTGACCTAAGCTTAGAGCTTGATCAAGAGTGAGACTTTACTCTAAATGCGGAAATTCGGTGAGCTAAATCTTTCCTAAGTACTTAAAATCTCAGTTTGTGTTTGTTTAGATGCTTTGTGCAATGATTAATCAAACAATAAGTAAAGAGAGATAGGGTTAGAGATACGACACAGAGATTTATAGTGGTTCGGAGATGAAGCTCCTACGTCCACTTTGTTGCACTAGGCAACTCGTTCTCTTCACTCAAGAACTTGAAGATTACGGGCTCTTCAAAAGCCAGAGACAAGATCGAGCTTCACTCGCTTGGATCTGTCAGACGCTGGGTGATTCCGGGTTCACACCAAAAACCTAGAACTGGACTGGAAGCTTCACTCGCTTTCAGTCCGACGACAGGGAGATTACGGGTTCTCCTTACAACCTAGTTTCGATCGAGCTTCACTTCATGAAAGTGTAAGCTTGGATCTAGACTCTATGATCGAGGCTTCTACTATCGATGAAGGTAGAGCCTTGGATCGAACACAACCTAACGACGAACACAGAACCTAAGACTTTAGGGTTAGGGTTTTCTGTTTCGACAGAGACACACTATTGAAGAGTTCTTTACAATGAATGCAAAGATGGCTAGAACTCTTCTTCTAAGCTGGGGTTTGAAATGGGCTTAGAATTCTCAGTGTGAAGGTTGCGAAGACGAGTTCTGATGAGGCTGGAACTCAGAGAACACTTGGAAACAAAGACTCGAAGATTGCTCAAAGGCTGGGAGTGTTTGTTTGCAGTAGGCGCTCGAATGCTCAAGTAGTGTTCTACTTCTCTTCGTCTTCATCCTTCACTATTTATAGGCGGAGAGTTGGCCGAGATCCATTGCTTGGTAGGTGGCCTTGTCCCTCTTCCTCTCGACAGTACTTTGCGCAGGCAGCTGCTTTTGCAGGTGCGCAGTTTGTCTCTTTGCCGAAAATGACTAAGTTACAAACTTAACAGTAACTGGAGCGAGCCAGTACTCTAGCGGCGCCCTGTCGACCTGGCAGTCAACTCCGCTGCTCCACTCCGCATTCGACACGTGGGAGATCTCGCAATTAATGCGACGATCTTCAGTTGACTGGAGTTTGAAATAGGAGCGGGAAGTGTGCTGTCGCTTTCTGGTAGGTAGTGGCTCGCTTCGCTTTAGTCTCGTAGCGTCCGCTTCAAATCGAGTCGCTTCAAGGTCATACTGTAGCGAGTACTTGGAAAGTGAGTTCCCCAAGTGACTGCTTTAGTAAGTGTTGACCCGCGTTGACTCGCTTCGGCTTTTCACTGTAGCGCTCGCTTTGCTTCGCTTTGGCAGACTCGCTTCGAATCCACTGTAGTGCTTGCTTCGCTTGGCTATTCTTCGGCACGCTTCACTTCGGCTGGGTAGACTCGCTTCGATTTGAAAACACACCTCAAGCGAGTGACCTTCACTTGAATTTTCTGCAGTCTAAAACCTAAGTGACTAAAGCAAAATAAAGCCATCCTAACAGTATAGGCTTAGAAAAATTTCTAACCTATTTTCTACATCAAATTGGGTCGCTTGGGAATAGAACACTTGGGGTTTTGGGATCAAATCAAAACAAATACTTCACTCACTTCGAAGTGTCCCATATGAGTTCCCCCTTAACATATTGTTCTTAACAATTCCCAACAATTTCCCCCCTTTTGATGATGCCAAAACCCAATGACTCTAGGCTAAAAGAATTAGCCTGCCTAACCGTGGAAGGAACTTCAAGTGACTGCTTCCTTTGCATGTTCGTTTGAAAATTTTCTTTTAAGTACCTTTCCCCTTTTTTTTCGGTTAAACTTTTGAGTTTGTAGCATAAGGATAAATCATTCACAAAGCTTGTAAATGACACAAGTTAACAGAAATTTAAATAGGATAGTGCACAACAGTTCACAAGATATGATGAATTGAAATTCATGAATCTGCTGCGGGGTTGTTCTTCTCCTCCTCTTCTTTCCCTTTCTCCTCCTCTTTCTCCTTCTTCTTCTCTGTCTCCTCTTCGATGCAGTAGGCAGACAGGACATTCACTTCCATCGTCATGATGTTGTATTGATTTGCTCTCCACCTGCCCTCCAGTCTCAGAGCTTCATCAACTTCTTCATCGATAATCCTTCGGTTAGGAACCAAAGACTTTGGCTGAAACGGCTAGGGGTGGGTCGGGATACCGTTATGCCGAAATACCGAGCATACCGCGCTGAAAAAATACCGAAAATACCGAAAGAGACGGTATACCGATTTTTCGGTACGGTATCATACCGTACCGATAAGCTTCGGTACGGCAACGGTATCAAAAACTACAATACCGCGGTATACCGATAAATACCGTACCGCGGTATATACCGAATTTACGTGCATGTCACAATAATTATCTCAAGATTTATAATGCATGATTAATGAATACACTTAGCATATATTATATGTTAATATTTACGCATTAAAACTTTAAAGTATGATTGTATGTAAGTGTATGAACATGATAACTTATGTTAATAGTTTAATTAAGTTAAGACATACTAGTTAAAAATAAAAATTGAATGTAATAACTTTAAGTTGTATAAGTTATATTATCTAAGTAAAATACTACAAATAGTATTCTTTCAATATTAGTTTGATTTAAATTTAAGGCATACTAGCGTAATTTCTGAATATTTTAGTTTTTAAAGTAAATATATCGAAAAATATTAGTGAAATGTATAAATGTTGATTCATGAAATATGTATGTATTTTAAATGGTTATGGATTAATCATACTTTTTATTAATGAATTGTAATTTCTTATGGATTTTATTGTATGGATTTTATTAGTTTATGAATTTTTAATTCTATGGATAATCGTATGTTTTTGGTATACGGTATACCGTACCATACCGAAGTCGGTACGGTATACCGAAACGACGGTACGATAACGGTATAAATTTTTTTCATACCGAATTTCCGATATACTGAACATTGGTATGCCGAAGGTACGGTACGACAACGGTATGAAAAATCTCATATCGCAACTAACGGTATGGTATACGGTATGGCGAAAATTTTACGGTATGCCGTACCGAACCACCCCTAGAAAAGGCATGGGAAACTCCTTCACTGCGGGCACTTTGATGATGAGAGGCAAAGGCTCAGCTACCTCCGCCAGTGTAAAGATCTTCCGCCGTAGCCGTTCATTGTGTTGGCACAAGAAGTTGTTGAGAGCATCCAATCTTGAGCACTTATCCTGATAAGGCACTACTTGCCAGTAGTAGTAGGCCTTGATGAATTTCTCCTTTAGGATGAGCCATGTTTCAAGAAGATCTCCCGGGATGAAGTCTTCGATCTGCCTTGAGTCTGGATGATGTTCTCTTCGCGTGGCCAGCTCCTCCTCTGTTCTGCTTGATAGTTCTTTCATGACCGAGTTGAATTTGGCACCGGTGTCAGTGGTCCACTTTGGAAGCTTCTCATTGACACGCTTGCGGATATAGTCATGTTCTTCAAGGAGGGCAGCGGCCGGAATTGATCATCTCCGCCAAAGTGACTCGGCAGGTGTCCATCCAGGCTTGGGTTTGGACAGCTTCAGACTCATCAGGAGTGTGAGGAATGTAGGCGCTTCGTGCGATAGCGGACTGAATGAGTCTCACTTCACTCCAGTGCGACTCGATCCGCTCATCTATCTTCTTCATCCTCTTCTTCTTCACCTCCTCGTCCTTATCCTTCCTCTTCTCCTTCTCTTCTCTATTCTTCTGCCTCCTCTCGAAGCGGCTGGACTTATCAGTAATAGCCTGCTGCATCTTCTGGTGTTTGGCCGCAGGGTCCTCCTCCCTGGACTCAGGTGCAGTCCGCTTCAAGGGCTGTTTTTGTGTAGGAGGTGGCGGAGGCGGCATTTGCTTCGATGGTTAAGGCACAATGGCCTGGCTTGCAGAAGCAGCGCCAACGTCCGTTGGAGCAGGAGCAGCAGCTGTAGCGGGCGCGCTTGAAGCGCCTGCCTGGAAGCTTCCAATTAAAGCTTTCTGCGGAATTTCAAACTCCTTTTCCAAGGCACGGGCAATAGCTTCATCTTGCGCAACCTGCAGCTCTCTTTGCTCCTTGGTCAATGGAGCAATCGGGGGATGAGTGGCTATGGAAGAGCCAAGTAGCTTCCCGGCAGATGGCCTTCGGGGTTCTTCAAGGGCCTTGTCTTTTCCTTTCTTCCTTGCCAGCTCTGCCCGAGCTTCATCCATTTCTTCCTCCACTCCTTCACTTCCTTCTCCTCCGACTCTGCTTCCCCCTGCGATCAAGCCACTGGCTTCGATCCTTCCAACACTTCCTCCTTCGATCAACCTCTCCTCTCCAACTCCACTTCCTCCTTCTCCACCCGCTCTTGTAGTTTTGGTTGGTTTCACAATCATTTCCCCCTTTTTGGCATCATCAAGATTGCCGGGGGCGGGAATAGTCACCTTTCCGCTGATGGATTGGTGTATGTCATTAACTTTGCTTAGAACAGCATGGAGCATCCTCTCGGCACGCTCTGCAAAGACACGCTCTTTGGAGAGCACGATCTCTGACGTCTTGATCGAGATTTCCTCAAGCAGGTACTTGCACTGCTTCTCCCTCTCTGTCACAGAGATCATCAAGTTTTCCAAAGGCTCCACAGCTTTGAAGCGATTATCCAGCTCCGCTTCAACATCGCTGGTTATCCTCTTCCTCTCTTCTTGCAAGACGAGGTTGAAGTGTTTTTGAGACGCTTCAAATTCAGCTTTGGCGGTGGCCAAGCTTCTTTCTCTTCTGTTCAGCGTAGCATGGAACATGGGGTCTGCGGAGATTTTGACAGCGTAGTCTCCTGCTACTTTCTTGACTTTGGCAAGTAAGATGCTCAACTCAGCTTGCTTCAAGTCCAGGGCTTGAGCACTCCTCCGCCGGCTCTCAAGCTCGCCTTTCTCTTCTTCACGCTCGAGCTTAAGGATTTTCATTTCCTTTTCGAGCTTGTCAAGAGCTTTCTTGACTCTGGTCAACTCGCTTCCGAGTTTGATTTCTTCCTCCTCTTTCTTCTCTAACTGCTTCCTCACCTTCTCCAACTTCCTTCTCAACTCCTTCTTTTCATCTTCCAATGCCACAAGCTTGGCATTCACCTCCCTCAGCCTGCTTCGCTCAGCCTCAAGCAACTGCTTGGACTCTTGAGCATTTTTCTCTAACTCCTCCACTCGCTTCACCTTCTCTCCCATCAAACTCTCCTTTTCAGCAAGCAATTTCTCCTTCTCCTCAACTTTCTGCTCTAGGTCACCCTTTTTCTTGTCAAAATCTGCACGCAGATTATTGACTTCCAACACCTTCTTTGTCAGCTCCTCATCCTTCTTAGTGATCTCACTTTGAAGATTGGAGATCTCCACACCCTTCGCTTCCACTTCGACCTCGTGCTCCTTTATCAACCGGAGTTCATGCTTTGACGGCACACGTTCTGGGATGGATGCATCTGGATATTCACGCAGTACTCTAGCGTCGAACATCTCCCAGTAATGGGCCTCGTTTATGAACACATGAAAACCATCGGCTCCAATGAAATTGAGCACTTCCACTTCCTTCGCTTCAATCACCTCCTCCTACAGAGCTTTCAAAAGATTGAAGATCTTGTAGTATTCTGTTCCTCTGTATGTAATATACGTGAGGAAATCGACGGCTCTGGTGTAGAAATCATCAGACATTTCCACGGAGGGGTATCGATTTCGGATTATATCTGCAGCTTGCTCCCAGTCCTTGACATACCGTTCCAGAGCTCTCTCTTCTGCAGATGGAGGTAGTGGTGTAGGTGGGATTATGGCGATGTTGGTGTCGGCTGTTTGGGCGGTTTCAGCAGATTCCGCTGATGAGGATGGAGAGTTGGGGGTGGAAGTGATAACCACATATTTAGCATGCTTTAGAGTGCATCTCGATGCGTGTTTTGGTTGAGATATGTGCTTTAATGAATAGGAAATGATAGGTTTTTACAAATATTCATTTTCTATATGCTTTGCGTTTTCTCTCGGTTTCCGTGCTGATTTCAGGTGCTGCGGCAATTTTCTGGGCAAGTTTTACTTATTCCATGTCGAAGAGGATCGAGAGAGGAAGCCGTAGCACTTTGCGGATTAATTTTCCGATGCCGGACGAGAGAGAACGAGCCAAAACCGTGAGAGCGCGCAAACTGTGAAATGTGGGCGGAAATGCACAAGTCAACCGAAAATGCACAAGTCAAACCTCTACTCAACTTTCCAGAAATTACAGATTTTACCCCACCTTTTCAACTTAAGTTTCTAGTATTTGCAATTTGACCCCAATGTGTGGGAAAACTATAAATAGCTAGTTATTTTCCTTATTTGTTATCTAACAACACTTATAATTCACTTTAGCATTTTCTCTTAGAACCCTAGCTATTTTCCCTCTTTCTACTTTGGTATTTTCAAATATTGTTGGATGATCAAGCTTGGAGATTGAAGATTATTGAAGCATTTCTATTCCTTTTCCTTTCCTTGTTATTTCTATTATGTTTTCTCTTATTTTTGATGGTTTAATTGCTAGATCTATGGCTAGCTAAGCTAGCATATGGCTCCAAGTGATGGATAATTTGATGTAGATGATAGGTGTTAGATTCTAGGATGTTGATCTACCTTCCTCTTGGATTGCCTATGGATTGAGACTTTAATTTGAATGCATGAATAATTGATCACTAGGAGTGCATCTAAGGTGTTTGAGGGAATGCTTAGTAAGCTTCCTTTCATAGCACTTGGCATCAATCCATACCCATATCACTTGATTTCATCTCATATAGTTCCTAGAAAGAATTAGATGGGTTGGATGATAGTTGGTAGGTTATCTTAGACTAATTTGAGCTATTTGGAGTTGATAGAGTATTTAAAGGCTTAGAAAGCATTTGTTGCTCTATTAGTAAGGTAGGTTAGCATATATGATATAAGAAACCATCCAACGTGGATTAAATTGGTTTGAAGCATCTAGATTCTAAAGCCTTCACCATCATCATATTGGAAATCACTTGGATCCATGCCTTTTACTATTGTTGAATCATATTTGCACTTTACTTGTCTTGTTTACTTTACATTGTCAAGTTTACAATCTACTTTACTCTTTGCCTAGTTAAGAAAAACCAAACCATGAATATGTGCTCAAATAGGATAATAGAGACGAGACAAACTACTTGATTATCTCTTGTTAACTAAAGCATGTAAGCATCAAACGAAAGGAGGAAATTCGAAGTATATTATTAACTGAACGAGAACACATATATATACACAAGTATCGGACCCGTAGATGGGCCTAATATTAACCCTAATACTAATTACCATATATATACATTCTAACACTCCCCCTCAAGCTGGAACATAAATATTAATTATGCCAAGCTTGTTACAAAGATATTCAATCCGAACCCCATTCAAAGCTTTCGTGAACAAATCTCCTAACTGATCTTCAGTCTTCATATACCCAGTAGTAATCAGCCCATTCTTAATCTTCTCACGAATGAAGTGGCAGTCTATCTCAATATGTTTGGTTCGCTCGTGAAAGACAGAGTTAGAGGCAATATGAAGAGCAGCCTGGTTATCACACCACAACTTAGCCGGCATTGAGACTTAATTTTATTCCTACCTCACTCAGAAATTTATGAACAGACAAAATCTCACATGTAGACTTAGCCATTGCTCTATACTCAGATTCTGCAGTTGAGAGTGAAACAACTTTCTGCTTCTTACTTTTCCACGAAATCAAATTTCCACCAAAGAACACACAATATCCTGAAGTGGATCTTCTATCATTGTTTGATCCTGCCCAATCTGCATCAGAGAAACCCTCGATTCTATCATGGCCATGATCACCATACACAATCCCACGTCCTGGTGCTCCCTTCAAATAACACAAAATCTGTTTCACCGCCCTCCAATGGTCTACAGTAGGAGACGCCATATACTGACTTACCACACTAACTGAAAACGCAATGTCAGGGCGCGTTACCCTCAAATAATTCAACTTACCAACCAATCTCCTGTATCTCTCAGGATCTTCAAATGGCACCCCGTCTTTGGTAAGCCGCATATTAGGAATCATTGGAGTGCTACATGGCTTAGCACCCAAATTACCTGTTTCAGATAGCAAGTCAAGTACATATTTCCTTTGAGACAAGAATATACCCTTCTTGCTTCTGAGCACTTCAACACCAAGAAAGTACTTGAGTTCACCCAAATCCTTAGTATTGAATCGAGTAGGCAGAAAAGCTCGCAAAGATGCAATCCCTCCAGAATCACTGCCAGTAATCACAATATCATCAACATACACCACCAATAAAATAAGACCACTATCAGAACGCTTGTAGAAAACAGAATCATCGAATACTGATTGCTTCAAGCCAAACTCCTCAGCTGCACGTGCAAATATGCCAAACCACGCACGGGGACTTTGCTTCAAACCATATAATGACTTACGAAGGTGACACACTTTATGAGACTCCCCCTGAGCAACAAATCCCGGCGGTTGCTCCATATAGATTGTGTCACTGAGATCGCCATGAAGAAAAGCATTCTTCACATCCAACTGATATAAAGGCCAGTGATGGCTCGCCGCTAAGGATATCCCAAGGCGAATGGAAGTAAGTCTAGCAACTGGAGAAAACGTCTTAGAATAGTCAACACCATATGTTTGAGCATATCCTTTGGCCACAAGATGAGCTTTTAAGCGAGCAACAGAACCATCAGGATTGACTTTAACAGTAAACACCCATTTGCAACCAATCGAGCGCTTACCAACAGGAAGATCTACCAACTCCCATGTACCATTCGCCTCTAAAGCTTGCATTTCCTCGATCATAGCAGCTCGCCAACCAGAATGAGCTAAGGCTTCGGGGACAGATTTAGGGTCAGACTCAAGCGTGGAAACAAAAGCTTTAGATGAAGGAGATAAACGATCATATGACACAAATGAAGAAATGGGATAAGTACATGAACGTTTACCTTTACGAAGAGCAATAGGAAGATCATCGGTCGGTACAGGATCAGAAGACGAAGCTATTGGCGCATCAGGACCCGAATCAGGCGAAGTACGAACCACGGTATCAGTAGCAGGTGCAGTAGCAGGAGTGGGATGACGACGTGTATACTGGTGTATAATAGGAGGACGAGGTGTAGTGGAGCGAGATGGAGACTCAATGTAGACTAAGAAATCCAAATTCGTTTCCTCATCCGTAGGTAGAGTACCCGAATCCGGAGTGAAAGGTGTATGTTCAAGAAAAGCGACATCCCTAGACACAAGATACTTATTCAAACTTGGACAAAAACACCGATAGCCCTTTTGAACCCGAGAATATCCCAAGAATATACACTTAATAGATTTCGGATCAAGCTTAGTGACTTGAGGCCGAACGTCACGAACAAAACAAGTGCTACCGAATACCTTGGGATCAATAGGAAACAAAGACTTAGACAGAAATAAAACATGGAAAGGAGTCAAATCAGAGAGGACAGACGATGGCATACGGTTAATGAGGAAACAAGCAGTAGACACAGCATCAGCCCAAAAATGTTTAGGGACTTTCATGGTGAACAATAAGGCTCTGGCTGTTTCAAGGAGGTGCCGATTTTTTCTTTCGGCCACTCCATTTTGAGCCGGTGTGTCAACACAAGAAGTTTGATGAAGGATGCCATTAGTAACCATATAAGATCGAAATGTATCAGATAAATACTCCTTAGCATTATCACTTTTAAGTATTTGGACAGGCACACAAAACTGAGTTTGAATTTCAGCACAGAAGGCAGAAAAATGAGAAAATAACTCAGAGCGATTTTTCATAAAATAAAGCCATGTCATACGAGAATGATCGTCGACAAACGTAACAAAATACCTATAACCGCTCTTAGAAGTAATGGTACAAGGACCCCAAACATCGGAATGTACTAACTCAAACGGAGCATCAGCTCGCTTATTGACTCGAGGACTAAGACTAACACGATGATGCTTAGCAAAATGACAAGACTCACAATCCAAAGAAGACAACTCAGAAAACTGCGGACACAGTTTCTTCAACAAAGAAAGAGATGGATGACCCAACCGACAATGTGCTTCCATCGGAGTGACGATGCCCGCACATGCTACTGAAGACAGTGACGACGTATCAAGAATGTATAGACCGCCTGATTCATGCCCTTTACCAATAATCAGCTTCGTCGTTAGATCCTGAAACAAGCAATAACCAGGAAAAAAATTAGACATTACAATTCAACTGACGAGTAAGTTTACTAACAGATATCAGATTATATGAGAGATTGGGAAGGTGAAGAACAGAAGACAAGGATAACGAAGGTGTAGGCTGGACAGTGCCCGATCCACGAACGAAAGACTGTGAACCATCAGCTAGGGTAACCGAATGAGTATGAAGATGTGACTCATATGTGGAAAATAAACTAGAATTACCTGTCATATGATCTGTGGCACCCGAATCAATGACCCATTTGGTTGACGAGGAAACTATGCAAGCAGTAGGGTTACCTGAATCCACAAGAGCAGTGGTAGGACCGGACTGTGAGGACCGTTCCTGATGCTGCAAAAGCTTCGCATAATCCGCAGTAGAGATAGTAATAGAATCACCAGGATGGCCAGAAGTGTTGCTGTTCGTGGACCGACAGACGAGCTACCGAACCACATTCTTGTATGAAGGCTTGTTAGGCACATGAGTAGATGATCGACCAAGGAGAGCATTATGCTGATCAGATGGGGTAGAAGTCGAACGCTCAGTGCGAAGAAGTCTGCTAAACGCCTCATCCAAGGATGCAATCTTCGAATCAGAGAGAACTTGAGATTTGGCAACCTCAAACTCAGGGGAGAGACCAGCCAAGAAGCTCATAACTGCCATTTTATCCCTCTGAGCCTGCTGAACAGTTATGTCTGAACCAAGCGGAAGAAGGTCATTCAGCTCTCCATAAGTCTTCTTGAATGCCGTGAAATAATCAGTAAGAGACCTCTCTCCCTTTTCTGGCCTATAGAAGGCTTGGCACACATCAAACATACGAGACACATTCTCTTTGCCGGAGTACAGAAAATCGAGATACTTCAAAAGACCTTTAACGGACTTACACTGAGTGACGAGGCCAATAACAGAACTATCAATTGAGTTACGTATCTGCAAGAACAAACGAGCATCCTCACGAAGCCAAGCCTTCTTCTTAGTCTCATCAGAAGGTGCATCATCAGTCGCGTGGTGATCCTTCGAAATACTCAACAGATAGAGATCAATAGTCGAATGCCAATCCAAATAATTAGTCGAACAAAGCTTGTGTTCCTTGATTTTCGACATCACGGACACCACATCAAGAGATTTACCCTCCTCAGACATGCTTAACCAGAATCAATAATCAAAACAATACGCAAGAACACGAAACCGAAATCTGTACCTAAACTGATCTCACACCGTCGCTCGATGCAGACCGAAACCACCCTAGAGATGAAGAGGAGACAGAGACGAGTTGACGGAGACCGACCGGAACAAATTCCGGCACCGGACGCGCTCTCACGCGCCGGGAAGATGCCGCAGGGCGAAACTGCCCAGAAAACGTCCGCCGGCGCGTGGGACTCACACGCGCGGCCGCCGATGACGAAACTTCCGGCGAAGAAGCGCCTGAAGATGGCGTACCTAACTGTGCCGGCGGTGTTGACCGGAGGTGGCCGGAAACGGAATAGGCGGCGCCGCCGTTTTCAAGCCCAAAACCCAATTTTTTTTTTTTTTTTTTTAAATAACTATACGCTAGAACCTAGAGCTCATGATACCATGTTAACTAAAGCATGTAAGCATCAAACGAAAGGAGGAAATTCAAAGTATATTATTAACTGAACGAGAACACATATATATACACAAGTATCGGACCCGTAGATGGGCCTAATATTAACCCTAATACTAATTACCATATATATACATTCTAACATCTCTCGACACATTCACTCCTTGTGGTTCGACCCGGACTACTAGCTAGTTCGGTTATTGTATTATTGATAGGCTAGAAATAGCCTAGTCAGGAAGCTTGGGTGGTTTCTTGTTGGGTGGTTTGAGGTTATTTGTTGATCGGTTGGGGTGAAGAGGGTGTACATCCCTTCAATGTCTGTGGAGAGGAAGGGTGTATCTGGAAGTTTGAAAGAAGATGTGGATTCTTCTTCCTGTGTGGAGTAGGGAGATTTCTAGGGTTGGGGTTGTGCAGTTGTGGAAGTTTGAGGTTCGGGTGGTGGTTGAGTTTGAGTTTGTGTTTGAGTTGGGGTTGTTTGGGGTGTTTGGTCTTTGGGTGGTGATGGCTGGGGTGGTTGTTCCTTTTCCGGTGAGGGCTGTGGTTGTTCCTCTTCAGATTCCTTCTCCTTCTCGAGCGGCTGCATCTCAGCCTCGCTCTCTTCAATTATGGCGACTACACACCTCACTTTTTGTGGTCGCTTTGACCGTGCTTTCCTCGGGGCAGCTCGCTTCAATGGTGAAGGAGCTTGCTTTCCCTCTTCCGCCTCGCTACAAGATTCAGCGACTGGAGCGGATGGGGGGACTGTCACATTGATGAATTCCCGGTCGATTGGGAGCTTCTCCGATTTCCATGAATCAAAGTAGATGGTATTCTTCTTGTATTCGGCCGTGCCGGTCCACCTCCTGTTCTTGAACAGGTTCTCCAGGGCATAGGAAATCCTGGAGAAAAATTTCAGTCTTCCCTTGCGAATGATTTTGTCGTCACCTCCCTCCTCGAGCTTGAAATCCTTTGCGATTTCATGTATTTGGTTAATGAACCAGCGGTGCCAGTTGATGCTTGTCCCTGTCAAGCTGTCAACTATGACAGAGGTGGCGAAGATCTTGGTGTCGGACAGTTGGCTCAGCGAACCAACACCGCAAAGTACTGACATCGTGTACAACTCGCAAATAAAGTTGAACGGAGTCAATAGATAATTCCTTATGTTGCTCTGCTTCGGATTATCAAACATCTCGCCTTTTCTCTTTGCAAATCGTGCATACTCCACTTGAACAGATAGTTCGAGTTCCGTCAAGGAGTCCGGTCCGATCTTCGGCAGGTCGAACACACCGACAATCCTACTTAACTCGATCTCCACAAGCTTCCCTTCCTGTGGATCGGTGAAAGTTGACGTTTCTTCTCCTTCCTTGAGATTCAGTAGAATCTCGGCAACGGCCTTGGCCAGAATCTGCTGTGGCTTTGCTGTCACGAACTTCCACAAGCCGGCCATGGTCACGGTCTTGCGGTAGAATCCGTTCTCCGCTACCATAACTTCATCAAGGTGTGGTTCAACGTTGATATTGGCATCAAGGGAGGCCAGGAATTGCTCCATCGTTTGTGTCTTCTCCTTCTTTCCCATGGTATGAGTATTTAGAGAGAGATTTGAGAAAGATTTAAGATTTTGGGGGGTTTGAGACTCGTGAGTTGCAGAGACGCAGATCTTGCATGAGAATGGCAATTTTAGAGAGTTGTGAAATTTTCTACAGATCTTCGTCGTTGCATATATATAGAACTAGGGTTCGGCTGACGTGGCAAGGGCAAGACAGTAATATCCTCGAGAATCCTGTGCGTAGGCGGCGGACCCTCCGTGATGGATCTGATGTGTCCGGCGTCATCACAGTAAAAGTGAACCGCCAACTTGACTTGGTGCTCCACATGGCAGCTTGTGATTTGTCTCTCCAATAGGCGTCGATCCAACGGTTAGGATTTTGGAACTGTTCAGATTCGATGGCTGGATCGAGGGCGATTTTCCCGCTTCTCTTTGAATTGTATCGCACGCGCCCGCCTTTTCTCTGTCTACGAGCCACTGCATTAAATGCTAAAGTAAAAAGTGAAATTTTGCACTCGAGTGCTGACAGCTCATACGCTTCGCTTCGTACCCGCTCGCTTCGAGTGTAGTGATCGCACTATTTTCTACCACACAAAAATAGGTATAGTATACGAAAGTACGAGTATCGTATCCACAGGGATTGATATACCGAAACCACACACAATACCTCTACTTTAGAACTAAACTGATGTTTAGGCAAATAAGAATTTAGAATTGTGGTATTTATAACTAGGCAAATAAATAACAGACTCAATTAAATAAATAAGGAAATAAACAAATAATTAAGCAAATAATAAATAAACCAAATAACAAATAAGGATAAAACTCAATTAAGGAAAAGTGTTGATTCTAGGGAAGCCTACCTAATCAAATATATGCAAGCAATTTATGAGAACAATTAACCAATTTAATCCAATCTAGATGTGAAACACGAAAATAACCTAACACCCCAATTAAGACAATGTAGGTCGTCACCTAATAAGATCCTAATATCCTCTCGGACTCATAGATATCAAATCAAGTGCAAAATAGAACAAGTATCAATAATATAATCAACTAGGTTCAACTATGACACCTAAATCGACTATATGCGAACATATGATAATTCAACCTCGACTAAGATAATTAAATCATCATACCTGTATTCATGAGATCAATTATGCAATTATCCTATTAGGGCATAAAAACATAACTATGCACACATAATTAGTGGCCAATTAATCATGCATGAGAATAAGCACCATGAAACATGCACCTAGATTGAAAGGCTAATTGTAAACAAAAACACTCATATAAATTCAATTAGACATTCAAACCCTAAAATCAACTAAAAGAAATTAGCTAGACATAATTAAAAGAAAGGTAGAAGGAAGAATAAACATAATTAAAAGCATAAAGTAAAAGAACAAAGGATAGAAAAACTCTTGAATCTTGATGAATCTTCAATCTTCAATTGTCTTCATACATAAAATAAATCTAAAGCTAAAATATAAAAGTGTAGAGAAAAAACTAATCTAAAGTATGGTGGGGACTGGAGAACTTATGTGTTCCTATGTTTACAATGATAGGTTTAGAGGTATTTATAGGGTAGAAGTTTACATCCAATACCTAATTGTACAAGGAAACCAAGAAGAAGTCAAAAATTGCCTTTTAGGAAAAATCCCGGCTGGAAAACAGAAGCCACCTCTCGACACCTCTCTCGATCGAGAGGGGGGTCGAGAGGGTCAAGAGGGTTCTGCGCAACTTTCTTGTTTCGGTCATATCTTTCTCATCCGAACTCCGAATTGACCTCCGTTTTCGCCTACGTGCTCCTATCAAACTCCTCTTCAATGATATGCATTCACATTTCCAGAATAACTCTTCCAAAAAATCGTGAGAAGTCAGAACTTGGGATCAATACTTCATCTCTTCCTTGGTTTCATCGTCTCTTGTCTTGTCTTGGGTTTTCTCGACATAAAAGCCCTAAAAACACTCAAAACAATCCAATAGCGTAATCTAGCTCGAAATAATGTAAACAATATAAAACATGAGCTAAATTATCAAAATAAGACAAGAAAATGATAATCTAACACTTAAATAATAGGGTAAAAATACACCCTATCAAAATCCACCAACCTTAAACATTGTTCGTCCCGAACAATAAACTAAACCTAAATTAAAGAATAGAAAAATCAAGCAAACACAACATACAAGCATAATGAACTATAAGGGCCTCATAGATCTTCAAAGAAATATCAATCAATATCATATAAGCAACCTCAAAGTTTCGACTCTACGAAAGTACAATAAAATCAAATCATGCTTCAAAAGTGAAACTCACGCAAGACATGTGAAGATATAAGTGTATAAGTGAACTCTCAACTCACAATGAAAGAATTAAAGTGTATAGGCTCACTCATAATCAATATAATGCAAAGACTTACCATAGGCTTGCCCTTTATCTCAACATCTCCACCACTTGATTGTATGTAAGAACTAAGATCAATTAGGTCTTTTTCAAGGTTATAATGTAGGCACATTGGTTTAGGTTAGGGAAAATATAGGCTAAGTGACTTGGACGTCTTCAAGTACCAACATTTTAGCAACTCCAAACTAGTATGGATTTAACTCCATCTTCTACTCATCAACTCAAACTCAAATATCAACCTCTTCTCCTCTCAACCTTCTTCCATTCAACTCCCAAAATACTAAAAATTCTATCCATCCCTTTATGCTCTTTTTTTTTTCCTTTCTTTTCTTTTTTTTCTTTCGAACTAGGACTCAATATATATATATATATATATATATATATATATATATATATATATATATATATATATATATATTCTTTTCTCTTCAAAACTGATTTTCTATGTCCTTTATTCCCTTTTTTTTTTCTTTCTTTTTTTTTTTTTTTTTCCCTAGAGCTTATAGGGATCTAAAATTCCTTTCTTTCAAAGGAGCTTACTAAAAAGACAACTCTCCAAACATAATCCCTAACAAAACAACTCCCAAGATACCCATAATTCCTCCTTTACCTCCTTTCATCCGGTTAAGAAACAAACGGCTATAAAGGCTCAAAAGTGGCTAGCAAAGAAATATATGTAAAGGATAGTGTTTAGGAAAGATGTGGCTAACAAAAGATGGCCTAAAATCACTTCTAAATTCCTACACACATATGTAGTCTCGATGGAGAACAAAGGCAAGTTCTAGAAGTACAAATACATGTATGATACTCTCATGAAAGAAAATAGGCATAAATATGCACCAAAGGCTCAAATCCTCACGGGTAATAACAAAACGTTTCCCAAAATCAAAGCATAATCCAATTTTATCACACACATGCATAATCTCCACCAAGGTTCCAAACATAATATCAACCAATATTTCAAAGAAAATCATGTTATCATTGGCAAATTTATATACTCATAAATCATGCTTGACTCAATCGTCTAAACTCCTAAAGACTCTACTAATATGCAAAATTAAACTAATATCCAAGAACGCATGCAAACGAGTTAATGAAGCCACACTTCCCCCTCCCCCAAACTTATTTCGAATCATGATGAAGGAATAAGTTTCAAAAGGAAGAAGTGGATAAGTTAACTAGCGTACCTTTCACCGAAGTTAGCTTATTATCGATCTTCTCCTCTTAGTCGAAACCTCATCGAGGAAACCTACAACTCACAAGCTTCGAAAATTCTTGGATAAAAAGCTTAATAAAAGATAAGACTAAAAAAAAAAAAAATTGAAAAATGAAAACAAAAATAAAGATAGAGTTGGGTTACCTCCCAACAAGTGCTACGTTTAACGTCTTTAGCCCGACGATACCTCTTATCAAGGTGGATAAAAATGAAAGTTCTTTTCTCCCCCATCTTCGAGTTTCCTTCTTTTTGCTCCTAAAACTGAAATCTTGAGCTCTTCTTCGTGCACTCGAAATGTTAGAACACCACTTTCCACGTTGAAACCATCTCCACTCATAGCTAAGAATAAACGTCCCAAAATTGGTGGTTGTTTGACGTCTTCCTTCATCTCCACAATCACGAAGTTGGCCGGAAAGTCGAACCCTCGAACTCGAACACGAACATCATCAACTACTCCTTTAGTTTGTATAGACTCTTCATCGGGCGTCGAATCAAACAAATATTGAAGGGAAAGGTTGTCGGAGAAGAAATCGCACGTTTCGATAGAAAGAGGGACCTCTCGACCCCCCTCTCGGTCGAGAGAGGTGTCGAGAGGGTCATCTTGAAGCTCCTCATCATAAAGCTCTCGATCCTCCTCTCGATCGATAGGGGTATCGAGAGGACCCTTCTGGACTCCAGTTTTGACCTTTCGATAGGCCTCTCGATCGAGAGAGGTATCGAGAGGTCCTCGATTCGGCACTTGTCTCCTCGTCTCCTCGAACTCCGCATTCTTGAGGTTCCCGTCTCCAGTCTTCTCAGCTTCCAAGGATGGATTTGTGTACTTTGTGCCACTCCGAAGCTCAATAGCATGAACATGATGGTTGTTCTTCGGGTTTTGCTCGGTGTTGCTTGGGAATTGGCCGGGCTTATGGACTCCTCCTTGAGCATTGACTATTTGACTCACTTGCATCTCCAACATTTGCATTTGCTTGGTTAAGGCGTTGAAGCTACTCCCCAAGTTGTTACTCAAAGTAGTTTGAGTAAGCTCCAATGTCCTCAACTTCGCGTCTTGTTGTGCCATCCTCATCTCCGATTGAGCCATGCAGTGTCGAATCAAATCGTCAGTTGACATGTCCTTCTCTTCTTCCATGGGACGTTCTTCAGGGTAGCGTTCGTAGTACCAATCTTTGAGAGTTCGCTTCGGTTGTGGATCTCCCATGGTGGTGATTGATCAATCTCAACTTCGTCTCGATCCTTCTTTATTACCTTAAAAGCAAAACATAAGACCAAGAAAACGTTAAATCAATCAAATAAAAACAGAAAAATAAAAGCGCCTAAATTACCTATTAATTCTATTTCAAAATATGTATATGAAATCTAATCAATCTCTGGCAACGGTGCCAAAATTTGATCACACTATTTTCTACCATACAAAAATAGGTATAGTATACGAAAGTACGAGCATCGTATCCACAGGGATTGATATACCGAAACCACACACAATACCTCTACTTTAGAACTAAACTGATGTTTAGGCAAATAAGAATTTAGAATTGTGGTATTTATAACTAGGCAAATACATAAAAGACTCAATTAAATAAATAAGGAAATAAACAAATAATTAAGCAAATAATAAATAAAGCAAATAACAAATAAGGATAAAACTCAATTAAGGAAAAATGTTGATTCTAGGGAAGCCTACATAATCAAATATATGCAAGCAATTTATGAGAACAATTAACCAATTTAATCCAATCTAGATGTGATACACGAAAATAACCTAACACTCCAATTAAGACAATGTAGGTCGTCACCTAATAAGATCCTAATATCCTCTCGGACTCATAGATATCAAATCAAGTGCAAAATAGAACAAGTATCAATAATATAATCAACTAGGTTCAACTATGACACCTAAATCGACTATATGCGAACATATGATAATTCAACCTCGACTAAGATAATTAAATCATCATACCATGTATTCATGAGATCAATTATGCAATTATCCTATTAGGGCATAAAAACATAACTATGCACACATAATTAGTGGCCAATTAATCATGCATGATAATAAGCACCATGAAACATGCACCTAGATTGAAAGGCTAATTGTAAACAAAAACACTCACATAAATTCAATTAGACATTCAAACCCTAAAATCAACTAAAAGAAATTAGCTAGACATAATTAAAAGAAAGGTAGAAGGAAGAATAAACATAATTAAAAGCATAAAGTAAAAGAACAAAGGATAGAAAAACTCTTGAATCTTGATGAATCTTCAATCTTCAATTGTCTTCATACATAAAATAAATCTAAAGCTAAAATATAAAAGTGTAGAGAAAAAACTAATCTAAAGTATGGTGGGGACTGGAGAACTTATGTGTTCCTATGTTTACAATGATAGGTTTAGAGGTATTTATAGGGTAGAAGTTTACATCTAATACCTAATTGTAAAAGGAAACCAAGAAGAAGTCAAAAATTGCCTTTTAGGAAAAATCCCGGCTGGAAATCAGAAGCCACCTCTCGACACCTCTCTCGATCGAGAGGGGGGTCGAGAGGGTCAAGAGGGTTCTGCGCAACTTTCTTGTTTCGGTCATATCTTCCTCATCCGAACTCCGAATTGACCTTCGTTTTCGCCTACTTGCTCCTATCGAACTCCTCTTCAATGCTATGCATTCACATTTCCAGATTAACTCTTCCAAAAAATCGTGAGAAGTCAGAACTTGGAATCAATACTTCATCTCTTCCTTGGTTTCATCGTCTCTTGTCTTGTCTTGGGTTTTCTCGGCATAAAAGCCCTAAAAACACTCAAAACAACCCAAAAGCGTAATCTAGCTCGAAATAACGTAAACAATATAAAACATGAGCTAAATTATCAAAATAAGACAAGAAAATGATAATCTAACACTTAAATAATAAGGTAAAAATGCACCCTATCATGTAGCCGCTTAGCTTCTACTCGCTTGCGAAGTACTCGTTTGGCGTGACTGCTCCGCACTCGCTTGCGATGACTTGCTTGAGTGACGTGGCACTCGCTTCGTCATTTGTAGTGATTGGAATAAGAAATGTAATTTCTTTGCTTGATTTAAAATGTTTCTGACTTACATACTTCGAGGATAAACAAGAAAGTTTTCCTCTTTGTATTTGTGTCAGATTCATTTCATATTTTCCACATATTAAATGAAGGTTTCTAGCACGCTTCACATTACTTAGTGTACTTGAATTGAAACACTTACCAGTCAATCTCACTTCGTAGGAGATTGATAACACTTTTTGAAGTCACTTGTTGAAGTTGCTTGACACCATTTGTTGAATTCTTTTGATGGATCTGACTTCAAGCTTCGACTTCACGGCATTCATCTCTTCCATCTTCCTCTACGAACTAGAGACTCCTCCATCGAGTGAATGAGGGGGAGAATGAATAATGTACACAAGCTTACTACAACCCAGAGGGGAGCTTCACGTAAGTGTACTTATTCACGATGAAAGAGAGATGAGTACAAGTCCTTATCTCAGGGTGGAATAGGACAGGATGACAATGAGAATGCTCTGACAAGACAATCTCGTATTTTACGCAAAGACATGTCACCAGTCATGCAACCTTTTCAAGTAAAAGGTAACTCTTCAAGCTTCCTCCTACAAACTACATAATGAATTTGCAATCGACTCGCTTGACCCAGATTAGGGTTAATTGAAGCGATGCAGAATTCAAAGTGGGGGAGGAATGGATAGACATTCGGCAGCTCAACTCAATGAAGAGTGAGTAAGGAATGAATATTTATCCACGATGAAGAAGATGAGAGGACTTGCTCCTCTTCGGCCGAAAGATGGGAAGAGGACGCAAGGTCTAGGTGCCAGCCCTGCCTAAGCTTTCACCATTTTTACGTGGGAAGGCCCGATACAAGACCCCACAACCGTTACTAGAAACGGCACTTGCGAGTGATTATACCCACTCGCTAGGAATCCTAGGCTAGGTAGCAGCTTTCCTTGCTCGCTTTGGAAGTAGCCTGCTCCGAGAGCAAACAATAGTTCCCCCTTAACCAATGGCTTAACAATTCCTGTAAGCGGGTAGGGAACGTTTTCCAACACTCCACCTTTCTCCACCTTATTTCTTCTTCTTCAAGCGAGTGGAATTTTGAAGTGACTCGCTTGAGTTGGTGAAGATCCGAAGCGAGTGACGCTAAGAGACAAGCGACCACTCCTTCGTGCATCCTGGAACTAGCACTCTTCACCAGGGTCTAGCAACCCTAATTCCATGCATAGCTGATTGAAACGAGACTCAGATAGAGGCTTGGTGAGGATATCTGCTCGCTGGAGATCGGTATGGATTTTCTCGAGCTTGATATCCTTCTTCTCGACATGATCACGAATGAAGTGATGTCGGATTTCCACGTGCTTGCATCTGGTGTGAAGCACTGGATTTTGTGAGATGCATATAGCGCTGTTGTTGTCGCAGAATATTGGTGATGGATCCGGGTTGAAGATCTACAACAATTGTATGATGATTCATAGTATTTGCAAGGAGTATTCATAGATAAAGCTATATAATTATGGAGAACAAGAGATTTGTGTAGGTTTATCAGCCGTAGCAAGGTGTTTTACAGCGATTTCATATACGACATTGTTCACATAAGAGCAGCAAGCAATAATCGAGCTATATGCTTAAGTAAGGGGCATTTTTAGCCATAAACCAGTTGTATTCATGTGAGATTAGGACCCATTCAAGTAAAGAGCGAAGAAGGGAGTGGAGAGAGGAAGAAACAGGAACGTAGAGCCCCGATTTAGCCTCTTCTCCCATAGTAGCGAAGGTTATACCTTAGGTTTGAGACGGAGTGCGAGAGGGAGAGATCTTTCTCAACGATGACGGGAAGGAGAAGGTGGCGATGACTGCCGGTGAAGCTCCAAGAGAAATGGCCTTAGAGAGCTTCGACTGCTCGAGCTCGTGGGAGCTTTAGGCGGAGTGTAGAGGATGAATGGAATAGTACGCAGAGTGCGTGTGTTGTGATTATGATGATGATAGATGGATGACAAAGTGTGAGATAGTCAAGTATTTATAGGCGCAGGAAGGGTGAAAGAGCAAACATTCGTGTGGAGGAAGGACAGGAAAGGAATTCCCATAGAGGTAAGATTCCTCTCGTCATGAATATAGGCGCAGGAAGGGTGAAAGTCATGCGGATGGCGTGCTACACAGAACCTGGGGTTCTGCCAGATGCCTGGGGTTCTGCCAGATGCCCATGAATCCTATTCGGCTTCTGGGAGGAAACGAGACCTCCAGCTTCTGCACAGATCGTGCCTTACGGCTGTAGTGGGTATCTGAAACCTATGAAAGCCCTTTGATAATATGCTATTATGTAGGATCGCTTCTATCGATTTGAGTCGTTTGTACTAATGGGGCTGATACTGATCCCTATCAATATTATTCTTTCATCTTGAATTATTTACGTAGTAAAGCTGATATTTAGTCCCTATCAGCTACTCCCCCCCAGGTCCAGAAGTTCTTTTGTGAGGACTTCTGGCGAGTGTTTTTGGCGGGAAAATTATTTTTGCTTGAACCGTTGCATCTTATTCTTCTTTTATGCAGATGCTATATTACGTAAGAAACTGAAACGACGACTACTTTCCCAAGAATAGAGTTGGACCTATTGCCGTGGCTTATCATTATCCTGCCTCTAGGGCAAGAGTATATGAGAATATTATTAAAATGTGTCTTGGGAGGAGCATTATTACTATTACTGCCTTTTTCTTATTTGCAGGTGAAAAGGCACTCTCCTTTTCGTGAAGCGACGTGGGGCGATAAAGGGGGAAACTACTTCATCTTTCCCTTCCTTCTAACTTCTCCACTTTTCTCTCTCTATATCGAGTTTCAGAAAGAAAAGAAAAAAAAGGGGAGCACCGCGAATCATTCACCATTCTCAGCGATTACCCTGGTGGTTGTTCTACTTCCATTCTCTTCCAAGTATTTTCTTACCATCCTGCTTTCCCGAGCACATATGCAGACTTCTTTTTGAATTCTTTGAAGTTAGGGCAACCCCTATCGTTTCCTCCGCCTCCTTTCCTGTTTTTTGGGAGGGACCTCGTCGGTTCTCAGATTGTTGGACTATGAAATCGATTAAGAGGCAAATGTGGTTGAGGCTTTACTTTTTTAAGACCAACAATCAATTTTTAAGACTTTGGGGATTAGGTTTATTCATGTTATCCATGATTCTATTCTTTTGCCTTCCTTCACAGGTGATTAATTTTTATCTTGCAGCCATGAATACTACAAAGTTAAATATGAAGCAGAAAATTCATGAGAAATTGCTACAGAGGATTGAACAGGAAGAAGGAAACAGCGATCCCAATCCTGCTCCATCGACAAGTGAGATGCCTATTCCAGTACTTACACGGCCCGAGAGCTATACCGCTTCTCCAGGAATTCTCCCAGAGGCAAAAGTGGCGAAGCCCCGGTTGAAACCTTACTTTCCGCACTTAGTTGCCCCCAACCGGTCAACTTCATCTTCTCATATTCTTATTGACATGGAGGCTGGTATCTCCACTCCGGCTATCCTAGAACCTCATTCCTTTTCTTCAAAATGAAGAAGTGATTCTCCTTCTTTCCCGGTCAAGAAGAAAAGTAGGATGCTGGAAAATCCCCCTTCTGCTCAGGCGCTAAACCTAGAACAGCTGAAAGAGCATCTCTCCCAGTCTGAGAAAGGCAGAGAGCAACTCCTAGTTGAGGTCCATCAACTTCGAGGCTTCTTGCAGGATAAAGAGGAGCATTGTTCTACCATCAGGCAGAGTACGCTATCCCTCTCTGAACGAATAAGGGAGCTTGAGGAAGCTTTGAAGGCTTCATCAGATAGAGTGGGGCTGCTACGAGTGTTTCACCAAAAAGTGTTTGCAATAGAACAAAATCCTATCGTAGCACTAGCAAGTAAAACCCAATGTCGAATCTCGAAGGAAAACTTAACAGGGCAAATAATCGTGTAGCAATAATCCTAATCTAGCCTAAAACTAAGAAAGCAAGTAAAGAAGATTTTGGGGTTTTAGTTTTAAATCCTAGGCAAATAAAATAAATCAAAGCAATTAAATCAAAGCAAATAAATCTAATCTAGAACTCAAGAAATAAATCTAAGAATTAAACTAAAAGAAAGCAATAAATCTACCTAGGGAAGAATCGAAAAGAAAGCAATAAAGAAAGCATAAAAGAAAGCATGAACTACTCTAGACATGATGAATGAAATCTGGAAATTTAAAAGAAAATTAATCTAACTTTGAAAGCTTTGAAAAACTAGAGAATCGAAACTAGAAAAACGAATCTAAACTTTAAACTAGAAATCGAAAGAACGAAATTAAACTAAGGAAATTAAAAGAAGCAATTACGAAATAGAATCTAAAACTAAGTAAGGCAATTAAAGCAAGTAAACGAAAGCAATAAAAGAACTTACGCGAATTAAACGAAGACGAAGAACTTGAATTAAATAAACGAAGTCTTGAATTAACGAACTACGAATCCGGATCCGAACAATAGAAAGCTAATCTAAAGTGTTTTAATACTGAAAACTAAAGCTAAATTATGCTAAAAGTGTTGTAGAATTCGTGCACAAGAGATAGTATATATAATAGCTATGAAAACCTAATTATACAAGGAAACTACAGCTGGCCGGAACGTTGGACGGTCGTCCAACGTACGCTGGACGCTCGTCCAACGTCGCACTCGCATTTTTCTTCAATTCTTCCCTGGACGGTCGTCCAACGTAAGTTGGACGCTCGTCCAACGCTGGACGATTGCGCGCCTTTCTTGTTTCGGTCGTATCTTCCTCGTCCGAACTCCAAATTGACCTCCGTTTTCGCCTACATGCTCCTATTGAACCCCTCTTCGATATAATGCTTCTTTCATCTCATTTTCTTCTCGTTTCCGCACTTTTTATCCTACAATGCCAAAGACTCCAAAGCAACCAAATCATAGCCACAAACGACGAAAACACACAAAAACTAAGGGAAAACGGACACGAAAACATGACGAAAATACTAACATCTAGACACCAATAAACGAGAAATCCACGCAGCAAAAGTGGAACAGTTAACGCTTACTCACGAGCGGGAGCTAGTACGAGCCCAAGCCTCCTCCTTTACTGAAGGGAGGAGGGCAGGGATAAGTCAGGGCATTTCCTCTGGGGTTAAGGATTGTAGATCCAACCTGTTGATGACCCCTCACGGTCAAGCTTTCTTAGATTTTTTGATGAAGCGTCTGCCAGAAGCTTATCTCCGATCTCAAGATTTCTGGCTTCGAATGTTCGACCCCCTTACCGAATGGACAGTTTCTGCTATTCATGAATGTTGTCATCAGTTAGGTGTTCCTGATCGTGCGGCCACCATCAATGCAGGGCCCATAGTGAGAATGTTCGACACAGAGCTTGAATCTCTTCGGAGGAACCGCCTTGCTTCCCCTAAGGAGCCTTGGTTTATGTCTACGTTGAGGGAAGCATCTCAGATCCTCAGCCAATCTGCTGGGGTCTTGAAAGACCTACCTCCCTGGGATGCTCCCTTATTTCCTCTTTCTCCTCATAACACTATGGTTATGAGGTCTATAAGGAGAGCTTTCGACCAGGTACCTTCTTTTTCTCTTTTATTGTTGTTGTCTCTTTTTCTTTTTTTTATCAACCCCCCCCCCCCCCCCTTTTTTTTTTATTTTTATTTTTATTTTTTTTTATTTTTTATTAGGAATTGAGAGAAAGGGACGATTCCGGCCCATCTGTTCGCAGGGAAGGTAATTCCCCATTGCTTATTCCAGGAGAGGTGAAGGATGGCTCTGAAGAGGAGAACGTTTCCAAGATTCCAACGAACTCACCTAAAAGTGGTCCCTCTACTTCCTCAGCTTTGGCTGCTATCGAGGAGTGGTCTTCCTCTTCTCATTCATCAAGCTCCGAGGATCTAGCCTCTGTTCCTGATTCCTCTCTTTGATCCTGTTGTTTTTGATAAGATGTTTTTAAAACAGTCTATTTTTTTGGTGTTTGTGGTGGGGTGCTTTTATGACCCCGAAATCATGCTAGCTGGGCACAAACAATATCACTTCTTTCTGGTATCTGCCGGATACTTTTTGAAGTCTAGCTTTTGACATGTTTCTGTTGTTTTCTATCAGTTTAGAATATTATCCTTTTATTTATGCGTTCTCTCGTTTTGTTTTTGTTTGCCATGTTCCCCCTGCTAGAGCATTTTGAGGTAATAGAATGCAGGCTAGAAGCATTTTAAAATAATGGGGGTATGAGCATGGGAATGTGTTTAAAAGCATTTTAAAATAATGGGGGTATGAGCATGGGAATGTGTTTAAAAGCATTTTAAGATAATGAAGTATGAGTGTTGGGATGCAGGGTATCCCCTACTCACCCCCCCCCCCCCCCCCCCCAAGTGAGGCGTAAGGAAACGAAGGAATTACTCCTCATTTTTAAAGCCAACAATTTGTGGAGTACGATTTTAAGAACAAGTAGGCACAATCTTGTGTCCTTTCGCGTACTGGTTAATTTAAAAGATAAAAAAACTTCAAAATAGATAAGGAGGGGTTATGATCAGTCATACTCCCATTTCTCTTAGGAATTGTTACCCTTTTCCTCATGTACTGTTCGTCTAGTCTTCTCTTGATCAGACATTTCGATCGCACCTTTGATTTTTGCCCTTGCCTCAGCCATCAAAGTTTCCCACTGCCCCTTCTTTACTGGGGCGTGGTTTGTGCTCTTTGTTTTAGTTCCCAACCCTTTACTTCGTTGGAATCGGCATTGTCGATCAGCAAGTGTTCCATTGAAGCGGAGAGGTTTTGATCTCCTTCTGCTGGAGTTAGAGTTTTAAACCTCTTTTCTTCAGGTTCAGTTTCAGCTTTGTCACTGGCAGGTTCTGCCATTGGTCTTTTCCTGGACTCTCCCGCCTGCACCGATTGGATATAGCATTTTCGGGAGACCCCTTGGTCTCCCGACACCTGTCCCACCTGACTTCCCACGGGGAATTTCATCATCAGATAGTCAGTGGAAACCACTGCTTGGAATGGGTTTAGGGCAGTTCTCCCTAGGATAATATTGTAAGAGGACGGCTGCCGCACCACCAGGAAAGTAACTGGCTTTGACACCCGTGTAGGTCCTTCACCCAGGGTGAGCATCAAGTCGATTGATCCTAGTGACATCACAGGATCTCCCGAGAAACCGTGCAGAGCCGTGGCTACCCCATTCAGAGGCTTCTGGAGGCTCATTTGGTTGAAACAATTTTCGAAGATGATGTTAACTGCGGCCCCTGTATCCACAAAGACCCTTCGAATTTGATACCTTTCTAGTTCCACTGTGATGACCAAAGCGTCATCAGGCGGGTGGATCACCCTTTGATTGTCTTCAGGTCCGAATGAAATTTCTGGCGGGGGTAGGCCTTTTTCGACCTTCCAGACCCCATGTCTTTCGTGCATATGTAGCTCTCTGGCAGATGCTTTTCGACTTCTGTTGGAATCACCTATGGTTGGTCCACCATAAATCATTTTAATAACGCCTCTAGGTTCTGGTCCTGGCCCAGCATCTGACGATTTTTCAGGAGCTTCTTTGCGCTTTTTGTTCTGTTCTGTCTCTCTTTTGACATATTCCAAGAGTTCTCCCTCTTGAATTAGTTTCTCAATAGCAATCCTCAGATTTCTGCAGTCATTGGTCGTGTGACCAAAATCATTGTGAAATTTGCAAAACCTTTCAGAAGGTGGATTCCTTGATGGCTGCCTATGTCCAGCAGGGATCTGGACCCCTGGTTTTTTCATGACTACTTCTAGCAAGTCAACAGGTTGCTTGATGAGTGGCATAAAAGATCTCAGAAATCTTTCATTTTTATCAGTTTTCTTGGCATCTGGGGCTGGCCTTTTCTTTTCTTCCGGCTTCTTTTCCCTTTGAGAGGCCAATTCAGCCCTCTTGCTACTCATGGCTTCTTCCATGTGGATACACTTTTGGACTCGCATTAGTAGTTCCTCAAAAGAGGTAGCTTCTTTTTTGATGAGAGAGGCGAAGAACTGCCCTGGCTTTAAACCATATACATAGGCATGCACTTTTAGCTTAGGCTCTACTCCTGGGATTTCCAGGACAACCTCGTTGAAGCGTGTCATGTAGTCTCTTAAACTCTCATTGGCACCTTGCTTGATAGTTGTTAGATATAGATAATTCCTGGTAGTTCTTTTAGCAATGACGAACTGTTGGAGGAAAACCTCCCTCAGATCCATGAAGGAGTGGATAGAGGCTTTCGGTAACTTCTTAAACCAATGTTGAGCAGTTCCTGACAGAGTCGTGAGGAACACTCTGCACTTGACGCCTTCCGAATATTTATGGAGGAGGCATAAGCTTTCAAATTTCATCAAATGCTCTTCAGGGTCTCACTTCCCCTGATATTCACAAGAGATTGTTTTGAAATTTCCAGGAACAGGATCGGTTTGGATATCCACAGAGAACGGACTATTCTCATCGATGTATAAGGAGAAAAGCTCTGACTTGTTCCCTCATTTCTATGGTTTGTAAAGTGTATTGGGTTTCCTCCCCCATTTAAGTTTTGGATTTCTCTCTCGCTGGCCTCTGTTTCTTTTGAGGTCCTTTCTGCGGCTTGCTTCTGTTCTTTTAGCCTTTTGACTTCTTTCGTTAGGAGCTTCATCTGCTCCTGTTGTTGGGCATACTTTTTGGCCCATGCAATGTCAGCATTCGCATTGGGGTTCCCTTCGAGTTCTTCAGGGCCCTCTTCATTTGGGGACTCCCAATCAGTGGAAAATCCCTCCTCTGTTTCAACCACCGTCGGAGGCAGCTTTGAGACCAATCCTTGGGTCACGCCTGGGTTCACAGGCTTCTGTTTGTGTGTCTCAGAAGTGTTCTTGCTTCCTCCACCCTCTTGGGTTTCACCCTGGGGGTCTATGTTTTGGGACTTGATTCCTTAAATATGAAGTCTTTTATTGATAGCCCCCTCGACCGCACCTTCTACGAGTGTTTTCATTTGGAGGAGCATGGTTGGGGAGAACTGGGCTTCCATATTGACGCTAGCTTCAGTTATCATGGTGCCTTTCCCTTTATTCCCAAATAGGGAATTTTCGGGGTTTCCAGTAGCCTGGCCAGCTTCTTTTGAAGCAGCATCTGAGGCAGTATTCATCCTTGCAGAAATCTGCAGATGTTTGAGAAGATTAATTTCATATGCTCTTTGGAAGAGGCTTTAAAGAATGCGAGTATTTTTATTTATAACAGAACTCTAAATTATTTGGGGTAGTTTTAAGGAATATCGCCTGTCTATTGCAGGACTTCTCAAAGGGTGGCTTCTGCCAGCGTGAAATAGGGGTGCGTAGCTCCTGCTTGTGCAAGGCTTGGCATTGTGATGTCCATTTTTGTATGGCTACCTAGATGAGGCTTTGTATAAGGATTTGATTGTAGTGCGAGCTTGTTAAGGTTCATGCAGCTTCTTGTTTTGCAAAGCTCGCTGCGAAGTGCCTGGCTGTGCAAGGCTTTTCGAGATGATGTCTACTACGTAGGGCTTTTTGAAGGCATTGTCCGCTAAACGGGACTTTGGAGAAGTTCGCCCGTTACATGGAATTTACAGGAACATTGCCCATTGGATAAGGCTTGTGAGAGTGTTGCCTATTTTAAATAGGGCTTATAAAAAGGGTTCTGCCCATTGTATAGGGCTTACGAGGGAGTTGCCTATTGGATAGGGCTTAATGAATGATATTCGCCTATGATATAGGGCTTGTGCTGCCTATTAGATAGGGCTTATGCGAGTGTTGCCTGTTGGACAGGGCTTATGAGGGGTTTTGCCCATTATATGGGGCTTATGATGGTGCAGCCTATAAGATAGGGCTTATGCAGATGCTGCCTGTTGAATAGGGCTTATGAGGGGTTTTGCCCATTATATAGGGCTTATGATGGTGCGGCCTATAAGATAGGGCTTATGCAGATGCTGCCTGTTGAACAGGGCTTTTGAAGTTGTTGCCTGTTAGACAGGGCTTTTGGGGGTGTTGCCTGTTAGACAGGGCTTCTGAGAGTATTGCCTGTTAGACCGGGCTTTTGAGGGATCTGCCCATTATATGGGGCTTATGGGAGGTTCTGCTTCCAGATGCAGGGCCCCTTCATCAGGGTGAATGGGGTAACCTTGTCATCCTGGCTCTCCACTTTTTATTGTTTTTAATTAGGTGAATTTTTGATTCATAACAATGCAGGGTTATACATGAAGGGCTTGAGAAATGAAGCTTCCTCTATATTTATTAATCCTTTCCAGCTCACCAATAGACTTAGCATTTTGAGGTAGCTATAGGAATTGTAGACTCACCAATTACACAAGGTGAGCTGAATGTGTGCTGAAATTGCAGTAACTTTAGATCTGGCTTTCCTTCAGCTTCGTCGCGACCTATGATTTTAACAGATAGAACAGTTTAGTTATCACAATTTATATTATACGGAAAACATGGTCTCGAAGTCACCTCCGATTCCTTTGTCCTGCCGTTACAAGCGACACAACTACGACTCACTCATGATATTCATGCTCAGATTTCCTAAGGATAGCATCAAACTGACATTCATCATTTATTCATTCTATTACCCCTATTCTCAAGCATCTCGGGCAACAGGGGAATAACAGGGCAAACTCATGAACGTATCACCACAATCAGCTAAAGCTGCGAAACCATCGCGGAGGATAATGCTCCACATTCAACAGTTTTCAACAATGTTTACTGGTGGAAAACTCAAATTCACATATAAGGAAAGAGAAATCAATCTCTCAAATACGAGCTTCCCTTCGACAGGGTATCTATCACATTTGTTATGAAAAATGAGAGCACAAATTGAGAATCATGTTATATTTTATAGTTTACAATCATAGAGATCTCAATCAAAACCCAAGCAATAGCATACGTATCTGGGCTTTCACCGATTAAACAACAAATACAGCACACCCATTCAGTTTAATATCCAGTTTTCACATATTTTTCACATAAGAATGCCGTGTGCGAAATCATCTGCAACAATGCAACAACAGACTAGAATTGCACATAAAACAGGGGAAATCAACATCTTAAACTCAAATTCCCACAGACGGCGCCAGTTGATAGATCCGGGTTGAAGATCTACAACAATTGTATGATGATTCATAGTATTTGCAAGGAGTATTCATAGATAAAGCTATATAATGATGGAGAACAAGAGATTTTGTGTAGGTTTATCAGCCGTAGTAAGGTGTTTTACAGCGATTTCATATACGACATTGTTCACATAAGAGCAGCAAGCAATAATCAAGCTATATGCTTAAGTAAGGGGCATTTTTAGCCATAAACCAGTTGTATTCATGTGAGATTAGGACCCATTCAAGTAAAGAGCGAAGAAGGGAGTGGAGAGAGGAAGAAACAGGAACGTAGAGCCCCGATTTAGCCTCTTCTCCCATAGTAGCGAAGGTTATACCTTAGGTTTGAGACGGAGTGCAAGAGGGAGAGATCTTTCTCGACTATGACGGGAAGGAGAAGGTGGCGATGACTGCCGGTGAAGCTCCAAGAGAAATGGCCTTAGAGAGCTTCGACTGCTCGAGCTCGAGGGACCTTTAGGCGGAGTGTAGAGGATGAATGGAATAGTACGCAGAGTGCGTGTGTTGTGATTTTGATGATGATAGATGGATGACAAAGTGTGAGATAGTCAAGTATTTATAGGCGCAGGAAGGGTGAAAGAGCAAACATTCGTGTGGAGGAAGGACAAGAAAGGAATTCCCATAGAGGTAAGATTCCTCTCGTCATGAATGTAGTGGTCCTCACTCTAGAGTACGTAGAGTCATGCGGATGGCGTGCTACACAGAATCTAGGGTTCTGCCAGATGCCTGGGGTTCTGCCAGATGCCCATGAATCCTATTCGGCTTCTTGGAGGAAACGAGACCTCCAGCTTCTGCACAGATCGTGCCTTACCGCTGTAGTGGGTATCTGAAACCTATGAAAGCCCTTTGATAATTTGCTATTATGTAGGACCGCTTCTATCGATTTGAGTCGTTTGTACTAATGGGGCTGATACTGATCCCTATCAATATTATTCTTTTGTCTTGAATTATTTACGTAGTAAAGCTGATATTTAGTCCCTATCAATTGGGATCTCATTAGCTTCAACTCTGTAGTCCTTTAACTGCTGACGAAGCCATAGAATTTGAGAACAGCAGCTTCCAGCGGCCATATATTCAGCTTCAGTCGTTGAAGTAGCTACACTAGTTTGCTTCTTCGAGAACCAAGAGATCAGCTTGCTTCCCAAGAACTGACAAGTGCCCGAAGTTGATTTCCTATCAATTCGGCATCCTCCATAGTCAGCATCTGAATATCCAGTGAGCTCCAAATTATCTTCAGCTGGATACCACAACCCCATGTTGATGGTGCCCTTGAGATAGCGAAGGATTCGCTTGGCAGCTTCAAGATGGTTGTGCTTGGGATTGCTTTGGAAGCGAGCACATACTCCAACTGCAAAAGCTATATCTTGCTTGCTTGCAGTGAGATATAGAAGGGATCCGATTAAGGCTCGGTAGTCTGTAGCATCCACAGACTTCCCATCTAGGTCTTGCTCCATCTTCCAGTTGGTGTTCATTGGAATCTTCACAGCTTTGGCATGCTGAACACCGAACTTGGCAAGCATATCTCGAGTGTACTTGGCTTGATTGATGAAGATTCCATCATTCTGCTGCTTCACTTGAAGACCTAGAAAGCAGCTCATCAAGCCAATCATTGACATCTCATATTTGGTCTTCATAAGCCCTCCAAACTTCTCGCTAAGCGACTGGTTTTGTGACCCAAATATAATGTCGTCCACGTAGATCTGAACCCACAGCATATCCTCTCCATGGTTGATGGTGAATAGGGTTCGATCTATCTTTCCTTTGTGGAATCCATTATCCACTAGGAATTGGGATAGGGTATCATACCAAGCTCTGGGAGCTTGCTTCAACCCGTATAGGGCTTTCTTCAATCGATACACCTTATCTCCCTGCTCGAAACCCGGTGGCTGCTCCACATATACCTCTTCCTTCAATTCACCATTGAGAAACGCGCTCTTGACATCCATTTGATAGACTTTGAACTTCTTAGCCGCTGCATAGGCAAGAAATAATCTAATCGCTTCAAGCCGTGCCACTGGAGCGAAGGTCTCATCGAAATCGATTCCTTCCTCTTGGCAGTAACCCTTAGCAACGAGTCGCGCCTTGTTTCATACAACGTTGTGATCCTCGTCCGTCTTGTTCTTGAACACCCACTTGGTGCCAATAACATGCTGAAATTTGGGACGATCCACGAGGTACCATACGTCGTTTCTGGTGAACTGATTCAGCTCCTCTTGCATAGCGATCACCCAATTAGAATCTTCTAGGGCTTCCTCCACGCTTGATGGCTCAATGTTTGAGAGAAAGCAACTGATCATGGCACTTTCTCCAAACACTTGACTTCTGGTCACTACACCCTTGGATGGATCTCCGTTGATCTGACTTGGTGAGTGATCTTTGAGCCACGCTCGCTTGGATCCACCAGCTTCATCTTCATCTTCTTCCTGGTCGCTTGCTTCTCCATCTGAAGCGACTGGAATGGATGCTTGGCCTGCACTCACTTCAGGAGTCTTGGGGGCAGCTTCAACTTTCCTTTGGACAATCTGCTCACTTGAGTCCTTGATTTCCTCATCATCTTCAAGCATGTCCCAAGTCAGTGAGTTGATGGGTTCCTTGCTTGACTTTTCTTCTTTTGATTGAACCTGTTCCTGTGGAAGACTCAAAGAAGATTCATCAAATACGACATGGGGTGATTCCTCCACAATTAGGGTTTTACAATTGAAAACCCTGTAAGCTTTGCTTGATGTAGAATATCCTAAGAATATTCCTTCATCAGCTTTGCTTTCAAAGGCTTTCAATTGTGACTTCCCATTATCATGGATGAAGACCCTACAACCAAAGATATGGAAATAAGATATGTTAGGAATTCTCCCTGTCCATATTTCATATGGTGTTTTGTCGTGCCGTTTGTTGAGAAGTGTCCGATTCTGCGTATAGCATGCTGTATTGGCAGCTTCAGCCCAATATTTCATCGAAAGCTTTGAGTCAGCAATCATGGTGCGAACGACTTCTTTGATGATCCGATTCCTTCTTTCAGCAACTCCATTCTGCTGAGGTGTGCGTGCTGCGGATGTTTGATGTGCAATACCATGCTCCGTGCAGTATGCTTCAGTGGTTGAGTTTAGAAACTCAGTGCCTTTGTCGGAGCGGATGGTGGCAATCGCTTGGTTCTTCTCCACAACTAGTCGCTTGAGCAGTTGTGGAAGCTTGGCCAGTGTCTCCTTCTTGCTAAAGAGAAATACGACCCAAGTGTAGCGAGAGAAGTCGTCGACTACAAATAGAGTGTATTTTCTTCCATTTACACTAACTGGAGTGACTGGACCAAACAGATCCAAATGAAGCAGCTAGAGCACTCGCTTGGATGAAGCTTCTTCAAGACTTGCGATGTGTTTCTTTGTCTGCTTGCCTCGTTGGTATGGTGAGCATGGATGATCTTTAACAAAGACCTCGTTGGGTATGCCTTGCACCAAGCCTTTGTGAGCTAAACGGTTGATGGTCTTGAAGTTGAGATGTGTCAAGCGTCTGTGCCATAGCCATCCCATTTCTGTAGCACTTATTGTAACTAAGCACGTCTCCTCTTTGCAGCTGTCCCATTGTGCAATGTAGACATTCCTTTGTCTAATTCCAGTCAGTGCAATCTGGGACGTGAGCTTGCTCTTTACAATGCACTTGTTGGAAATAAATTCCACCTTGTATCCTTTATCACAGAATTGTGAAATGGATAGCAAGTTGTGCTTAAGTCCTTCCACGTAGGAGACATCTTCTATTGTGAGCTTTCCAATCTTCAGTGCGCCGTATCCTTTGGTGCTTCCTCGAGAGTTATCACCAAAGGTAACGTGTGGGCCCTTCTTCTCTATGTAGTCATGAAGTAGAGCTCTCATGCCGGTCATGTGTCTTGAACAGCCACTGTCCAAGTACCAGATTTGTTGACCCTCACTTGGCATGGGATCCACGGCGCTTACCTGCATTTAGACAGATTTTGGTACCCAAATCAGTTTGGGTCCTTGCAGGTTAGTTCCCTTAGGTACCCACACTTGCTTCACTTTCTTTTGAAAGGTAGCTTGTGTCTTGGGTTTCTCGACCTTTGAAAACTGTGAGTTCTGCCTTGAAGAAGCTTCACACGTGCAACAGTGTGTGCAAGAGGGGTAGCGACTCGGTTGAGACTTACCTATGCTCTTACCCTTTTGCTTGTATCCTGAAGCGACTCGCTTCGGATTAGCTACAGGCTTAGAGACTGACTTAGGGTTTACAGTCTGTCGAAGCGACTCGCTTGGTTTCTTCGAAGCGGTCAAACTAGGGTTTTGACCCCGACTCGCTTGAAAAACCTTTGGAATCTGAAGCGACCTCTTGGGTGCTTCAAGTTCTTCCCCCTCAACGTTAGTCCGGTTGGACCATCTCCAGTCCGGATAACGTGACACATAGACATTACTCCTTTTCTTGAAAGGGAGATCCTTTGTCTCTGGTGTCTTGGTCTGAGACTTAGAAGCTACAACTGATTTCCCTTTACCTTTGGATTGGTAAGATTTAGCATTGTGAGTGCTAAGGATAGTTGATCTTTGCTTGCCCTTAGATTCTGCCCTTGAAGATATAGACATCTTCATTGGCTTCTTCTTAGGGTTCTCAGCAACTTGGCCTTTATCTTTGTTAGTGGTTACTTTGGAGGCAGTAGGCACATCCAAAGGAACTGATGGTGTTGTGATTGAAGCACCAACAAAGACAGTCGGCTTGGAAGGTCCACCCTCATATTTGAGTCCTCCCTTCCTACCAAAAGGTAGAAGTGAGCTCTCTAGTGCCTGCCTAGCATATGAGGCTTTGTTTAAGTTGGCCACTAGATTGGATTGGGTTTCATACCTTCCCTCCAAGCTTTGATATCTAGCGAAGAGATCCTCGAACTTACTAGTCATAGCCCTTAAGTTAAGTTTGACTTGGTCAAGCTCAGTGGCTAGCTTTCGATTCTCCTTCTCGCTTTGAGACAAAGCTTGTTTCAACATGTTGTGGTCACTTGACAATTTGAGGTGTTTGTCAAGTAACTCATTGCACGTCGAGGAATTAGCTTCCTCTTGATGAGTGTGTGAGAGTGTAATTGAACTAGATGAGGGATAGATAAATACCTCTCCTGTCTCTTTGTCGGTGAGTGCCATGAGTCCAAGATCCTCTCCATCACTGGAATTGGGATCTGTGAATGCATCCGAGTCGCTTGAGACATCTTCAGTTGTAGCGACTGGCTGCTCAGTTGCTACAAGCGCTCGCCTTGGAGCATCCCTCTTTGCCTTTAGTTCCTCTCGCTCCTTTGCACTCAGCTTCGGGCAGTCAGATTTGTAGTGGTCCATCTTGTGGCAGTGGTAGCATTCCACTTCCATCATGTCCCTTGAGATGATCGGCTTGGTCGTCTCTTCTCTCTTTCCTTTGCTTTCACGAGCATCAGTGCAACTTCCCTTGTACTGCTTTTAGAATCTTTTGTATTTGCCCACACGTGAGTTCATCTTGTTGAAGTTCTTGGATAAGAACGCAACATGCTCTTCCAGCTCTTCTCTCGACATCTTAGCGAGTGTCTGGTCGCTTGGTCCTTCAGCAGCTTTGAAAGCGACCCCTTTCGATGTCGTGGGAGCTTCATCCTCATCATCGAGGCTCATTCGATTCAGGTT
The DNA here is from genome assembly GCA_029379335.1 of Thymus mandschuricus. Lineage (NCBI taxonomy): Eukaryota > Viridiplantae > Streptophyta > Magnoliopsida > Lamiales > Lamiaceae > Thymus > Thymus mandschuricus. The sequence continues at coordinate 22,044,345 of CM057081.1, forward strand.
GAATTCATGGGCTTTGAGCTCGGAGAACAGGATCTCCGGCGTGAGCTTCGACAGATCCTTGGTAGCTAGGTACAGCTCCTTCATTGTCTGCCACTTCCTTGTGAGAGCTCGAACAATCTTCAGATTCACCTCCTTGTCTGTGAGTTCCTTCCCAAGTGAGTTGAGTGTAGCTATGATGTTAGTGACTCTCAGCTCGAAGGCATCTATGGATTCTCCTGACTTCATTATGAGGCCTTCAAACTCCCGCATCTGTACGACAAGCTTGTTCTCCTTGATTTTGTCCGTTCCTTGAGAAATGAGGGCTAGGGTTTCCCACATTTCCTTCGCCGTCGCACACTTCCTGATCCTTGGAAGGTAGGCATCCGACACAGTGCTTTGCATCGTGTGGCGTGCGATCTTGTTAAGTTTGGCGATCTTGAAGTCGTTAGCATTGTATTCGTCTTTGTCCTTCTCGACATACTCTTGTCTAACATGAGCTTTGCGGCATTCGGCTTCTGGAACGTTCACAGAAATGGCTTTCTTGATTTCGATTGGTCCATCCTCTATCACTTCCCATATCCGGTCGTGGATGGAGCAGAGGAAGCTCTCGACTTGAAAGCTCCATGTCTCGTATCCTTCGATAGAGAACTGTGGAAGATTTGATGCACTATATGTAGACATAGCAAACTATCAGCAGTAAATGCAGTATGCGTGGGTGAGGTTTTTATGCACTTAGGAAAAAGGATCCGGTTCAATGAGACAACGTGAAGTGAGTGGGGACTCACTTCGGATATGCAAAGCAGAGGCTCAAAAGAACCGCTGCTCTAATACCACTTGTTGGTCCCGGTTTGTAAGAGGAACAACACGTAAAGGGGGGGTGAATATGTGTTTTGAAGTTTTTCAACTTCAAATTCCTCAAACTCAGAGTATGAAGTAAAGTGCTCAGTTGAACAACTAAGACCTAGCCGAGAGCTAGATCTAGAGTTTTTACATCTCTTGACCTAAGCTTAGAGCTTGATCAAGAGTGAGTCTTTACTCTAAATGCGGAAATTCGGTGAGCTAAATCTTTCCTAAGTATTTAAAATCTCAGTTTGTGTTTGTTTAGATGGTTTGTGCAATGATTAATCAAACAATAAGTAAAGAGAGATAGGGTTAGAGGTACGAAACAGAGATTTATAGTGGTTCGGAGATGAAGCTCCTACGTCCACTTTGTTGCACTAGGCAACTCGTTCTCTTCACTCAAGAACTTGAAGATTACGGGCTCTTCAAAAGCCTGAGACAAGATCGAGCTTCACTCGCTTGGATCTGTCAGACGCTGGGTGATTCCGGGTTCACATCAAAAACCTAGAACTGGACTGGAAGCTTCACTCGCTTCAGTCCGACGACAGGGAGATTACGGGTTCTCCTTACAACCTAGTTTCGATCGAGCTTCACTTAATGAAAGTGTAAGCTTGGATCTAGACTCTATGATCGAGGCTTCTACTATCGATGGAGGTAGAGCCTTGGATCGAACACAACCTAACGATGAACACAGAACCTAAGACTTTAGGGTTAGGGTTTTCTGTTTAAACAGAGACACACTATTGAAGAGTTCTTTACAATGAATGCAAAGATGGCTAGAACTCTTCTTCTAAGTTGGGGTTTGAAATGGGCTTAGAATTCTCAGTGTGAAGGTTGCAAAGACGAGTTCTGATGAGGCTGGAACTCGGAGAACACTTGGAAACAAAGACTCGAAGATTGCTCAAAGGCTGGGAGTGTTTGTTTGCAGTAGGCGCTCGAATGCTCAAGTAGTGTTCTACTTCTCTTTGTCTTCATCCTTCACTATTTATAGGCGGAGGGTTGGCCGAGATCCGTTGCTTGGTAGGTGGCCTTGTCCCTCCTCCTCTCGATAGTACTTTGCGCAGGCAGTTGCTTTTGCAGGTGTGCAGTTTGTCTCTTTGCCAAAAATGGCTAAGTACAAACTTAACAGTAACTGGAGCGAGCTAGTACTGTAGCGGCGCCCTGTCGGCCTGGCAGTCAACTCCGCTGCTCCACTCCTCATTCGACACGTGGAGATCTCGCAATTAATGCGACGATCTTCAGTTGACTGGAGTTTGAAATAGGAGCGGGAAGTGTGCTGTCGCTTTCTGGTAGGTAGTGGCTCGCTTCGCTTTAGTCTCGTAGCGTCCGCTTCAAATCGAGTCGCTTCAAGGTCATACTGTAGCGGGTACTTGGAAAGTGAGTTCCCCAAGTGACTGCTTTAGTAAGTGTTGACCCGCGTTGACTCGCTTCGGCTTTTCACTGTAGCGCTCGCTTTGCTTCGCTTTGGCAGACTCGCTTCGAATCCACTGTAGCGCTCGCTTCGCTTCGCTATTCTTCGACACGCTTCACTTTGGCTGGGTAGACTCGCTTCGATTTGAAAACACACTCAAGCGAGTGGCCTTCACTTGAATTTTCTACAGTCTAAAACCTAAGTGACTAAAGCAAAATAAAGCCATCCTAACAGTATAGGCTTAGAAAAATTTCTAACCTATTTTCTACATCAAATTGGGTCGCTTGGGAATAGAACACTTGGGGTTTTGGGATCAAATCAAAACAAATACTTCACTCACTTCGAAGTGTCCCATATGAGTTCCCCCTTAACATATTGTTCTTAACAATTCCCAACAGAAGTCGATAAAGGAATTCTAATTTTGAGCGGAGGGCTCAGCAGTGTCAGAATTAAACAAGTTATCCACAAAGCGATCGGCAGCATCATGGTTGGGATCCGCAGAAGCATCCTGATTAGGGCCGATAGCAGTATTCTGAGCAAGCCCCGAAGGATCCTCAGAGGAAGAGGCTGTAGTGTCAATAACCGAAGAGACTACAGGAAGATCATGAGTAGTAAGGGGCTCCTCATTGATCTGCCTAGTGCCAGTGAAGGAACCATAGGTGAAGATCGGTTCGCCCCGAGGATCTATTTCGGATATCTAACTATCGAATAAAACCTATCATGCTCCTATGAATAAAGTGCGGAATCATAGGGGGTTTGTAGATTGATTACCTGAAGAAGTAGAGAACTCGCGAATATATCTTCTGATCTGTATCCCTGCTCGATTTTGACGTTGGATGGACAACGAACCTCGGAATCAGCCACGGAAAACGGGAACCACCAAACTGCTACTCGCCCGGCCGCGCGTCTCTCTCACTCTAACCCTAGCCTCCCTTTCTTGTTCAGAATATTTAAGTGCACTCGATTATTCTGATCATTAGGTTAAACAAGACCTTGAGGGGGTATATATAGAGGAGACCAAGTGAGACTTGGGCTTAAGTTGCAGGCCAGGCCTGCAACACATGGACTAGCCGTCCAATAGCAGTATTGGCGCCCTCACTGGGCCCAATTAAGTGGTGGCCCACTTATTCCTTATACTGTGGCCTGTTGAGCTTTTTGGGCCAGATCAGGGATCTACTAGCTGGTAAAACCGAGGCCTCCCAATGGCTAAGTTCACCATACTCAGCCCAGAGTATAATTTAGTCCATAAGTACTAAAACATTCCACTAGAGTAATAGTACTGAATTACCTGTTTTACCCCTATTGAGTTCAGGGCTAGTATTAGACTTAGCGACCCCCATATTTAAGATATCCCACATCCGTTGATTAACTTAGAGCTTCTGACTGCTCGTGTTATTCAACTTCTTTTATTCCTGAGTAGTACCATTCATTCCTTACTCATCATACCGGAATTTAATCCACCTGCAGGGTTTGGTATGATAGTCCTTAATGAATTCCTCAGGGGATGTGATCAACCTGTTCTACCAGGATATGGTGCTCTGTTGCAGTTGCACTAAGAGTCGTACTAGTTATAGTTGCTTCCCAAGATACGGAGCATATTGAGTTACAGATACTCTGAACTCTCACCCATGGTAAATCAAAGAAGCAGACTATAACTATACACCCTTAGGACTCAACTAGATTTAAGGTTCATCTTAAGTCACCGAGGTCTTGATTCTTTCTACATTCGGTCAGAATAGAAGAATACACCTCACCGTGATCCTATCAGTACACGCACGTACTAGTATAGACAAGTAGCCAAGACAAACTACTTATGCAGCCTATACTACAGCCTAAACCGACAGTTATATCCAGAACTGTCTCAACTATGATACCCTTTTATATCTCGTGAGGAACCGGCAACTATGGTCTTCTGTGATCTACAACACACCATAAAGCCTACAACTTTGAGATAATGGATAGATGTTTTTGATGCATAGATAACAATTCATACTTAATCAGATAGAAGATTGTTAGTGGCTATGGACAACACATGCATACAAGCTAAAAGGCCTGCTTTCTAGTATACAAATCCATCAGTCTCCCACTTATACTAAAGCAAACTTTTATTATATCATGTGACAAAAGGCAAAGTGTCTACAATCTAGCATCTATTACACATCTTCTCCCACTTATACTCAAAGTTTACTAGTGTTGGAGGCGCTTGATTGGTGTCTAGATGTTAGGTTTTTCGTTGTCTTTTCGTGTCCGTTTTCCCTTAGTTTTCGTGTGTTTTCGTTGTTTGTGGCTATGATTTGGTTGTTTTGGAGTCTTTGGTATTGTAGGATGAAAAGGGCGGAAACGAGAAGAAAACGAGAAGAAAGAAGCACTATATCGAAGAGGGGTTCGATAGGAGCACGTAGACAAAAACGGAGGTCAATTTGGAGTTCGGACGAGGAAGATACGGCCGAAACAAGAAAGATGCGCGAAGTGAACAGAACCAAGTTCTGGACGCCGTCCAACTTGAGTTGGACGCCGTCCAACTCTGGCGGCCAGCTTTCCTTTCCTTCTATAACTAGGTTTTCATACCTATTATAAATACTACCCCTTGTACACGAATTCTACAACCTTTTACCTTAGTTTTAGCTCTAATTTCGCATTCAAATATTTTAGTTTAGTTTTCTTTTGTTCGATCCAGATCGCTACTTCGTTCTTCAATTAATTCAAGTTTTTACTTAGTTCTTCGTTCTTCGTTTAATCTCGTAAGTTCTTATTGCTTTCTTTTATTTGATTTAATTTCTTCCTAGTTCCTTAGATTTAGTTCTTAATTACTTAGTTTAATTTCGTTCGTTCGTTTTCAAGTTCTTAGTTTAGATTCGTTTTTCTTAGTTTTCGATTACCTCGTTTTCCAAGTTCTTAGAGTTAGATTTATTTATTTAATTTTCAGATTTCATTAGTTATGTCTAGATTCGTTTTCTTCGTTGCTTTCGTTATTGGTTTCTTTTCAATTCCATGCCTAGGTAGTTTAATCGCTTTTATTTAATTTCTCTAGATTAATTAGTTTAGATTTATTTATTGCTTTCTAGATTAGATTTATTTATTTGCTTTTGATTTATTGCTTATTTATTTTCTTGCATAGGATTTTGAAACAAAACCAAACAAATTCTTTTTACTTGCTTTCTTAGATTTAGGCTAGTTTAGGATTTTTGCTACACGATTATTTGCCCTGCTAAGTTTTCCTTCGAGATTCGACATTGGGTTTTACTTGCTAGTGCTACGATAGGATTTTGTTCTATTGCAAACACTTTTTAGTGAAACAAATTTTGGCGCCGTTGCCGAGGAAAACTTTAGGCTATTTAATTGTGTAGTATTTTGTTTATTTATTTTTATTTTTATTTTTTGTTCGATTTTTTTTTTCCCCTTCCACTTGGTGCGTTTAATTTGTTTGTTGAGTGTTGTGTATGCAAGGTCGTCGAAGTCTCTAAAGGAAGTTGACACCTCACATCGACGACATCAATAGGAGAAGGTGCTCTTAACCGCGAAGAAGGAAGAAGAAGTCGAGAGCTCGAAGCAATGGCACAAAATAAATGGAGAAGTCGCACCGTGGCTGCCATCAAAGCGAGCCAACAACGTCTTCACGCTTCACCCACCCCAGCTGGTCATCTCTCATCTCTACCGAAACAAGGTGATCCCGGAAGTTTCAAATTAGATGTTGTTTTGGATAATGGAGATAGTGTGCCGGGTATGTTGGATTTGGGGGCAGCGGTGAACTTGATGCCATACTCGATTTTCGAGAGAATGGGTTCTAGGGATCTTAAGCCCACCAATTTTTGCATCGAGCTAGCCGACGGTTCTTTGAGTCGTCCCTTGGGGATTGTGGAAGACGTTGCATTACTTGTGAGAGGAATTCGAGTTCTCGCCGATTTTGTTGTTCTTGATGTGGGGCGAGGAGCTAGGAGTGAGAGAGGTCATCTTCTCTTGTTAGGGCGACCTTTCATGGCTACTACTCAAACTCGAATCGACGTTGGATCCGGCACTTTGAGCATGGCCGGTGTAGGAGGTTCGGTAACTTTCTCAATTTTTGATAACTATTCTTCTTGTCCTAATTCTTTTATCCAAACATGTTCGTATGTGCATATTACTAATGATTTGGATGAGAAAAAGGTAGAGGAGAATTTTTAGGTTGCTATTCATGAGGAAGAAGCCATTATTGATGAGTTCTTGAGCAAATTGGATGAAGAAGAGATCGTGGAGGAGTTTTTGAGCAATGTGCAAGGCATGGAGGATCACAATAGTCATATGGAGGAATCGGTTTTGAGCTTACAACAAGAGGAAGAAATCATGGACAACTTTCTTGCCAATCTCGACGAGGAAGCACATTTTGTGGTGGATCCATCATCAAGTTTTGAAGATCATGATATTTCTTACATGGATTTTCACACAAGTGTGGGGGAGATGAGTGTCCAAGATAACCCTCTTTTCGAGTTTCAAGCCGAAGAGAAAGAAGAGTCCACCTTTGCACCGAGAGTCTCCTATGGATGGTTAAAGACGTTGCTCGTTGCAACAGATTTTGGATGAGAATTTTTGGTACGTCAAGCTAATGACGATAAACAAGCGCTTGGTGGGAGGCAACCCACGTAAAAAAAAAATTAGAGTAGGCTTTATTTTTATTATTTTAGTTGTTTTTCGTTCGTTTTCTTTTGAATTTCGTGTAGGTAATAGTTTACAAGGAGGGTATGATGAAGAGAGAGATCGAGCCGGACCCGAACGATCCCCGTTTTTGGGCCCCAAATGATCCCCGTTGGAATGATCCCCGGTTCCGAGGTCCATACAACCCATAGCTTTGTTTTGTGTCTTTCTATTTTTGTTTTGAGTCTTTTATTACTTTGTTTTGTGCACTTTTACGCTTTGGTAGTTTGTTTTGGTGTTTGTTTTGTAGGTACTACTTGGAGTCTTTCGAGATTTTGAGCTATTGGTCGTCATCTTGCGATAAGTTCCTTCTTTCCTTCTCCTTTTTATTTTCTTGCAATGGGGACATTGCTTGATTTTAAGTGTGGGGGAGGGTCTTTGAACTTTTGGCATGTAGTTTTTGTTTTGTTTTAATGTCATGTTGATTGAGTCTAGTTTGTGATCGAGTCTTCATGTTCCCTCACTTAGGAATTTGTTTGATTTTGAGCCCTATAAGCATGTAACTTAGGATCAATGTGAATGATTCAACGATGGAATCTTTAGTTGTTGGAATTGATTTGAGCATAAATTAGGTTGGTTTAATCTTGAGTTGTTGTTGATTATGATTCGATGAGTTGTGGGGCACGAATTGATATGAGTATTGAGGAAAATGATTTATGATTTTTGGTTGAGCGATAAATCTAGATTGTTACGACTTGGATTGCTAGATTACTTTCCCCTTATGGTAAAAAAAAAAAAAAAAAAAAGAAAAAAAAAAGAAAAAAAGAGAGTTGTTTATGTATTGAATAAAAAGGGAAAGTAGGCTAGACGTCTAAAGTTGTGGTGATCTAGATATTTGTGAGATGTGTGTATCATTGCTTTTCCTCTTGCTTGGGTTGATTTATAAGCCACATAGCTCGTTGATGATGATTGATCATAACTTGGGATTAAAGTGACCTCGTTTGAGTTTGTCGATTCCGGTGATTAAATGTTATATGATTTGAATTGTTTGGATTGAGTCTAAGTTGTATGTTTATATTGCTTGAGGACAAGCAAAGTTCTAAGTGTGGGGGATTTTTATTGGTGTCTAGATGTTAGGTTTTTCGTTGTCTTTTCGTGTCCGTTTTCCCTTAGTTTTCGTGTGTTTTCGTTGTTTGTGGCTATGATTTGGTTGTTTTGGAGTCTTTGGTATTGTAGGATGAAAAGGGCAGAAACGAGAAGAAAACGAGAAGAAAGAAGCATTATATCGAAGAGGGGTTCGATAGGAGCACGTAGGCAAAAACGGAGGTCAATTTGGAGTTCGGACGAGGAAGATACGGCCGAAACAAGAAAGATGCGCGAAGTGAACAGAACCAAGTTCTGGACGCCGTCCAACTTGAGTTGGACGCCGTCCAACTCTGGCGGCCAGCTTTCCTTTCCTTCTATAACTAGGTTTTCATACCTATTATAAATACTACCCCTTGTACACGAATTCTACAACCTTTTACCTTAGTTTTAGCTCTAATTTCGCATTCAAATATTTTAGTTTAGTTTTCTTTTGTTCGATCCAGATCGCTACTTCGTTCTTCAATTAATTCAAGTTTTTACTTAGTTCTTCGTTCTTCGTTTAATCTCGTAAGTTCTTTATTGCTTTCTTTTATTTGATTTAATTTCTTCCTAGTTCCTTAGATTTAGTTCTTAATTACTTAGTTTAATTTCGTTCGTTCGTTTTCAAGTTCTTAGTTTAGATTCGTTTTTCTTAGTTTTCGATTACTTCGTTTTCCAAGTTCTTAGAGTTAGATTTATTTATTTAATTTTCAGATTTCATTAGTTATGTCTAGATTCGTTTTCTTCGTTGCTTTCGTTATTGCTTTCTTTTCAATTCCATGCCTAGGTAGTTTAATCGCTTTTATTTAATTTCTCTAGATTAATTAGTTTAGATTTATTTATTGCTTTCTAGATTAGATTTATTTATTTGCTTTTGATTTATTGCTTATTTATTTTCTTGCATAGGATTTAGAAACAAAACCAAACAAATTCTTTTTACTTGCTTTCTTAGATTTAGGCTAGTTTAGGATTTTTGCTACACGATTATTTGCCCTGCTAAGTTTTCCTTCGAGATTCGACATTGGGTTTTACTTGCTAGTGCTACGATAGGATTTTGTTCTATTGCAAACACTTTTTAGTGAAACAGCGCTCCAGTCCCATCCCTTCGACATGCTTGTCGAACACCTTGACTGGTAAGCTCTTTGTGAATGGATCCACCAGATTATCCGCTGAAGGGATTTTTTTCACTTCTACTTCTCCTCTTTCGACGATTGCTCGTACGAGATGGTACTTTCTCTCTATGTGTTTGCTCGCCTTGTGAGCCCTAGGTTCCTTGCAGTTTGCAACTGCTCCAGCATTATCACAATATAATGTGATACCTTTGGGCAAACTGGGAACTAGTTCTAGCTCATTAAGGAAGTTCAGGAGCCACACAGCCTCTTTAGCAGCCTCACAAGCAGCCACATATTCGGCCTCCATGGTCGAGTCTGCGATGCACTTCAGCTTCACACTCTTCCAAGTGACGGCTCCACCTCCCAAGGTAAACACATAGCCTGAGGTAGATTTCCTCTCATCTCGATCAGCTTGGAAGTCTGAGTCCGTATACCCTATCGGGATCATCTCATTGGACTGATAAACAAGCACATGATCTCTTGTCCTCTTGAGATACTTCAAAATGTGCTTAACAGCCGTCCAATGTCCCTGACCAGGGTTAGACTGATATCTTGCCACCATGCCAACCGCATAGCAGATATCCGGTCTAGTACACAGCATTGCATACATGAGACTTCCAACCGCGGAAGCATACGGTATAGTCTTCATGCCCTCTATCTCCTCTTGTGTCTTCGGACACATGTCCTTAGATAGAGGTATGCCATGTCTGAAGGGAAGAAAACCCTTCTTGGCATTCTGCATCCTGAAACGGGCGATCACAGTATCTATATATGAAGCTTGGCTTAAGCCTAACATCCTCTTACGACGATCTCTGATCTCCTTGATCCCTAGGATGTAACCTGCTTCTCCCAAGTCTTTCATCTGAAACTGTTCAGACAACCAATCCTTTACGCCTGATAACACGTTCACATTGTTGCCAATGAGAAGTATGTCATCTACGTACAGTACTAAGAATACCACGCTTCCGTCCGAACTGAGCCTGTAAACACAGCTTTCGTTTATGCACTGGACAAATCCAAAGGATTTTATCACTCCATCAAAACGAATGTTCCAGGACCTGGATGCTTGCTTAAGTCCGTATAAGGACTTCTTGAGCTTCCATACGAGATGCTCCTGGTCATCTTTCACATAACCTTCTGGTTGGCGCATATATATGTCCCTACCTTCTTCAAGGTACCCGTTCAAGAACGCAGTCTTGACGTCCATTTGCCAAACCTCTAGGTCTAAATGTGCCGCCATGGACAAGAGTATTCTGACGGTCTTAAGCATGGCAACCGGCGAAAAAGTCTCATCATAGTCGATTCCCTCTCTCTGAGTGAATCCTTTCGCCACCAATCTAGCTTTGAAGGCTAAAACCTTCCCGTCAGGTCCTCTCTTTCTCTTGTGCACCCACTTGCAACCGATGGGCTTTACCCCATCCGGCAGCTCTGCAAGGTCGTACACGTCCATGTTAACTATGGATTCTATCTCCGAATCCATAGAAACTCTCCAGGAATCTGCATCCTCGTCCTCCATCGCTTCCTTGTAAGTCCAGGGGTCGATCTCATCATGTTCGATACCCGAGAGTAGTTCAGTGGATTCTCCCACGAACATGAAACAGTCCGGTTGACGAACAACCCTCCCACAGCGACGAAGCGATGGTAGAGGTACAGTATCGGATAAGGGTGCAATTAGTGGTATAACCTCTTGTACACTCGGATGTTCTGAAATACTGGCTACTGCTGATGCTCGCAACTCATCGAGCATTATTTCACTCCTTGTCCGATGGTTACTAATAAAGTCCTCCTCTAGGAATCAGGCATTGGTGCTTACAATGACCTTCTGATCCTGGGGACTATAGAAATAACCTCCTTTCGTTCCCTTTGGATATCCTACAAACAGCCTAACCTCAGTCTTAGACCTCAATTTGTCGGCCTCCTTAGTCATTGTTGGGAATTGTTAAGGACTAATCTGTTAAGGGGGAACTACATGGGATATTTGATAAACGAAGTCACTTGTTTTGATTAGATCCCAAAACCCCAAGTGTCCTATTCCCAAGCGACCCATTTTGATGTAGTTAATAGGTTAGAATTTTTCTAAGCCTAAATCTGTTAGGATGGCTTTATTTTGCTTAGCTTTAGACTGCAGGAATTCAAGTGAAGGCCACTCGTTTGAGTGTGTTCTTCCAAAGCGAAGCGAGTCTAGCAAACCGAAGTGAAGCGTGCCGAAACCAGCGAAGCGAAGCGAGCGCTACAGTGGAGTCAAAGTGAAGCCACCAAAAGCGAAGCAAAGCGAACGCTACAAAGAAAAGCAGAAGCGAGTCAACGCGGGTCAACACTTATTAAAGCGGTCACTACGAAACTTCGTTTCGAAAGCGACCCGCTACAGTATGATCCTGAAGCGACTCACTTCAGAGCGGACGCTACAACTTAAAGCAAAGCAAGCCACTACCTACCAGAAAGCGACAGCACAACTCCCGCCCATATTTTGAACTCCAGTCAACAGGAGATCGTAGCATTAATTACGAGATCTCCACGTGTCGAAAGCGGAGTGGAGCGGAAGAGTTGACTGCCAGGCCGACAAAGGCGCCGTAACAGTACTGGCTCGCTCCAGTTACTGTTAAGTTTGTAACTTAGCCATTTTCGGCAAAGAGACAAACTGGGCACCTGCAAAAGCTACTGCCTGCGCAAGTACTGTCGAGAGGAGGAGGGACAAGGCCACCAACCAAACAACGGATCTCAGCCATCCCTCCGCCTATAAATAGTGAAGGATGAAGACGAAGAAGAGTAGAACACTACTTGAGCATTCGAGCGCATACAGCAAACAAACACTCCCCAGCTTTCTAGCAATCTTCGAATTTTTGTTTCCAAGTGTTCTCCGAGTTTCCAGTTCATCGGAACTCGTCTTCACAACCTTCACACATAGATTCTAAGCCCACTTCAAATATCCGAAGCTTAGAAGAAGAACTCTAGCCAATCTTTGCATCTACTGTAAAGAGTTCTTCATAGTGTGTCGTCAACCAAAAACCCTATACTTGTCTGTTAGGTTTTGAGTGTTGTCGTTAGGTTGTCCAGATCCAAGGCCCTTCTTTCATCGATTGAAGAAGCCTCGATCGTAGAGTTGAGATCCAAGCTTACACTTACATCGTTTGTGTGAAGCTCGATCGAAGCTAGGCTGTAAGGAGAGCCCGGAATCTCCCTGTTGTTCGGACAGAAACGAGTGAAGTTTCGTGTCCAGTTTAGGTCTTAGTAGTGAACCTGTAATCACTGCGTTGTTCGTCAGATCCAGGCGAGTGAAGCCCGATCTCGACCAGGTTTTTGAAGGACCCGTAACCTTCAAGTTCTTGAGTGAAGAGAACAGTTGCCGTCGTGCAACAAAGTGGACGTAGGAGCGTTATCTCCGAACCACTATAAATCTTCGTGTCGTATCTCTCTAACCCTAAACTCTTTACTTTGTTTATCCATTGCACTTGCATCTAAACAACTTAATCTGGATATTTTAATTACTTAGGAAAAGATTTTAGCTCACCAAATTCGCATACACGAGTAAGGACTCCCTCTTGATCAAGTCATCACTTCGGTCAAGCAGGCTAGCTACGTACTGTTGATCTAGCTTCAGCTAGGTCTTAAGTTTAAAGCGAGCTCCTTACTTGTTACTCTGAGTTAAGGGATTGAAGTTGAAAAACTTCAAAATACGTATTCACCCCCCCCCCTCTACGTATTTTTCCTATTAACAAACCGGGACCAACAAGTGGTATCAGAGCAGCGGTTCTTTCGAGCCTCTGCTTTGCATATCCGAAGCGAGTCCCCACTCGCTTCACGTTGTCTCACTGAACCGGATCCTATTTTCCTAAGTGCATCAAAACCTCACCCACGCATATTGCATTTACTGCTGATAGTTTGCTATGTCTACATACAGTGCATCAAATCTTCCACAGTTCTCGATCGAAGGATACGAGACATGGAGTTTCCGAGTCGAAAGCTTTCTTTGCTCCATCCACGACCGGATGTGGGAAGTCATTGAAGACGGACCAATCGAAATCAGGAAAGCAATATCTGTGGAGGTTCTAGCCGCTGAAGGTCGTGCAGCCCACGTTCGACAACAGTACGTGGAGAAGGATAAGGATGAGTATACTCCAAATGACTTCAAAGTTGCCAACCTCGACAAGATCGCACGCCACACGATGCAGAGCACCGTGTCGGACGCCTACCTTCCAAGGATTAGGAAGTGCGCAACAGCGAAGGAGATGTGGGAAACTCTAGCCCTCATTTCTCAAGGAACAGACAAAATCAAAGAGAACAAACTCGCCGTTCAGATGCGGGAGTTTGAAAGTCTGATAATGAAGCCAGGAGAGTTTATCGACACCTTCGAGCTGAGAGTTACAAACATAATTGCGACTCTCAACTCGCTTGGGAAGGAACTCACAGATAAGGAAGTCAACCTGAAGATTGTCCGAGCTCTCACAAGGAAGTGGTAAACTATGAAGGAGCTGTATCTAGCAACCAAGGATCTATCAAAATTCACACCGGAGATTCTGTTTTCCGAACTGAATGCTCATGAATTCGATCTGAATCGAATGAACCTCGACGAAGAGGAGGAAGCGCCCACTACGTCAAAAGGAGTAGCATTCAAAGCTGCCGAAGGGCCAAGCGAGCAGTCGCTAGCCAAGATGACGAGGGAAGAGTTGGAAGAACACATTGCGTTCTTATCCAAGAACTTCAATAAAATGAATTCTCGAGTGGGCAAATACAAAAGATTCTACAAGCAATACAAAGGGAGGAGCACTGATGCTCGAGAAGGAAAAGGGAAGAGAGAAGAGACGACAAAGCCGATCCCGAGAGACATGATGGAAGTGGAATGTTACCATTGCCACAAGATGGGCCGCTACAAATCCGATTGCCCAAAGCTGAGTGCGAAGGAGCGAGAAGAACTGAAAGCAAAAAGGGATGCACCAAGGCGAGCGCTCGTAGCGAGTGAAGTGCCGGTCGCTACAACTGAAGATCCACCAAGCGACTCAGATGCATTCACCGATCCAGATTCCAGTGATGGTGAGGATCTAGGATTTATGGCGCTCACCGATGAAGAAACTGGAGAGGTATTCATCTATCCCCCATCTAGTTCAATTACACTCGCACACTCGCACCAAGAGGAACCCAATTCCTCAACATGGAGTGAGTTGCTTAACAAGCACGTTAAACTGTCAAGTGACCACGAAGTGCTACAACAAGCTTTGTCCCAAAGCAAGAAGGAGAACCGAAAGCTAGCCATTGAGCTTGACCAAGTCAAACTTAATCTAAGGGCTATGACTAGTAAGTTCGAGGATCTCTTCGCTAGACATCAAAGCTTGGAGGGAAGGTATGAAACCCAATCCACTCTAGTCGCCAACTTAAATAAAGCATCATACGCTAGACAGGCACTAGAGAGTTCTCTTCTACCTTTTGGTAGAAAGGGAGGACTTGGATATGAGGGTGGACCTCCCAAGCCGACTGTCTTTGTTGGTGCATCACACACTACACCATCAGTCACTTTGGAAATGCCCACTGCATCCAAAGCGACCACTAACAAAGACAAAGGCAAAATGGCTGAGAACCCTAAGAAAAGGCCAATGAAGATGTCTATATCTTTAAGGACTGAATCTAAGGGTAAGCAAAATACAACTATCCCGAGCACTCACAATGCTAAAAATTACCAATCCAAAGGTAAAGGGAAACCAGTTGTAGCTTCTAAGCCTCAAGCCATGACACGAGAGACAAAGGATCTCCCTTTCAAGAAAAGGAGTAATGTCTATGTGTCACGTTATCCGGACTGGAGATGGTCCAACCGGACTAACATTGAGGGGGAAGAACTCGAAGCACCAATGAGGCCGCTTCGAACTTCCAAGGTTACTCAAGCGAGTCGGGGTCAAAACCCTAGTTGGACCGCTTTGAGGAAACCAAGCGAGCCGCTTCGTCAGACTAGAAATCCTAAGTCAGTCTCTAAACCCAAAGCTAATCCAAAGCGAGTCGCTTCAGGATATAAGCAAAATGGGAAGAGCGTAGGTAGGTCTGAAGCGAGCCGCTACCCCTCTTGCACACACTGCTGCACATGTGAAGCTGCTTTAAGGCAGAAGTCACAGTTTTCGAAGGTCGAGAAACCCAAAGCACAAGCTTCCTTTCAAAAGAGAGTGAAGCAAGTGTGGGTACCTAAGGGAACTAACCTGCAAGGACCCAAACTGATTTGGGTACCAAAATCTGTCTAATTGCAGGTGGGCGCCGTGGATCCCATGCCAAGTGAGGGTCATCAAATCTGGTACTTGGACAGTGGATGTTCGAGACACATGACCGGCATGAAAGCTCTACTTCAAGACTACATTGAGAAGAAGGGTCCACACGTTACCTTTGGTGATAACTCTCGAGGAAGCACCAAAGGGTACGGCGCACTGAAAGTTGGAAAACTCACAATTGAAGAAGTCTCCTACGTGGAAGGACTTAAGCACAACTTGTTATCCATTTCACAATTCTGTGACAAGGGATACAAGGTAGAATTCATTTCCAACAAGTGCATTGTGAAGAGCAAGCTCACATCCCAGATTGTGCTTACTGGAATAAGACAAAGGAACGTCTATATAGCACAATGGGATAGCTGCAAAGTGGAGACGTGCTTAGTTGCAAGAAGTGCTACAGAAATAGGATGGCTATGGCACAGACGCTTGAACCATCTCAACTTCAAAGCCATCAATCGCTTAGCTCGTAAGGGTTTGGTGCAAGGCATACCGAATGAAGTCTTCATCAAAGACCATCCATGCTCACCATGCCAACGAGGGAAGCAGACAAAGACGCACTTCGCCAGTCTTGAAGAAGCCTCTTCCAAGCGAGTGCTCGAGCTGCTTCACATGGATCTGTTTGGTCCAGTTACTCCAGTTAGTATAAATGGTAGGAAGTACACTCTAGTTGTAGTCGACGATTTCTCTCGCTACACTTGGGTCGTATTTCTCTACAGCAAGAAGGAGACTCTGACCAAGCTACCACAACTGCTCAAGCGTTTGGCTGTGGAGAAGAATCAAGCTATCGTGACCATCCGCTCCGATAAAGGCACAGAGTTCTTGAACTCTACCATTCAAGCTTACTGCACGGAGCATGGCATAGCACATCAGACTTCCTCAGCACGCACACCACAGCAGAATGGAGTTGCTGAAAGAAGAAATCGAATCATCAAGGAAGCTGTTCGAACAATGATTGCAGACTCAAAACTTCCAATGAAGTATTGGGCTGAAGCTGCCAATACAGCATGCTACACGCAGAATCGAACACTTCTCTGCAAACGACACGACAAAACACCATATGAAATATGGACAGGGAGAATTCCTAACATATCTTATTTCCATATTTTTGGTTGTAGGGTCTTCATCCATGACAATGGGAAGTCACAGTTAAAAGCCTTTGAAAGCAAAGCTGATGAAGGAATATTCTTGGGATATTCCACATCAAGCAAAGCTTACAGGGTATTCAACTGTAAAACCCTAATCGTGGAAGAATCACCCCATGTCATATTTGATGAATCTTCTTTAAGTCATCCACAGGAACAGGATCAATCTAAAGACGGAAAGTCAAGTGAGGAACCCATCAACACTCTTACTTGGGACATACTTGAGGATGAAGAAGAAATCAAAGGCTCAAGCGAGCAGAAGGTCCAAGGAAAAGATGAAGCTGCCCCCAAGACTCCTGAAGCGAGTACAGGCCAAGCACCCAATCCAGTCGCTTCAAACGGTGAAGCGAGTGACCAGGAAGACGATGAAGATGAAGCTGGCGGATCCAAGCGCGCGTGGCTCAAGGATCACTCACCAAGTCAAATTATCGGAGATCCATCCAAGGGTGTAGTGACCAGAAGTCAAGTGTTTGGAGAAAGTGCTATGTTCAGTTGCTTTCTCTCAAACATTGAGCCGACATGCGTAGAAGAAGCCTTAGCTGATTCAAATTGGGTGATCGCCATGCAAGAAGAGCTGAACCTGTTCACCAGAAACGACGTATGGTACCTCGTGGATCGTCCCAAATTTCAGCACGTCATTGGCACCAAATGGGTGTTCAAGAACAAGACGGACGAGGACCACAACGTAGTAAGGAACAAGGCGCGTCTCGTTGCCAAAGGCTACTGCCAAGAGGAAGGAATCGACTTTGACGAGACTTTCGCTCCAGTGGCACGACTTGAAGCTATCAGATTGTTTCTAGCATATGCAGCAACCAAGAAGTTTAAGGTCTATCAAATGGATGTGAAGAGCGCGTTCCTGAACGGTGAATTGAAGGAAGAAGTGTATGTGGAGCAGCCACCGGGTTTCGAGCAAGGAGACAAAGTGTATCGCTTGAAGAAAGCTCTATATGGGTTGAAGCAAGCCCCCAGAGCTTGGTACGATACACTTTCTCAATTCCTAGTGGAAAATGGATTTCACAAAGGAAAGATAGATCGAACCCTATTCACCATCAACCATGGAGAAGACATGCTATGGGTTCAGATCTACGTAGATGACATCATATTTGGGTCACCAAACCAGTCGCTTAGCGAGAAGTTTGGAGAGCTAATGAAGACCAAATATGAGATGTCGATGATTGGCTTGATGAGCTGCTTTCTAGGTCTTCAAGTGAAGCAGCAGGATGATGGTATCTTCATCAATCAAGCGAAGTATACTAGAGATATGCTTGCCAAGTTTGGTATTCAGCATGCTAAAGCTGTGAAGATCCCAATGAATACCAACTGGAAGATGGAGCCAGACGAAGAAGGAAAATCTGTGAATCCTACAGATTATCGAGCCCTAATTGGGTCACTTCTCTATCTCACTGCAAGTAGGCCAGATATTGCTTTTGCAGTTGGAGTCTGTGCTCGCTTCCAAAGCAACCCCAAGCACAGCCATCTTGAAGCTGCCAAAAGAATTCTTCAATATTTGAAGGGCACTATCAATATGGGGCTGTGGTATCCAACGGAGGACAATCTGGAGCTCACTGGATACTCAGACGCTGACTATGGAGGGTGCCAAATTGATAGGAAATCAACTTCGGGCACGTGTCAGTTCTTGGGAAGCAAGCTGATCTCATGGTTCTCAAAGAAGCAGACGAGTGTAGCCACTTCAACGACTGAAGCCGAATATATGGCCGCAGGAAGCTGCTGTTCTCAAATTCTATGGCTTCGTCAGCAGTTGAAGGACTACAATGTTGAAGCGAATGAAATTCCGATCTTCTGCGACAACAACAGTGCTATATGCATCTCGCAGAATCCAGTGCTACATACCAGATGCAAGCACGTGGAAATCCGACATCACTTCATTCGTGATCATGTCGAGAAGAAGGATATCAAGCTCGAGAAAATTCATACCGATCTCCAGCGAGCAGATATCCTCACCAAGCCTCTAGCTGAGTCTCGTTTCAATCAGCTATGCATGGAATTAGGGTTGTTAGACCCTGGTGAAGAATGCTAGATCCAGGATGCCCGAAGGAGTGGTCGCTAGTTTTTCATAGCGTCACTCGCTTCGGATCTTCACCAACTCAAGCGAGTCACTTCAAAATCTCACTCGCTTGAAGAAGGAGAAATAAGGTGGAGCAAGGTGGAGTGTTGGAAGACGTTCCCTACCCGCTTACAGGAATTGTTAAGCCATTGGTTAAGGGGGAACTATTGTTTGCTCTCGGAGCAAGCTACTTCCAAAGCGAGCAAGGAAAGCTGCTACCTAGCCTAGGATTCCTAGCGAGTGGGTATAAACACTCGCAAGTGCCGTTTCTAGTAACGGTTGTGGGGTCTTGTATCGGGCCTTCCCACGTAAAAATGGTGAAAGCTTAGGCAGGGCTGGCACCTAGACTTTGTGTCCTCTTCCCATCTCTCCGTCGAAGAGGAGCAAGTCTTCTCATCTCCTTCATCGTGGATATATGTCCATTTCTTACTCACTCTTCACTGAGTTGAGCTGCCGGATGTCTATCCATTCCCCTCTCACCTTGAACTTTGCACCGCTTCAATTTGCCCAATCTTGGGTCAAAGCGAGTCGACTGCAAGTTCATTCTGTAGCATGTAGGAGGATGCTTGAAGGTTTACCTTTTTATACAAAAGGTTGCAGGGCTGGTGACATGCTTCTGCGTAAAATACGAGATTGTCTTGTCAGAGCATTCTCATTGTCATCCTGTCCATTTCTGCTCTGAGATAAGGACTTGTACTCATCCCCCATTCGTCGTGAATATGTACACTTACGTGAAGCTCCCCTCTGGGTTGAAGTAAGCTTGTGTACTATATCCATTTTCTCTCTCATTCACTTCGATGGAGGACTCTCTAATTCGTAGAGGAAGATGAATGCTATGAAGACGAACGCCAAGAAGATGGGACACACAACAAGTGATGAACATTCCAACAAGTGGATTCAACATGAAGTCCAAACCCAATGAAGTCTTCAAATTGTGTTATCAATATCCTACGAAGTGAGATTGACTGGTAAGCGTTTCAAATTTACGTACACTAAGTGAGGTGAAACGTGCTAGAAACTTTCACTCACTACGTGGAAAATATGAAGTGAATCTGACACAAATACAAAGAGGAAAACACTCTTGTTTATCCTCGAAGTATGTAGTCAGAAACATTTTAAATTAAGCAAAGAAATTTATTCCAGTCGCTTCAGATGGCCAAGCGAGTGCTTCGCCACTCAAAGCTAGCCATCGCAAGCGAGTGCGGAACAGTCACTCAAGCGAGTGCCTCTCAAGTGAGTAAAGGCCAAGCGGCCCAACTCGAAGCGAGCAGGCACGAAGCGAGTATGAGCTGTCTGCACTCGAGTGCCTATTTCACTTTCTTCCAAGCATTTAATGCAGTGGCGCGTAAAGGAAGAAACGACAGGCGCGTGGACGTCAAAGCCAAGGAAAGCGGGAAAAATCGCACTCAATCCAGCCGTCGAATCTGAACCGTCTCGAAATCTCAACCGCTGGATTGACTACTGTTGGCAGAGACGAATCATCAACAGCCACGTGGCCACGTCAAGCGAAATTGGCGGTTCACTTTTCCAGTGATGACGCCGGACACGTCAGTTCCATCACCGGAAGTAGCCGCCCACGCACAGAACCCTAGGAGTGATTTTACCAGAATACCCCTGCCACGTCAGCCAAGACATAACTCTATATATTTAGGACGAGGCAGAACTGCAAACCTTTCACAGCCTTCAAAAATTTCCATTCTCGTGCTTAGATCTGCAATTTCTGCAACTCACGAGTCTCAACCCCTTTCTATTTCATCGTAAAAATTCTCTTCAAATTTCTTTCAAATTCACCATGGGCAAGAAGAAGAGTACAGAAACGATGGAGAAGTTCATGACGAAAGTTGGCGATCACATCAACGTCGAGCCCCACCTCGACCCTATCGTCATAGAGAAGAATGGTTTCTTCCGTAGAGCCGTGACCACGGCCGGTCTATGGAAGTTTGTAACCTTGATACCGACGAAGATTCTGGCGAAAGCCATTGGAGAGATTCTGCTGAATCTGAAGAAGGAACAAAATACATCTTCCTTCACTGACCCACGGACCAGGAAGCCGGTGGAGGTTGATATGAGTAAACTCATCGAGGTGTTCGATCTACCAAGAGAAGGAGGAGATTCTCTGCTAGATCTAGGTCTTTCGGCCGGAGTGCAGTATGGCCGATTTGCAGTCGCTGGAGCAGATCCGAACTTCAAGGAGGCCAACATTCGCAAAAGTCTGAAGGAACCATTCAATCTCATCTGCGAACTCTTTACGAAGAGCATTGCATGCTATGTCGGTTCCCTCGACACGCTGTCAGAGACGAAGCTAATCGGCACCACCATGATCATCGACAGCCTCACTGGAACAAAGTTCAACTGGCACGGGTGGCTTCTCAAGCAAATCCACGAAGCTGCTGACGATTTTGCATTCGTACCAGGAACTCCAGATAAGATTCTGCGCAAAGGAAAATTGAAACTCTTCTCAAGGTTGTCTGTCGCACTGGAAATGAAGTATCCAGAGATAATGTGGCCGGAATCTGACATGATCATATACAACAAGCACACCATCTTCTATGAAAAGTGGAAGAAAACAAAAATCCCAATGGACCAGGGACTTCTAGTTGTAGAAGTGCCCGCAGCAAGGCAAGTTGTGAAAGCACAAGCTGAAACTTCCCAAGCAAAGCAAGCCGCTTCATCTTTGAAGCAAGTGGCTGCAAAGCAAGGGAAGAAGAGATTGAAGCAAGACACTTTACCTGTCCAAGAAAGAGAGGCGGTGGAGAAGCCGCTTGAGGACATTGAAGTTAACAAATCTCAATCCTCACCTACTAAAGCTACCCATATCCCTGACACCACTGAAGCTACACCTTTCCA
The DNA here is from genome assembly GCA_029379335.1 of Thymus mandschuricus. Classification (NCBI taxonomy): domain Eukaryota; kingdom Viridiplantae; phylum Streptophyta; class Magnoliopsida; order Lamiales; family Lamiaceae; genus Thymus; species Thymus mandschuricus. Next base: position 22,065,716 of record CM057081.1, read on the forward strand.
ATCCCCTTCAACATCGACGGGAACAGCCGATACCGCCCATACTTCCATACTTCCCCAGTCCCAAATCTCCAAAACCCCCACACAGATGAATGCTCTCAAAAGATACAAGAGAGACAGAGAGCAAGCAGCTGAAACCCTCAGAACTGGATATCCCTCAGTGCCAATGTCAAATGACTTCTTCACCAAGATGGTCGATTTCTTGACATATGTCACCTACCGCGGCACAGAGTTCTACAAAGTCTTCAAGCTTCTGGAGGCCTTCTCAAAGGAAGACCTCATACAGATGGAAGGGCAGCTCCTGGACTTCATCGGTGAGAATGGTTTTCATGCATTTCTCACTGGAACCAGCTTCTGGGATACGCTAGACGCAAAAGTAAAGCGTGCCTATCCGAACGCTAAAGTCCCTGAGCACACCCCAACCATGCATGAGAAGAAGCTAATGAAGGATCACGCAGAGGAGATGGAGGTTAAGAACGCAGAGATCTTAAGTATACAAGACGAGATCACCAAAAAGAAGATGGAGTTGAAGGAGAAGGAGAAAGTGCTGGAGGCACAAGTAAATCTAGTGAATGATCTTAAGGACTCGCGTGACGCAGAAAGGAGTCGCTTGAGAGAGGTGAATATCAAACTTGTCACAGTTGGTAAAGAGAAGGAGACGTTGGAAAAGGAGGTGAAGGAGCTGAAAAAGAAAGTGGAGAATAAGGAGGGAGAGTTGGTGATGAAACAAAGCGAACTCCTCAGTACCAAGAAGACTCTTGACTTACTTCGAACCCAATTGAAGGAAGTCAAAGAAAAGAGTGCCATTGACAAGAGAGAGCTTGAAAGTCTAAGGAGAAATGCACAGGCTCTTGACTTGAAGAATGATGAATTGTCGGAAAAGCAAGTCTTCGCGTCTCGAACGGAAGAGATGTTTCATGTTGTACTTGACAAGATTGAGGTACTTCACAAGTCGCTTACTGGAAAGACAATCGTCCCAACCCCTGGTTTTGATGATGCCAAAAAGGGGGAAGGGATGGTACTGAAAAATGTCAATCTCTTGGAGCCACAAGGTGGAGTAATTGGAGCTGTTGAAGTATAGAAATTGTTGGAGGAGAGTAGTGGTACTGGAGAAGAGGAGAGAGAGGCGAAGTCTGCAAAGAAAGGCAAAGAAAAGCTCACTGTGGAGGAACCGCTGAAAAAGCCTGAAGAATCCCGCAAGCCACTTGGAGATAAAGTGCTTGCCTCTTCCATTGCTCGACATCCTCCAGTCACTGTGCTAACAAAGGAGGAAAGGCGGAAGCTAGCAGAGGCGAGCGAGACTATGGCTTGGGAGATCGAGCGCCAGTTTAATTTGAAAACTCTTGCAGGTACTTCTAGCTCTCAAGCGCCCACTTCAGATGAAGCACCCACTTCATCTCCCCCATCATCAAAGCGAACTGCTCCAGAAACTAAGAGAGATGATTCAGCGACCAAGCGCCAAAAAGTTGAGAAGGCAGTTGTTCCAAGGGCAGAGAAGGAAAAGAGGATAAGGACAAAACGACTGCAAGTCATTGACGAACGAATTGAGAAACACCTCAATGAAATGAAAGTCATCCAGTCAGTCTTGGTCAGAAGTATCTTTGTTCCAATCACGCCAGAAGAATCCGATGCATGTCTAAGTCAGGCTATGATCGATGCATGTCACAAGACTGCGAAAGAAATGATTGACTCTGGCCGCTACCCTCTCAGAGAAGAACGCAACTACATTCGCAAGCAACTCAACAAGAAGCTTCCTTCCTGGAGCAGCGAGTCAGGAAAGAAGTTCAAAACAATCATAGCACAGATGTCCAGCCGGTCGGAGGAGGAGTTGGCTGTGCGCAGAAATGAGCACCCTGATGCCCGTGAGATCGAGCAGTTCGTTCCTGACGAACTACTCGAGCAATGGCTTCACTACAAGGAGAAATTTATCAAAGCATACTACTATTGGGAAGTAGAGGCATTGCAGACTGAATGCTCAAGGGTCACTGCGCTCAACAACTTTCTTAGTGTCTATGATGAGAAATTTAGGCAAGAAGTCTTCGCTCTTGCACAGCTTGGAGAGCCTACACCATTAATCATCAAGGTACCAGCCAAGAAGGAATTCATCATGCCATTCCTACCTGGCACCAGTATCCTCAATCGCAGCATCATTGACACTGAGGTGGATGAAGCCTTCCAACTGGAAGAAACTTGGAGGATACCAAGCATCCACAGTGTTGAGTCGATGGAAGCAAGGGTTCTCAGTGCATACACCATACCCGAAGAAATGATTGCAAAGGATTTGGAGGCAGATGAAGAAGAGAAGGAGAAGGAGGAAGAAGGGAAGTGACGGAAGAAGGAAAGAAGGATGACTGGGAAGGAACTGCAGGAAACCTCCGAGTTTCAAGTTCCTTACATACTTTTTGTGTGAACTTCTTGTTCATATATCCAAATTTCAATTTCTGTCTCTTCTCGTGTCATTTACTCGCTTTGTGAATGACTTTACCTTTTTGCTACAAACTCAAATAATTTAACCGAAAAAAAAAAAGGGAAAGGAACTTAAAAGAAAAATTACAAACGAAACTGCAAAGGAAGCAGTCGCTTGGAGTTCCCTTCACGGTTAGATAGGCTGGAATTTTCTAAATCTTAGCCTTTGGGTTTTGGCATCATCAAAAAGGGGGAAATTGTTGGGAATTGTTAAGGACTAATCTGTTAAGGGGGAACTACATGGGATATTTGATAAACGAAGTCACTTGTTTTGATTAGATCCCAAAACCCCAAGTGTCCTATTCCCAAGCGACCCATTTTGATGTAGTTAATAGGTTAGAATTTTTCTAAGCCTAAATCTGTTAGGATGGCTTTATTTTGCTTAGCTTTAGACTGCAGGAATTCAAGTGAAGGCCACTCGTTTGAGTGTGTTCTTCCAAAGCGAAGCGAGTCTAGCAAACCGAAGTGAAGCGTGCCGAAACCAGCGAAGCGAAGCGAGCGCTACAGTGGAGTCAAAGTGAAGCCACCAAAAGCGAAGCAAAGCGAACGCTACAAAGAAAAGCAGAAGCGAGTCAACGCGGGTCAACACTTATTAAAGCGGTCACTACGAAACTTCGTTTCGAAAGCGACCCGCTACAGTATGATCCTGAAGCGACTCACTTCAGAGCGGACGCTACAACTTAAAGCAAAGCAAGCCACTACCTACCAGAAAGCGACAGCACAACTCCCGCCCATATTTTGAACTCCAGTCAACAGGAGATCGTAGCATTAATTACGAGATCTCCACGTGTCGAAAGCGGAGTGGAGCGGAAGAGTTGACTGCCAGGCCGACAAAGGCGCCGTAACAGTACTGGCTCGCTCCAGTTACTGTTAAGTTTGTAACTTAGCCATTTTCGGCAAAGAGACAAACTGGGCACCTGCAAAAGCTACTGCCTGCGCAAGTACTGTCGAGAGGAGGAGGGACAAGGCCACCAACCAAACAACGGATCTCAGCCATCCCTCCGCCTATAAATAGTGAAGGATGAAGACGAAGAAGAGTAGAACACTACTTGAGCATTCGAGCGCATACAGCAAACAAACACTCCCCAGCTTTCTAGCAATCTTCGAGTTTTTGTTTCCAAGTGTTCTCCGAGTTTCCAGTTCATCGGAACTCGTCTTCACAACCTTCACACATAGATTCTAAGCCCACTTCAAATATCCGAAGCTTAGAAGAAGAACTCTAGCCAATCTTTGCATCTACTGTAAAGAGTTCTTCATAGTGTGTCGTCAACCAAAAACCCTATACTTGTCTGTTAGGTTTTGAGTGTTGTCGTTAGGTTGTCCAGATCCAAGGCCCTTCTTTCATCGATTGAAGAAGCCTCGATCGTAGAGTTGAGATCCAAGCTTACACTTACATCGTTTGTGTGAAGCTCGATCGAAGCTAGGCTGTAAGGAGAGCCCGGAATCTCCCTGTTGTTCGGACAGAAACGAGTGAAGTTTCGTGTCCAGTTTAGGTCTTAGTAGTGAACCTGTAATCACTGCGTTGTTCGTCAGATCCAGGCGAGTGAAGCCCGATCTCGACCAGGTTTTTGAAGGACCCGTAACCTTCAAGTTCTTGAGTGAAGAGAACAGTTGCCGTCGTGCAACAAAGTGGACGTAGGAGCGTTATCTCCGAACCACTATAAATCTTCGTGTCGTATCTCTCTAACCCTAAACTCTTTACTTTGTTTATCCATTGCACTTGCATCTAAACAACTTAATCTGGATATTTTAATTACTTAGGAAAAGATTTTAGCTCACCAAATTCCGCATACACGAGTAAGGACTCCCTCTTTATCAAGTCATCACTTCGGTCAAGCAGGCTAGCTACGTACTGTTGATCTAGCTTCAGCTAGGTCTTAAGTTTAAAGCGAGCTCCTTACTTGTTACTCTGAGTTAAGGGATTGAAGTTGAAAAACTTCAAAATACGTATTCACCCCTCCCCCCCTCTACGTATTTTTCCTATTAACAAACCGGGACCAACAATCAGCACGTGTGCTGGACATCCCCAAACCCGAATATGACCCAAGCTGGGCTTACGCCCCGTCCATAATTCGGAAGGAGTCTTAACCGTCGACTTTTTAGGTACCAGATTGAGGAGATAACCTGCTTTTTCCAAGGCATATCCCTAGAACGAAATTGGCAAGGATGCATAGCTCATCATCGATCTTACTGTGTCTAAAGAGTACGATTCCGTCTCTCAGCTACACCGTTCTGTTGGGGAGTACCGGGCGTAGTTAACTGAGATAATATCCCATTTTCTGACAAGAAAGTTCGAAACTCAGTTCCGAGGTACTCGCCACCTCTATCAGAGCGAAGTGACTTGATACTTCTACCCGTTCTCTTCTCCACTTCCGCTTTGAATTCCTTGAATTTGTCAAAGCACTCGGATTTCTTGTGGAGCAGGTACATATAACCGTATCTCGAGTAGTCATCAATAAACGTGACAAAATACTCGTAACCTCCTCGAGCTTGAACGGACATCGGTCCACACAAGTCAGAATGAACCAACTCCAAGAGCTCTTGAGCTCGATATCCTATGGACTTGAAAGGTCTGGTCACCATCTTACCTTCCAAACACGATTCACACGTTGATAAAGGTTCTATTTGGAAATCCAAAACACCTTCTTTTATCAACCTTTGAATCCTCTTTTGGTTGATGTGACCCAATCGTAAGTGCCATAATAGAGTTTGGTTCGTTTGAGACGGATTCTTCCTCTTTTTAGTGTTCAATGACGAGGAAGCATTATAAGAAGAAGAATCATTCATAGGACAAGTAATGGTATAGAGAGACCGGGACAATGTGCCAGAAACTATAACCTCATCGTTTTTCATGATAGAAACGCCTCTATCAAAAACAAACTGAATGTCCGTAAACAAAAAGTTTCGAAACAGAAATCAAGTTTCGCCTAAAAGCAGGCACATACAAAACGTCTCTCAAAACCAAAATAGTACTATCAAACGATAAATGAATATCTCCAACTGCGACAGCTGCAACTCTCGATGCATCGCCCATGGAGATGGTAATCTCGTCATCACTCAGCTCCCTTGTCTGCAGAAACCCCTGCAAGGAGTAACATACATGGTCAGTTGCTCCCGTATCTACTACCCAAGTCTGGGTAGAACTTGCAGCTAAGCATGTTTCAGTTACATATGTGAATGACGTACCAGAATTCTTCTTCTTTAGAGGGCAGTCAGCCTTCCAGTGTCCTGTCTTGTTGCACTTGAAGCACTTGCCTTTCCCCTTGGGCTTTTCACCGCCCTTGGTAGGCTTACTACCTTTGCTCCCACTGGTGCTAGCCGCTTTTTTTCGCAACCACGGTTTCTTCTTGATCCCACCTTTCGGTGCAAAAGAAGATGCCTTCATTGATGATAGTGCCGTGGCGCCCTTGCTCATCATGGCTTCGGCAGTCACCAAGTCATTAAGAAGTTCGTTTCTGAGTGTACTCCTTCTTATTCATGACTACATTCAGACGGAAATTCTCGAAGGACTTTGGAAGCGTATGGAGTATCATATCGACCTTGGCTTCACCATCGATACCTCCACTGAACTCTTCCAATTCATTCTGTGCGTGCATCAGACTCAGAACATGATCACGCACTGAAGTGCCTTCCGTCATCTTTGTGGTCATTAGTTTCCTCATGGCCTCAAAACGGGCGGCTCTGTCCTTCTCTCCAAAGAGTTCCTTGAGATTGAACATAATGTCAGATGCTTTCACAAAATTCTTGTGTTCTACTGCATCTGACTTGACATAGAAGTCATGATGAAGCACTTTGCCATATCATTGGATTCCTCCGTCAAGGGAGCAGGTTCAAGAGTTGTGAGTACAAAACTGTACTCTTCCACAACCAAGACATACTCAAGATTTCGTTTCCATTCCAAATAATTGGAACCAACAAGAGGCTTTGAAGTGAGAACATTTATCAACGGGCCTAAAGTCGTATCTGAAAAAGCAATAAACACGTAGACACTAAGAAAAGATCATGCATCAATTCGTAACGAAAATTATTGTAACCTTTTGATAAACCAATAATTTCGAAACCTTCAACAGCCCAAACAATGCGGATCGCAAGCCACGTTCGTGTGGACGTTTACGCTCCCACTGTTCGACCAGATACTCGGATCTTTAACTCTACTTATCTTGCCAACCTATCCTTATGGCAAATAGAGCTAATAGTTGAACCTTACTAGACCATATTAGATTAGAAAAGGGACTCCATTGGGGAGTTGTATTCTAACTAATATCTAAGCTTTTAACCACAATCTTAGCCTAACTCGGAAAAAGCACTATTTTCCTTAAGCTATCTTTGTTCAAAACCAACTCCAGAGAAAACCGCAGTTACTATTCCGAGCAAGCCACGTTAGTGTGGACGTTTACTCAAAAAAGCTCCCACTTCTCATTTTGGTTAGAACATTTTTGTTAAGAAACCCTAAGTCTGGCGAACTCGTCCAGTACGATGTGCAAGCCACGTTCGTGTGGACGTTTACACACTCGCACCAAAACTTCACCTTAAGGTCAGTTGTGGAGGTCTTAACATTTTCTATACCAAAAATGTTTTTATCTGCTTAGTATTTTTCTTTCAAAAGGTTTGTCGACATGCTCGATCACGTTGTCACATAATCCTAAGCATAATTTTCTAAACGCAGCAAATAAACCATGCTCACAGAAAATTAAAACATGCTTATATTGACAATCCTAAAACATGCTCGACTAAGCGCAATTTATTCACCTTGACAGGCAAGACATGCTATAATAATTAAAATTGCATCCATAGCATGCTTAAGAAAAACGAGATAAAAACAAAAATAAAACTCGTTTTTTGTGGTGTGACGACCCGTCTAAACTATTACAAATAATAATAAAATCCGAAACAGGCTTCGGTCTTGAATAAGTCCTCCGAGTTGATCTCCCGTTTCTCCCCGAAAATAAATAAATTAATTAAATAATTTATTCTCTAATTTTCGTTGCCATTGGGCTTCTCTAACCAAGATTGGGCCCACACCACGTGACCCAAAACTCTCGAAAAGGCCCAAACTGCGCTCGTTTCACTCTCATGGGCCCACGAACCCGAAACCGAACCTAACACGGCCCGAATTCGTGACTGGCCTGAGCCCGAACGCTGGAGGCAGCCCGTAAACGCGAACGGGCCGCGTTGGAAACCCTAGGCCCGTCCACGGGCTAGGGCACGGGCGTGCAAAGCTGCCCGCGCCGCGACCGACGGCGTGAGGCGCTGCCGCCGGCCGCCTCCACCGCCCTGGCGCCGCTGCTGCTGCTGGGCGTCGTTCCCTGCCAGTGGCACGGCCAGCAACCGTCCCGGCGAGGCTCGCGGCTTAGAACCCTAACTAGGGTTCCGCCGCGGCACCCCTCACCTCGCTGCCGCCGCCAGCGACGTCCGCCGCGGCTCCTGCTGCTGGTGTTGATGTCGCCGGTGTGCTCCGCCTCCCTGGAGGCTGCCTCCGCCGCCCTCGCCGTCGACTTCAGCCGCGATCACACGCGGCAGAAAACCCTCGAGGGTTCTGCCGCCGCTGCTGATGCTCCGGCGCCGTCCGCACCTGCCATTGACGATGACGGCCACGTGGAGTCCGTCATGGACTCCGTGGTCGTCGTCTCCGGCTCCCATGCTGGCCTGGACGTCTGCCGCGGCGTCGAACCCTTTCTAGGGTTCTGCCGTGGCGTCCCTCGCACCGCCGTGCTTCCCAGCCGCCCCTCACGGCTCCTCCGCCTCTCTCCAGCCTCGATCGAACTCCAGCAATCATGCTGGAGTGTTTCCGATCGTCGGAGTGCGAAGAAACGCCGCCTTGGGCGACTGCACGCGCGCGTGCGATGGCACGCCGCCGCGTGCGGCGGTCATCCTTTGGTGTTTGTCTCCTCGTTCTTCGTGTTCTTCGTCTCGTCCAGGAGGTACAAACGAAAAACCAAAAACAAATATCTATCTAATCCTATTCTAGATCGCACCTTATTATCTCGCGATCAAAAATTACATAGATTGCCAAAAACGGCCCCGAAAAACGAAAAACACCACGAAAAGCGACATCCTAATCGATCTTACATGCATAATAATCGATAAATACTCAGATAGAGCCGAAAATCTGATCCTTGGCTCTGATACCAACTGAAGGAACCATATCTGATCGGTGAAGATCGGTTCGCCCGAGGATCTATTTCGGATATCTAACTATCGAATAAAACCTATCATGCTCCTATGAATTAAGTGCAGAATCATAGGGGGTTTGTAGATTGATTACCTGAAGAAGTAGAGAACTCGCGAATAGATCTTCTGATCTGTATTCCTGCTCGATTCTGACGTTGGATGGACAACGAACCTCGGAATCAGCCACGGAAAACGGGAACCACCGAACTGCTACTCGCCCGGCCGCGCGTCTCTCTCACTCTAACCCTAGCCTCCCTTTCTTGTTCAGTATATTTAAGTGCACTCGATTATTCTGATCATTAGGTTAAACAAGACCTTGAGGGGGTATATATAGAGGAGACCAAGTGAGACTTGGGCTTAAGTTACAGCCAGGCCTGCAACACATGGACTAGCCGTCCAACAACAGTATTGGCGCCCTCACTGGGCCCAATTAAGTGGTGGCCCACTTATTCTTTATACTGTGGCCTGTTGAGCTTTTTGGGCCAGATCAGGGATCTACTAGCTGGTAAAACCGAGGCCTCCCAATGGCTAAATTCTCCATACTCAGCCCAGAGTATAATTTAGTCCATAAGTACTAAAACATTCCACTAGAGTAATAGTACTGAATTACCTGTTTTACCCCTATTGAGTTCAGGGCTAGTATTAGACTTAGCGACCCCCATATTTAAGATATCCCACATCCGTTGATTAACTTAGAGCTTCTGACTGCTCGTGTTATTCAACTTCTTTTATTCCTGAGTAGTACCATTCATTCCTTACTCATCATACCGGAATTTAATCCACCTGCAGGGTTTGGTATGATAGTCCTTAATGAATTCCTCAGGGGATGTGATCAACCTGTTCTACCAGGATATGGTGCTCTGTTGCAGTTGCACTAAGAGTCGTACTAGTTATAGTTGCTTCCCAAGATACGGAGCATATTGAGTTACAGATACTCTGAACTCTCACCCATGGTAAATCAAAGAAGCAGACTATAACTATACACCCTTAGGACTCAACTAGAGTTAAGGTTCATCTTAAGTCACCGAGGTCTTGATTCTTTCTACATTCGGTCAGAATAGAAGAATACACATCACCGTGATCCTATCAGTACACGCACGTACTAGTATAGACAAGTAGCCAAGACAAGCTACTTATGCAGCCTATACTACAACCTAAACCGACAGTTATATCCAGAACTGTCTCAACTGTGATACCCTTTTATATCTCGTGAGGAACCGGCAACTATGGTCTTCTGTGATCTACAACACACCATAAAGCCTACAACTTTGAGATAATGGATAGATGTTTTTGATGCATAGATAACAATTCATACTTAATCAGATAGAAGATTGTTAGTGGCTATGGACAACACATGCATACAAGCTAAAAGGCCTGCTTTCTAGTATACAAATCCATCAGCCAGAGGTAGAGATATTAGCTTCGGGTGCTCCTTCCGCTTGAATCTCCGCAGAAGAAGTAGCGGAAACTTTCCCGGGGCCCTTGAGAGAGGCAGCATGGTCAGCTAAAGAGCGAATGGCACTATCGGACTCTGTATCTGAGGAATCATAAGAGAACCATTCGGGAGAAGAAACCTCAAAGGGAAGCTCGCATCTGGGCGGAAGTAGACCAGGAGATTCTTTTTCCTAAAAAATAAACGAAAACATCATACAATAACAAATTATAAAAATAATAAGTAATCAAGGGAATTGTTGGTCCCTAAGCACAAATAGCGTAAATACGAATAAGAAAGGGGTTCTTGGATCATAAAATAATACCTCTTCAAAAACTCTCTTTAGGAGCCCCTGGTCCTCAGCATCAGGGAGATAGGTTTGAATGCGGGGAGAACCCAAGAAGGCAATGGCTCCAAATGATCATGGGGACGATGAAGGATTTCAGCCGCCTTCCAAAGCTCTCGGAGATACCAAGGGTTCTGCTCGCTAATCTTGCGATTGAGAGCCAAGGTCTCAGGTGATCGACTAAAGGCTTCCACGATAGGACCCAAATTAACAGACGCGGCCTTCTCGGGAACGCCCAACATCTTACAACATTCGAACACAGACTTTGCCGCCCATTCGGAAAGAGGTTCAGTCATCCTAACCCAGAAACTGGGAGAGTGGAGATAAGCTTCAGGCAAGTGGTTAATCAAGTGATCAAGGAAAGCTTGCCCATAGGGGGTAAGAAGAAGCTGAGATCGGCAGCTCCTCATGCCCCTAGTGAGGCCTTGTTCCAACCCTTCCTGTAAACCCTCGGCTCGAGAAGAAGCCTTCACCCGCGCTAGTTCCTGCTCATGTTGCCTCTTAAGCTGTTCTACCTCCGTAAAATGGGCGTCATGCGCCCCTGCTAGTTGCATGAAAGAAGCTGTTAAGGCCTCGTGAAAATCCTTCGCCTGCCGAGCATAGGAAGCAGAGCTAACTCGAAGCTGGGAAATCTCTTTTTCCTGGGCCTGGAGATAAGTCCCTATCTTGATCTTTCTTCTCTAATTCGGACAGTTTCTTTTCAAGCTTCGTTTTCTGGGCCTGGAGAGTATGAAGAGCCTCATGTTGATGAGCTTTTTCCTGGAGGCGGCACACTTCAACCTGGAGTTTCTTTTTCTCTTTCTCCGCATGAGAATGATGAACGTGTAGATTGTCACGGGCTAAAGCACGAATGCCTAACATAGATCTGCATCTAGCAGCCTGAGAAGGGTGTAGGCAGTCAATGTAAATATTACTAATACTTTCCTATCTTGGAAAGAGGAAATGAATAAGCTAAAATATACCTGTAACTCGAGGCTAGCAGCCCTCTTTAGTAAGAAATCAGAAGGTTGAGCTTCTGCCAACCACCAGTCCTCTTCACGGGGAATGCTATCTAGGATCATAGCAGCTAAACCCCCGTCTATCGCATTGACCATTCCGGGGAAGGAGACGCTGGCACCCCTCCCTTGTATGGTCAAAGGAGGAACGTCCAAACCCTTCTGACGAAGGGAGTGCATAAAAGCTAAAGAGCTAGTAGAGGATGAGGAAAGACATGACTGAGAGGTTTGAATCTCCCTCTGAGGAAGATAGGGATTAATGCTAGCAAATGTAGCTAAAGGATTCAAAGCCTGAACTTGGGAATCCCGCTCATGAAGAGCAGAGGATCCAAGAACAGCCGAACCCGAAGCCGAAAGGACCATAGTTCCCGGAGGGGAGCTGGGCACCGTTGAGCTACATTCATACCGCCCCTTCTTAGCAGAGGGGCCAAGAGAGGATGAGCTTTTCCTCTTATCGGAAGTAGGAGGAAGATCCGTCGAGACAATCCTCAGCTCCTTTCTAGAGGTAGAAGAAGCCTCTGCAGTAGTTAGATCCTGACTTGGTAAAGGAAGGTAAAGCCCTCTACCGAAGGAGGGGTGACAGGGAGAGGGGAAGAAGAATCTGGGCTCTTTGCATCCGCCATTGGCCCTGATTTGGGGGAAACTTTGCTCTTCCCCTGTCGTGAAGCCGATACCTTTGATTGAGAGGAAGGAGAGGCATCTGTCCCTCGGGGGGGGGGTTTAGGCAGACCCTTGGAACCTCCTGTAGGGGAAGAAAAGGCTTCACGCTCTGCCGCGGAAGCTTCCTTAGCAAGACCAAGAGCTCCATCATTGGGGTTTGCCTCAGCAATCAATCGTTGAAGCTTATCAAATGCTTTCTTCTTCAGATTTTGTTTGGAGACGTCCATTCCTATGCACGTTAAAAAAAAAAAAATTATTAATACCACTAATATACCTAGCAAAGGATATATGAAAAATTGGAAAATAGCAGTAGCATCAAAGAAATTTTTTACCCATTGAAGGAGACCAGGGAACGTTGGGTTTCAAACCAAAGAAGGAGAGAGTACCTTCACTCTCTATAAGAGGCCTAAGCATAGTATGATCAGAGGGGTATTCACATAAAAGTGAAGACATTATTTCCTCTTCCCAAGAAGATAAATTAGAAGGGAGAGACCGAGAGGTTTTCTCCTTACCAGGATTCCTATACAAATTAATGTCAGGGATATTCCAAGAAGTGCCTAGAGGAGTTCTAACTACCAAATAGCATTTATGCCAATCTTTATCTATAGATTCATACTTGCCGTATATATCAGCAAAGCGAACATTGGGAGAAAAATACAGATGAGAGTCCCTGTGTTTTAATTCATGGGTACGAAAGAAGAGGAACACTGTATCTTTTACCCCTTCCAGGCTAGCAATTATATGGAAAAAGTAGCCTTACGAATGGAGGCTGGATTCAATTGATTCAGGGGAGCATTGTATAAATGAGCAATGCGAGAGAAAAAGGGAGGTACAGGAAAACGCAATCCGGCTCCTAATTGAAAAAACCAGAATGTTTTTAGAGGAGGCTCCAACGATGAAGGACGCTCATTTTCCTCAAGGATCCTTAAAGAATATCCCCCAAACTCCTTTACTCTTTTCATAAAAACGTCTAACGTTGTTCTATCTAGGGCAGAAGATTCGTATTTTTCTAGGGGTAAGATCTGCTTCTTTGGTTTATCTTCCATGTTCCCCCTCTGAACCCCAGATCCCGAAACGGATCTAGTAGACCTGTTACGGCCTTGATGGTCAAGAGTACCTCGTCGAGAAGAAGAGGATTTCATAGTAGCCTTCTAAAAAGATGACAATGGAAAATCTAAGAGGAGGGTGAAATGTAGAAAATACCTGTGCAGAAGGGAGAAAGAGCGTCAAGAAATTGAAAAGGAAGGGGAAGGGTTTCCTCTCTTCCTCCGGAAGTTTGAAAAATATAAAGGAAAATGAGTAGTTACTACCCCTAAATTTTAGAAAAAGAAAAAGGGGGAAGAAGAGAAAGCGCGCTCCCTTCAACGCCCCAGAACCTAGTTAATGCCAGAAGAGGGGCGTCGTCCTCTCTTTCAGCATGCTCACACGCGCGAAAATATATATATATATATATATATATATATATATAATAAATAAAGAGAGATAAATAAGAATGTGAATCTTTTCTCCTTCAGAAAATAAGGCTAATTCTTTCATGAAAAAGTCAGAGAAGCCTTAAAATCATCCCAAGGGAATCACCAAAACCTCATATAACACGGAGAAGACACCTTCATGGCTTGAAAAAGCTCAAGCTCAACGAATGAAGTTTAATCATTGGTTTCGATAGCAATAAGTAGTAAGGGGAGGCTAAAGCCTCTTATAGGTAAAAAAGTAACAAGGCCCATCTTCTCTTATGCTTTCGTCATAATCGGAGAAGTATTGATGAGGAAAATTAAAAATTCTTGCATCTTTCTGACCTTGGAAGACTAAACGTTGCACTGTCTTCCACGTGACAAGACGTTGTGGCATATGTAGCATAACTTTTCCCTGCCAATACCTCACCAGAAGCTAATGAAGCCCGCTTCTGGACCTGGGGGGGGGGGGGGGGGGGAGTAGCTGATAGGGATAAAAATCAGCTCTGCCGCGTGGTGTTCTCCCAATAATAGTTAGACCATCCTCCCCTAAAAATCTCAGATGCCTAGCTTCCCACAAGAATATTAGGGATTTGCCCAGATCCTAATTCATACAGATGCCATGAGGTCGTGCGGGGTTTGTTGGCATCTGTCAGGATCGAAGGATCTGATCAATGCCCCTAAGCATTTGACGGAACCCTAGGTTCTGCGCGGCACGCGATCCGCATGACTCTACGTACCCTAGAGTGAGGACCACTGCATTCATGACGGAGGGAATCTCGCCTCTATGGGAATTCCTTTTCTGTCCTTCCCTCACACGAATGGTCGCTTTTTCACCCTCTCTACATCTATAAATACCGGATGGTTGCACACTTCATAACATCATCTCAACATAACTCTCCTTCACACACGCCCTTGGCGTACTGTTCCATTCACTCACACACTCCTCCACGAGCTCCTTTGAGCTCAAGCCGTCACGACTGCCGAGGTCGCATTCACGGTCATTTCAGTTCCTCCTTCTCGACGCTGAGAGGAGTCTTCTTCACCCACAACCTTGAGCCTAAGGTAAAACCCCCATTATCCAGAGGGAGTGAAGCTTAGCTGAGTTCCGAGCTCCGCGTCTTTTTCTTTTCTCCCTGCCTCATTCCTTCATTATTTGTTTATATGAGTTCAAAACTCTATAGATCTTACTAGTTTATGGTCTAATATGCTCTTTATTTGAGTACATAGCTTGATCACCGCTTGTTATTTCTATGCAAACCATGTTCTGTACGCGACACTAGATTATAGGTCTTCAAGCACATGAATCTCTCACTCTTTATCATAGCTATGTGTTCCCCATGAACGTTTTCTTTGCAAAACATGATGAATAATCACACAATCATTGTAGATCTCTAACCCGGATCTATCAAATAGATTTAATGATTATTACTTGGTAATTAAAAAATCAGGGTAGTTATTCACATATAAAAATCGTTTGATTTTTGTTTTGAAGATTTTTACATTAATTATGTAGTTTCTTTATAAATTAAATTTGACATATAAAAATAATTAATTGTGAATAAATATACTCCCTCCGTCCTCCATTTAGTGACATTATTACTATATTGGGACGTCCTCCATTTACTGACAATTTCCGTTTTTGGACGTAGACCCCACAATCACTTTAACACTTTAACACTTTATACATCTACTTTTTATTATTTTAACATTTTAATACTATTAAAAAATTCAAATGGACCCACAATTATTCCACTTTAACACTTTAACACATTAATTTATTATTATACCATAAAAATGCAAAAAAACCTGTGCCCAGAAAACAATGTCACTAAATGGAGGACGGAGGGAGTATATTGATTGATGGGCATTGTTAATTTGTGTAGGATTCTAATTATAATTCCAGGAGAGAACTATAAAATAATATATATATTGATGATGGATAATTAATTCGTGTAGAACGTGTATAATATAAAATTAGCTAAATTAATTTTGACATATAAAAATAATTAATTGTGAATAAATATAAAATAAGCCAAATCAATGAGAATATTCAAAAATATTCAAGAAAATCATACACGATGCCACGTAGGATCGGGATCCATATCGGTATTATATATATATTGAGAGGAGTCTTCTTCACCCACAACCTTGAGCCTAAGGTAAAACCCCCATTATCCAGAGGGAGTGAAGCTTAGCTGAGTTCCGAGCTCCGCGTCTTTTTCTTTTCTCCCTGCCTCATTCCTTCATTATTTGTTTATATGAGTTCAAAACTCTATAGATCTTACTAGTTTATGGTCAAATATGCTCTTTATTTGAGTACATAGCTTGATCACCGCTTGTTATTTCTATGCAAACCATGTTCTGTACGCGACACTAGATTATAGCTCTTCAAGCACATGAATCTCTCACTCTTTATCATAGCTATGTGTTCCCCATGAACGTCTTCTTTGCAAAACATGATGAATAATCACACAATCATTGTAGATCTCTAACCCGGATCTATCAAATAGATTTAATGATTATTACTTGGTAATTAAAAAATCAGGGTAGTTATTCACATATAAAAATCGTTTGATTTTTGTTTTGGAGATTTTTACATTAATTATGTAGTTTCTTTATAAATTAAATTTGACATATAAAAATAATTAATTGTGAATAAATATACTCCCTCCGTCCTCCATTTAGTGACATTATTACTATATTGGGACGTCCTCCATTTATTGACAATTTCCGTTTTTGGACTTAGACCCCACAATCACTTTAACACTTTAACACTTTATACATCTACTTTTTATTATTTTAACATTTTAATACTATTAAAAAATTCAAATGGACCCACAATTATTCCACTTTAATACTTTAACACATTAATTTATTATTATACCATAAAAATGCAAAAAAACATGTGTCCAGAAAACAATGTCACTAAATGGAGGACGGAGGGGGTATATTGATTGATGGGCATTGTTAATTTGTGTAGGATTCTAATTATAATTCCAGGAGAGAACTATAAAATAATATATATATTGATGATGGATAATTAATTCGTGTAGAACGTGTATAATATAAAATTAGCTAAATTAATTTTGACATATTAAAATAATTAATTGTGAATAAATATAAAATAAGCCAAATCAATGAGAATATTCAAAAATATTCAAGAAAATCATACACGATGCCACGTAGGATCGGGATCCATATCGGTATTATATATATATATATTGATATACTCTCACTTCATGTTCACTTAATTAACGTATTTTATATATTCTTTAACCTCTTATTGTATGATCCTTGCATTGGTTTATTTAAAAAAAAAAAAAGAAAAAGAAAAATAAAAGTGATGCAGGGGAAGCGTTTAAATCCGTTGATTGTGACTCACACAATACCGGAAGAGAACGCAGATAAGTGAAATTCCGTTGATTCTCTACAGAATACCGGAAGACACACACGAAAGGGGAATAAACCCTAATTTTCAATATCAATTTCAATTCCTCAATACATAATAAAACTACATATATATAGACTATCTAAACGGGCCAAGCTCAAAAACTAAAATCGAAAGACCCAATTACATAAAACCCTAGCTATTAAATATAAATAAACTAATATAAAAAATACTACTAAATATTCTCCATCATTCTCCTCTGCTTCGAAATGATTCGTCCTCGAATCGGAAGCAACTTTATCTCCAACGGGATTAGCACTTGCAAAAACTCAAAGTACACATTACGTTGGTGAGAATCAGCATCCGCTTTGTATTTGACATTGATTTTCTGACAAATCAAATATTGTTTCTGCAAGAATACTCGAGGATCCAAATCACTTGTTGAAGCCAAAATTGGATGGTGGATGATGTCATCCGCATGGGTTAGATTAAAAAAAATGTTTGGTACAACTAAGCATCGCGCCCAATATCACCCACTAAGATTACATTTGGCTGAAAGATTGGGTAATAGTTGTCACCGTGAATTGTGAGAGATGGATCAAGAAATAGACCAACATCGAATAATAAACTAGGAGACGGTTCATCATCATATATAGGAGGATTCGAATAATCATCGATTAGAGAATCATTAACGAAGAAATCAACGCTCAAATTATCCAAGGGAGAAGAGGGGTACTCATCATAAATTGGAGGACCTGTATAATCCTCAACGTGGATCTCTTGTAACTGCAAAACAAGAGATGAATAATCATCATAATTTGGAGGACCCAAATAATCCTCAACTGTATCAACCTGAACAGAGTATTCTTCCAAAGGTGCGAAAAGATGCTCCATCGCGCAGGAGGATCGTAGCAAGACTCTGGATACCAACTGATGCAGGGGAAGCTTTTAAATCCGTTGTTTCTCTATAGAATACCGGAAGAGAACGCATATAAGGTAAAATTCCGTTGATTCTCTATAGAATACCGGAAGACACACGAAAGGGGAATAAACCCTAATTTTTCAATATCAAAATTCGACTCCCTCATTACATAATGAAATTACATATATATAGATTAACTAAACAAGCCAAGCCCATAAACTGAAACTAAAAGACATAATTAAATAAAACCCTAGCTATTAAATAATAAATAAACTAATATATAAAATAATATAACTATTCTCCATCATTCTCCTCTGCTTCGAAACGATTCGTCCTCGAATCGGAAGACACTTCATCGCGATCAAAAGGCATCAAATGTGCGAACTGCATCTCACGTCGGTATACATCGGCATCCGCTTTGTATTTAGTATTAAGCTTTTTACAAATCACATCGTCTTGTTTGTATATATAAATATAACTATTGAAACTAGATGCCAAGAATTGATAATGGAATTGTGGATGGCGTATGTCATCATGGTTGAAGTAACAAGTCTCAAAAATATTAATACCCACTAAAATTTCTTCCTGCCGTAGAATAGGACATGGACAACAATTATAAATTGGAACGTCGATATAGTCCTCAACAAGAGGTATATCAAGGGCTGGACCAACGCACGTACAGATCGAGT
Organism: Thymus mandschuricus; assembly: GCA_029379335.1. Lineage (NCBI taxonomy): Eukaryota > Viridiplantae > Streptophyta > Magnoliopsida > Lamiales > Lamiaceae > Thymus > Thymus mandschuricus. The sequence continues at coordinate 22,084,236 of CM057081.1, forward strand.
AGCAAAATAGGAGATGACTCATCATCATATATAGCAGGACTCGAATAATCATCAAATAGAGAATCATTAATGAAGAAATCAATGCTAAAATCGTCCAAGTTCAATTGACAAAAGGGGTACTCATCATAAATTGGAGGAGCCATATAATCCTCAACGTGAACCTTCTGCTGTAGAACAAGAGAAGGATAACCATCATAAATTGGAGGACCCAAATAATCTTCAATTGTATCAACCCTAGCAGAGTATTCGTCCAAAGGTGCGAAAAGATGCTCCATCGCGCAGGATGATCGTAGCAAGACTCTGGATACCAACTAATGCAGGGGAAGCATTTAAATCCGTTGATTGTGACTCACATAATACCGGAAGAGAAACGCAGATAAGTGAAATTCCGTTGATTCTCTACAGAATACCGGAAGACACACACGAAAGGGAAATAAACCCTAATTTTCAATATCAAATTCATCCGTTGATTCTCTACAGAATACCGGAAGACACACGAAAGGGGAATAAACCCTAATTTTTCAATATCAAAATTCGACTCCCTCATTACATAATGAAATTACATATATATAGATTAACTAAACAGGCCAAGCCCATAAACTGAAACTAAAAGACATAATTAAATAAAACCCTAGCTATTAAATAATAAATAAACTAATATATAAAATAATATTACTATTCTCCATCAAAAAGAAAATACTATATGAATAATGCATCGATCTAATAAGCAATCTGATGCATTGTTAAAAGTGGTAAAATGCATTGTGATTAATATCAAATGCATTGATAGAAAAGTAAAATAATGCACTGATTGAAGTAATATGATGCATCAACAAGAGCAACAAAATGCATCAACAATCGTACTATGATGCATTTTGGATTATAAGAAATAGCTTGGAAATGTATGAGAATTGATGCATTAAGTGCATCAATGTAATGCATCAAATAACTCAACTATGCATTTGGAATGTTTATTGAATTGAAAGTGGTATTTTTCAAAGAAATTACTGCACCATATAAATACAATTTTAAAGTTTATTTAATTAATTTAATTGTTAAAAACATATAAAACTGCGAATTAATTTTCAAAATTAAATTTAAATATGAGATATGGGTAATTCTATCCACAACCCCCATTTTTCTCTCCATAGCCCCCAATTTAATTAATTAAAAATAACTATTAGTGAATGTACAAATATATCCTCACAGCTCTTGACAACACAATGCTTTCTCCCTTTTCACAGCTGCCGCTCGTTCTCTCTTCCCCTCCACTTCGCTGGCGGTGTTTCACGGCAACACCACAATCACCGTCAAATAGATAAAACCAAAAACCGTCTCATAGATTAACAAACAACCTTAGTTGATTTGGTGCAACTTAACGCTAGACAACCATCACTGACTCAAACACCATCTGCTTCGCCGTCGCTGCCCCTCCACCCGGCTCCTACTCCCTGTACATCGGCCAGCAGAACGCGGAGGCGGCGCCGCCTCTAAGGTATGGACTGTCTAACCAATGTCGCAGCGGGAGCAGCAACGCCACTAGATGAAGAGACAGCCCTTGGCCTTCTCTCCACATTGCGTTAACTGGAGATGATGTGCCGGCGTTGAGCTTCTTCTCCTTGACGATGAGATTTTTTCAATTTAACCAAGAATTGTTGTTGACGTCAATGAAAGTGCTGTGAGGTAGATCAAAAAGTTGAAAGAGATGAAAAAGGGGCTGAACAATGAGTTCACCGACGGCGGTTAATAGAACAAATTAATTTTGGGGCTGTGGGGGTATTATCGTAAATTTATAATTAATTTTATTATTAAATTATCTTAGGGGTTGTGAGGAGTAAAGTGGGGGTTGTGTATAGAATTACCCATGGGATATTTTAATTAGTTTGTCATATATTGGTCACAAATAGATTTCCACCAAGAAATCCACCGCCCCATTTTTACTATTTCACCCTTATATATATATATATATATATATATATATATATATATATATATATTCATTTTGTAGATGACATTTTCCGACGGATAGGCGTGTGCTCCATTCCATTGTATTATCTCTGCCGTGCGCGACGAAATTCCTTCCGAAGCAAGTCATTGCTTTCTATCTGTTATGGCACGAGCCAAATGCCAAATAAGAAGGACCTCTCCACTATCATTGTGCGTTGCTCAGAGAGCACAGCCTCGGACCCCGAAATCAACCTCCTTCAGGCCGTCATCAAAACATTCTCTCTCGAAGATGCTCGCGATACTTCCCTCACCATCCCCACAACGACCTTGGAGGAAATTTGCTAGACAATGACGATCCCCAGCAACAAAGAGCACAAGAAGAAATATGGGCTCAAGGGATTTTTTAGAATCCGGCTGAAGCCAGAATTCCATATTCTCTTCGATGCCGTGCACAAGATATTGGTCTCCCAGTCTGGCACAAACGATCATGTCACCCATGATAAATTCAAGATCATGGCTTCCATCTACCTCAACCTCCCGATCATCTGGCTTCGCCTCCTTGGGGCTGGTTTGAGGACCGAGGCAAAGAAGGTCGTCACCAAGTTTGACGACAAGGGCCTACTCGAGCTGGAGGTGAAGAAGATGAGGGTTAATTTATGCTCGAAGATCTCCATGATCTTCCGGGTTGTTGCTCTGCGAGCAGAATGGCCAGAGGAGGAAGTGTTTAACAAACCCTACAAAAATCCTACGGACCTCCATCAATTCTCAATGTCTATGGGAATCAATAATCATGCCATCATCTTTGTCGACCCAACAGTAAGGACGTTCTTGGTGACAATGGTAAGATCCAACCCAGCTTGGATTGAGCTCCTGCCTGTTGCTGAGGGGGAAAGAGCTGCCAGTTCCCCCACCACCAAGAAGCGCATACATCCAAACTCCTATTCTCAGGTTGAGAAGAAAAAGAAGAAGATCGTTGCTCCCTTTCGGGCTCCCCTCTATTCCTTGAGGAGCGAGCCCGATGAGGTCGTCATGTCCTAATCTATTCCGGCTGACAAACCTATATTTTATATGCATTTTAAGATGGTTTTTGATAGGTTTTGACTTTCATATGTGTGTTTAAGTGATACAAATGCTTGGGTTTTCATACTTCCACATTTTCTATACGTTTCGCATTTTCTCTCGATTTCCGTGTCAATTTCAGGTGCTTTGAAGATTTTCTGTGTATGTATGAATGATCATATGTTGAAGAGGATTGAAAGAGGAAGCCATATCATTTCGCGGATTATTATTCCGAGGTCGGACGAGAGAGAACGAGCCAAAACCGTACGAGTGCGCAAGAAGACGAAGAAAGCCGGGAAATGCGCGAGATCGTTGAGCTCAAGTTCCGGAAATTGCATTTTAACCCCATCTCCTCTACACCACTTTCTAGTTATTGCAATTTGACCCTTAGCTTGTTTTGGGAGTATATATACTTGTTTATCTCCTCTTTTGGGAAAAAAGAAACACTTTTGATTCACACCCATTAACACTCTTAGAACCCTAGCTTTCCCTTCCACTTTCCATTTACGTATTTTTGAATTTTGCAAGAGAATTATGCTTGATCATTGAAGATCTTGCCCTTAATTTCGATTTACTTTCTTTTCTTGTCAATTTAAACATGTTTCCTCTAGTTTTCCATGGTTTGATTGCAATGGAAGGCTAGATCTATAGGGTTTCAAATGATTGATGATGTGATTTAGGCTAGGATGTGATGGCTTTTGATGTTAACAGGCGCATAAATCAATTTTTCTTTGTGAGTAAGGAAAACTTTTAAACATGAATCATCAAATTGGAAAGGGACATCTTGTGAAAGTAAGCGACATAAAGGTTGACTAATTTTATAAAAAACTTTAATGAAACGGCCGATAAAAACCCGCGTGACCTAAGAAACTGTTGGTCCCGGTTTGTAAGAGGAAAAACACGTAGAGGGGGGGGGGGGGGGGGTGAATACGTGTTTTGAAGTTTGTCAACTTCAAATTCCTCAACTCAGAGTACTAAGTAAAGTGCTCGCTTGAACAACTAAGACCTAGCCGAGAGCTAGATCTAGAGTATTCACAGTTCTCTTGATCTAAGCTTAGAGCTTGACCAAGAGTGAGACTTTACTCTATATGCGGAAATTCGGTGAGCTAAATCTTTCCTAAGTATTTAAAATCTCAGTTTGTGTTTGTTAAATGCTTGTGCAATGAATAATCAAACTGTAAGTAAATAGAGAGATTAGGGTTAGAGGTACGACACAGAGATTTATAGTGGTTCGGAGATGAAACTCCTACGTCCACTTTGTTGCACTAGGCAACTCGTTCTCTTCACTCAAGAACATGAAGATTACGGGCTCTTCAAAAGCCTATGTCGAGATCGAGCTTCACTCGCTTGGATCTGACGAAGACTGGGTGATTTCGGGTTCACCACACAAGACCTAGAGCTGGACTGGAAGATTTACTCGCTTCAGTCCGACGACAGGGAGATTACGGGTTCTCCTTACAACCCAGTTTCAATCGAGCTTCACTTGATGAAAGTGTAAGCTTGGATCTAGACTCTATGATCGAGGCTTCTACTATCGATGAAGGTAGAGCCTTGGATCAAACACAACCTAACGACAAACACACAAAACCTAAAACTTGGGTTAGGGTTTTTTGTTTCGACAGAGACACACTATTGAAGAGTTCTTTACAATGAATGCAAAGATGGCTAGAACTCTTCTTCTAAGCTGGGATTTGGAATGGGCTTAGAATTCTCGGTGTGAAGGTTGTGAAGACGAGTTCCGATGAAACTGGAACCCGGAGAACACTTGGAAACAAACACTCGATGAATGCTTGAAAGCTGGGAGTGTTTGTTTGCAGTAGGCGCTCAATGCTCAAGTAGTGTTCTACTTCTCTTCGTCTTCATCCTTCACTATTTATAGGCGGAGGTTTGGCCGAGATCCGTTGCTTGGTAGGTGGCCTTGTCCCTCCTCCTCTCGACAGTACTTTGCAAAGGCAGTTGCTTTTCAGGTGCGCAGTTTGTCTCTTTGCCGAAAATGGCTAAGTTACAAACTTAACAATAACTGGAGCGAGCCAGTACTATAGCGGCGCCCTATCGGCCTGGCAATCAACTTCGCTGCTCCTCTCCGCATTCGACACGTGGAGATCTCGCAATTAATGCGACGATCTTCAGTTGACTGGTGTTCAAAATAAGAGCGAGAATTGAGCAGTCGCTTTCTGGTAGGTAGTGGCTCGCTTCGCTTAGTCGTTGTAGCGTCCGCTTCAAATTGAGTCGCTTCATGGCCGAACTGTAGCGAATACTTGAGAAGTGAGTTCTCCAAGTGACTGCTTTAGTAAGTGTTGACCCGCATTGACTCGCTTTGGCTTTTCACTGTAGCGCTCGCTTCGCTTCGATTTGGCAGACTTGCTTTGAATCTACTGTAGCGCTCGCTTTGCTTTGCTCTTCTTCGGCACGCTTCACTTCGGCTGGGTAGACTCGCTTCGATTGGAAAACTCACTCAAGCGAGCGGCCTTCACTTGAAATTTCTGCAGTCTAAAAACCTAAGTGACTTAAAGCAAAAATCAAAGCCATCCTAACATAGTAGGCTTAGAAAATTTTCTAACCTATTTTCTACTTCAAATTGGGTCGCTTGGGAATAGGATACTTGGGGTTTTGGGATCAAATCAAAACAAACTTTCACTCACTTCAAAGTGTCCCATAAGAGTTCCCCCTTAACCTGTAATCCTTAACAATTCCCAACAGAAACTCCTAATTCTCTTGACATCACTTGGTGGGGGTAATTTTTCAATCACCTCCACTTTTGCTTTGTCGACCTCTATACCTCAACTAGAAACAATATGACCCAAAACAATTCCACTCTTCACCATAAAGTGACTCTTTTCCCAACTCAAAGTAAGACCACTTTCTATAAACCTATTTAGGACCTTCTCAATTTTACTCAAACAGTCAGCAAAAGACGACCCAAACACAGAAAAATCATCCATAAAAATCTCTACAAAATCACCAATAAATTCCGAAAATATAGACATCATACATCTTTGGAACGTACTCGGTGCATTGCAGAGACCAAATGGCATCCTCCTATAAGCATAGGTCCCAAAGGGACTCGTGAAGGCCGTCTTGGCTTGATCCTCTGGCGCAATAGCAATATGATAGTAACCTGATAAACCATCAAGAAAACAGTAAAATTCCTGGCCAGCTAATTTATCAAGCATTTGATCAATAAAAGGGAGAGGGAAGTGGTCCTTTTTTGTTGAAGCATTAAGCTTCCAATAGTCGATACACATCCTCCACCCCGTGATTGGTCGAGTAGGCACCATCTCGTTCCTCTCGTTCATGGCTATCGTAATCCCACCCTTCTTTGGTACAATGTGCACCGGGCTCACCCACTCACTATCGGCGATGGCATAGATGATGCCCTCCGCCAATAATTTGTAGATCTCCTTACGCACGACCTCCATAAGCACGGAGTTGAGTCTCCGTTGGCCATCTCTCTTTGGACGAGCTCATTTCTCGAGGTTAATTCTGTGCATGCTGGTGGTTGGGCTAATCCCTCGAATGTCAGCTAGGCTCCATCCAAATGCAAGCTTGTTCCTCTTCAAGACTCCAATGAGTGCTTGTTCCTCTGCAAAAGATAAAGATGATGAAATTATTGTTGGGTTGGCTACTTGAAAGCCACCCGAATCCCAGATCTTGGATTGGGTGTGGTGATTCGATCGTGCACACAAGTTCATACAACGGTTCAAGTACATACCTTATGATTATCGTAGACGGAGAATCTGAGACGAATCTGAACAATCTACGGTTCTGATCTTCTAGAATGTGATCCCACACCTCTAGATCCGAGACTTGGTGGACGTCTCGAGATCTCTGGAACCTCGATCTCCTTTCCTCAGACCCGGGCGGCCAACTCTCTCTCTCTCGTCTTGGGTTTCGTCAAAAACTCACAATGACGACTAGTGAACTAGGTTTTTGAATGAGAGACTAGAGAGTATTTTAATGGTACATAAATAAGAAGATATGATTCCTTATTTATCTCTTTACCATCTGTGCCAATCCCTTATTTATTCTTTTCTATAACTACAAATCTTATTCCTTTAATTAATACAAAATTAATAAGGAATTAATTTGTTCTGTTATGCAAGTGTATTACCGGAACAAATTCTAACAGATAGAATTAATCCTAATACCAGTAGAAGAATAAATAAATAAATATATATTAAAATATATTTAGATATGATATTATCCCCATAAGATTTAAATAAATAAATCTTATCTTATTAGATTTATTCTTATCCTTGAATAATTAAATAATAACTAATTAGATTTAATCTTATCCCATAGGATATAAATCTTAATTAATTATATTTAATATCCATTCACCGGATATAAATCCAATATATATCATATACTGGGCCTGAGTACAATTATTGAGTCCAAACTCAATGATACAATTTAGATCGATTCCCGAGGTCTGTTTGGGCCATCCTAGGGATCAGATACCAGACAGAGTTGGGCCTTATCTAATAAGATATTTCCATGTCCACCCCTGAATATGTAACTTATTAGAGCTATGACACACTCCACTAAAGTGTCATAACTGATTCACCGCTCTGTCCCAATTATGTAGATTGGGGCTGGTATTTTGTTTAGTTCAACCCCCGTGTTTAAGACCTTCCATATCCATTAATTAATTAGAGCTACTATGACTGCTCCTAATTAATTAATCTCTTATTCCTCAGGTAGTACACGTTCACACCTTCTTATTATACATGAACTTAATCAGCATGCATGAAATGGTTTAATAAACCTTGTGAACTCCTTGAGAGGATAATGTCAACCTACACTCACATAGGACACGGCTTATGTATAACACTAATTAGACATAGTATGCATCTCCATGTTACCCAAAGTACAACATGAGCTTGATGAACTTCCGATAAGTTCACATCTTTGTAAATCAAAGTAACACTGAAGATCACACATACATCTAATGGTTTACCAAAGTTAAGATCGAGCTACTAAAGCCTGAGATCTGTATCTCTTCACCTATATCACCTTTGATACATATATATCATCTTTGATACAAGGTCAGTATGAGAAGAGCATTATCTCCCTTGATCCTCAATACGTTCCACCGTACCATCATAATTAGTGATTGGGACTCATCACTACCATTAAGCTGCAGTCTAGACCGATAACTCAGCCCAAGCTATCTCGACTGTGATATGTTTATATATCATCATTGTCAAGCAACCTTCGTGACCCCCTCCGAACAGGTCGTGGTCTAAAACATGAGATAATGGACTTTATTCTCACTTATATATATTCTTTCAGATAGGGATTGTTAACAGTGGACCAGCGTCGTAACCACTAAAACAACGGTTTTGCTTTAGATATACAACGACCCCAACAATTATAACAGGCTTTTGTGCTCCTCCCTCCAAATAGACATATTTTAAATGAGATGGGAGCTCCTTCAATTCCAAAGGTTCTGGAATTTTTTTGCTTGGATCCGGATCTTGAAGTGGAAACGGAAGCTTAATTCCGATATCCTTCTTCATTTGTTCCCACTCCAACTAATCATGAGATCCCCAGAACACCTCTTGTGTGTCAAAATCCTGCACAAAAGATATCTCGGCCAAGGCATCAATCGAGTCAACAAAAGAACAATTATCCACAAAATTGGCCGAAGATCTCCATGATCTTCCGGGTTGTTGCTCTGCGAGCAGAATGGCTAGAGGAGGAAGTGTTTACCAAACCCTACAAAAATCCTACGGACCTCCATCAATTCTCAATGTCTATGGGAATCAATAATCACGCCATCATCTTTGTCGACCCAACTGTAAGGACGTTCTTGGTGACAATGGTAAGATCCAACCCAGCTTGGATTGAGGTCCTGCCTGTTGCTGAGGGGGAAAGAGCTGCCAGTTCCCCCACCACCAAGAAGCGCATACATCCCAACTCCTATTCTCAGGTTGAGAAGAAAAAGAAGAAGATCGTTGCTCCCTTTCGGGCTCCCCTCTATTCCTTGAGGAGCGAGCCCGATGAGGTCGTCATGTCCTAATCTATTCCGACTGACAAACCTATATTTTACATGCATTTCAAGATGGTTTTTGATAGGTTTTGACTTTCATATGTGTGTTTAAGTGATAGAAATGCTAGGGTTTTCATACTTCCACATTTTCTATACGTTTCGCATTTTCTCTCGATTTCCGTGTCAATTTCAGGTGCTTTGAAGATTTTCTGTGTATGTATGAATGATCATATGTTGAAGAGGATTGAAAGAGGAAGCCATATCATTTCGCGGATTATTATTCCGAGGTCGGACGAGAGAGAACGAGCCAAAACCGTACGAGTGCGCAAGAAGACGAAGAAAGCCGGGAAATGCGCGAGATCGTTGAGCTCAAGTTCCGGAAATTGCATTTTAACCCCATCTCCTCTACACCACTTTCTAGTTATTGCAATTTGACCCTTAGCTTGTTTTGGGAGTATATATACTTGTTTATCTCCTCTTTTGGGAAAAAGAAACACTTTTGATTCACACCCATTAACACTCTTAGAACCCTAGCTTTCCCTTCCACTTTCCATTTACGTATTTTTGAATTTTGCAAGAGAATTATGCTTGATCATTGAAGATCTTGCCCTTAATTTCGATTTACTTTCTTTTCTTGTCAATTTAAACATGTTTTCTCTAGTTTTCCATGGTTTGATTGCAATGGAAGGCTAGATCTATAGGGTTTCAAATGATTGATGATGTGATTTAGGCTAGGATGTGATGGCTTTTGATGTTAACAGGCGCATAAATCAATTTTTCTTTGTGAGTAAGGAAAACTTTTAAACATGAATCATCAAATTGGAAAGGGACATCTTGTGAAAGTAAGCGACATAAAGGTTGACAAATTTTATAAAAATCTTTAATGAAACACCGATAAAAACCCGTGTGACCTAAGAAACTGTTGGTCCCGATTTGTAAGAGGAAAAACACGTAGGAGGGGGGGGGGGGGGGGGGGGGGGGGGGGTGGGGGGGGGGGTGAATACGTGTTTTGAAGTTATTCAACTTCAAATTCCTCAAATTCAGAGTACTAAGTAAAGTGCTCGCTTGAACAACTAAGACCTAGCCGAGAGCTAGATCTAGAGTGTTCACAGTTCTCTTGACCTAAGCTTAGAGCTTGACCAAGAGTGAGACTTTACTCTATATGCGGAACTTCGGTGAGCTAAATCTTTCCTAAGTATTTAAAATCTCAGTTTGTGTTTGTTAAATGCTTGTGCAATGAATAATCAAACTGTAGGTAAATAGAGAGATTAGGGTTAGAGGTACGACACAGAGATTTATAGTGGTTCGGAGATGAAACTCCTACGTCCACTTTGTTGCACTAGGCAACTCGTTCTCTTCACTCAAGAACTTGAAGATTACGGGCTCTTCAAAAGCCTATGTCGAGATCGAGCTTCACTCGCTTGGATCTGATGAAGACTGGGTGATTTCGGGTTCACCACACAAGACCTAGAGCTGGACTGGAAGCTTTACTCGCTTCAGTCCGACGACAGGGAGATTACGGGTTCTCCTTACAACCCAGTTTCGATCGAGCTTCACTTGATGAAAGTATAAGCTTGGATCTAGACTCTATGATCGAGGCTTCTACTATCGATGAAGGTAGAGCCTTGGATCGAACACAACCTAACGACGAACACACAAAACCTAAAACTTGGGTTAGGGTTTTTTGTTTCGACAGAGACACACTATTGAAGAGTTCTTTACAATGAATGCAAAGATGGCTAGAACTCTTCTTCTAAGCTGGGATTTGGAATGGGCTTAGAATTCTCGGTGTGAAGGTTGCGAAGACGAGTTCCGATGAAACTGGAACCCGGAGAACACTTGGAAACAAAGACTCAATGAATGCTTAAAAGCTGGGAGTGTTTGTTTGCAGTAGGCGCTCAATGCTCAAGTAGTGTTCTACTTCTCTTCGTCTTCATCCTTCACTATTTATAGGCGGAGGTTTGACCGAGATCCGTTGCTTGGTAGGTGGCCTTGTCCCTCCTCCTCTCGACAGTACTTTGCACAGGTAGTTGCTTTTCAGGTGCTCAGTTTGTCTCTTTGCCGAAATGGCTAAGTTACAAACTTAACAGTAACTGGAGCGAGCCAGTACTTGATGGAGTCCAAGGTTCGATGAGTCAAGATCCTGTTCGTGTTCCCGAAGGGCCGGTGACGAGAGCTCGAGCTAAGAAGTTCAAGGAAGGCTTGCAAGGATTGATCCAAGAAGTTTGGGCTCAAGAATTGATGAAGAAGCCCATCGGAGAAGGCAGACCGGACAGCCCGCGAGTCATTAATTTTATCGAGTGCGTTCGGGCTGAAGAATGAAGACTTTATTTCAATTTTCGTGTGTTTTGGGTCATGCCACGTTTTTGGGCCTTAAAAGACTTGTTTTTAGCTTTTTATCATGTTGGTTAATGGGTTGGGCCATACCATTGACATTGGGTTAGTTATTCCCTAGTTTGATTAGGTTTAGATGGTTTTATTTGCTTCCCTATATAAGGGGGTCTTTGTGGACGAAAATTGGATAGCTTTTGATTAATATTATTGTGAGTTTATTCTCTCTTGAGAGTTCTTCGAATTCCTCTTGATTATTCCAAGACGAATTCATTATCCGGCGAATCAGCGAGTAAATCAAACCTCGTTGTGTGTCATTCATCGTCCCTGTGTGGCTTGGCGATGTTTCTTTGGGTTATAGAGACTTCGGTTTATCTATAGTACTTAGGAGGGTTTAGTCCATTGACGTATTGGGATCTCCATCTTTAGTTAGTTTCAGTCTTCCGCGTGCGTAAGTTCTACGATTCTCACCAAGGATCGTATCAGTACTGTACCGGCGCCCTGTCGGCCTGGCAGTCAACTCCGCTGCTCCTCTCCGCATTCGACACGTGGAGATCTCGCAATTAATGCGACGATCTTCAGTTGACTGGAGTTCTAAATAAGAGCGGGAATTGAGCTGTCGCTTTCTGGTAGGTAGTGGCTCGCTTCGCTTAGTCGTTGTAGCGTCCGCTTCAAATTGAGTCGCTTCATGGTCAAACTGTAGCGAGTACTTGAGAAGTGAGTTCTCCAAGTGACTGCTTTAGTAAGTGTTGACCCGCGTTGACTCGCTTTGGCTGTTCACTGTAGCGCTCGCTGTTTCACTAAAAAGTGTTTGCAATAGAACGAAATCTATCCTAGCACTTAGTAAGTAAAAACCCAATGTCGAATCTCAAGGAAAACTTTGCAGGGCAAATAATCGTGTAGCAAAACAACCTAATCTAGCCTAAATCTAAGAAAGCAAGTACAAAGAATTGTTGGGTTTTTGGTTTTTAAATCCTAGGCAAGAAAATAAATCAAAGCAATAAATAAAAGCAAGTAAATAACTAATCTAGAAAGCAAATAAATAAATCTAAGTATTAAACTAAATAAAACGATTAATCTACCTAGGCAAGAATCAAAAAGAAAGCAATAAAGAAAGCAACGAAGAAAGCATAAACTACTCTAGACATGATGAATGAAATCTGGAAATTTAAAGGAAAATAAATCTAACTTTAAAAGCTTTAAAAACTAGAGAATCGAAACTAGAAAAACGAATCTAAACTTTAAACTAGAAATCAAAAGAACGAAATTAATCTAAGGAAATTAAAAGAAGCAATTACGAAATCGAATCTAAAACTAAGTAAAGCAATTAAAGCAAGTAAACGAAAGCAATAAATAACTTACGAGGATTAAACGAAGAACGAAGAACGCGAAGTAAAAGAAAAACTTGAATTGAATTGCACGAACTAAGAATCCGGATCCGAACAAAATAAACTAATCTAAAGTGTTTAAGTGCTGAAAACTAAAGCTAAAATATGCTAAGGATGTTGTATAATTCGTGCACAAGGGATAGTATTTATAATAGGTATGAAAACCTAGTTATAGAAGGAAAGGAAAGCTGGCCGGAATGTTGGACGGTCGTCCAACGTACGTTGGACGCTCGTCCAACGTAGCACTCGCATTGTATTGCGCGCCTTTCTTGTTTCGATCGTATCTTCCTCGTCCGAACTCCAAATTGACCTCCGTTTTCGCCTACATGCTCCTATCGAACCCCTCTTCGATATAAGGCTTCTTTCTTCTCATTTTCTTCTCATTTTCGCCCTTTTTATCCTACAATACCAATGACTCCAAAGCAACCAAATCATAGCCATAAACAACGAAAACACAGAAAAACTAAGGGAAAACGGACACGAAAACATGACGAAAATCCGAACATCTAGACACCAATCAAAATCCCCCACACTTAGACCTTTGCTTGTCCTCAAGCAACATAAAAACGAAATAAACAATAGACTCAAGTATTGTGAACTATATAGGCCTCAAAACTTTTCGAAAACAAACTCTCATGATCATGATCAAAACTATGCACACAACCTTAGCATCAATCAACACAATCTACTCAACTAATTTAAAATATGCTAATCCATCAAAGAACACTCTCCAACATGTGAAATTTTATATATGAAAGTGAACACTCAACTCTCTCAAAGAAAAGATGTATAAGATAATGCACATCATAGGGTTCACTCAATATCAATGCAATGCAACATGTTTACCATAGGCTTGCCTTCAATCTCAACATCTCCACCTAATGTAATACTTACAAATTAGGATCAAAAAGGTCTTTATATAAGCTTGTAATGTAGGGACATTGGTTAAGGTAGGGAAAGTATAGGCTAAGTGACTCAAATAAATCTAAATCATCCACCTCTTTTCAACTCCAACCAAAGTATGGATTTTCATCCATCTTCTACCATCCAACACACCAATTACATACTCAAAGATGCTAAAATATCAACTATATAAATCAAAGCTAACTATCCCCTTATGCTTATATTCTTATTCTCTCTTTCTTTTCTTTTCTTTTTTTTTTTCTTTTTTTTTTCTAGAGCTCCACTAATAAACGTTCTTTCTAATATTGAACAAAGGCTCTATATTTTTTTATTTATTTTTTTTCTTTTCTTTTAAGCTTATAGGGATAGCCAACTACATAAATCAAGCATCTAAAATTCTTTTCTTCTCCCTCTTCACCACAACAAAATATTCTTTTCAACTCCTTCCATACAACTAACTCCCAAAAGATACCCATAATCATCCAAACCTCCTATCATCCGGTTTTACAAAGAACGGCTAATAAAGGCTCAAAAGGGGTAAACAAAGGTTTATGAACAAGGTTAGTGTATAGGGATCATGTGGCTACGAAAGAATGGCCTAAAATCATCTCCTAATTCATAAATATACTAAGGTCTTGATGGAGAAACAAGGCAAGTTCTAGAAACAATGGAGCATGCATGATCACTCAATCAAAGAATAGGCATAAAATATGCACAAATAGCTCAACTCTCACGGGTTCAAACTAACTAGTTCCCGACCTCATAGCATACTTCAAATTCAATGAATAAAATGCGTCGCTTCGCCAAGGTTCCATGCATAATAAAGATCATGAATTTTTCTCCAAAAATCAACAAAAATTTCTATCATCGGCCAAATCCACAATACTATCATCACATGCTCATTTGACTCAATTAACTCCTAAGACTCAACAAAATTAAACACATCATGCCAAAGTTTCAAAGACCCCCCCACACTTAGAATCAAGCAATGACCTCATTGCGAGAAAATAAAAAGGAAGGGATAGAAGGAACTTATCGCACAATGTCGACCAACACACTTGAAATCCCGAAAGACTCCAAGTAGTACCTACAAAACAAACACTAAACAAAATACCAAAGCGTAAAATTGCACAAAACAAAGAAAAAGAAATATAAGACTCAAAACAAAAATAAAAAGACACAAAACAAAGTTATGGATCAAATGGACCTCGGAACCGTGGATCTTGCCAACGGGGATCGGTAGGAGCCCAAAAACGAGGATCGTTCAGGTCCGGCTCGATCTCTCTCTTCATCATACCCTCCTTGTAAACTACTCCCTACACGAAAATCAAAAAGAAAGCAAACAAAAACAAAAATAAAGAAATTAAATCCTATTCTACAAAAACTAAAAGATATATTTTTTTTTTTTACGTGGGTTGCCTCCCACCAAGCGCTCGTTTAACGTCATTAGCTTGACTAGAAAATTCTCATCCAAAATCAGTTGCAACAAGCAACGTCTTTAACCATCCATAGGTCAAGAGAAAATTCTCCCATCTTGTGTGCCATTGCTTCGAGCTCTCGTCTTCTTCCTTCTTCGCGGTTAAGAGCGCCTTCTTCCTATTGATGCCGTCTATGTGAGGTGTCAACTTCCTTTAGAGACTTCGACGACCTAGCATACACAACACTCAACAAACGAATCAAACGCACCGAGTGGAAGAGAAAAGAAATCGAACCAGAAAGCAATTAAATAAAAAAAATAAAAATACTACACAATTAAATAGCCTAAAGTATTCCCCGGCAACGGCGCCAAAATTTGTTTCACTAAAAAGTGTTCGCAATAGAACGAAATCTATCCTAGCACTTAGTAAGTAAAAACCCAATGTCGAATCTCAAGGAAAACTTTGCAGGGCAAATAATCGTGTAGCAAAACAACCTAATCTAGCCTAAATCTAAGAAAGCAAGTAAAAAGAATTGTTGGGTTTTTGGTTTTTAAATCCTAGGCAAGAAAATAAATCAAAGCAACAAATAAAAGCAAGTAAATAACTAATCTAGAAATCAAATAAATAAATCTAAGTATTAAACTAAATAAAACGATTAATCTACCTAGGCAAGAATCGAAAAGAAAGCAATAAAGAAAGCAACGAAGAAAGCATAAACTACTCTAGACATGATGAAAAAAATCTGGAAATTTAAAGGAAAATAAATCTAACTTTAAAAGCTTTAAAAACTAGAGAATCGAAACTAGAAAAACGAATCTAAACTTTAAACTAGAAATCGAAAGAACGGAATTAAACTAAGGAAATTAAAAGAAGCAATTACGAAATCGAATCTAAAACTAAGTAAAGCAATTAAAGCAAGTAAACGAAAGCAATAAATAACTTACGAGGATTAAACGAAGAACGAAGAACGCGAAGTAAAAGAAAAACTTGAATTGAATTGCACGAACTAAGAATCCGGATCCGAACAAAATAAAACTAATCTAAAGTGTTTAAGTGCTGAAAACTAAAGCTAAAATATGCTAAGAATGTTGTATAATTCGTGCACAAGGGATAGTATTTATAATAGGTATGAAAACCTAGTTATAGAAGGAAAGGAAAGCTGGCCGGAACGTTGGACGGTCGTCCAACGTACGTTGGACGCTCGTCCAACGTAGCACTCGCATTGTATTGCGCGCCTTTCTTGTTTCGATCGTATCTTCCTCGTCCGAACTCCAAATTGACCTCCGTTTTCGCCTACATGCTCCTATCGAACCCCTCTTCGATATAAGGCTTCTTTCTTCTCATTTTCTTCTCATTTTCGCCCTTTTTATCCTACAATACCAATGACTCCTAAGCAACCAAATCATAGCCATAAACAACGAAAACACAGAAAAACTAAGGGAAAACGGACACGAAAACATGACAAAAATCCTAACATCTAGACACCAATCACTCGCTTCACTTCGCTTTGGCAGACTTGCTTCGAATTTACTGTAGCGCTCGCTTCGCTTCGCTCTTCTTCGGCACGCTTCACTTCGGCTGGGTAGACTCGCTTCGATTGGAAAACTCACTCAAGCGAGTGGCCTTCACTTGAAATTTCTGCATTCTAAAAACCTAAGTGACTTAAAGCAAAAATCAAAGCCATCCTAACAGAGTAGGCTTGGAAAAATTTCTAACCTATTTTCTACATCAAATTGGGTCGCTTGGGAATAGGATACTTGGGGTTTTGGGATCAAATCAAAACAAACTTTCACTCACTTCAAAGTGTCCCATATGAGTTCCCCCTTATCCTGTAATCCTTAACAATTCCCAACAATTTCCCCCATTTTGATGATGCTAAAACCCAATGACTTAGACTAAAGGAAAATTAGCCTTTTTAATCGTGGAAAGAACTTCAAGCGACTGCTTCCTTTGCATGCTTGTTTGATTTTTTTTTTAAAGTTCCTTTCCCCTTTTTTTTCGGTTAAATTGTTTGAGTTTTGTAGCATAAAAAGTAAGTCATTCACAAAGCTTGTAAACAACACAAGTTAGACAAAAAATAGAAATGGGATATATATGAACACAACAGTTCACAAAGTATGAGATAGTGAATTTCAAGGATCTGCTGCGGGCTTGTTCTTCTCCTCCTTCTCCTCTTTTTCTTTCTCCTCTGTCTCCTCTTCGATGTAATAGGCTGACAGGACATTCACTTCCATGGATCTGATGTTGTACTGATTCTCTCTCCATCTGCCCTCCAATCTCAGAGCTTCATCAACTTCTTCATCAATGATTTTCCGGTTAGGAACCAATGAGTTAGGTTGAAACGGCATGGGAAATTCCTTCACTGCGGGCACTTTGATGATGAGAGGTAAAGGCTCAGCTTCCTCCGCCAGTGTAAAGATCTTCCGCCGCAGCCGTTCATTGTATTGGCACAAGAAGTTGTTGAGAGCGTCCATTCTTGAGCACTTATCCTGATAAGGCACTACTTGCCAGTAGTAGTAGACCTTGATGAATTTGTCATTTAGGATGAGCCATGTCTCAAGAAGATCTCTCGGGATGAAGTCTTCGATTTGCCTTGAGTCAGGATGATGTTCCCTTCGTGTGACAAGCTCCTCCTCCGTCCTGCTCGTCAATTCTTTCATGATTGAGTTGAACTTAGCACTGGAGTCAATGTTCCACTTTGGAAGCTTCTCATTGACTCGCTTGCGGATCTAATCATGTTCTTCGGGCAGATAGCGGTTGGAATCAATCATCTCCACCATTGTGACTCAGCAGGTGTCCATCCAAGCTTGGGTTTGGACAGCTTCTGTTGGTCCCGGTTTGCTATAGGAAAAATACGTAGAGGGGGGGGGGGGGGGGGGTGAATACGTATTTTGAAGTTTTTCAACTTCAATTCCTTAACTCAGAGTATAAAGTAAAGTGCTCTTTGGAAATACTAAGACCTAGCCGAGGGCTAGATCTAAAGCAATCACGAATCTCTTGACCTAAGCTTAGAGCTTGATCAAGAGTGAGACTTTACTCTTTGTGCGGAATTTGGTGAGCTATAATCTTTCCTAAGTAATTGAAAATCCAAGTTAAGTTTGTTTATATGCACGTGCAATGGATAATCGAATACTGTAAAGAGATTAAGGTATGAGAGATACGACACAGAAATTTATAGTGGTTCGGAGATAACGCTCCTACGTCCACTTGTTGCACGACGGCAACTGTTCTCTTCACTCAAGAACTTTGAAGGTTACGGGTCCTTCAAAAACCTGGTCGAGATCGGGCTTCACTCGCCTAGATCAAACGAACAGTGCAGTGATTACGGGTTCACTACTAAGACCTAAACTGGACACGAAGCTTCACTCACTTCTGTCCGAACAACAGGGAGATTCCGGGCTCTCCTTACAGCCTAGCTTCGATCGAGCTTTACACAAACGATGTAAGTGTAAGCTTGGATCTCAACTCTACGATCGAGGCTTCTTCAATCGATGAAAGAAGGGCCTTGGATCTGAACAACCTAACACCGACACTCAAAAACCTAACAGACAGAGTTTAGGGTTTTTGGTTGACGAACACACTATGAAGAGCTCTTTACAATAAGTGCAAAGAAGGCTAGAGCTCTTCTTCTAAGCTTGGATATGGAATGGGCTTAGACTCTAAGTGTGAAGGTTGTGAAGACGAGTTCCGATGAACTGGAAACTCGGAGAACACTGGAAAACAAAGACTCGAAGATTGCTATGAAAGCTGGGAGTGTTTGTTTGCAGTAGGCGCTCGAATGCTCAAGTAGTGTTCTACTTCTTCACGTCTTCATCCTTCACTATTTATAGGCAGAGGGTTGGCTGAGATCCGTTGCTTGGTTGGTGGCCTTGTCCCTCCTCCTCTCGACAGTACTTGCACAGGCTGGCTACTTTTCAGATGCGCAGATTTGGACTTTTGCCAAAAATGGCTAAGTTCCAATTTCAACAGTAACTGGAGCGAGCCAGTGCTGTAGCGGCGCCTTGTCGGCCTGGCAGTCAACTCCTCTGCTCCTCTCTTGAGTCGACACGTGGAGATCTCGTAATAAATGCGAAGATCTCCAGTTGACTGGAGTTCAAATTCGGAGCGGGAATTTGTGCTGTCGCTTTCTGGTAGGTAGTGGCTCGCTTCGCTTTGAAGTTGTAGCGCCCGCTCTGAAGTGAGTCGCTTCACAGTCATATTTGTAGTGAGTCACTTGAGAAATAAATTTCCCGTGACGCTACTTAAATAAGTGTTGACTCGCGTTGACTCGCTTCGGCTTTTCTTTGTACTGTAGCGCTCGCTTCGCTTCGCTTTGGCAGACTCACTTTGAATCTACTGTAGCGATCGCTTCGCTTCGCTATTCTTCGGCACGCTTCACTTCAGTTTGCTTGACTTGCTTCGCTTTGAAAAACACACTCAAGCGAGTGGCCTTCACTTAAACTTTTGAAGCCTAATCTAAGCAAAACAAAAGAGCCATCCTAACAGTATAGGCTTAGAAAAATTCTATCCTATTAACTACATCAAAATGGGTCGCTTGGGAATAGGACACTTGAGGTTTTGGGATCTAATCAAAACAAATGACTTCATTTATCAAATGTCCCATGAAGTTTCCCCCTTAACAATTTAGTCCTTAACAATTCCCAACAATTTCCCCCTTTTTGATGATGCCAAAACCCATACGACTTAGATAAAAATAAATCTAGTCTATCTAACCGTGAAGGGAACTCCAAGCGACTGCTTCCTTTGCAGTTTCGTTTGTAATTTTCTTTTAAGTTCCTTCCCCCTTTTTTTTTCGGTTAAATTAATGAGTTTGTAGCAAAAATGTAAAGTCATTCACAAAGCGAGTAAATGACACAGAGGAGACAGAAATTGAAATTAGATAGATGAACAAGGCAGTTCACAAAAAGATATGTTCAGAAGCTTGAAACTCAAAGGTTTCCTGCAGCTTCATCCTCCTTCTCCTTCTCCTTTCCTTCTTCCTCCTCCTTCTTCTCTTCTTCAATAGCAGCAGTATCCACGTAAGCTGATAGAACTCTTGATTCCATAGAGTCTACTGTGTGGATACTAGGTCTTCTCCATGCACTTTCCAGCCTGAAGGCTTCAGTTACTTCCTCATCAATTATTCCTCTGTTAGGAACGTCCGTGCCTGGATGATAAGGCATGGGGAATTCCTTTAAAGCTGGTACCTTGACAACAATTGGCTTGGGCTCTGCTTGTTCAGCCATTGTAAAGATTTTGCGGCGCAATCTGTCGTCATAGGTGGCAAGGAAGTTGTTGAGAGCACTTATTCGAGAACACTCATTTTGTAGCGGCACTACCTCCCAGAAATAATAGGCTTTGATGAATAGGTCTTTGTAGTACAGCCACAGCTCGAGCAGATCTTTCGGAATGAAGTCCTCGATTTCCCTTCCGTCCAGGTGCTCATCCCTCCGTTTGGCCAACTCCTCCTCTGACCTGCTTGACAGTTGAGCCATGGTCTTCTTGAATTTTGCTCCCGACTCGCTGTTCCACGATGGACGCTTCGCATTGAGTCGTTTGCGAATGTAATCTTGCTCCTCCTTGAGAGAATATCGACCAGACTCCACCATCTCCTTTGTAGTCACGTCGCATGCATCAATTGTGGCTTGAGCTTCACATGCTTCGGACTCTTCTGGCATAAGAGGGATGAAGGCGCTGCGCACTAATGAAGACTGGATGAGTAACACTTCACTGAAGTGTTCCTCGATCCGTGCATTGATCACTTGGAGTCGCGTTTCATTACTCCTCTTCTTCCTCTCGCCTTCGCTCCTTCCTCGTTCTCTTTCCTTCCTCTTTCTCTCCTCTCTTCCAGCTTTTGAAGCGACTGCTTGCTTGACCTTTTGGCGCTTGGCCTCGGGGTCATCTTGCTTAGAATCTGGAGCAGCTCGCTTCAATGACTGCTTCGGTGGTGGGGGAGGTGGCATGTCCTTCTTCGTAGCGGCACTAGAGGGGACGACTGCGGATGAAGCGAGTGCGGCAGTTGGAGCTAGTGCGGCTGTTGAAGCTGGCGTGGCGGCTGAAGCGGGCGCTTTGGGTAAAGCAGCCGCTTTGGAACTAGACGAAGCACCTGCACCAACAGAAATTTTTGTTAGTTGCTCCATCTCCCACGCCATGGCAGCATCCTTCTCCACCTGCTTCCGCTTTTCCTCCTTTGTCAACACAGTCACTGGAGGGTGTTTTGCAATTGAAGCGGCAAGCATCTTCTCCTGAAGCGGCCTGCTGGGCTCTTCAAGATTTTTTAATAACTCCTCCTCCGTGAGCTTCGTCTTGCCAAGAGCCCTCGCTTCATCTACTACCTCCTTCACACCTCCATCACTACTGCCTCCCTCCAACATTCTCTCCACTCCAATTCTACTTCCCCCTAAGCCTCCAACTCCTCCTCCTCCTCGCTTCACTTGTTCTTCCCTTATTTGTCCTTCCCCCTTTTTGGCATCATCACTGCCAGGGGTTAGGATGATAGACTTTTCAGAGAAGGATTGTTGAAGAGAGTTGACTGTGTTGAAGATAGCTTGAAGCATCTGCTGGGTTTTATCCATGGAGGGCGCCACAAGTTCAGCAGTCTTGATGCTTATCTCTTCAAGCAGATATTTGCACTGCCTTTCTCTCTCAACAACCGACGCCATCATACTCTCTAATGGCTCTACCTCTCTGAAGCGAGCCTCCAGCTCCGCTTCGACGGCTTTGGTGATTTTCTTTGATTCTTCTTGAAGAGTGAGTTCCAAGTGATCCTTGGAAGCTTCAAGTTCTGCCTTCATCACGGCAAGTCTCCTCTCCCTACGATTGAGAGAGTTGTGAAATTCGGCATCTGCGGAGATCCTTACGGTAAGGGTCTCTTTCAGTCTTTTGACTTTCTCCAGAAGAGTGGATAATTCAGCATTTTTCAAGTCAAGTGCCTGCGCTCCTCTTCTTAGACTCTCAAGTTCTCTCTTGTCAACAGCACTGTCTGACTTCCTTCAACTCAGTTCGAAGTGAGTCAAGAGCCTTTTTGGTATTAAGGAGCTCGCTTCCCTTCATCACTAACTCTCCTTCCCTATTCTCCACCTTCTCCTTCAGCTCCTTCACTTCCTTCTCTAACACCTTCTTCTCTTTGACTAGAGCGATTAATTTGGCGTTAACCTCCCTCAAGCGGCTTCTTTCTGCCTCAAGCAAGCCCTTGAGTTCGGTGATGGTTTTGGTGTTATCATCCACTAGCTTCACCTGCGCCTCCAGCGCCTCCTCTTTCTCCTCTAGAAGCCTCTCCTTCTCCTCCACCTTTCCCTCCAATTCCCTTTTCTTCCTGTCAAAGTCTTCTCTAAGACTGATGACCTCCCCCGCCTTCCTCTCCATCTCTTCACTCATCTTAGTAATCTCGCTTTGGAGACTAGCAATCTCAGCATCTTTCAACTCCACCTCCTCCCTATGCTCTCTGATCAGCTTCCTTTCATGAGAGGAGGGCACTCGCTTCGGAACTGTAGCGAGTGGATATGACTCCTTCACCTTTGCATCCAGCTTCTCCCAGAAGCTGGTCCCTTCAAGGAAGGCATGGAAGCCATTTTCGCCTATGAAGCTGAGTGTTTTGGCCTCCATTTGAATCAGTTCCTCTTCTGTGAAGGCTTTGAGGAGTCTGAAAATCTTGTAGTACTCCGTTCCTCGGTACGTGATGTACGTCAGAAAGTCGACTACGTTGGTGTAGAATACGTCGCTCCATGCAACGTTCGCGGAGCTAAGATTGTAGCGGAGATTGATTGTCTCAGCGGCTTGCTCTCTGTCTAGGACATAGCGTTCCAGAGCCCGCTTGTGTACGGTGAGGGCAGGGGTTATGAATTGAGGAATGATGGGTTGTTCTCCTACGGTTTGGGCGGTATCGGCTGTAGCTGCCGATGTCGAGAGGGATTGGGTAGGTGATGAGGTTTGGGAAATCTGGATGGCTTCAGTGGGTGGTGGTTGGATAGTTTCGGTGGGTGGTGGTTGTATCGGCTGGGATTGAAGTGGGGTGAATGAAGTGTAGGCAGCAGCTTCATCTGTGCTGAGGAATGGAACAGTGGGAATGTGAAAAGAAGATGCTGACTCTTCTTCATGGGGAGAAAGGGGGGTTATCTGTTTTAATGGTTGTTGGGTTGATGAAGATTGAGGTTCTGGTATTTGGGTGATGTGGGTTTGGATTTGGAGTGGGGGTGATTTGGCTTTGATGGGTAAAGGCTGGGGCTGAGTCGCTTCAATGTCCTCAAGCGGCTTCTCCACCGCCTCGCTTTCTTGGACAAGTAAATCGACTCGCTTTGTCTTCTTGCCTCGCTTCGGCGCGGCCCACTTCCCGGGTGAAGCGACCGGCCTCACTTGGCTCACTTCGGCTTGCCTTTCGGCAACCGGTCTCGCCACGGGCACTTCAATTTCCAGAAGTCCCAAATCCATCAATTGCTTGGACTTCCTCCATTTGTCGTAGTAAATGGACTGTTTGTTGTAGATGGTGACGTCATCTTCCGGCCATGATTTGCCCGGAAACTTCTTCTCCAAAGCATAGGAAAGCCTTGAGAAGAACTTCAGTTTCCCCTTGCGGAGAATTTGATCGGTGCTCCCCTTTACGATCGCAAAGTCGGCAGCAGCTTCGTGAATTTGATTGAGGAACCAGTCATGCCAGTTGAAGCTGGTTCCGGTGAGGCTGTCGACGATGACTGCTGTGGCGATCAGCTTCGTCTCAGAAAGAGTATCCAAGGTTCCGATGTAGCACGCGACACTCTTCGAGAAGAGCTCGCAAATGTGGTTGAAGGGGGCCTTCAAACTCGAACGGATACTTGCCTCCTTAAAATTTGGATCGGCTTCGGCGGTTGCAAAGCGACCGTACTGAACTCCGGCCGAGAGACCCAAATCCAGTAATGAGTCTCCTCCATCTCTCGGCAAGTTGAACGTGCTGATAAGCTCATTCATGTCCACCTCCACTGGCCTCCTCGTCTGTGGATCGGTAAAAGATGACATGTTTTGCTCCTTCCTCAAATTTAGCAGGAGCTCACCGACGGCTTTGGCCAGAATCTTTGACGGGACCGCCATCACAAACTTCCATAGTCCGGCCTTGGTCACGGCCCTACGGAGAAAACCATTTCTCTCGATGATGGCTGGATCGAGATGAGGCTCGACATTGATGTGTTTGTCGACCTCCGCGAGAAACTCCTCCATCGTCTCGGTGTTCTTCTTCTTTCCCATGGTGATTTTGAAAGAGTTTGTCTGATGTTTTAACAATGAAAATTAGGGGTTGAGACTCGTGAGTTGCAGAGTAATTGCAGATCTAGCACGAGAATGGCAAATTTAGAGGGCTGTGAAAATTTCTGCAGTTCTGCCTCGTCCCATATATATAGAGTTGGGTTATGGCTGACGTGGCAGGGGTAGGACGGTAATAACGCCGAAAGTCCTGTAAGTAGGCGGCGGACGTGCGGTGATGGATCTGACGTGTCCGGCGTCACTACAGTAAAAGTGAACCGCCACTTGCTCGTCGTCGCCACGTGGCCTTCTATGGTTGGCTTGTCGTATACGGCGTTGATCGAACGGCTCCAGATTGGGGGCTGTTAAGATTCGACGCTGGATTTTCTCCGCCTTTTCCCGCTTCAAATTCAAACGTGTGAACACGCGCCCGTTATTTCCGTCATTCCTGCACCTGCATTAAATGCACAACAGAAAGTAAAATTGCACTCGAGTGCAGACAGCTCATACTCGCTTCATGCCCGCCCGCTTCGAGTTGGGCTGCTACGCCTTGACTCGCTTGAGAGGCATTCGCTTGAGTGACTGTTCCGCACTCGCTTGCGATGGCTAGCTTTGAGTGACGAAGCACTCGCTTGGCCATCTGAAGCGACTGGAATAGGAAATTGAATTTTTTTGCTTAATTTTAAAATGTTTCTGACTTACATACTTCGAGGACAAACAAGAATGTTTTCCTCTTTCTATTTGTGTCAGATTCACTTTATATTTTCCACGTAGTGAGTGAAGGTTTCTAGCACGCTTCGGCTCACTTAGTGTACTTAAAATTGAAACGCTTACCAGTCAATCTCACTTCGTAGGAGATTGATACCACAAATTGTAGACTTCATGTTGAATTAGATACCACTCATTGAATGCTACACGTTGAGTTGGATCTTCATGGCATTCATCTTCATGGCATTCATCTTCCTCTACGAATTAGAGAGTCCTCCATCGAAGTGAATGGGGGAGAAAATGAATATATTACACAAGCTTACTACAACCCGAAGGGAGTATCACGTAAGTGTACTTATTCACGACGAATGGGGGATGAGTACAAGTCCTTATCTCTGAGCAGAAATGGACAGGATGACAATGAAAATGCTCTGACAAGACAATCTCGTATTTTACGCAGAAGCATGTCACCAGCCCTGCAACCTTTTGTATAAAAGGTAAACCTTCAAGCTTTCCTACATTCTAAAGAATGAATCTGCAGTCGGCTCGCTTTGACCCAAGCTAGGGCAAATTGAAGCGATGCAGAATTCAAGATTGCAGCATTCTTGCTCGCTTTGGAAGTAGCTTGCTCCGCGAGTAAGCATTAGTTCCCCCTTAACCATATACTTAACAATTCCAATAAGTTGGTAGGGAACTTCTTCCAATACTCCACCTATCTCCACCTAACTTCATTTTCTTCAAGCGAGTGAGATTTGAAGTAGCTCGCTTGAGTTGGTGAAGATCCGAAGCGAGTGACGCACAAGAGAACAAGCGAACACTCCTTCGTGCATCCTGGAACTAGCATTCTTCACCAGGGTCTAATAACCCTAATTCCATGCATAGCTGATTGAATCGAGACTCAGCTAGAGGCTTGGTGAGGATATCTGCTCGCTGGAGATCGGTATGGATTTTCTCGAGCTTGATATCCTTTTTCTCGACATGATCACGAATGAAATGATGTCGAATTTCCACATGCTTGCACCTGGTGTGAAGCACTGGATTCTGCGAGATACATATGGCACTGTTATTGTCGCAGAAGATCGGAATTTCATTCGCTTCAACTTTGTAGTCCTTCAACTGTTGACGAAGCCATAGGATTTGAGAACAGCAGCTTCCTGCGGCCATATATTCAGCTTCAGTTGTTGAAGTGGCTACGCTTGTTTGCTTCTTTGAGAACCACGAGATTAGCTTGCTTCCCAAGAACTGACATGTGCCCGAAGTTGACTTCCTATCGACTCGGCAACCTCCATAGTCAGCATCGGAATATCCAGTGAGCTCCAAATTGTCCTCCGCTGGATACCACAGACCCATGTTGATAGTGCCCTTCAAATATCGAAGAATTCTTTTGGCAGCTTCAAGATGGTTGTGTTTGGGATTGCTTTGGAAGCGAGCGCAGACTCCGACTGCAAAGGCGATATCTGGCCGGCTTGCAGTGAGATAGAGTAGTGACCCAATTAGGGCACGATAATCTGTAGGATCTACAGATTTTCCTCCTTCATCTGGCTCCATCTTCCAGTTGGTATTCATAGGGATCTTCACAGCTTTAGCATGTTGAACACCAAACTTGGCAAGCATATCTCGAGTGTACTTGGCCTGGTTGATGAAAATTCCATTATCCTGCTGCTTCACTTGAAGACCTAGAAAGCAGCTCATCAAGCCAATCATTGACATCTCATATTTGGTCTTCATCAGCTCTCCAAACATCTCGCTAAGCGACTGGTTTGGTGATCCAAATATGATGTCGTCCACATAGATCTGTACCCATAGCATATCGTCTCCATGATTGATAGTGAATAGAGTTCGATCTATTTTCCCTTTGTGGAAGCCATTCTCCACTAGGAATTGAGATAGTGTATCATACCAAACTCTGGGAGCTTGCTTTAACCCATATAGGGCTTTCTTCAAGCGATACACTTTATCTCCCTGCTCGAAACCCGGTGGCTGCTCCACATAAACTTCTTCCTTCAATTCACCGTTGAGGAATGCGCTCTTCATATCTATTTGATAAACCTTGAACTTCTTGGCTGCTGCATAGGCTAGAAACAATCTGATAGCTTCAAGCCGTGCCACTGGAGCGAAGGTCTCGTCAAAGTCGATTCCTTCCTCTTGGCAGTAGCCTTTGGCAACGAGTCGCGCCTTGTTCCTCACTACGTTGTGGTCCTCGTCCGTCTTGTTCTTGAACACCCACTTGGTGCCAATAACATGTTGGAACTTGGGACGATCCACGAGGTACCATACGTCATTTCTAGTGAACTGGTTCAGCTCTTCTTGCATGGCGATCACCCAGTTAGAGTCGGCTAGGGCTTCCTCCACGCTTGATGGCTCAATGTTTGAGAGAAAGCAACTGAACATGGCACTTTCTCCAAATACTTGACTTCTGGTCACTACACCCTTGGATGGATCTCCAATGATTTGGCTAGGTGAGTGATCTTTGAGCCATGCACGCTTGGATCCGCCAGCTTCATCTTCATCTGCTTCCTTGTCGCTCGCTTCACCATCTGAAGCGACTGGATTGGGTGCTTGGCCAGCATTAGCTTCAGGAATCTTGGGGGCAGCTTTGACTTCTCCTTTGGGATCCTGCTCGCTTGAGTCCTTGATCTCATCATCTTCATCAAGCACGTCCCAAGTGAGTTGATTTGAGGGTTCCTTGCTTTGATCCTTTTCATTCGCTTGAGCCTATTCCTGTGGAAGACTTAAAGAAGATTCATCAAATACGACATGGGGTGATTCCTCCACAATTAGGGTTTTACAGTTGAATACTCTGTAGGCTTTGCTAGATGTAGAGTATCCTAAGAATACTCCTTCATCAGCTTTGCTTTCAAAGGCTTTCAACTGCGACTTCCCATTGTTGTGAATGAAGACCCTACAACCAAAAATATGGAAATAAGATATGTTAGGAATTCTCCCTGTCCATATTTCATGTGGAGTTTTGTCGTGCCGTTTGTTGAGAAGCGTCCGATTCTGTGTGTAGCACGCCGTGTTGGCAGCTTCAGCCCAATACTTCATCGGAAGCTTCGAGTCAGCAATCATGGTGCGAACGGCTTCTTTGATGATTCGATTTCTTCTTTCAGCAACTCCATTCTGCTGAGGAGTGCGTGCTGAAGAGGTTTGATGTGCTATGCCATGCTCCGTGCAGTACGCTTCAATTGTAGAGTTTAGGAACTCTGTGCCTTTGTCGGAGCGAATGGTCACGATAGCTTGATTCTTTTCCACCGCAATCGCTTGAGTAGTTGTGGCAGTTTGGTCAGTGTCTCCTTCTTGCTGAATAGAAATACAACCCAAGTGTAGCGAGAGAAATCGTCGACTACAACTAGAGTGTACTTCCTTCCATTTACACTAACTGGAGTGACTGGACCAAACAGATCCATGTGAAGCAGCTCGAGCACTCGCTTTGATGAGGCTTCTTCGAGACTGGCGAAGTGCTTCTTCGTCTGCTTCCCTCGTTGGCATGGTGAGCATGGATGGTCTTTGATGAAGACTTCATTCGGTATGCCTTGCACCAAACCTTTTCGAGCTAGTCGATTGATAGCTTTGAAATTGAGGTGGTTCAAGCGTCTGTGCCATAGCCATCCAATTTCTGTAGCACTCCTTGCTACTAAGCACGTTTCCTCTTTGCAGCTGTCCCATTGTGCGATGTAGACAATTCCACCCTGTACCCTTTATCACAAAACTGTGAAATGGACAACAGGTTGTGCTTGAGTCCTTCCACATAGGAGACTTCTTCAATTGTGAGCTTTCCAACTTTCAGTACGTGCGTCGTATCCCCTGGTGCTTCCTCGAGAGTTGTCACCAAAGGTTACGTGTGGACCCTTCTTCTCTATGTAGTTGTGAAGTAGAGCTTTCATGCCGGTCATGTGTCTTGAACATCCACTGTCCAAGTACCATACTTGTTGACCCTCACTTGGCATAGGATCCACGGCGCTCACCTGCAATTAGACAGATTTTGGTACCCAAATCAGTTTGGGTCCTTGCAGGTTAGTTCCCTTAGGTACCCACACTTGCTTCATTCTCTTTTGAGATGAAGCTTGTGTCTTGGGCTTCTTGACCTTCGAAAACTTGGTGTACTGCCTAGAAGCAGCTTCACACGTGCAACAGTGTGTGCAAGAGGGGTAGCGGCTCGCTTCAGTCCTACCTATGCTCTTCCCATTTTGCTTATATCCTGAAGCGACTCGCTTCGGATTAGCTTTGGGTTTAGAGACTGACTTAGGGTTTCTAGTCTGTCGAAGCGGCTCGCTTGGTTTCCTCGAAGCGGTCCAACTAGGGTTTTGACCCTGACTCGCTTGAGAAACCTTGGGAATTTGAAGCGGCCTCTTGGGTGCTTCAAGTTCTTCCCCCTCAACGTTAGTCCGGTTGGACCATCTCCAGTCCGGATAACGTGACACATAGACATTACTCCTCTTTTTAGGAGGTAGATCCTTTGTCTCTCGTGTCTTGGCTTGAGACTTAGAAGCTTCAACAGTTCTCCCTTTACCCTTGGATTGGTAAGACTTAGCATGTTGAGTGCTAGGGATTGTTGAACTTTGCTTGCCCTTAGGATCTGCCCTTAAAGATATAGACATCTTCATTGGCTTCCTTTTAGGGTTCTCAGCCACTTTGCCTTTATCCTTGTTGGTGGTCGCTTTGGATGCAGTGGGCAATTCCAAAGTGACTGATGGTGTAGTGTGTGATGCACCAACAAAGACAGTCGGCTTGGGAGGTCCACCCTCATATCCAAGGCCAGCTTTCCTACCAAAAGGCAGAAGCGAGCCCTCTAGTGCCTGCCTAGCATATGATGCTTTGTTCAAGTTGGCAACTAGAGTGGACTGGGTTTCATACCTTCCCTCCAAGCTTTGATGTCTAGCGTAGAGATCCTCGAACTTACTAGTCATAGCCCTTAAATTAAGTTTGACTTCGTCAAGCTCACAGGCTAGCTTTCGGTTCTCCTTCTCGCTTTGAGACAGAGCTTGTTTTACCACTTCGTGGTCGCTTGACAATTTTTGATGCTTGTCAAACAACTCACTCCATGTAGAGGATTGTTCTTCCTCATTGACAGTGTGTGCTAGTGTAATTGAAGTGATTGAAGGATAAAAGAATACCTCTCCTGTTTCTTCATCGGTGAGCGCCATAAAGCCAAGATCCTCACCATCACTGGAATTTGGATCAGTGAATGCATCTGAGTCGCTTGGTGGATCTTCAGTTGTAGCGACCGGCACTTCACTCGCTACGAGCGCTCGCCTTGGAGCATCCCTCTTGGCCTTCAATTCTTCGCGCTCTTTGGCACTTAGCTTTGGGCAATCGGATTTGTAGTGGCCCATCTTGTGGCAGTGGTAACACTCCACTTCCATCATGTCGCGCGGGATCGTCTTGGTCGTCTCTTCTCTCTTTCCTTTTCCTTCTCGAGCATCAGTGCTCCTCCCTTTGTACTGCTTGTAAAATCTTTTGTACTTGCCCACTCGAGAGTTCATCTTGTTGAAGTTCTTGGATAAGAACGCAATGTGTTCTTCCAATTCTTCTCTCGTCATCTTGGCTAGCGACTGCTCGCTTGGCCCTTCGGTAGCTTTGAATGCTACTCCTTTTGACGTAGTGGGCGCTTCATCCTCGTCGTCGAGGCTCATTCGATTCAGATCAAACTCGTGAGCTTTGAGCTCGGAGAACAGCACTTCTGGCGTGAGCTTCGTTAGATCCTTGGTTGCTAGATATAGCTCCTTCATGGTCTGCCACTTTCTTGTGAGAGCACGGACTATTTTCAGGTTTACTTCCTTGTCTGTGAGTTCCTTCCCAAGCGAGTTGAGAGTTGCAGTAATGTTGGTAACTCTCAGCTCGAAGGCGTCGATGGACTCTCCTGACTTCATCACCAGATTTTCAAACTCCCGCATCTGAACGGCGAGCTTGTTCTCCTTGATTTTGTCTGTGCCTTGAGAAATGAGGGCTAGGGTTTCCCACATTTCCTTTGCCGTTGCACATTTCCTTATCCGTGGTAGATAGGCGTCCGACACGGTGCTCTGCATCGTGTGGCGTGCAATCTTGTCGAGGTTGGCAACTTTGAAGTCATTTGGAGTATACTCATCCTTATCCTTCTCCACATACTGTTGTCGAACGTGGGCTGGACGACCTTCAGCGGCTGGAACCTCCACAGATATTGCTTTCTTGATTTCGATTGGTCCGTCCTCAATAACTTCCCACATCCGGTCGTGGATTGAGCATAGGAAGCTCTCGACACGGAAACTCCATATCTCGTATCCTTCGATCGAGAACTGTGGAAGATTTGATGCACTGTATGTAGACATAGCAAACTATCAGCAGTAAATGCAATATGCGTGGGTGAGGTTTTGATGCACTTAGGAAAATAGGATCCGGTTCAGTGAGACAACGTGAAGCGAGTGGGGACTCGCTTCGGATATGCAAAGCAGAGGCTCGAAAGAACCACTGCTCAGATACCACTTGTTGGTCCCGGTTTGCTATAGGAAAAATACGTAGAGGGGGGGGGGGGGGGGTGAATACGTATTTTGAAGTTTTTCAACTTCAATTCCTTAACTCAGAGTATAAAGTAAAGTGCTCTTTGGAAATACTAAGACCTAGCCGAGGGCTAGATCTAAAGCAATCACGAATCATTTGACCTAAGCTTAGAGCTTGATCAAGAGTGAGACTTTACTCTTTGTGCGGAATTTGGTGAGCTATAATCTTTCCTAAGTAATTGAAAATCCAAGTTAAGTTTGTTTATATGCACGTGCAATGGATAATCGAATATTGTAAAGAGATTAAGGTAAGAGAGATACGACACAAAATTTATAGTGGTTCGGAGATAACGCTCCTACGTCCACTTGTTGCACGACGGCAACTGTTCTCTTCACTCAAGAACTTTGAAGGTTATGGGTCCTTCAAAAACCTGGTCGAGATCGGGCTTCACTCGCCTAGATCAAACGAACAGTGCTGTGATTACGGGTTCACTACTAAGACCTAAACTAGACACGAAGCTTCACTCACTTCTGTCCGAACAACAGGTAGATTCCGGGCTCTCCTTACAGCCTAGCTTCGATCGAGCTTTACACAAACGATGTAAGTGTAAGCTTGGATCTCAACTCTACGATCGAGGCTTCTTCAATCGATGAAAGAAGGGCCTTGGATCTGAACAACCTAACACCGACACTCAAAAACCTAACAGACAGAGTTTAGGGTTTTTGGTTGACGAACACACTATGAAGAGCTCTTTACAATAAGTGCAAAGAAGGCTAGAGCTCTTCTTCTAAGCTTGGATATGGAATGGGCTTAGACTCTAAGTGTGAAGGTTGTGAAGACGAGTTCCGATGAACTGGAAACTCGGAGAACACTGGAAAACAAAGACTCGAAGATTGCTATGAAAGCTGGGAGTGTTTGTTTGCAGTAGGCGCTCGAATGCTCAAGTAGTGTTCTACTTCTTCACGTCTTCATCCTTCACTATTTATAGGAGGAGGGTTGGCTAAGATCCGTTGCTTGGTTGGTGGCCTTGTCCCTCCTCCTCTCGACAGTACTTGCACAGGCTGGCTACTTTTCAGATGCGCAGATTTGGACTTTTGCCAAAAATGGCTAAGTTCCAATTTCAACAGTAACTGGAGCGAGCCAGTGCTGTAGCGGCGCCTTGTCGGCCTGGCAGTCAACTCCTCTGCTCCTCTCTTGAGTCGACACGTGGAGATCTCGTAATAAATGCGAAGATCTCTAGTTGACTGGAGTTCAAATTCGGAGCGGGAATTTGTGCTGTCGCTTTCTGGTAGGTAGTGGCTCACTTCGCTTTGAAGTTGTAGCGTTCTGAAGTGAGTCGCTTCACAGTCATATTTGTAGTGAGTCACTTGAGAAATAAATTTCCCGTGACGCTACTTAAATAAGTGTTGACTCGCGTTGACTCGCTTCGGCTTTTCTTTGTACTGTAGCGCTCGCTTCGCTTCGCTTTGGCAGACTCACTTTGAATCTACTGTAGCGATCGCTTCGCTTCGCTATTCTTCGGCACGCTTCACTTCAGTTTGCTTGACTTGCTTCGCTTTGAAAAACACACTCAAGCGAGTGGCCTTCACTTAAACTTTTGAAGCCTAATCTAAGCAAAACAAAAGAGCCATCCTAACAGTATAGGCTTAGAAAAATTCTATCCTATTAACTACATCAAAATGGGTCGCTTGGGAATAGGACACTTGGGGTTTTGGGATCTAATCAAAACAAATGACTTCATTTATCAAATGTCCCATGAAGTTCCCCCTTAACAATTTAGTCCTTAACAATTCCCAACAACTTCAGACTCATCAGGAGTGTGAGGAATGTAGGCGCTACGTGCGATAGCAGATTGAATGAGTCTCACTTCATTCCAGTGTGACTCGATCCGTTCATCTATCTTCTTCAACCTCTTCTTCTTCACCTCCTCATCCTTATCCTTCCTCCTCTTCTTCTATTCTGCCTTTTTCTGCCTCCTCTCGAAGCGGCTGGACTTTTCAGTGATTGCCTGCTACATGTTTTGGCGTTTGACCGCAGGGTCCTCTTCCCTGGTCTCAGTTGTAGTCCGCTTCAAGGGTTGTTTTTGAGTAGGAGGTGGCGGGGGCGGCATCTCTTTCGATTGATGAGGCACAATGGCCTGGCTTGCAGAAGTGACGCCATCATTTGTTGGAGCAGGAGCAGCAGCAGCTGTAGAGGGCGCACCTGAAGCGCCTGCTTGGGAGCTTCCAGCTGGATCCATTCTTGTAAGCTCAAACGCTTGCTCTAAGGCACGAGCAAGGGCCTTATCTGCTGCAATTTGTCGCTCCTTCTGCTCCTTGGTCAAGGTAGCAGCAACAGGATGAGCAGCCAGTGAGGAAGCAAGCAGCTTCCTGGCCATTGGCTTGCGTGGCTCTTCAAGGACCTTGTCCTTGCCCTTCTTCCGCGCCAGCTCTGCCCGAGCTTCATCCAACTGTTCCTCCTCTCCAACTCCACTCCTGACTCAACTTCCGACTCCACTTCCCCCTGCGATCAAGCCACTGGCTTCGATCCTTCTCTCACCTGCTCCACTTCCTTCTCCTCCATCAATCCTTGTTGATTCAGTTGGTATTGCAATCATTTCCCCCTTTTTGGCATCATCAAGACTACCGGGGGTGGGGATGGTCACCTTTCTGCTGATGGATTGGTGTAAGTCATTGACTTTGCTGAGGACGACATGGAGCATCCTCTCGGCACGATTTGTAAAGACATGCTCCTTGGCTAGCACGAGATCCGCCGTCTTGACTGATATCTCTTCTAATAGATACTTGCATTGATTTTCCCTCTCCTTCACAGATATCATCAAGCTTTCCAGAGGCTCCACCGCTTTGAAGCGAGCGTCTAGCTCCGCTTCAACATCTCTGGTTATCTTCTTCCTCTCTTCTTGCAAGACGAGGTCGAAGTGTTTTTGAGACGCTTCAAATTCAGCTTTGGCGGTGGCCAAGCTCCTTTATCTTCTGTTCAGCGTAGCATGGAACATAGCGTCTGTGGAGATCTTGACAGCGAAATCTCCTGCTATCTTCTGAGCTTTAGCAATTTGAATGGCAAGCTCAGCCTGCTTTGATCAGTTGCTTTGGCACTCCTTCTTTGGCTCTCAAGCTCGCTCTTCTCTTCTTCACGCTCAAGCTTAAGGATTTTCATTTCCTTTTCGAGCGTGTCAAGAGATTTCTTGACTCTGGTCAACTCGCTTCCGAGCTTGACCTTCTCCTCGTCCTTCTTTTCCACCTTCTTTCTCTCCTTTTCCAACTCCATTTCCAACTTCCTCTTTTCCTCTCCGACTGTCTAGCTTGGCATTCACATCTTTTAGCCTGCTTCGCTCAGCCTCAAGCAACTGCTTGAGCTCTTGAGCGTTTTTCTCTAACTCCTCCACTCGCTTCGCCTTCTCTTCTAGCAAACTTTCCTTTTCCTCCACCAGCTTTGCCTTCTCCTCAACTTTTACCTCCAATTCAGCCTTCATCTTGTCAAAATCTTCACGAAGATTCTTGACCTCCAACACTTTTCTTTCCAACGCCTCAGTCTTCTTCGTGAGAACGCTTTGAAGACTGGAGATCTTCGCATCCTTCATCTCCACCTCAGCTTCATGCTCTTTCATCAGATGGAGTTCATGCTTGGACGGCACATGCTCTGGGATGGACGCATCTGGGTATTCTCGCTTAACTCTGGCGTTGAGCATCTCCCAGTAGTTGGCCTCGTTGATGAACACGTGAAAGCCATCAACTCCGATGAAGTTGAGCACTTCCACCTCTTTCGCTTCAATCACCTCCTCTTTTAAAGCTTTTCGGATATTAAAGATCTTGTAGAACTCCGTTCCTCTGTATGCAATATACGTGAGGAAGTCGACTACTTTGGTGAAGAATTCATCAGACATCTCCACGGAGGGGTATCGTCTCTGGATTATCTCTGCAGCTTGCTCACGGTCCTTGATGTACCGTTCCAGAGCTTTCTCTTCTGCAGTTTGAGATGGTGGTGTTGGTGGGATTAAGGCGATGTTGGTGTTGGCTGTTTGGGTGGTTTCAGCAGTTTCAGCTGATGAGGATGGAGAGCTGGGGGTGGAAACTTGAGTGTCTTCGGGTTGGGTGGTTTGTGGTTGGGCGGTTTCTGGTTGAAGGGTTTGAGTTTGTTGAGTGAGTGGGATGGTGTAGAGTTTGTAGGCATCAGCAAGATCTATGCCTAGGAAGGGCACATCAGGAATCTGGAAAGATGATGTTGATTCCTGTGGAGAGCTTGGAGTTTGGGTGGTTTCTGGTTGAGTGATGGGATGGGCTGTGGTTGAGGTTTGGGGTTCCGGTGGTTGGTTTTGGGTTTGAATTTGAGCTGGGGGAGTTTGGGGTGTTTGGTCTTTGGGTGGTGATGGCTGGGGTGGTTGTTCCTTTTCTGGTGAGGCTGGGGTTGATTCTCTTCTGTTTCCTTCTAGAGCGGCTGCACCTCAGCCTCGCTCTCTTCAATTATGGCGACTACACGCCTCACTTTCTGTGGTCGCTTTGACCGTGCTTTCTTCGGAGCAGCTCGCTTCGCTGGTGAAGGAGCTTGCTTTCCCTCTTCCGCCTCGCTATAGATTTCAGCGACTGGAGCGGGTGGGGGAACTGTGACATTAATGATTCTCCGGTCGATCGGGAGCTTCTCCGACTTCCATGAATCGAAGAAGATGGTGTTCTTCTTGTATTCGGCCGTGTCGGTCCACCTTCTGTTCTCGAACTGGTTCTCCAGGGCGTAGGAAATTCTGAAGAAGAATTTTAGTTTTCCCTTACGAAGGATTTTGTCGTCACTCCCTTCCTCGAGCTTGAAATCCTTCGCGACTTCATGAATCTGGTTGATGAACCAGCGGTGCCAGTTGAAACTCGTCCCTGTCAAGCTGTCAACTATGATAGAGGTGGCGAAGATCTTGGTCTCGGACAGTTGGCTCAGCGAACCAACACCGCAAAGTACTGACTTTGTGTATAGCTCGCAGATATAGTTGAACGGAGGTAGCAGGTCCGTTCTGATGTTGCTGTGCTTAGGATCATCGAACACCTCACCTTTCCTCTTGGCAAAACGAGCATACTCGACGTTGACGGACAGTTCGAGTCCTGTCAAGGAATCCGGTCCTCTCTTCGGCAGGTCGAATACACCGGCAATTCTGCTCAACTCGACCTCCACAAGCTTCCCTTCCCTGTGGATTGGTGAAAGTTGATGTTTCTTCTCCCTCCTTCAGATTTAGTTAAATCTCGGCGACGGCTTTGGCCAGAATCTGCTGTGGCTTTGCCGTCACAAACTTCCATAGGCCGGCCGTGGTCACGGCCCTGCGGAAGAATCCGTTCTCCTCCACCACGATCTCATCAAGATGTGGTTCGATGTTGATGTTGTCATCAATGGAGGTGAGGAATTGCTTCATTGTTTGTGACTTCTCTTTCTTTCCCATGGTTGATTTTGTAGAGAGAGATTTGAGAAAGATTTAAGATTTTGAGGGGTTTAAGACTCGTGAGTTGCAGAGACGTAGATCTAGCACGAGAATGGCAATTTTAGAGAGTTGTGAAAATTTCTGCAGATCTCCGTCATTGCGTATATATATAGAACTAGGATTCGGCTGACGTGGCAGGGGCAAGACAGTAATATCCTCGAGAATCCTGTGCGTAGGCGGCAAACCCTCGGTGATGGATCTGATGTGTCCGGCGTCATCACAGTAAAAGTGAACCGCCATCTTGACTTGGCGTTCCACGTGGCAGCTTGTGATTTGTCTCTCCAATAGGCGTTGATCCAACGGTTAGGATTTTGGAACTGTTCAGATTCGACGGCTGGATCGAGGGCGATTTTCCCACTTCTCTTTGAATTGAAACGCACGCGCCCATCTTTTCTCTATCTACGCGCCGCTGCATTAAATGCTAAAGTAAAAAGTGAAATTTGCACTCGAGTGCTGACAGCTCATACGCTTCGCTTCGTACCCGCTTGCTTCGAGTGTAGCCGCTTGGCTTCTACTCGCTTGCGATGTACTCGCTTGGCGTGACTGCTCCGCACTCGCTTGCGATGACTTTCTTAAGTGACGTAGCACTCGCTTCGTCATCTGTAGCGACTAGAATAAGAAATGAAATTTCTTTGCTTAATTTAAAATGTTTCTGACTTACATACTTCGAGGATAAACAAAAATGTTTTCCTCTTTGTATTTGTGTCAGATTCATTTCATATTTTCCACATAGTAAATGAAGGTTTCTAGCACGCTTCACATTACTTAGTGTACTTGAATTGAAACACTTACCAGTCAATCTCACATCGTAGGAGATTGATACCACTAATTGAAGTCACTTGTTGAAGTTACTTGACACTACTTGTTGGATTCTTCTTCTACAAGTTTCATTTTCATGGCATTCATCTCTTCCATCTTCCTCTACGAATTAGAGACTCCTCCATCGAAGGAATTGGGGGGGGGGGGGGGGGGGGGGGGGGGGGGAGAATGAATAATGTACACAAGCTTACTACAACCCAGAGGGGAGCTTCACGTAAGTGTACTTATTCACGATGAATGAGAGATGAGTACAAGTCCTTATCTCAGAGTGGAATAGGACAGGATGACAATGAGAATGCTCTGACAAGACAATCTCGTATTTTATGCAAAGACATGTCACCAGTCATGCAACCTTTTCAAGTAAAAGGTAACTCTTCAAGCTTCCTCCTACAAACTACAGAATGAATTTGCAATCGACTCGCTTGACCCAAACTAGGGTTAATTGAAGCGATGCAAAATTCAAAGTGGAAGAGGAATGGATAGACATTTGGCAGCTCGACTCAATGAAGAGTGAGTAAGGAATGAACATTTATCCACGATGAAGGAGATGAGAGGACTTGCTCCTCTTCGGTGGAAAGATGGGAAGAGGACGCAAGGTCTAGGTGTCAGCCCTGCCTAAGCTTTCACCATTTTTACGTGGGAAGGCCCGATACAAGACCCCACAACCGTTACTAGAAATGGCACTTGCGAGTGTTTATACCCACTCGCTAGGAATCCTAGGCTAGGTAGCAGCTTTCCTTGGTTGCTTTGGAAGTAGCTTGCTCCGAGAGCAAACAATAGTTCCCCCTTAACCGATGGCTTAACAATTCCTGTAAGCGGGTAGGGAACATCTTCCAACACTCCACCTTTCTCCACCTTATTTCTCCTTCTTCAAGCGAGTGGAATTTTGAAGTGACACGCTTGAGTTGGTGAAGATCCGAGGCGAGTGACGCTTAAGGACAAGCGACCACTCCTTTGTGCATCCTGGATCTAGCATTCTTCACCAGGGTCTAGCAACCCTAATTCCATGCATAGCTGATAGAAACGAGACTCAGCTAGAGGCTTGGTGAGGATATCAGCTCGCTGGAGATCAGTATGGATTTTCTCGAGCTTGATATCTTTTTTCTCGACATGATCACGAATAAAGTGATGTCGGATTTCCACGTGCTTGCATCTGGTGTGAAGCACTGGATTCTGCGAGATGCATATAGCGCTGTTGTTGTCGCAGAAGATTGGGATCTCATTAGCTTCAACTCTGTAGTCCTTCAACTGCTGACGAAGCCATAGAATTTGAGAACAGCAGCTTCCAGCGGCAATATATTCAGCTTCAGTCGTTGAGGTAGCTACACTGGTTTGCTTCTTCGAGAACTATGAGATCAGCTTGCTTCCCAAGAACTGACAGGTGCCCGACGTTGATTTCCTATCAACACGGCATACTCCATAGTTAGCATCTGAATATCTAGTGAGCTCCAGATTATCTCTTGACACTGCCCCATGTTGATGGTGCCCTTGAGATAGCGAAGGATTCGCTTGGCAGCTTCAAGATGTCTGTGCTTGTGATTGGTTTGGAAGTGAGCACACACTCCAACTGCGAAGGCAATATCCGGCCTGCTTGCAGTGAGATATAGATGGGATCCGATCAAAGCTCGGTAGTCTGTAGCATCCACAGACTTCCCATCTAGGTCTGGCTCCATCTTCCAGTTGGTGTTCATTGGGATCTTCATAGCTTTAGCTTGCTGAACACCGAACTTGGCAAGCATATCTCGAGTATACTTGGCTTGATTGATGAAGATACCATCATCTTGTTGCTTCACTTGAAGACCTAGGAAGCAACTCATCAAACCAATCATGGACATCTCATATTTGGTCTTCATCAATTCTCCAAACTTCTCGCTAAGCGACTGGTTTGGTGATCCAAATATGATATCGTCTACATAGATCTGGACCCATAGCATGTCTTCTCCATGATTGATGGTGAAGAGAGTCCGATCTATCTTCCCTTTTTGGAATCCATTATCCACTAGGAATTGAGATAGGGTATCGTACCATGCCCTAGGCGTCTGCTTCAATCCATACAGGGCCTTCTTTAATCGATACACCTTATCTCCTTGCTCGAAACTCGGTGGCTGCTCCACATACACTTCTTCTTTCAGTTAGCCATTGAGAAAGCCGCTCTTGACATCCATCTGATAGACTTTGAACTTCTTAGCCGCTGCATAGGCAAGAAATAATCTGATCGCTTCAAGCCATGCCACTGGAGTGAAGGTCTCATCGAAATCGATTCCTTCCTCTTGGCAGTAGCCCTTAGCGACGAGTCACGTCTTGTTTCTCACAACGTTGTGGTCCTCGTCCGTCTTGTTCTTGAACACCCACTTGGTGCCAATAACATGCTGAAATTTGGGATGATCCACAAGGTACCATACGTCGTTTCTGGTGAACTGATTCAACGCTTCTTGCATGGCGATCACCCAGTTAGAATCTGCTAGGTCTTCCTCCACGCTTGATGGCTCAATGTTTGAGAGAAAGCAACTGAACATGGCACTTTCTCCAAACACTTGACTTCTGGTCACTACACCCTTGGATGGATCTCCAATGATTTGACTTGGTGAGTGATTCTTGAGCCACGCACGCTTGGATCCACCAGCTTCATCTTCATCTTCATGGGGGTCGCTTGCTTCTCCATCTGAAGCGACTGGAATGGGTGCTTGGCTTGCATTCGCTTCAGGAGTCTTGGGGGCAGCTCCAACTTTTCCTTGGACAATCTGCTTGCTTGAGTCCTTGATTTCCTCATCATCTTCAAACATGTCCCAAGTTTGTGAGTTGATGGGTTCCTCGCTTGACTTTCCTTCCTTTGATTGAACTTGTTCCTATGGAAGACTCAAAGAAGATTCATCAAATACGACATGGGGTGATTCCTCCACAATTAGGGTTTTACAATTGAACACCCTGTAAGCTTTGCTTGAGGTAGAATATCCTAAGAATATTCCTTCATCAGCTTTGCTTTCAAAAGCTTTCAATTGTGACTTCCCATTATCATGGATGAAGACCCTACAACCAAAAATATGGAAATAAGATATGTCAGGAATTCTCCCTGTCCATATTTCATATGGTGTCTTGTCGTGCCGCTTATTGAGAAGCGTCCGATTCTGCATGTAGCATGCTGTATTGGCAGCTTCAGCCCAATACTTCATTGGTAGCTTTGAATCAGCAATCATAGTGCGGACAACTTCCTTGATGATTCGATTTCTTCTTTCAGCAACTCCATTCTGCTGAGGTGTGCGTGCTGAGGACGTCTGGTGTGCTATGCCGTGCTCCGTGCAATATGCTTCAATGGTAGAGTTTAAAAACTCTGTGCCTTTATCGGAGCGGATGGTGGCAATTTCTTGATTCTTCTCCATAGCTAGTCGTTTGAGCAGTTGTGGTAGTTTGGACAACGTCTCCTTTTTGCTGAAGAGAAATACAACCCAAGTGTAGCGAGAGAAGTCGTCGACTACAACGAGAGTGTATTTTCTTCCATTCACACTCACTGGAGTGAGTGGTCCAAACAAATCCATGTGAAGCAGTTCCAGGACTCGCTTGGATGAAGCTTCTTCAAGACTAGCGAAGTGCTTCTTCGTCTGCTTCCCTCGTTGGCATGGTGAGCATGGATGGTCTTTGAAAAAGACTTCATTTGGTATGCCTTGCACCAAGCCTTTACGAGCTATACGGTTGATGGTCTTGAAGTTAAGATGGTTCAAGCGTCGGTGCCATAGCCATCCCATTTCTGTAGCACTCCTTGCGACTAAGCACGTATCCTCCTTGCACCTTTCCCATTGTGCTATGTAGACATTCCTTTGTCTAATTCCAGTCAGCACAATCTGGGAAGTGCGCTTGTTCTTTACAATGCACTGGTTGGAGATAAACTCCACCTTGTATCCCTTATCACAGAATTGTGAGATGGATAACAAGTTGTGCTTCAGTCCTTCCACGTAGGAAACTTCTTCAATATTGATCTTCCCGATCTTCAGTGCGCCGCATCCTTTAGTGCTTCCTCGAGAGTTGTCACCAAAGGTTACGCGTGGACCCTTCTTCTCAACATATTCTTGAAGTAGAGCTCTCAAGCCAGTCATATGTCTTGAACATCCACTGTCCCAGTACTAGATTTGTTGACCTTCATTTGGCATGGGGTCCATGGCGCTCACCTGCAATTAGACAAGTTTTGGTACCCAAATCAGTTTGGGTCCTTGCAGGTTAGTTCCTTTCGGTACCCACACTTGCTTCACTTTCTTTTGAGAGTGATCTTGTGTCTTGGGCTTCTCGGCCTTCTTGAATTGTGACTTCTGCTTTGAGGCAGCTTCACAGGTGCAGCAGTGTGTGCAAGAGGGGTAGCAGCTCACTTGAGACATACCTAAGCTCTTACCCTTTTGCTTGTATCCTGAAGCGACTCGCTTCGGATTAGCTACAGGCTTAGAGATTGACTTAGGGTTTCCAGTCTTTTGAAGCGGCTCACTTGGTTTCCTCGAAGCGGTCAAACTAGGGTTTTGACCCCGACCCATTTGAGTAACCTTGGAAGTTTGAAGCGACCTCCTTGGTGCTTCGAATTCTTCCCCCTTGACATGAGTACGGTTGGACCATCTCCAATCCGGCTCACGTGACACATAGACATTACTCCTTTTCTTGAAAGGGAGATCCTT
Source organism: Thymus mandschuricus (assembly GCA_029379335.1). Lineage (NCBI taxonomy): Eukaryota > Viridiplantae > Streptophyta > Magnoliopsida > Lamiales > Lamiaceae > Thymus > Thymus mandschuricus. The sequence continues at coordinate 22,126,568 of CM057081.1, forward strand.
TGTCTCTAGTGTCTTGGTCTGAGACTTAGAAGCTTCAACAGGTTTCCCTTTACCTTTGAATTGGTAAGATTTAGCATTGTGAGTGCTAGGGACTGTTGAACTTTGCTTGCCCTTGGATTCTGCCCTTGAAGATATAGACATCTTCATTGGCTTCTTCTTAGGGTTCTCAACCACTTGGCCTTTGTCTTTGTTAGTGATTACTTTGGAGGCAGTGGGCACATCCAAAGGAACTGATGGTGTAGTGTTTGAAGCACCAACAAAGACAGTAGGCTTGGAAGGTCCACCCTCATATCCAAGTCCTCCCTTCCTACCATAAGGTAGAAGCGAGCTTTCTAGTGCCTGCCTTGAATATGAGGCTTTGTTTAAATTGGCCACTAGATTGGATTGGGTTTCATACCTTCCTTCCAAACTTTGATGTCTAGCGAAGAGATCCTCGAA